>CM059194.1:6422012-7022012 GCA_030323885.1 Branchipolynoe longqiensis | reverse complement strand
TGTTTTTAGAGGCTGCAGGGACTTGTAAAGTTTGTGTTTGGACCTCTACTTGGACCCGCCCCTGGGGAAAGGTCTCGACGAGTTGAACCCTCGACCTATTGGCCGTGCGGTGTTGTCGGTCCAGCCTGGGCGAGCGCCCCGGCCCCGAAACCCTTGACCGAAGTTTGAACTCGGTCTGGTTCCTCTGGTGAACCGTCGTGGACGAAAATCCCCTCGTGACTTTTTGAAACGAGGAACTTCCTGTTTCTTCTTGCCATCCATGTTTTTGCCACTCTTGGCTGCAGTCTCTACCTCTTTATAGAGGTATTGTAGTTGACCGCCAAACATCTTGGTATTATCTAAAGGTTTCCCTTTAATCGGCTCTGGAGCAAGATAGAGCGTAAACTCCTTCCCCTCATTATCGGTAACCTTCTTAGAGCGAGCCACTTCTTTGCCAGCATCTGTGCAAACTGACTTGAAGACATTTTCATATCTTCGAAACGACAGGTAATTACCTGCCGCCGCTAACACTGCAATGCCTTTGTCCATTGTCTTAGCCAAAGACGAGAACTTATTTTCACTCTGCATCCTATTAGCCACAGGAACAATAGCTGTTAGGGTAGCCAACACTGCCTTATGCACTGTGTGCAACACATCCTCAAACTTCTTACGGTCATCCGTCATATTGACATCCCGATCCATTTCTTTAATGATGGAGTTGGGAACACCCTTTATGCCTGTTAACTCATCTCCTAACTTGGAGATAACCTCCGCCGGTTTGAACGTGCGAAAATGACCATTCACGGTCTCGCGCATAAGCGTAGTGGTTTTAACCCGCTTAGCCTTTGGCTTCTCCACCTTCTTAGCCACTTTAGTGCCAATGTCCGCATAGACCCCTTCATATACGGTGTCTGAGTCTGATTCCGTAGAAGTAGACTCAGTGGACGACTCAGAAGAAGAATATTTCCTCTTCCTCTTCTTCTTTTTGGACTTAGTCTTCCGCTTTTTGCGCAAACCAGACTCTGCCCGCTCCTTGGTGAATTCATCACCCGAAGAAATCACCTGTTTCTTCTTCTTTCTCCGTTTAGGAGAAGGAGGAGGAGGGCCTTAAGCTCCACCGCCGAGTCTGTGTCCAAGAAATCCTCAAATGAATCCTCTTGGACACTCGGCCTACGCCGCTTCCGAGACACAGGCGATTTGGCAGTCAAGATGTGGCTTTCCAATCTTGCAAAGCGAGCCTCCCAATCTGGAGGCGCAGGCACATCAGGCACTGCGTCCTCGTCCGGGTCGGAGAGGATATGCGCCCGGGGCTGTGTCGACGGCCCTGCCGACAACACGGGTGAGGAGTCGTACTCCTCGTCCACTCCACTCGGAACACGCCCCTCGGCTGCTGCTGCACCGCGCTTACTCCGCTTCGTGGCCATCGGGAACTGAAACAAAAATTTTTGGTCAGTCCCGGTATATATATATGTCACAATATGGTTGTTTCAAACTCATTTGGACATCTATTGGTGTTAAAGAACGTGTTTATACCGTTATAACACAGGCGTAATAAGCTAAATTTGTGCGTGGGTTGTGGGTCAAGCCCAAACCTTACGCGGGGTCGGGACCAGTGTATCGGCCCGCCCATCCCTCTGTTCCGCACACTTCTCCCACCTGTGACTACTACGTCAACAAGTTGGAGAAAATGCTACGAAACTCGGAGAAACGCCTGAAAAAGTTTTGTCTAGGGGAGTCTATAAAAGAAACCCAGGAGCATCTCCAACATTACTCTCTATTAGAGTACGAGAGAATTTCCACATGAGATAGGGCGAAACCCACATCTCTACCCATAGTCACACGGTGACCCGGGTGTTGACAGAACCGCTAATGACCGGTTTGGTTCCTTCGAGAAACCCACTCGAGTGTTCTATCCTTGGTTGTTTATAACCAAATAACTCGTCCAAATTGGACCAACGAAAGTCTAAACTTTCCATATTGATGCTCTAATGCATCATAATTAAGCTAACCACAGTTTTTATTATACTTACTGCGTATTTGCTTGTATGTAGACTAATTTTGCCGGAGCAACCCAACGACACGTTATCCAGTCGTGAGTTGTATATGCTAATTGCTGGTACCGGACGTGCTTACCTCTCCCTAGCCTGAGGCTAGCCTGAGGCTGTTTACCGAGGTAAAATGTATGTATATATGTATGTATGTATGTATGTATGTATGTATGTATGTATGTATGTATGTATGTATGCATGTCTTGTTATCTGAGAGTGTGTGTGTGGTTATCTCTATGTGTTTGAATGCATCTGTATGTGTGCATGCGTATGCATGTGTGGTTATCTGTATGTGTTTTATTGTGTGTGTATACATGCATGTGTATGCGTGTGTGTGTGGTTATCTGTATGTGGTTATCTGTATGTGTATTTGGTTATCTGTGCGTGTGTATGAGTGTGTGTGTTCACTGGTGCTTGCCTGCAGAAGGTGTGGAAACACTCCTTGAGCAGGACACGCGTGTGTATATGTATTTGGTTATCTGTATGTGTTTGTGCGTGTGTGTGAGAGTGTGTCTAGTGGTGATTGCCTGCAGAAGGTGGACAGACACTCCTTGAGCATGACACGTGTGTGTTGTTTTCTGTGTGTGTGAGTGTGTGTATACCTGTGCTTGCCTGCAGAAGGTGTGCAGACACTCCTTGAGCATGGCACATGTGTGTTGTTATCTGTGTGTGAGTGTGTGTGTGTGTATACCCGTGCTTGCCTGCAGAAGGTGTGCAGACACTCCTTGAGCATGACACGTGTGTGTGTTGTTATCTGTATGTGTTTGAGTGTGTGAGTGTGTGTGTATACCCGTGCTTGCCTGCAGAAGGTGTGCAGACACTCCTTGAGCATGGCATGTGTGTGTGTTGTTATCTGTATGTATTTGAGGGTGTGTGAGTGTGTGTATACCCATGCTTGCCTGCAGAAGGTGTGCAGACACTCCTTGAGCATGACATGTGTGTGTGTGTTGTTATCGGTATGTGTGTGAGTGTGTGTGTGTGTATACCCGTATCTGTATGTGTTTGAGTGTGTGTGAGTGTGTGTGTATACCCGTGTTTGCCTGCAGAAGGTGTGCAGACACTCCTTGAGCATGACAAGTGTGTGTGTTGTTATCGGTATGTGTTTGAGTGTGTGTGTGTGTCTATACCCGTATCTGTATGTGTTTGAGTGTGTGTGTGTGTGTGTCTATACCCGTGCTTGCCTGCAGAAGGTGTGCAGACACTCCTTGAGCATGACAAGTGTGTGTGTTGTTATCGGTATGTGTGTGAGTGTGTGTGTGTATACCCGTATCTGTATGTGTTTGAGTGTGTGTGAGTGTGTGTGAGTGTGTGTCTATACCCGTGCTTGCCTGCAGAAGGTGTGCAGACACTCCTTGAGCATGACGCCCTGCCCAGTGCTCACGTCCTCCATGCATATGCCGCAGTTGAAGCCCTGGTCGTTGGGGATCAGGTCCTGCTGGTCCGCTTCCACCATCAGCGAGAAGCCTGCTGCTCGGTCCGCCTCATCCGGAATCCAACCCAACACCATCTGCTGATTCAACACGAAAGCTACAGTCTGATCCTGCACCCATCCCACCAGTGCCATCTGCTAATACAACACGAAAACTAGATAGTCTGGTTCTGCACCCAGCCCACTAGCGGCATCTGCCAGCACAACATGAAAGCTACAGTCCAGTCCTGCACCCCTCCCACCAGCGCCATCTGCCAGCACAACAGGAAAGTTAGTCCTGTCCTACATACAGAGGTAGGTTCAACAACCATACAACATGTAGTTTGTTCGGGATCAAGGTCACGGAAACCAAAATCATGGGAGTGATGAAAATTGGAAATATTGCACCTAGAATAGGTTTCGAACCCACACCTCTTGCCATTCCAGGTCTAGCTGGTGTTTTTACATTTTAAAGATGCCTCTAGAGCACATTGATATTTAAAATCATCGTCTATTGGACGTCAAACCTATGGTCATTCTGACATATTTCTTTGGAGGACACCCGCTACCTCCACATAGGCTACTCTTTCCCATAAGCAGCAAGGGGTCTTTTATATGCACTTTCCCACAGACAGGACAGCACATACCACAGTCTTTGATGAACTAGTTGTGGACCACTAGTTGGAATGGAAAATAGCCCAAATTGCAAATGGGTCCAGTGAGCAGGATGGACCGGATGACCCACACACTCTCTACTGTCTGAGCTATGTCCCGCTCCCTCCGCTCCTGGTCAATAGAAGACATGTTTATGTGTACAGTTTTGTTTGTTGTTGCTTTAAGCCTAAGTAACACCTACCCGAACGAGCCCCGGATTTTGAGCCGGACCACCCCGGATAAAATTGCTATTTTTGCCTCGCTCTCACACCTACCCGGACGAGCCCCGGACTACAAGCCCAGATCACCCGGGATGAGCCCCAGACAACCCACGGACTACCTGGATGAGCCCCGGACAACCCCCGGATGGTAGCCTGAAATGGGGGACTCATCCTGGGGTAGTCCGTGAGTAATCCGTGGTCATTTGTGGTTAATCTGTGGTCATCCAGCTTGTCCGGGTCTTATCCGGGCAGTCCGGGAGTGGTCCGTGGCTCTGCCGGGCTAGTCCAGGCTAAAACCGTCGCTCTTCCGGTTTAAAAATGACCCGGACTGCCCCAGACGGGACACGGACTACCCCCGGATTACACCAGATTGAGCTCGGATTGCAATATTCCCCGCATCGCCCTGGATGTTTTCAACATTTTAAAACATCTGAGGGCTGATGACCCCAGATGAGGCCGGCCCAACCAAGGATCACCAAGGACCACCAAGGACCGCCACAGACCATGCCGGATCACAGGTCGGGGCTCGTCCGGCCCCTGATCCAGGTAGGTGTGACCTCGGCTTTACATCCTAGCAACATCCAAGGTCATATCAGGATGGGTACAGACTTCTGACAGTGCACACAAGGTGACTATATAGTGCTGCCCCATGCGGGGACCAGGCCACCAGCACCATGACTGGATATTCTAGTCACATTATCCTGATACTGTGCTAACCAGTTCTTGTCCTATCCTATTAATGCCAAGCACCAGGCTAGGTAGCGACAAGTGTCAATTTTAGAAGTCATTGATATGACTCGGCTGGGATTGGAACTCCCGACCTTCCGCACAGGAAGCCTCCACCCTACCCACTCGGCCACTGCGTCCAGTATATGTGCTAAGTGAGTTTAAAGTATATGATTAACAGCGAACGATAAGGGTGGGAGGGGCACTAACCCCAACTTCCGGTGGCTAAACTGAAGCTGTGACCCGGTGTGCTGGGTCACCAGCTTCAGACGTTCCTGAGGGACCAGCGGAATTGAGGGGTCAGCGGAATTATGCTTAATAGGGCCTGGTGATATCTGCACAGTTCTGAGGGCATTAATGGTTAACAGGCACTTCTTGCATTAAGGTTGTATGGTCCGTTGAAAAATATGTTTTTCAAAACCAAAAGACTGATCTGCATTTGATTCTCTATATCCAACTTAAATATTGGTGCATTACCTTGTGATTTTGGACAGCATATACAGAATAATCAGTGAATTGGCTCCCTTATTCCTTTGGACACTTACTTTGAGAAGGCCATAAGGCAGGGAGGCCACTACCCAATGGAGGTCAATCTTGTGACCTGAATAGTTTTGCCGTCATTCCCAGTACGATATATAATATATGGCTTTACTTAGGTTCCAGGACATATGGTGGAAGTTTGATGTCAACCCCCCCCCCCCTCCCCCAACCACCTCAGAACCCCCCCCCCCCACAACACGCACACACACTCACTGACATTGACACCAGCTTCTAAGTTCTAGCCTCCCTACACACCCCTCCAAACACCCATGCCTCACACATACCCCCCCCCCCCCACCGCACACACACACCATCACACACGTCCCCAATGAGGTTCTCGGAGTGTGCTAATCAGATACTCCCCCCATACAGATACCTCCTCCCCCCACACACTCACAATCACTGGGTACAGTGTGTGTGTGGTGGTGGTGGTGGGGGGGGGGGAGGGGGAGGTGTAGATGAGCCTTACCAGCTCGATGAGCCACTCAGAGGTGATAGGTGACCAGACTAACTAGACATTAATAGGTCATTCCTCATCACATGGCCATCGCGAGATGAGAATCTGGGCCACAACAAGAGTTTTGGGAAGCTTGTCGAAATTATTTAGGATTCTTTTAGCTCATATTGCTCCAAAATGAGCCAATTCTCATCAAAATGATTCCGGAATAATGAATATTAGGTTATAATGGTCAACCTGGTATATTTATCTAAAAAATAAGGCAAAAATTCGAAAGTCATCGGACTATGCAACTTAAAACAATCAACAATAAGGTTGGTTGTTGGGAGTTTGACGTCCTGGCAACTTCTATGGTCATATCAGGACAGGTACGGACTTGTAACAGTGTGAAGTCATGGCGGCTTTATAGTGCTGCCCCACTGGGAGACCAGGCCATCGGCACCATGACCCGATTTCCCACTCAGTCATAGTTTGTTTGTTGTTTTACGTCCTAGCAACATCTAAGGTCACATCAGGACGGGTACCGACTTGTGACAGTGCGCACTCATGGTGACTTTATAGTGATGTCCCACTGGGAAACGAGGCTGTCAGCACCATGACCTGGTATCCCACTCAGTCACATTATCCTGACACTGAGCACACCAGTCTTTTAAGTCATTGGTTTGACTCGACCAGGGTTCGAACCCACGACCCCACAATCTACCAGCACGGGAGACGGACGCTCTAACTCACTTGGCCATCCCATCTGGTCACTCTCAGTCATATGATCCTGACACTGAGCCAACCAGTCCTTGCCCTATCCTAATAATGCAGATCGCCTGGCTAGGAAGCGACAAGTATAAATCTTTAAGTCATTGGTTTGACTCGACATGGGTTCGAACCCACGATCTCATGGCTTCGGATCCCCCAAAACAGGGGACGGACACCCAACTCATTCGGCCACCCCGTCTGGTCGATGACCTTAGATGATGCTAGGACGTAAAACAACAAACTTAATAGAATCCCTTTATCCACAAAGTACAAGTTAGGTGGCAGATCCTTCATATGCGTGCTCATTATTCTAGCAACAATAGGGCTCAACTAGAGAGAAAATTACCAGCTTCGTTCACGAAATCCTAAAGCCTATCAGGCATAAAATCCCTTTTCAACTCTCGATGTCTCTTTGCTTGTTTGTTGGAGTTTTACATCCTGGCAACATCTAAGGTCATATCAGTAGGGGAACCGAATTGTGCCAGTGTACATTCATGACGACTTTATAGTGCTGCCTCACTGGGAAAATCAGGCTGCCAGCACCATGACCCCATAGCCCACTCAGTCACATTATCCTGACACTGAGCCAACCAGTCGGTGTCCTATCCTATTAATGGTGAGTGCCAGACTAGGAAGCGACAAGTATCAATTTTATAACTCATTAGTTTGACTCGACCGGGAACCGAACTCCCGACCTTCCGCACGCGAGGCCCGCGCTCTACCGACTAGGCCACCGCGCCCGGTCTCAATATCTGTAGCTTTTTGAAAAGACAACAGCTAATAAAGCACGAGCAGTTCATCTTTAGAGTATTTTATTATCATTATCATCATCATCATCATCATAGTGAGACCAGACCTGTCTATTCACTGGACCACTCTCCTACCGCTCTTCTCCACCCACTGCAGGGGAGTGTTAGCGTAGGGAAGCGGTCATCACATTTATACCAAATCGACAGCGGTCAGGTAACGTGCCTTCCCAACTAGGGTGCGGTATTTAATAGCTCATGCCACACACTCAGCGTTTAGTTTATCGCCAGTGTCCGCCACCTCGGGGGAATCAAAGTCGATACCGACACTCCGGTGTTCGAGTGTTTCAGTTCCGAGGTTCGAGTAGGGAGAACTAACCTCATCGCAGAACTAATATGTAGCATGAAAAATATAAAGCCACATAACTCAGGAGCCATTATCAGTACTCTGAAGCCTGTTATCTGAGGGGTCTGTGTGTTCATTATCACTGTGCGGCTCAACTGAGGAACAGTCTCCACTATCGGGGCAATCGACAGCAAGATCCGGATCGACAGCGACATTCTCATTATCTGTATCGCCATCGGAGACCACTTCCGCACTGTCATTGGCCGTCGCTTGGTTTTCGTTGGCGCGCGATTCGATCAAGAGGCGCAACATGAGGTCGAGGTCCTTCTGTCGGAGAGTGAGCAGGGAGGGATCGGACTCTTCTTGTTGCCGTTGCATCTGAAATGACAACAGGAAGTGATAAGAGCGGTCACCCAACCTCCCTGCTCACTCACTCGCACTCACTGCTTACCCACATAATTCCACTGTTAATTTGTGGGTTCGAACCCTGGTCGAGTCAAACCAATGACATAATACGTGATACTTGTCGCTTCCTCGCCAGGAGCTCGTCATTATTAGGAAAGGGCAAGGACTGGTTGGCTCAGTGTCAGGATAACGTGACTGAGTGGAATATCATGTCATGGTTCTGGCGGCCTGGTCTCCCAGTGGGGCAGCACTATAAAGTCGCCATGAGTGCGCACTGTCACAAGTCGGTACTCGTCCTGATATAACCTTAGATGCTGCTAGGACATAAAACAACAACAAAACAAAGCTTACCCACACAATTCCAGTGTTAAGTGAAGCCTCGTTCCTCTGGACGCCTCTGGTGCGATTGTTTTTTTTTTAAATCGCCCCAAAAATGTTATTCCCCACCCCCTCCTCCCCACTCGTGACTTGTCTGAGGCGCCATCTAGCGGCAAACGATATTTCCTCCGTCCTACCAAGTTGCATGGTTTTGAGTTTCTGTCATTTTCTGAGATAAATATATTAGGTTACTGGTTATAATGTACCATACTTTAGTTTGAAACAACTTTTATTTTAAATGGCTATTTTTTATATATATATATATATATATATATTTTTATAGATAATTGAAGTGCATACATGCAACATTAATTTTGACAAGCATGCCAAAACTCTGACACCATAGACTTTTGCAGTAACATGTTCTATTAAATTGATTCAGTACACCCTTCTATGTGGCAACAAATGCTTATTAAGTTCCCCAGTATCTAAGTTAGATATGTAGGCTCAAATCTAGATCACTCTTTTCTTTTTGAAAATTTGATGAACATTTATCGGACTATGCATTTTTAAACACACACAAGTAGTTCATTAGTCTCGTGTACTAAGTATGCACGTCATAGCAAATATTCACCCCTACCCCCAAGTAGGGGCGAACGATAACCATGTCGTAAATCTAACTTCTTTTACTGAAGGAACTAGAAATCCGTGAATATTCTATAAATAATCCTTATTCTAGTAATTATGGTCTTACATTGTTCAATATCATAAAATTTCTGAGAAAATGCAGATATTTCCCAATAGGCTTAGCATTGTCAGGGAATCGCGGAAAATTCCTGGAAGTCCCTCTTCATGTATGGTCCACGCACTATCCTGGCCCCATTCCACGGATCAGTCAGTACAGACTATCCTTTGAGAGCATTCCACTGTCCTTGTTGTGCCTGTATTATCGCCCATGTTGCCAATTCTCATTTTCTCACTTTCTCTCTCTGCAATCATTCCTTGCTTTTCATTTTGTTTGAATGTTACGTCCTAGCAAAATCTAAGGTCATAAGAGAATGAGATTCAGACTGACCGATTGCTGTCAATATAATTATATTGTCATTTCATGATAGTTAACTGGTGTTTTTCAAAAATCTTGGAAAGCCATGGAATCGTGGAACTTTTTCATTCCTTATATATTCCAGATTTAATAATGCAAATATCATACCTAAACCGAACATATTTGCAAATGTTACTACCTGTTCAGATTTCCATAAGTCTAATTGCCCCTCCCCCTCCATATCATAATGTTCAAACAGTCAATTCCTCATCACATACAGTATTCAAACAGTCCCTTCCCCTTTCTCAATGTTCAAACAGTCCTTTCCCCTTTCCCACAGAGTGTTCTATCTTAATGTATGTCAGTAACACCTATATACGCTCAATGAGTTCTATCTTAATGTATGTCAGTAACACCTATATACGCTCAATGAGTTCTATCTTAATGTATGCCAGTAACACCTATATACGCTCAATGAGTTCTATCTTAATGTATGTCAGTAACACCTATATATGCTCAATGAGTTCTATCTTAATGTATGCCAGTAACACCTATATACGCTCAATGAGTTTGATCTTAATGTATGCCAGTAACACCTATATGCGCTCTATAATGAGTTCTATCTTAATGTATGTCAGTAACACCTATATACGCTCAATGAGTTCTATCTTAGTGTATGTCAGTAACACCTATATACGCTCAATGAGTTCTATCTTAATGTATGTCAGTAACACCTATATACGCTCAATGAGTTCTATCTTAATGTATGTCAGTAACACCTATATATGCTCAATGAGTTCTATCTTAGTGTATGTCAGTAACACCTATATACACTCAATGAGTTCTATCTTAATGTATGTCAGTAACACCTATATATGCTCAATGAGTTCTATCTTAGTGTATGTCAGTAACACCTATATACGCTCAATGAGTTCTATCTTAATGTATGCCAGCAACACCTATATACGCTCAATGAGTTTGATCTTAATGTATGCCAGTAACACCTATATGCACTCTATAATGAGTTCTATCTTAATGTATGTCAGTAACACCTATATGCGGTCTATAATGAGTTCTATCTTAATGTATGTCAGTAATGCCTATATGCCCTCTACAATGAGTTCTATCTTAATGTATGTCAGTAACGCCTATATGCGCTCAATGAGTTTTATCTTAATGTATGCCAGGAACACCTATATGCGCTCTATAATGAGTTCTATCTTAATGTATGTCAGTAACACCTATATGCACTCTACAATGAGTTCTATCTTAATATATGCTCAATGAGTTCCATCTTAATGTCAGTAATGCCTATATGCGCTCTACAATGAGTTCTATCTTAATGTATGTCAGTAACACCTATATGCACTCTACAATGAGTTCTATCTTAATATATGCTCAATGAGTTCCATCTTAATGTATGTCAGTAACGCCTATATGCGCTCTACAATGAGTTCCATCTTAATGTATGTCAGTAACGCCTATATGCGCTCTACAATGAGTTCTATCTTAATGTATGCCAGTAACACCTATATGCGCTCTACAATGAGTTCTATCTTAATGTATGTCAGTATCGCCTATATGCTCTCTATAATGAGTTCAATCTTAATATATGTCAGCAATGCCTATATGCACTCTACAATGAGTTCTATCTTAATGTATGCCAGTAACACCTATATGCGCTCTACAATGAGTTCTATCTTAATGTATGTCAGTAATGCCTATATGCGCTCTACAATGAGTTCTATCTTAATATATGTCAGTAATGCCTATATGCGCTCTACAATGAGTTCTATCTTAATATATGTCAGTAATGCCTATATGCGCTCTACAATGAGTTCTATCTTAATGTATCCCAGTAACACCTATATGTGCTATACAATGAGTTCCATCTTAATGTATGTCAGTAACGCCTATATGCGCTCTACAATGAGTTCTATCTTAATGTATGTCAGTAATGCCTATATGCTCTCTATAATGAGTTCTATCTTAATGTATGTCAGTAATGCCTATATGCGCTCTACAATGAGTTCCATCTTTATGTATGTCAGTAATGCCTATATGCGCTCTACAATGAGTTTTATCTTAATATATGTCAGTAATGCCTATATGCTCTCTATAATGAATTCCATCTTAATATATGTCAGTAACACCTATATGCACTCTACAATGAGTTCCATCTTTATGTATGTCAGTAATGCCTATATGCGCTCTACAATGAGTTCTATCTTAATATATGTCAGTAACACCTATATACGCTCAATGAGTTCCATCTTAATGTATGTCAGTAATGCCTATATGTGCTCTACAATGAGTTCCATCTTAATGTATGTCAATAACACCTATATGTGCTCTACAATGAGTTCTATCTTAATGTATGTCAGTAACACCTATATGCGCTCTACAATGAGTTCTATCTTAATGTATGACAGTGACACCTTTATGCACTCTATAATGAAACAGCGAGAATGTAAGGCATGATCCCTCTGTTTCCATTCAGTATTGTCTCTAAGCGACTAACACCATTATATATTTCTCCAGGGGCATTTCTAGTTCCCACTTCTCTCACAAGGCGCAACCCGGTCAAACAATCTGTTGACAGGATTTTAAACTTTACTTCGGTTTGACATTTACATATTATCCTTCCAGAGAATAACACATTACAATTTACATCGGACACAGCAAAGATATTCACACGTTCATTGGTTACAGAAAAAGCGTAATCTTATTATTAACATATGTCTTGGGGGTGATGTAAATGGGAAATATTGCGCCTAGAGCAGGACTCGAACCCACATCTCTTGGCATTCCGGGCCAGTGTGCTAACCATTACACCACCTAGGCTCCCTGATATCACCATACTACCCACGCCTACCTGTCTATGCGGCTCTTTGCTTGAGAGGTCAGTGCAGAGCACTACACATAGATGAGAATGGCCTGACAAGCAAACAAAAATCAGGAAAATATTTTTATGAAATTTTGGGACTTCTAAAGTGACAGAAAACCTATCAACGGGTATACAAAATCCAGAATGGTCACATATTTTTGACCATATCCGGGAACAATCGGGCAGATAAAAAATGTATTAATATTAATGACACGAATGGGAGATTAGAATGCTGACCTGCTTCGCCTGTTCCTCATGCACCTGCGCTTCTGCGAGACGCGCTTGTTCCTCAGGGGTGATGATGGCGTCAGGCGGGGGTTTCATCTCGGCTGGCCGGTCTGTATTGCACAGGGTGCACGACACTCGTGACCACGGCAAGTCCAAGGTGCACCTTGGGCACGCCCAGCCGTGCTTCTGTGTGAGACATTGTCTTCTCGTATCAGACAGTGTTCCATTTCAACGACAGTGTTCTATCTCAGTAGGTAGTCCAAAGTGTTTTTGTTTATTCAACAGTGCAATATTAAATTTCATATATTTACATAGATCCTTTTAATCTGATTCCAGTGATATAGAATATATGTAGATCACTGGAATAGTTCTGAAGTTACAATGTTTTTAATATTTAGTTTTTTGCCATGATTTGTTCACAATTCCAAATTAGGGAAATCCTGGTTTTTAAGGTCCCACATTGAAGCTATTTTGCATATATAACATGTCCAATATTAAAGTATTCCACTGGCCCCATCGGTACATAATGACAGGTAAAGAACAAGATAAGAGAAAAAAGAAACATATATAGGGAGGTAACTATGTTGGACTAATATGGTAAGCGTTAGTAGGGGGTGGGGCATAACTGATTATTTAAGCCATTGTGTAAAACAGTCACATGACGACACAGTCGGGTTATCAGTGTTCAATGTTCAATATCAATGCAGCTATCAGTAATGCCTAATGCTAACCGGTCTGACATGATAAGCCATTATGTAAGACAGTCACATGACGACAGTCAGGTTCTCAGTGTTCTGTATCAATGCAGCTATCAGTAATGCCTAATGCTAACTGGTCTGACATGCTAAGCCATTGTGTAAGACAGTCACATGACGACAGTCAGGTTCTCAGTGTTCAGATTAATGCAGCTGTCAATAATGCCAAGTGCTAACCGGTCTGACATCATAAACCATTGCGTAAAACAGTCACATGACAAGAGTCAGGTTGTGAGTGTTCATATTAATGCAGCTGTCCGTATAATTCCTAGCGCTAACTCGTCTGGCATGATAAGCCATTGTGTAAGACAGTCACATGACAACAGTCAGGTTATCAGTGTTCTATCTTAAAGTTGCATAGTCGATGGTTTTGAGTTTTTGCAATTTCCAGAGATAAATATATTAGGTTGATCGTTATAATCTACCTTACTTTAGTTTCAAGTAATTTAAAAAATTTTAAATGGCTAACTTTGGAGATATTTGAAGTGCAAATTTGCAAAATCAATTTTGGCATGTATGCCCAAACTCTTACCCCATATGTTTCTGCAGTAACAGGTTCTATTAAATTGCCTCAGTTTCCCATTCTATGTGGGGACAAATATGTTATACGTGCACTAGTATCTAAAGCCGTGTTTACATGGGCAATTGTAAAACGAATTAGACAAAGCGATTTATATGAAGCGAAGTAGTGGCACGTTTACACACGGAGCGGTTTAAGGCGGAAATCGATATCTGCACATGAGCAAGTCCAGACTAACCAGCGCCAGTTTGGGTTCGTCGACGTCACCACGAGAGAGTGTGGGTTCGACCTAGATATGTATTGATTGAATCGTATTGTTTTGGAACGGTAAAAACTTCTGCTGGGTAGTGAAACCCTAAAAATAAATGATGAAAAGAATATCTGTGCACCTCTAGCCGGTTCATAGACCAAATGATATAATATGCGCTTTTGATCGACCGGAAAGTCAACAAACTAAGGTCTCGACTGCGCATGCGTGCTTGATGCGCGAAAAGGAAGAGAGGAGGCGGGGGTGGAAATAAGGCGTCTTTATTTACGCCTCAGACAGAGCATACAGGTCAGACAGAGTAACAAGAGGACAATAGGAGTAAATAAGGAATAATCTGGTAAATGTAAAGAAGCTCATTAGGAGCGGAGTAATGAAATAAAACAATAAGGAGGAGCAGTGAAGAAATGTACATGATAAAATAAGTAATAAACTTCAGGGAGAGTAAAAAGTCAGTAGGTGTTCTGTGAGGGGGTGCCGAGGAGCCCTCCACCGGTGGAAGAGAAATGTAGGAGGAGTGTAGGGTGGGTGGGTGGTGAAGAAGGCAGGGAGCTGGGAGACGGCAGGAGGGCAAGTGCCTGAGGGAGGCCGGCGGGCGACCTTATAAGGGAGGTGGGACGGGTGACAGCAGGTGAGGTGTGAAAGCTGCCGGCCCGGGGGAGGGCGAGAGGTGGCGAGCAGCGGCATCGGGTGAGGCGCGAGTGCTGCGCGACGCGGAGGGCGGGGGAGGTGGCGGCGCGGCGCGCCGTCTGCCGAGGTGAGAAAGCAGCGCGACGGGGGAGGGTCTCTTCCTCTCCTCGCATCAAACGCAATGCTTCGCATTACGACCGATGCGCGAAAAGGAAGAGAGGAGGCGGGGGTGGAAATAAGGCGTCTTTATTTACGCCTCAGACAGAGCATACAGGTCAGACAGAGTAACAAGAGGACAATAGGAGTAAATATGGAATAATCTGGTAAATGTAAAGAAGCTCATTAGGAGCGGAGTAATGAAATAAAACAATAAGGAGGAGCAGTGAAGAAATGTACATGATAAAATAAGTAATAAAGTTCAGGGAGAGAAAAAAGTCAGTAGGTGTTCTGTGAGGGGGTGCCGAGGAGCCCTCCCCCCCAAAAAAAGGCGGAGAGGGCTCGCGGCGCGCCCGAGGGGGCGAGGCGGCGGATGCAGGGTGGCGCGGCAGAGAGGTGGGCCGCGTCAGGGGTCAGGTTCCCAGGGGGGGCGGCGAGCGTCCGGGGCCTGCGTCGACATGGAGCGGGCGGCCAAAAAGGAGGAGGCCCGCTCCTTGGCGTGATCCGGTGAGGAGGTCCGACGAGGGTCGAGCAGGGGGGCAGCGAAGTCCTCAGGGCTGGGTGGGGTGGTGGTCGGGGTCTGGGCGGGTGGGTTGTTGAAGGCGGTGTTGTGAGGGTTGGCGGCAGAGGGTTCCTCGTAAGGCTGGGCTGGGATATGGTCCGAGGCGTGAGGCCCGAGGTGATGATCCCCGGCTGGGACTGGGCGGCGCGGCGATCGGTGGTCGCTGGGAGGTTGTCGGTGGAGGTTGCGGGGCTGTCGGCAGTGGTGAGGGTGAGGCGCCGGGAAGGGCCCCCCGGGCCGGCCGGGGGTAGGCCGGCGGATCAAAAATCCGCCGAGCTGGGGGAGGTCTGGCGCTCACGGGCTTGTTTTGTCATGCAATCGGCCTCGCTGTGCATGGTTAGGACGCGCCTCACGTTGGCGCAGTAGGCACAGACGTGACGGCGTCTGTCCTCCGCCTCGCCGTGGGCCTCCCCGATCGCACGAGGTGGGGTCGCGGTTCCAGGCCGGGCAGGGGGCCCCGTGGGTGTGCCTGTCGTAAGTGACGCGGGCGTCGGCTTGGACTCGGGGGAAGTGTGGGCCTCGGTGGAGAGGGTCGAGTGGGCGGGCGGGGGTGCTGGCGGCTTGGTGGTCGGGCATGGCGATACACTCGACTCTCAGGAGGTTGATGGCTACTGGGTCATGCCACCCGTGGGGGAGTCGACCGTCCGCGATCCAGGTAAATACGGTCTCTGAGTACCGACGGACGGTCGCCCAGGGGTAGATGAGGTTATCCCGGGAGACTGTGAGGTGGTGGTGGTGTAGTCCCTGGGCGGAGTGGGCGGGGAAATCGGGATGGTCGATCAGGGTGAGAAGGGCGAGGGCGTACTCGTCCTTCGTAGCCTCGCCCCTCTTCACCGGGGTTCTTTCGGGGCCCCTCTGTACCAGGTCGGACGGAAATATGTAGTCGGCCGGGACGCCCTGGCGCTTCACGGAGCGGCGCGCCTCGGCGGAGGCCAAGATGTCCCGGACGGCGTCAGCCGCGGAGGCGGGGCTGTGTCGGGTGGGTTCCTGTTGGTAGGCCCGCGACGTGGTGGGCGTGGCTTGTGTAGGGAGGTGGCGGTACCTCTCGTACTCCGGGTGCGCCGCCCTGGGGAGGCTCGCCTGAGGCGGCGGCGGGGGGCGGGCTGCGGCGGTGGTGCGCGCCCGAGGCGGGCGGCCAGCGGGGCGGTCTCCAGGGCGTCCATGCGGGCGTGAATGTCGGCTGCAGATTGGCGCACCTCGGCGGATGTCTGGCGTTGCTCAAGCTGGATGAGCTGGAGTGCCTCCAGTATTGCCGAGATCTGGGCGCCCGAGGTGCGGTCCGAGGGCGCCGCGGGGGACGCCGGGGCGGAGGCCTGGGAGTCGTCCCGCCGGGGCGTTGAAGATGGCCCCGGGGTGCGGGGTCCGGCCCGGGAGCCCTTTCGTCCTCGTCCCTTCCCTCGAGGCATGGTGTAAGTCGAGTGGAGCAGCAATCCGAGGTGGACCCAATTGAAGAAGGCAGGGAGCTGGGAGACGGCAGGAGGGCGAGTGCCTGAGGGAGGCCGGCGGGCGACCTTATAAGGGAGGAGGGACGGGCGACAGCAGGTGAGGTGTGAAAGCTGCCGGCCCGGGGGAGGGCGAGAGGTGGCGAGCAGCGGCGTCGGGTGAGGCGCGAGTGCTGCGCGACGAGGAGGGCGGGGGAGGTGGCGGCGCGCCGCGCCGTCTGCCGAGGTGAGAAAGCAGCGCGACAGCACGGGGCGGGGGAGGGTCTCTTCCTCT
Organism: Branchipolynoe longqiensis; assembly: GCA_030323885.1. Lineage (NCBI taxonomy): Eukaryota > Metazoa > Annelida > Polychaeta > Phyllodocida > Polynoidae > Branchipolynoe > Branchipolynoe longqiensis. The sequence continues at coordinate 7,004,653 of CM059194.1, read as the reverse complement.
CCTCGCATCAAACACAATGCTTCGCATTACGACCAAGCTAGTTCGCTTCATATAAACTACCTCGCGAGGTGGTTTACAGAAAGTGAATCATATGAATCGAATCAGCCCTAATCCGCCTCAGAGTCGCGTTTACATGGCGAATGTGAGGCGAACCAGGCAAGGCGCATTATTTGAGCCGTTTTAACTCGCCCGTGTAAACACGGCTTAAGTTAGATATGTAAAATTAAATCTAAATAATTGCTTTGGTTTTGAAAATTTGATGTTTTCATCGGACTATGCGCTAACTGGTCTGGCATGATAAGCCATTGTGTAAGACAGTCACATGACGATACACTCAGGTTCTCAGTGTTCTATATTAATGCAGCTGTCAGTAATGCCTAGCGCTAACCGGTCTGGCATGATAAGCCATTGTGTAAAACAGTAACATGACGACAATCAGGTCATCAGTGTTCTATATTAATGCAACGGTCAGTAATGATATGACCTTAGATGTTGCTAGGATGTAAAACAACAAACCCGCCCTGATGTGACCTTAGATGTTGCTAGGACATAAAACAAACAAACCATGCCTGAGTGCCTGCTTGCCACTTAGGCACAACTCACCGAGACCTCAGTGGACGGTGTCTCTGGGCGTGGGGTTGGTGGCGGCGTAGCGGACGTCATAGCGACATCCGCTATGCCCTGCTGTAAGGTGGTCAGAGCGCTTGGACTGGCTGCTGGTTCCGGGTTGGTGGTGGGCGGCGGCCCGGCCCAGCATTGCATCTGGCGTAGAGGCTGTTCGGGTCCAGCGCGCTTGTTCGCTGTTGGAAACATTTGAATCAGATTATAAATGCGGCGAAGAATACCCCGTATATGTACCCACGGCGTTCATACCCATTTTGACATCAAATTCCAGGACTTTTCCAAGACTTTCCAGGACCTTTCAGTGCAAAATTCCAGGACCTTTTAAAGATGCTTATTAAATCAAAGTGCCCTGAAACACAGCTGTATTCATAGTCGATTCACTGGGTAAGATGTGAATTGCAAATACATGAACATGGATCCTGCTATTATTTTGAATGCTTCCCGCTATTATTTGGAAGGTTTTCACTTTTGGTCTCCATGTCACACCTTAGTGCCCAGTTTCAGAGAATGACCCACATACCTTGTAGGTGCCGCTACCGGCACACACGACTGAGAATCACCTTGTACCAGAGATCTGCCGGCTACGACCAGCCGCAATGAGCAACTTTGATGATTGTACATCAGGACGCTACGCCCCCCTACAAGGGCTGAGATTTTGCCTTTATTTTGAGGCCGAATGAGTTAGAGCGTCCGTCTCCTATGTTGGTAGATCGTGGAATCGAACCCTGGTCGAGTCAAACCAATGACTTAAATATTGATACTTGTCGCTTGCTAGCCAGTCGCTCGGCATTATTAGGATGGAGCAATGAGTAGTGGAATGAAGAAGACCAATCATCCGCGATTGAAATTTCCTCTGCTTAAACAACTAATGTACCAAAATAAATATAATTCCATTTTGTATTTGTTATTTGATAGGTAGGGCTGGTTAAGCCCAGCCAGATACGATTCTCTGTACTGAGGTTAATAAACTGTGTCGACCAAACTTTCGCGTCCGTTGTCTGTGGGAACTTACAAATTGATATGAAAGCTGTAGCGACAGGTGTAACACAGAATCCGTGTAAAATAGTTTGATTGCTTGCTTGGAGTTTTACATCGTGGCAACATCTAAGGTCATATCAGGATGGGTACCGACTTGTGACAGTACGCACTCATGGTGACTTTATTGTGCTGCCCCACTGGGAGACTAGGCTGCAAGCACAATAACGCAATTTCCCACTCAGTCACATTATCCTGATACTGAGCTAACCAGTCCTAGTAATGTTAACATGTCTTAGTTATGCCTAACGCCAGGCTAGGTAGCGACAAGTATCGATTTTGTAAGTCATTGGTTTGAATCTGGATTTCAGACTCCTGACTTTCCTCATGGGAAGCGTGCGCTCTACCAAATCAGCCACTGCATCCAGCATCTAGAGCATTACTGCCACTTATATATTTTAGCCAAATCTACTAATCTAGTGAGTTAAACTTTGCTGTCATTTAACACAACTATAACCATTTCCAAATTGCGCGTTAACTCGGAATGGACGCTTCATCCCCCCCCCCTCCCCCATAAAATGGAAGTGACAGAATTAATTTGGTTCAGATTTCACAATGAATACGGCTTTTGCTTCCGACAAGCCATAAAAGCACCATCAATCAACCAGTCCATTCGGTCCAACTCAACTAGGTCACAAGCGTACCTTTGAGCAGCTTCCCGTAGCGCTGGCCGAAGACCTCCTTACTGAGGCCGGCTGCGCGGCTCGATGCCAGGTTAAGCATATTTTTTTCCGTGAAACCCAAGTGACAGAATGAAATTCCGCTCAGATTTCACTATGAATACAGCCTTTGCTTCCGACAAGCCGCAAAAGCGCCAACAATCAACCAATACAACTACTGGTCGATTCGGTTCAACTCGACTAGACCACAAACGTACCTTTGACCAGCTTGCCGGCTGCGTGGCTCGATGACAGGTAAAGGAAGATGGGCGTGTTGTCGACTGTCACCCCGCACTGCTCCAACGTCTGGCCATCCGTCGCAATCCGCTTCCCAATGATCCAGTTCTGCTTCTCCAGTGCCAAGTTGTACTTGAGCAGAATCTAAACACAATCATATGAAACTGGAATTAGGTTTGCCTGATAACCATCTCACCACTCACCCTCTTGTCACTCACACCCTCACCATTCACACTCTTGTCATTTTCACCCCATGTCGTTTTTGTTTTTTGTTTTTTTAGTGTCTATGGCACCTTATGTTTCCAGGTGGTCGCCTGTCCAAGAACTGACGAGGCTCAACTATTACTTATCCAATACTGATTTGGTAGGCTATAAGCCTGTATCAGGATATCCACAGCACCTTGTATCCCCAGGTGGTCACCCATCCAAGTACTGACGAGGTTCAACTATTGCTTATTCATGACTGATTTGGTAGGTTACAAGTCTGTATCAGGATGTCAACAGCACCTTGTATTACCAGGTGGTCGGCCATACAAGTACTGACGAGGCTCAAATATTACTTATATATATATAGTCACTATTGATTTGGTAGACTATAACTTATAAGCCTGTATCAGGATGTCTATAGCACCTTGTATTCCCAAGAGTTATCAACCATACAAGTACTGACGAGGCTCAAATATTACTTATTCACTACTGATTTGGTAGGCTATAAGCCTGTATCAGGATATCTACAGCACCCTGTATCCCCAGGTGGTCACCCATCTAAGCACTGATGAGGCTCAACTATTACTTATTCACTATTGGGTTGGTAGGCTATAAGCCTGTATCAGGATGTATACAGCACCTCATATTCCCAGGTGGTAAACCATAGAAGTACTGACGAGGCTCAACTATTACTTATCACTACTGATTTGGTAGGCTATAAGCCTGTATCAGGATGTCTATGACCTTGTATTCCCAAGTGGTCATCCAATCAAGTACTAGCGAGGCTCAATGGTTGAAACACAGTTTCACGTCTGATTACCAAAGTTAAACAATGTTGCACCTCGTCAGTACTTTGATAGGGGGAGAGCATGGGAATGAAAGGTGATGTAGACATCCTGCTAAGAGCTTATAGCCGACCAATTCAGTCGGGGATAAGTAACCTCACCAGTACATGCATGGGTGACCACCTGGGAATACAAGGTCCTCTAAACATCCTGATACAGGCTCCTTACCAAATCAGTATTGGATAAGTAATAGTTGATATGAACCGTATCAGAACTTGAACTGGTGACCACCTGAGAAGACGAGGTGCTGTACACATCCTGATATAAGCTTATAGCCTAGAATTCTGCATATTAATTTATCTAAGGCACCTTCGAGTGACCTTAACATCTGCTCATTTACACACAATAAGCTAATCCGCTTCCGCTTTGCCGCCTCCCATGTGAAGCCGTATATCGCTGTCTCCACCTCTTTCATAAGAAGGGCGTTCATTACAAAAGGTAAACATGAACTACTATATGATAAAACCACCTCTATAAGACGCGATCTGAGTTTGTGGTTTTCACAAAAGCCACACCCAAAGAAACGTTAATATGCAGAGGGCAGAGAACTACCAACAAATACATAACACATTCAATGATTATAAAACTGCAGCCTAAATAATATTGGCATAATAAACTATAGGTCACATAAGCATACTTAAGTTATTTCCACTTTGAATCATCCGCTAAGCAGATAACATTTTTCCCTCCCCATAAAAAAAAAAAACCAACAAAAGAGCCTGAACCCTGAGTTGGAAACGGCCTCATACAGTAAAACCTCTCTAACCGACCACCTTCACAGATCGACCACTCCCCTATATCGATCGCTTTATTTGGGTCTCAAACTATCGCCCATACAATAAATACCATTGTAACGATAAAAAAAAACTCCCTAAACCGACCATTTAAAGTTGGTACCATGGTCGGTCGAATTAGAGAGGTTTTACTGTACTAGTTATAGCTGGCATTGTGGATAAATTCTCCAAATACGCTTTCGTGTATGGCAGAGGCTTTAGGATAAATGAGAGTCAATCCAACAAGAAAACCCGGAAATTTGACCTCCGGCAAATTTTTCCAACGTGAAGCGTATGATGAGAAATGACTCAGAACAAAGATCGGAAATACATCGAAAATTTGAAATTTCTCATCTCTAACACAATTGTTCTGATAACATCATTTCTGTGTGTTTTAATTGACATAAAGGTGTCACCTTCTTCTTTAGCTCCTTTATTTTTGTAGACGGCTTCAGATATAAGATGATGGGTCCGCCTGAGATTTGTTGGTCTTCAATGTAAATCTTAACCCTAAAACACACAAAAATAGGCCACTTTTAGAATTCAGGCATGAAAGTGGTCTCTAGCAAAAAATAAACCGAAAACAAGCTGAGATTATTTCACGGGCGGCGAATTTCGACGAAAATGCAATTTCCCCCCATAGGATTAGCACTGTCAGGGAATCGTGGAAAAATACCGGAAGTCAGGTTTCAATTATCTTTGTTGTGCCTATATTATCGTCCATACCCAACTAATTTTTGTTTGGGGTTTATGTTCTAGCAACATCTAAGGTCACATAAGAAGGGGATTTCGAACTACCCAAGTGTTGTCATATATATCCTGATTCCTTGGAATTTTGTTTAACATTAATCGGTAAATATAAAAAACAGGAAATCCGCCAAATCGCGGAGATCTCTCATCCCTGAGAATTGTTCTGAGTAAACTTAGCTTGAGACTGCAAAAAACAACTAATAATTCACTGGCAATTCAAAAGTCTGTACACTGGCTGCGGTGGCCGAATCTGTATGGAGTGCCGGCTTCCCATGCGGAAGCTCAGGAGTTGGAATCCCCACTGTGAGGTCAGACCACAGGTACCATGACCTGATATCCCACTCAGTCAGATAAAAACTAATGCATTGAATCCTGCACACAATTCTCTATTCGAGCAACATGACGAATCCAGGTATGAAGCCAGGGCGAATTACATCCAGCCACTGAGGCTCCGAATGAAACCTCATTTGGAGGCCTTGAGAGTGGATTTGGACGTGTTGGAGGATGCCAAAGTCCCAGAACATCCCCTGTGGTTGTTGAGAAAGCCATCGGTTATCCTCCGACTCACGGAACCGAGGAAGTCTGGGACACATCCACTCGAGTACCAAGGACTGCATGCAGAGATTCAAGGCCAGTTTGCAGACCACCTCTCCATATACACTGATGGTTCGAAAGACGAAAGCTGGGTTGCTGCTGCGGCAGTCTGCCATTGGGGAGAAATTTGGCATACGATTGCCCGATCAGAGCTTGATTTTCACTGCAGAAGCCCCAGCACTCCTTCTCGCGTTGGAGTGTATCGAGATATCCAACCACACTAACTATGTTATATACAGTGATTTGTTCTCTTGCCTCCTGGCTGTTGCTGGACTGAAAACGAATCACCCTTTTCTAGCAACGGTCATTTATAAAAATGAACCAACTGACAATGGATGGGATGACATCCACCTGTACTGGGTGCCTGGCCATGCCGGCATACAAGGAAACGAACGAGCTGACCGGGCTGCGAAGAAGGCCCTGAACTGTGATCTTGAACCGTGTCTGATCCTTCACTCTGATCTGAAACCACTAATAGCCACCCACATAAAATCCAAATGGCAACATGAGTGGGAAGAAAACATTACTAAACTTAAAGAAATTGAACTATCTGTGGGAAAGCTACCACAGACTCATGCGGGAGGTCGGCGGGACCAAGTGGTCCTTAGCCGCTGCCGTATTGGCCACTCGTGGCTTACACATGCGTTTCTGCTCAAGGGGGAACCTCCCCCTGAATGTATTGGGTGTCAGTCCCCGCTGACACTCAGTTGCGTTGATTTTTTGGCCCTGCGCCAACAGTTCTACACTGCAGACAGTATGCATGACCTTTTTACTAAGGTAAAACAGGAAAACATTTTAGCCTTTTTGAGGGCAGCTGGACTGTACCACCTCATATAGTTTACTAAATAGATTCTATCAATTATTAATAAAACTTTTCTTTTTCTATGGGAATTTGTTTCCCTTGACCACAAATATATGATTGTGAGCTTTCTAATTTAATGAGTGTCTATTGGCACATAATTGATTGTCTGCTTTTACATATAAAAGCGATGGTATGAACAAAAAACAAAATTTCTTGCCATGAATATGGCCTATGCTGCCGACACGGCGTAAAGCAACCACCAATCAATCAATCTCAGTCACATTATCCTGATACTGCGCTAACCAGTCCTTGCCCTATCCTAGTAATGCTGAGTGTCAGGCTAGGTAGCGAAAAGTATTAATTCTGTAAGTCATTGGTTTGACTCGGTCAGAATTCAAAGTCACCACCTTCGGCACGGGAAGCCTGCGCTCTACCAATTGCCGCCCAAATACAATGTTATACCATAACTGATCTATAAGTGTCCTACTACAAGCAACCTCCTTGTGTTTGAGTGAGTGAGTGAGTGAGTAAGTATGTGAGTGATTGAGAGACAGATTGTGTGTGTGATGTGTGTGTGTGTATTCAATATACAGGGTTCACACTCTTTTACAGGCTTCTTTCTTAATGCCTTATTAGAACCATTAAAACTGGTTTTTATGAACCCAAAATGAAGAAATTCCACATCTTTTTCAGCATCCAATAACTCCAGGTTCCAAGTAAGCTCCACTAGTCCTATTGCCCATCAGGTGGGGACAGATTCCAATGTAATCCTTGGAGGACAGCCAAGGTTGACCCATAGTATTGTCTGTCTGCAGTAACCATGAGAAATTATTTCAAAATGACACCAAATGTCACCTTTCAAAGAACATATGAAATGTCGAGATATGAGGTGTTTTTTTACCCAAAGGTTTTTTCAACTCTTTTCTTGCAAGACCCAACTTGGTTGCTTAACTGTAATCAATCAAATCTTATTTGAATTTATTGTGTGTATTAAAATGATGTTCTGGGTGTGTTTGATTTCCAGGTTACATGAGTGATATTAACGTATCGTTCAATTTATACGAGAACAAAATAAAAAAAATGAAACAAGTTTTTTTTTTCCAACTCTGACATATACACATGTAAACCATCATACGAACATGGATTCTGCTATTATTTGGAAGGTTTTTCACCTTAGGTTTCCACATCACACTTCAGTGCCCAGTTTTGGAGAACGACCCCCACATACTTTACGCGTGCACCTGTGAATGTGTGCGCTTTGCTCAAAGCTACTCACGGAATCTCCTTGTCCCGTAGGTCCGGCTCCGCGGCGTTCACGTTCACGTCCAGGCTGACCCTGATGTTGGCGAGCTGTCGTGCCACCTGCTGGGCAGCGTCTGCATCACCCCCAGCGACCGCCCGCTGCAAACGCTCAACCAGCTCACCCACCGCACCCTACATGCAGACGGAACAAAAAGAAACCAAAAAACACGTCATTTTTATGAAAAGGACAAAAAGACATGCAACTCCTCCCTCCCAAAAGTCAGTTTAGGTACCACCCAAATATGGATAGCACCTCCACCCCCATATTTTAAATGCAAAAAAAAAGGCGGGGGGGAGGGGGGGCGGGCATGAAATTGTATCGTAATGACAGGAAAACTGGTTACAATAACAAAGAGAGGGGAGGGGAGGGAAGAGAAAAGAGAAGAGCATATAAAAGAAGAGAAAAGAGAAGAGCAGAGAAACGAATAGAAAAGAGCAGAGCAGAGTAGAAAAAAGAACAGAACAGAAGAGAAAAGGAGGAAAGGAAAGAACAGAAAAGAAAAAAGAGAACAGAGGAGATGGGGAGGGGATGGGAGAGGAAGGAAGCGAAGAAAAGATGGAAAATAAAAAAGAAGCGAAGAGAACAAAATAGAAAAGAAGTGAAGCTAAAAGAACATTTTTTTAAATAGGAAAGAAAAGAGAAGACAGGACAGGAGAGAAGAAAAAAGAGAAGAGAAGAGAAAAGAGAAGAAAAAAAGAGGCAACTCGTTTAGTACATAAATACAGAGACCTGGTTCACAGAACCCAGCGCTGCCATGTCGTCGGGGATGATGGAGATGCTGCTGAAGCCAGAGGCCGAGTGCTGAACGTCTAGACTGGTGGCATGTGCAACATCCAGTTTCAGCTTCTTCTTGTTGGCACTGGTTTCTAAATGCTTCCCTGACAATGAAAAAGTTTACCATTAAGGCCACATAAAAGATGATACTTGTTTAGCGTCCACCCATCCAACTTTTTCCAGGTCGGGCAGTTTTTACCATTTTTTATTTTGTACCTAGAATTCTAGCTAGAAATTTAACAAGAAAACATTAAAATTACGATAAAATCTTTATTCAACATGGCAATGTATAGACTACATCGCCATTCCAGGGGTGCAGTGCATTGTGGGATGCGTCAAAGCAAAGCAAACCCGCGAGAAGCACATGGCACATGCTAATACACTGGGTGCAGTTATGAAATGTGCTAGTTTCAGCTCATCTCAGCTCTTGTTTGAAACATAGAACACTAACTAAAAATATATGTATAATAAATTAAGATATTAATCTTTTATCCAGCATTACATTTACATCAACATAGTCAGCACATCTTATGCCATGTGCATTTAGATTTAGACAAATCTTGGCACTCAAACTAGTGTTAGAGCCATAGCCAGAGTCAGTTTTACTTATTTCATTCATGTTTTTATTTATATCCTATGGTTAATGGCATATGTAGAAATAGAAAATGAGTAGGGTTAATCAGTTATTCATTATTGGTTATAAATTTCTTTGAACAAGTTTTTGTTGACACATTTGACATTTTAATATTTAGAACAAGAAATACTTCCTATTAATGCCAAGCGCAAGGGTGGGAAGCGACAAGGATCAATTTTAAAGTTATTGGTTTGACTCGATCAGGAACCGAACTCCTGATCTTCCGCACTACCGATTAGGCCACCGCGCCCGGTATGTTTGAAGGTTGGGGGGCATTTCTCAGGTCGGGCGGGGACGCTAAAGTTTTATTCATTTTTTATTATCTGGCCTTAGCCAGAGCAACGCTACTCACCCACAAACTGGATACAAACGATGCACAGGCCAGCTGTGGTTTGGTTGTGGTTTTAGATCCTAATAAGGCTGAGCACCAGGCAGTACAATGCCAAAAACCAGTTTTTTTAACCCCTTTGGGTATCGAATACACAAACTCCCACATGGGAAGCCGGCGCTCTAACCACTCAATCATCCCGTCTGGTTAGGCTGATTAAGGCCATCACTCAAAGCCAGTCTTCCTCATTCCACATGTCCTTGCCACCAGGCACTCCGTTCACCTACCAGACGGGATGGTCGAATGAGTTGAGCGTCTGTCTCACGTTTTGGGTTCAAACCCATGTCAAGTCAAACCAATGACTTAAAAATTAATATTTGTCACTTCCTAGCCAAGTGCTCGGCATTATTAGGATAGGGCAAGGACTGGTTGACTCAGTGTCAGGATAATGTGACTGAGTGAGAAATCAGGTCATGGTGCTGACAGCCTCGCCTTCCAGTTGGGCAGCACTATAAAGTCACCGTGAGTGTGCAGTCACAAGTTGGTATTTGTCCTGATATGATCTTAGATGTTGCCAGGACATCCTCATTATCATCATGCTGTCAGTCGCGATGCGACAAACACTACTTTCATTACTTGACTGCCGCTCTCCATTTAGCTCTCTGCTGTGAGAGTTGCGTCCATGAGTCGGTGTCAATGTCTCTCAGCTTCAGGTTTCTCTTGATGGTATCCTTGAACCGGAGACGAGGGCGCCCTCCCTTTCTGTAACCAGAAGACAGTTGAGAATAGAGGATCTGCTTTGGTAGCCTGTCTGATGACATCCTCATGAGGTGTCCAGTCCATCGGAGATTCTTTTTGATCAGAAGATCTTCCATAGAGGGCAGCCCCGTCCGTTCGAGTATTTCCTTATTTGTCACTTTGTCCTTCCAGGTTAGCCTCATGATTGAACGCAGATGTCGCATCATGAAGGCATGCAGCTTTTTCACCTCTCACCTGTACACTGGACAGGCCTCGGCTCCGTATAGTAGGGTGGATAGCACGATTGCTCGGTAGATCTTGCCTTTGACCCGAATGGACACATGGTGGTTGTTCCAGAGTCTCTGGTGTAGTCGGCCGAAAGATGCGCTAGCCTTGGCCATCCTCCTCTGTATTTCAGCATATTGCCAGGACATAAAACTGCAATAACCAACCAATCAATCGAATCGCACAACCTGCCACGTGGGAAGCGGGCGCTAAACTCATTCGATTATCCCATCTACTAATACTATGATCTAGTTGTAGCTTCGGAAAATTTACTTCGGAAAATTCCAAGGGCTTCATCAATTTTCCTAACCTTCCAAGCCTTTACTAAAATGCTTGAACCCTGACCACGCAACAATGTGAATACTAATACCTAATACTAATAGAAACACACTTCCAAATACTGATAGTGATACTGATCAGCAATGCTTTCACAATGAGCCGAGGAATCGTGGAAAATTTCCGGAAGTCAGGTTTCATATATATAGTATAGTTATACAAATCTTACTTTGGTATAGATGATGTATAACTGTTGTTTTCCAGAGGTATAAGCGTCGGGTAGACATGGGCTAGGGAGAAGGAAGCACATCCGGTCCAGCAATCTTTACCTACTACAGGATAAAAATGATCACACTTTCAATGGATACTATCATGTTTTCCTGTTGTCACAAGCAAACATAATATATGTGGTAGGGTGTGGAGGGGGGGCCCTAGCCATCCATCATCTATACCAAGGTAAGATTTGTAAAACTAGCTAGGGAGACTTTTACATAAATTAATTTTGTATCCTGTTAACACCTCTTTGTAACTATAAAGTTTCTTATTAGTCCGAGAGATGTTTGTTGTTGGTTGGTTGTTGGTTGATTGGTTGTGGATTGGTTGTGGATTGGTTGGTTGTTGGTTGTGGATTGGTTGTTGGTTTGATTGTTGGTTGGTTGTTTGTGGATTGGTTGTTGGATGTCGATTGGTCATTGATTGGTTGTTTGGTTGTTGGTTGGCACGATGCTATACCGACGTTACGCGCACATCAACTACGCGGCATTGACGTCCCGAATTTGCATATTACGCCGAGATTTTCGATGTGTTAAAATTAATTTCACGTCCCTACACTGGCGAGTTACGTCGTAGTGTGACAGGGCCATTACAATTGTTTGCGTAGTCGCCTCTACTTGTTCCCTGGATGGGGGAACGGCTTCTGGTGAGGCTGGGTCTGTTTTAACGGCCTGTTGCCGTCGTTCCAGCCGAATGACTGCCTGTGTCCTCTGCCTCGAGACTGGTAACCGTAGCTCCCACCAGTTACGAAGCAGCCTCGTTGCCCTGTACGGCGTCCCCGAAAATCCTGTCTTGATTTTCGAAAACAGTTTAGGTTATTATCGATCTTCTTACCGTCCAAGTGTTTACCAGACTTGGACGCAGTTTCTACCTGTTTAAACAAGTATTCCAACTGACTTCCAAACATTTTAGTTTTGTCGAGAGGTTTTCCTTTAATGGGTTTAGGCGGCAGGAAGAGCGTGTATTCCCTCCCATCATTGTCCACCACTTTCTTTGAGCGTGATACCGCCTTTCCAGCGCCGGTGCAAACCGCCTTAAAGACGTTCTCAAACCTTCTGTATGACAAGAAGTTACTTGTCGCTGTCAGCAAGGCAATGCTGGAATCCATGTCAGCACACCGAGTTTGGAAACGATTTTCCGTCATCATCCTATTTGTCACGCTAACCATTGCCGCTAGAGCTGCCAATACACCTTTGTGTACTGTGTGTAGACAGGGCTCAAACTTTTTCCTGTCATCACTCAATTTCACATCACCGTCAGAAGAAACTGCTTTCCTTTTATGTTTCCTCTTTCGAGAGGAAAAGTCCTCCTCGTCTATGTCGTCCGTGGACGTATCCTGATCCGACCAGTCCTCCCACTCGGATTCCTCCGATATGGCTTGTTTATGTCGCTGTTGTGTCGGCAACATCTCGTCCAGGCGCTGCTGGACTAGTCGGGTAACCCTGTCGTCTAAATTAGACAGAGCCGGGTCAGGCGACTGTTCGCGTGAGTGAGTTGACCCCATTCCGGGTGTTGCGTCATCCTTACTGAGCACTTGCGATGCCTCGGGTTTACTCCGCTTCGCGGCCATCTCACCCATCTGCAAAACACCAAAGGAATTTTGGTCAGAACTCATGGGAATATGTGCAAAGCAACATACAGGTACTAAATCCATATTTACATCGGCTTTAATACAGCGTTTGTAAGCTAAATTCATGTCGTAAGGTCTTCAGCCGGACAAACCAAGCCGAAACTAAACGAAGGGTAGGGACCAGTGTATCGTTCCCTCCCACACTCTCTGTACCGTACACTTCTCCCACCCGCGGCTACTGCGCCAGCAAGTTGGGAGAAAATGCTACGAAACTCGGAGGTATGCCTAAATGTGGGGAATCCATAAAAGAGAACCAGGATAAAATCCCATGGCAAATCCATAAAAGAAACCCAGGATTATCCAAGCGATGACCGGCTCCAGCCAGTCACCTCTCGGTTCGGCAACGGGCAGCAAAAAACACGATGACTGGCTCCAGCCAGCCACCTCTCCGTTCGGCAACGGCGGCATCTAATGACACAAAAAATAACAATAAAACTACTTAAAAAGTTTTACTTTCGTGTTAAAAACATGGAGCATTGCTTAATACATCATAATAACACTCAAAAACAACGCACTTACTCGAATTTCCATCGTTTTATGTAAAAAAAAAATCGCCGGAGCTTTATCCACAACGTCCTCCCGTTGTGAGTAAATTATGCTAATTGCTGGACTGGATGTGCTTCCCTCTCCCTAGCCAGAGGTGTAGTACTGAGGTAAAATTGGTATACGCCGATAGTGCTGCACCATTTGAAGCATGTATAAGTAGTATATGCTGATAGTGCTGGGGTATTTGGAGCATTTATTAATAGTATATGCTGATAGTGCTGCGATGTCTGCACCACATATTAGGAGTATATGCTGATGGTTGAAAAATTCCGGAAATCCGCGAAATCGCGGAGATCTTTCATCCCTGCTACATGCTCACCTGCGACATGTACCTATTCCACAACATAAACTATACTCTGTGGTATTAGTGCCTAAGGCACCGCATCTGCAACTTCTACTTTTACCATTTCACAACTTTTTGAAAGCGCTGGTGGTAAAAGCCTGCAGCTTCTTTAGCTTGCGAATGCTTTAATCTACAACAAGAGTCGAACAGGTTGACACTGCCAACATATAGACTTACCGGTATATTTGCCACCTGGCCCATCCGGGTTGTCGCATCCCTTCTTTATGACAGCTAGAGCAGGAAACAAGATGTCGAGGAACTCTTGTAGGTTGTCACCAAAAAGGGATAAGCCAAACCGGCGTTCGTCTGGTAGGTGAACGGAGTGCCAAGTGTCGCTGTGAACTTGGTAGCCTGCAGCAGCCAGCGACACTTTGAAGAACAGCTAATCACACAACAGAACAACAGCATTAAAAGCCATCCATCAGAAACATGGCTGCTTGACTGAAAAAGTCAAAGTTTGTTGCAATAGAATACAACTATCATGTATTGTTTGTTTGTTGTTTTACAACCTAAGGTCATAGGACAGGTACCGACTTGTGACAGTGCCCACTCATGGTGACTTTATAGTGTTGCCCTACTGGGAAATCAGGCCACTGACATCATTACCCAATTTCCCACTCAGTCACATTATCTTGACAGTGAGCTAATCAGTCCTTGCCCTATCCTAGTAATGCCGAGCGCCAGGCTAGGTAGCGAGAAGTACCAGTTTTCTATGTCATTGGTTTGACTCGACCGGGAATCGAAATCCCGACCTTCCGCACGGGAAGCCTGCGCTCTACCGATTCGGCCATCACTTCCGGTGCCTTTCATGTATTGCATTATAATATCTAATAGCATACGGTACTATAGAACAGCTGCAACAAAAAGTATCATTCCCCCCATCCCAAATTATTGGCAGAATAAAATACGAAAATAAAAGCTATTGTGTCGGACCATATCCTACTCCACTTGAGGAATAATAAGTAGCGCTGAAGGTGCTTCAAACTCCAGGGCCTTCCCTAGTTTATTGTCACGGTCAGAATAGAATTGACCTGTCTGTTTGTTTGTTGTTTTACGTCCTAGTAACATCTAAGGTCATATCAGGACGGGTACCGACTTGTGACAGTGAGCACTCATGACGACTTTATATTGCTGCCCCACTTGGAGACCAGACCGCCAGCACCATGACCTGATATCCCACTCAGTCACATTACTCCTGACACTGAGTAGATCAGTCCTTGCCCTATCCTAATAATGTTGAGCACCTGGGTAGGAAGGGACAAGTATAATTTGTTAAGTCATTGGTTTGACTTGACCAGGGTTCGAACACACGATCTACCAACACGGGAGACTGACGCTCTAACCCATTCGGCCATCCCGAATTGACCTGTCACTGCACAGCCAGGTAGCGTGTAACCTCCTATGAGGGGTGGTTGTGTTAGCCATGGGTGGAACGGCCCATCATATTCATAGGGACTGCTCAGGGACAGCTAAATACAGTTTCTGTACATTGTACTCTCTACTAAGAATACTACAATGAAACTGCATGAAAGAAAATAGTACATTACTGCCTACTTCAGTTTCTAACTTGCCCAAATCAATGATTAACTGAATTATTGACAACCCTTCCACACTACTCATTTTAGTCGCTTGACTATGGAAAACCTTACAATCAGTCTATTCCATTCACAACCACTCAACCTATACCTCGCCCCCACCACACACACTTACAATCTCATCACCTACAACCACTCTACAATCTACAACCATCTTACAATAACCTCACCTACAACTACCCTACAACCCTCCCGTCCCCGACTCAGTCACAATCAATGAATCATGAGAGTATAGCCCCAGTCACACATACCCGGACGAGCCCCGGATTTTTAGCCAGACCATCCCCGGACCCACCCCACCCCCCCACCCCCCGGACTGTCCCGGATAAAATCGCTATTTTGGGGCTCGCAGTCACACCTACACGGTCTAGCCGGACCAACCCCAGACTATCTGGTGTATCCACGGAGTAGTCACGGATCAGTCCCGGACTTGCTCCCTATACACACAAAAACAGGGCTCATCCTGGACTAATCCGTGGTAAACCTGGCGATCGTGGCTGATCCGGCAGTGGTCCGTGGCTACATTGGGGCTAGTCCGGGTTAAGCTGTGGCTCATCCAGGTTAAAAGACGCCTGGACAGCCCCGGATGCTACACGGACTACCCCCGGATCGCCCCGGATGTTTTAAACATTTAAAAACAGGGGCAGACCGGGGCTCGTCCAGCCCCTGATCCGGGCAGGTGTGACTGGGGCTTTACTGATCGATTGGGAGAGCCAAATCATCAACCCTAAAAAAGATACAGACACAACAAAACAGAGCCTTGAAAATACTGTATAGCAAAGACTATCTCACCCCAACTAAATCACTTCATAAAGACCTGGACTTACTTATGGTAACTGACATTTATAAAATATACATTGCAAAATTTGTTTACAAGCAAAAGAATGGCCTCCTCCCTGAAATATTTGATAATCTCTTCAAAGAAAACAATCAGGTCCATTCCCATAACACACGACAGATAAATAACATACATCACAAACACACTAGAAACAAATATGGCAAAATAACAACTGAAAACCAAGGAACCAATATCTGGAACTCAATACCAGTAGAGATTAGAAACCTTCAAACTTTGAAAAACTTCTGTAAAAAACTAAAGATAAGCTATCTCAATGCATACTAAATCGATTACCAGTAAAGAATATATATAATACCCCTATTAACATACATGCAAAATAACTACTGATACTGCATGTAAGTACATGAATCCATGACACAATATCCATATAATATTCCTATCATTACTTTGTTTTTTACTAACTGTGAAGAGACGCATCAGTAGCTCATCATAATCATTAGTTAAAAATGTAGCTTAAGTTTAATAATTTGTTATTGTCATCACTTGTTCATTCACATCATGGAGACCAGCTAGATAAGCATTGCTTTTCTGGGATCCTTTCTGTCTGTAAGGAATTTGTATGCATTTATTGTATCACCTCAATTTATTGTAAACATACCTTGCAGAGAGTTAAAATAAAAGAATTGAATTGAATTGATTTACCCCTACCCAGAGAACCCGGTCTCAGGGCTACGGCAGTAACCACTGTACTAAGTTAGTGATTACAGTTGCATAGTTCGATGGTTTTGAGTTTCTGAATATTTTTTAAAGATATATATATTAGGTTGAACATAATCATATACTTTGCTTTAGTTTGAAGTAAGTTTTATTATGAATGGTTGGTTAACTTTAAAGATATTTGAAAAGAAAACATCCAAAATTAATTCTGGGGTGAAAGACTAAATGCTCGACACCATAGGCTTCAGCAGGGACAGAGTGTATTAAATAGACATAGTATTCCCTTCTATGCAGCAATAAATTAAATGCATAAGTCAAGAAATGCACCAGTATTTAAGCTGGATATGTTGGATTCTCGATGTCTGACATCCGGGCACTTTTTGAGCTCACAACACACGAAGGGTAAAACAAATGCCACTGTCATAGAGACAACACTAAAACTACCCTAACTACCACAGTAATTTGTGCTTTTTGGTGCTTTGAAATAGGAAACAGCAAATTTCTCTTTATTTCTATTAAATAGTTCAGATCTTTCTCTACAATTTCACATTCAGCTTTTTTTTATCAGCCAATTGGAAGTTCTTAAATTTATTTTGCGAAAATAGTTTTTGAGGCCATGATTAGGTATGGCTACCACTGGCACTGACACTCAGAATATCCCAACTTTCAATATTATCTGTTTTTAATCCTTTCAGAGAAAAGTGCTCTTAGGTTAAATTAAATACTTCGGATCTTCCTCTTCAATTGCACATTAAGATATTTTTAATTGACCCAATGAAAGCTTTAAAATTTATTTTGCAAACATAAATGCTCCGCATAGACATAGCATTGCTGCAGCACAAATTACTGCGTTGTTTTACCCTTCGCAAGTAGTTGCCAGGGCTAAGACTTCACGCCGACAATCTAAAGATGATTCCTTTTTTTAATTGGAGCTTCCATTGGACTATGACTATGGCTATGCCCATGGCTATGTAATAATGTAGGCAGCTTAAAATTGACAATTATTTAGTTTTAGAAGAAAGCTGTGAAGCATTACTGCGACTTACCTCTCCCTCTAAAGGGCTTTCCACACATACCGTTACGTTGTCGATGGTTTGTTCTATCGAAATACAGCACGGCTTCACATTTTTAGCTTGCTCCAAAACTTTGTGCTCGTCCCAGTTTTCCGGTCTGTCAGATAAGGAAAGGGCGAACATTTTAGCACTGGTAGTGCAATTTGTCAAATAATCGCTTTGTCTAGAAATCGTGTCCATAGTATCACCTAGTACCCAGTGCTTTCTCATCATATTGTGAGGTGGTGAATGACCACTTTTCCGGTAGACAAATTAGTTCGAGTCTGATTCTGGGAAAAACCCAAAACTGAAATACCTACCTCCGCTCTCCCCTTATTTTCTGGGGAGCGCCACCATTGATCTTGTGACGTCACAAACGACATTCCCGATTCTATTTTTAGAGTGCCCCCCTATCTCTGAAAGCGAAGGTTATTCTATATTATAAATATGACTCATGGAGTTAACATGTCAATCACTTTAAATAAAATGCTAAGAATCAATGTACATGAATACAACTCACAAACAGGTCTGACATCTAATTGGAAAACAAACAAGCTCTTTGAAGCAAGGTTCAGTTGCGCCAGAGCAAGTGCCCGGATGAGATAAAGTGGATGTGGTGTTTAGGTTGGCAGAAACTACATATTATTGAATAATCCTTCTATAATTTCTTTTATGCTACTTTATAGGTACATCAATAGTGGGTGTTTCTATTGATAATTCACAATTAGCTTTTATATAGCTACTTAAACGTAATACTTTTGCCGATTCGTATGCGGCCCTCCCGATGATGTCATGAAAGTTGGACTCATCCAATTTGTCGCGATGTATTGTGGGTAGTCTCAGCCAAAGAATTTTTACAGCTGATCAACATGATCAAGGATACCTTTGTTTACTGAGATTCTGACCACAAATAGTGTACAAAAAGGTATAAATACAGGTAAGTTTGGATAAAGGAGCCGTTTTCCGGGAAGAAAATATATCTGTGCCCACCTGTGACGAGGAACTGCTGCACAGGTCTCTTCATTTACCGTTATATCAGCGTGTAAACGCGGGTGGAAATAGGGACAAAATTAGGGCTGATAACCCGAATGGCGAACGCCAAACTCAAGGAAGCCCAACAACAACAGGAAAGAATGACGATTATTGGTCTTTGTGATATGTTTTGGCGACCGCAACAGAAAGGTCTTTTCCACCATCCTAAAAGCATGATTCATATGAACTCTAATAGTACTAGTGGCGGTTTATACTCGTTTTAAAGTGCAAGAGAAACGGTGCTAAACTCAGGAACTGCGCGTTGTTTACCAGTGCAAAGCCGAAGTCAAAAATAGTTTTATCGTGAAACTGCTTCCACTAAAAAGCATAAAAACACCAAAATACTCAGCAAACCAGCAGGATCAAGCTCCATCTTCATCCCCAAACAACAACAGACATGAAGCTTCTTCAGAATTCCAGATTTGAAGCGCTCAACCATGCACTTGCTGCGGTTGAAAGTGGTAACTGTCGTATTGATGGCAGGTGAGTTGAATTTTAACAGAATTTTCAATTTTGTAATTTTAATTACATACAAATACATACATACATACATAGGTACGTACGTACGTACGTAAATACATATTCTCTTCTTCTATGGTTAGGCAGTTAAAAGCCTGTTGGAAGATTTGGCCTGGCTAAACCGTACATCAGCTTTGTTAAGTTAAGTTAACAATTAAGACTATCAGTATGATCACTATTATTATAGTATTATTATACATTGTCTGTGTGTATGTTTATATATACGAATGAAAGGCAAGACGACTGAACATACGAACTTACTTTGAGTTTATTTCTTAATATTTAGATTGTCTGCATCTTGTCCTTGACTTGAGGCGTTAATTTTTCTTAGTCCTAGTTTATAATATATATTATATTTATATCCTCACGTTTTCTTTCAGAATATCAGATCCATTTTTATGGACGAAATTATATTACTTTCCACGAAGTGCAATTCCGCAGGATGCGACTTACCTACTTCATGTATAAACAATATTTCTTTTCTCCCACCACATCATGTACATGACTCTAAATAGTAGTATATTATAGTCATGACTCATGTAAACTAATCATTTCTTTCACTTGTTTCTTTGTTTACTTGTTATATTTGTTTGAATACAAGGAAACTGCAATATTTCTAAATTCCAATATTTCTTGGGGAGGCTCTGTGACTGAGTCTGTTAGAAAGGGGTTGTTGCAACTCCAAAATTCACTCGAAAATCACCACCGCTCACTAAATCATGACGAATTATACACCTAATCAGGGTTTCTGCCAGAAAATAATTTTATGTTAAGCAGAATGGGGGTGTGGGTATTTTTCTACATCACTTGGTCAATTATGAGCACTGCTGCTATGATTCCTGTTGTATACTAACAGTCTAACTGATTATTGATGCTGGCTTTGTTGTGTCTGGCTCCTTGAACCTTTAAAAATATATTATCCTCACAACAATCCCAACAATTTGAGGGCATAGAGTCGTACCCTCAGAAAATTTAAGGGTACAGAATTTTACTCTCTGGTTTAAAAAACCTTGCTAACTAGATTAACCGTAACCTCATCTAAATGGGTTCTTCTTCAGTGATGGTCACATTGTAACTGTTTTCTTCTAAATTAATTGTCCTTTTCATACCAAATGAAGAAAATTCCTTTCATTATGCCCCAAAGAAGCAATGACAGCAATCCAGTGGGAAAAAAATGTTTTTTTATTTTTTTATTTTTTATTGCAAAAATAGATTCATTTGTCATGCAAGAATGACGGCTAAAAATGGGAATGGTGAAACTGTACTGCTTGTGTTGGGGGCATCTACACACCTACTGATGCTGTGGTGTCAAGTCATAAACAGGGAGTTGTGCTATGATGCTATTACTGTGGCGTGTCACACATCGATGAAGAAGAAACACACATTCACTTGTTGTCATCTTCATCCTCTAAGTCATCACAATATCTTTTTTACATAAGAAAACTTATAACACTCAAAATAAATATTTGCATACATGTAATGTGTACAAATAATGCCCTGACCAAATATATTTTTTGCATGCTATTAGCAGTTTCTAACCTAAGTCATTATTGAGTGTCACATGAAACATGCGTTAGATGAAACGTGTTACAATTCTAAGAACATCAGAAGTTAGGGAAGTGTTCCAAGATTACTTTGAAATATGTCCACAGCATCAAAAATAATAAGCATAAATACTTTTTCATCCTCTGTGGTGCTTGTTTCATCATGAAGGAACAACTTTTCCTTTCCATGTCATGCATGTTTCAGTATGACAATTTCATATGTTCTCTGTTCTACTCTCAAGTGGACGAATACTCATAAAATTGCACTTAGTTACTCCTAGTGACTGCTGCTCAAAACCTAACTAGGAAATAATAAGGGTACATAATGATGGTTTTTGTGTCAGGGCGGAACATGCGTACCGTTCTCCACTTGGTCATGTTTGAAGCCACCCTGACTTGCAGTCGGGGTCCAAACTGCTTTTTTTTAAATTGTGTCTTAAAATTGGATGTATGTGCAACACAACAAGCCTAATTGGGATACACTGTAGCATATTTCAGTTTTGACCTCCGATTCCCCCTTTTTGGGACCAGCACTGAAGAAGAACCCAAATATAGTTTAGTTTTAGCAACTCTATGCAAACTTGTAGTTTTATAAATATATATATAGCAGAATTTAGCATACAATTATATTTAATTTTTATGTATATGGTGTGTGGATTTCATTTACATTTGGTTAAGTCTTTTTTAATGGATGGTCCTACCTATGTGAATAACGATTTATAAGTTTTTATTTACTATTAATTTATTTATATGTTATGTATAAGCATTATGCGAGTATAAAGGCATGGAAGAGAATTATGTTTATTTACTACCTTATTAATATTATTGATGGGGTGCCTTACTTGATGTGTGCCCCCCTCCAACCACGTGACCGGTGGCACCACCACCGGCTTGATCCTAACCAGGACACTACACTTTTCACTCGCGCCCGGGAATTTAGAGAGGTTTTACTGTATGTGTGTGTCTATATATATATTTTTACCTTGGTACTACGCCTCTGGCTACTCGTATCCCAAGGAGAAGGAAGCACATCCGGGTCCAGCAACTAGCATAATCTACTCACAACGGGAGGACGTTTGTTGAGTAGCTCCGGCAGTTTTCTACGTAAACTATTATACCAAACAGGTTAGTATCATTTTTGAAAGGATACGATGATGTAGTTCATGTTAGCATTCACATACATCAAGTTTTTAAAACTTTCTATTGAATATTAACTGAATTACAGATTAATTAAGATGTGTCGTAACATCGTTAGAACAATGCAGCCATTATTCTTTGTAATGCTGCCCGTTGCCGAACGGAGAGATGTTTGGCAGGTGCCACAAACATCGTTAGGATTTATTCCTGGGTTTCTTTTAGATTCCCCAATATTTGTTGATGGAGAATTTATCTAGAATATTTTCTCGAGACCCAAACCAAATGGGGATATCAGGCTAATTTTGGATTTAACAATGTTAAACAAAATAGTGGAGTATAAACATTTAAAAATGTTTTCACTAGATACAGCGAGAGATTTAGCTACACAGGACGCCTGACTAACCAGCGTAGATCTCAGAGATGCTTACTATACAGTGCCAATTTATAAACCTGACCGTAAATTTCTCAGGTTTTGTTGGTAGGAGGAGCTTTATGAGTTTACCTGTATGCCAAACGGCCTAGCGTGTGCTCAACGCATTTTCACAAGGTTATTAAAACCAATATTCTCCCACATGGCTCAGAAGGGACACGTTATGTTTCGTTATATTGATGATTCGTTTATTGTTGCACAAACACAACACCATTGTCAAACAGCAGTAGGCGAGCTATGTGAGATATTTCAAAGGTTGGGTTTCTACATACAGGAAACTAAATCAGTTTTAACACCCACAAAGGAATTAAAGTTTCTGGGGTTTGTTATTGACACAACAGAGATGACTATTTCATTAACGAAACAGAAAGTTGATAAATTTACAGCTACGGCAAGTCAATTATTACATTTGCTTAAACCAAAGATAAGATAAGTCGCAATATTGATAGGACTGATGATAGCATATGCCCCGGCTATTCTATATGGCAAGACCCATATTAAATCACTAGAAATAGATAAGAACTTAGCATTGGCTCGCACTAAAGGGAACTTTGAAAGGCCAATGACAATTTCACAAGAAGGCCTGCAGGATATTATGTGGTGGCTGTTACACATTGGGAAGTCACCTAACTGCATTAGAATGAGCGAACCTAATACAACAGTTACGACTGACGCTTCAATAGTAGGATGGGGGGCTCATAGGGACCAACAGGCAACAGGTGGTCGATGGATGGAAAATGAAATCTCCGACCACATAAATATATGAGAGCTCAGAGCTATTTATTTAGGACTACGTAGTCTGGTTAACCTACCTAAAAATCATGTACGGGTATTAACATATAATACGAAAGCTATGGCTTACATATGTAATATGGGAGGGACTCAGTCCAATCCATGTAACCAGTTAGCCAAACTAATTTGGGACTGTGCAGAGGAACACAACATTTGGCTAACAGTAGCACATATCCCGGGCAGTCAACATACTTTGGCTGACAGGAAAAGTCAACATTTCCATGACCATCTAGAATGGTCCTTAAATCATAGTATTTTCAATTACATTTGTGACAAATGGGGCAAGCCAGACATTGATTTGTTTGCATTACGAAACAACAAAAAGGTACCTAAATATATGTCCTGCCATCCAGAGCCAGACGCCTGGAGAGTGGATGCATTTTCTCTGATTTGGAATAATAAATTTTATTACATATTCCCACCATTTAGCATTATCAGCAGAGTGGCCCAGGAAGATCAAGATGGATCACTTGCACACAATACTGATAGTACCGGAGAGGGACACACAACCATGGCTAGCAGCAGTGAAAGTAGAAGCAAAAGACATGCTCAGGTTTCCACGAGAAAGGAACAACCTACAACATCAAGGACCACTAACCGTCCATGGAGACATGTCAACCACACCCCTTTTGCCATTCCTTTTTTAAGGAAAAATTTAGAACAGTATGAATTAGACAAAATTACACAAGAAAGACTAAAGCGGGCATTCCTTACATGCGTAATGCGGTATGCGAATGCCAGCATTCCTTACACACGTAATGCGTAATGCGGCACACGACTGGCTATATTTAAAAAATAAAAATAAACAATTATTCTCCATACTGCTCTGTATATGACCAAATATTGCATTTATATCTATGTAACTTGTTGTACGTCACATGGGGGTTCCTACCTTTATTATAGCCAAATTATAGATAAGTATTCATATTTTTGTGGCTCTGGTAGCATTTTTACCAACCCGAACCCATCCCGAACCACCACCACTACCATATGTTTCCACTCAGAAGCCTTGTGCGTGACCGTTCCGTAATGCTCAGTCGCCTCTCCTAGTGTTAAACTAATGGACACATCAGACTCGGGTTTCTATTCACACCCAGCTTAACGCATGATGCGCCGATCGCTACATGGACCGATCGGAAAAACGCATTCGCATTACGCGTGTAAGGAATGTAGCTCATAGGTTTCAAGGCGTTTCGATTTTTTGTCGCATTCGCATTACGCATTATCCGTGTAAGGAATGCACCCTTTATTTCACACACCTGGAGAAAAGGAACGGTGAAATTATATACAAGCTATTTAAAGAAATGGGGACTTCATTGTTTGCTTAAAGGAGTTAGCCATGGCAACCTACAATAGCCCAGATTGTAAGATTTCTAAGAATGTTAGAAGATGAAGGCTTAGGATTTGGTGCAATTAATGCAGTAAGATGTGCACTTTCAATCATTCTACCAAGGATAGATGGACAAACGATTGGGAAGCATCAGGTAGTGCACTGGTTTATTAGGTCGGTATATGAGAGAAACCCACCTAAACCCAAATATAATAGGCTTTGCGATGTGTGAGTAGTGTTTAAGTTATTCAAATCATGGCCTAGTAATACACATTTACCAATGAAGGAACTAGGATTTAAGTTAGCAGTGCTATTACTGCTAGTGACGGGGCATAGAGGCCAAACAATTGTGGCATTATCTCTGGATGGACTAGAGATTGACGACAAGGAGGCAATGTTCGATTTGGAGCAATTACTAAAGTCGAACCGTAGAGGGGAACCACTGTCCATGGTATATGTAAATAGTTTTCCAGATGATCGATGTATTTGTGTAGTGTCAGACATTAGGGCATATACACATCTAAATCATGTGGAATAAGGAATTCCAGACAGCTTTTGATAAGCTTTATTAAGCCGCATAAGGCTATCTCGAGAGACACACTCGCAAGAGTTACCATCAAGGTGCTTAAGGAGGCGGTTGTCAATACTGGATGCTATGCATCCCACTCAACGAGAGGGGCCATGGTCTCTAAAGCAAGACAATTAGGAATCTCAGTGAAGAGAATCCTGGCACATGCCGGCTGGAAGACTGCTAGATCATTTGCAAAACATTACAACAAACGACTAGAAAAGTCAAGCGGCCTGGTGACTCGCTTACTCACCAACTAAAAAGGCGGGTGAGAGACACAAAATTCTATGTTGCTACGAAAACATTTTATGTTAAAAAAAGTAAAAAGGATTTAAAAAAAAAAAGAGATTACGTAAAGTTCTCCCTGGGCTATGAGTAGCCAGAGGCGCAGTACCGAGGTAAAATAGTATAGTTATACTAATCTTACCTGCATACAGATGCTGGATAACTGTTGTTTTCCCCAGGTACAAGCCTCAGATAGTCGTGGGCTATGGCCCGCCCACCCAACCCTGCCACGACTATAATGTTCGCTTGTGCCGAAACGAAAACATAATAGTATCCATAGAATTTTAAGATCATTTTTTATCCAAATAAGTATGTAAAGATTGCTGGACCCAGATGTGCTTCCTTCTCCCTAGCCCACGACTATCCGAGGCTTGTACCTCGGGAAAACAACAGTTATCCATCATCTGTACCCAGGTAAGATTCGTATAACTATACTATATATATATATATACTATCGTTATACACATACATATATATAAATATATATATTGTACATAAAAGCTTATAAATTGATATGTATGGAAAATTGCCATATTTGTCTTCTCATTTGTTACTTTATGTAGTTTTCAAAATTATATATGCTTCTAAATCTTCACAAAATTTGAATGACATAATGAATCTGACTGAGCCTGCTGTTCACGTTTTTTAATGGTATATCCGTACACATTAGTACCGTCTGTTCTTAAAATTTTATTTTATTCTGTTTCATTTTAGAGTTGAAAGCTACAGCTGCAAGATGGCTGGCAACGACAAGCGGCTGTTCAAGATGCTAAGTCAAGATGGAAACATCGCTCCAACTGACTTGCAGGCCTTGTCTCCGCCCCAGAGCATCCTGGCGCACAGCCCCAGCAGGTGGGCCCTTCAGCCAAAATAATACTAAGGGATGATATTTTTCCGTTTTTAAGCGGTTTCCGTGTGTTTTCTCACAGCATGGGGGAATTTTTGATATAGGTGGAAACGGAAATTTGCTGTCGGGATAATAGTCTTCTAAAAGTTTTCAACATTTTCACCGTCGTACAAAGTTGAGTAGTTTTCCAAAACGCCCCCCCCCCAACTTAACAATTTACATCAACATTTTAATACAGAACCCAAAGTACGCCGAAAAATATAAACATTTTATTAAACGAGTATTGACCTGCAAGACAACATTATTTTTAGTATGTTTGCACTTCAAATACCTCCCAAGCTATCTATTTAAGATAAAAGTTACGTTAAGCTAAATATTATAACTATCAACCTAATATATTTACCCCCAAAAGAAAAATGAGTTAAGCTCAAGACTGTCGGACTATGGAACTTTAATTATAATTAGCTATCAAGTATAATTAGTATCGAGTATAATTAATATCAAGCCCGAAAGATGAAGGCATAGTCCAAGATGTCAGGGCGTCATTGTAGGCATGGACAGGGGGGTGGGGGAGGGGTGTGTCAGGGTGCTTTGATCTCCCATCACTTTTTCTTCATACCAAAAGTGCCATTTTAGTCAAAAGGGTTTCTTTTTTTGTATGCCATTTTAAAAAAAAACTGAGCGCCTACCCTTCTGAAAGTCTGTGCACGATCCTGTCTGTAAGAGGCTGTTCCACCGCCCCCCCCCCCCCATAATCATCAATAATTTATAATTGTAAAGAATGTTCTAGTGTGCAGACCTTCCAGTCCGAGTATGGTATATGAGTGTGATGGCGGGAAGGTCTGGTGGGTTAGTTAGTGGTGATTGCCTAACGCCGTGTCAGCAGCAAAGGCCATAATTACAGCGAGAAGTTTTGGAATCTTATTCTGCCGTATTATTATCGGGCCATCGCTTTTATACAGAATGTAAAGTCACACGCTATATGTCAAGAGACACTTTTGAAGTTTAAAGCTCACAACTACAAAAAATAAAACCTTGAATGTTGCCAGGACGTAAAACTCCAACAACCAACCAATCCCTAATTCTATGTAGCGGATCCTCTGGACTGGGGTTAGAATATGGATGCACAGCTATAATTGTCTATTTTGAAGAAGTACTACCATTTCCAAACACCGCTACAGTCTGGTGACGGGTGGGGCGGTAAGTGTGGGAGGTGGACAGTAAGTGACACAGCGGTATGGTGGGACGCTGTTTCATCATCCTCCCACTGAACCACCTGTTATTTACACTTGTTTTTGGTAATTATTCGCAGGCACTACAGTCGGAGTATGAGTGATGAAGGCGATGGCCCATTGTGCGACACTATCAGCACCAAGACCCTCTTCTATCTCATCTCCACGTTGAACGCTTCTTTCAACCCTGACTATGATTTCAGCAACGCCAAGAGCGACGAGTTCTCAAAAGAGCCCAGCTTGCAGGTATTTTGCGTTACCGCTTCCACTCACAATGGCGTTTGTAATATTGGTGTTATTTAGTAAGCTCCGCAGAGACAACTCAGTGCAGTAATGATAGTTGGTTGAGTATAACTCTGGCTGGTATCTCTAATAGGCCTCTCTGTTTAGTATAAAGCAAAATTTCCTGTCGATTGGAGGCTGCCGCGATAACGTCTGAATCCCTTCCCTTGCTTCTCCCAAGTCGAGTTAGGCTGCTTTGTAGTATGCGGGCTGTTGACCAGACCACCCTGCTTGGCATACATAGCATAATTCTGTGAATATAATATCCAGGGATCAGAATAAGTAGACGCCAATACACTTCCACACAAATAATATTGATATAACAAGTTATAAGACCCTTATATTTGTTGATTCAACAGGGGAAATTTCAATCTTGGACAATTGGTCATTCTAGTTCAACCTAGAGGATGTCAAATTTTGTTTTTCCAGCACGCTAACAACACATTACTGGAAATGATCATTACCGTGAAATCCTGCCATGCACTGCCCCTTTCCCTATGAATGTAGAGAACCAGAGCAGTATATCTACTGTTTGACTTGGTGATCAAATGTTTGACCTTGACCTCCCTCCCATGTGTGCAGCGAACGCCCTACTCATTTGGCCACCCTGTCCTGTTGTGATGCGCCTGCTCCATTCTGCGCTTGTCTTGCAGTGGGTAACTAATGCCGTAGACAGTCAGCTGTTTGCAACAGGCGGCGACACATTCAGTGGACTGCGACACCAACTGTGGAACACGCTTGACGAGGAGATCTCGCTGAATGAAACCGACATCTACAGGTACCAGTTTAGCACATGCATTCAATACGTGTATTCTGTGTCACTGTCTGCTGGTTCCTGGGGAGGGACTGAAGCAGTGACTCACTTGCTTGCAACATACCCAGAAATAGGGTGGGTGTCACTCAAGAGGCCCTATACTTCAAAGTCGCTGGGGGCTGTTGTTGAAGGTGCCATATTTAGGAGGAAAGTGAGGGGCTGGTATTGAATGTGCTATATTTAGGAGGGAGAAGAGGGGATGGTATTGAAGGTGCTATATTTAGGAGGGAGAATAGGGGGTGGTATTGAAGGTGCTATATATAGGAGGGAGGAGCGGCTGGTATGAAAGGTGCTATATTTAGGAGGTAGAAGAGGGGATGGTATTAAAGGTGCTATATTTAGGAGGGAGAATAGGGGGTGGTATTGAAGGTGCTATATATAGGAGGGAGGAGTGGCTGGTATGAAAGGTGCTATATTTAGGAGGGAGAAGAGGGGATGGTATTAAAGGTGCTATATTTAGGATGGGTGAGAGGCTGGTATTGAAGGTGCTATATTTAGGAGGAAGGAGAGGGGCTGGTATTGAGCACAATAAAATCGCTATGAGTGTGAATTGTCAAAAGTTGGCACCCGTCCTGATATGACTAGATGTTGCCAGGACATAAAACTCCCAACAAAAAACAATCAATTGTGTAAATAACTGTCGCCACCTGTGGCTGGAAGACCAGCGCTTAGGTGCTGATTTTTTTTTTTTTTTTAAACCACTAGAAAAACTCTCTGAGATAACTACTGCTACGCTCTAAGCCTGCTCAGTGTGTCAAATTGCCTATCGCTGCTGGCTTGTTCTAACTTGTCGCTGCCGCTCTCTACAGTTACAACCCCGACCTGGCGTCTGACCCCTACGGAGAGGAGGGCTGTCTCTGGTCCTTCAACTACTTCTTCTACAACAAGAAGATGAAGAGGATCGTCTTCCTCACCTGCAGAGCGTCCAGGTGAGCTGGGCATTGTTCTTTCAAATTCATTCGCTTTGCGTGTCTTTGTGGGCGTGTTGTCGTTGTTCTTTCACATTCGGTCACTTTGCGTGTTTCTTTGTGGACGTGTTGTCGGTCTTCTTTCACATTCAGTCGCCTTGCATGTGTCTTTGTGCGCGTGTTGTCGTTGTTCTTTCACATTCAGTCACTTTGTGTGTGTCTTTGTGAGCATGTTGGCATCGTTCTTTCACATTCAGTTGCTTTGCATGTGTCTTTGTCGGTGTGTTGTCATTGTTTTTTCACATTCAGTTGCTTTGCGTGTGTATTTGTGGGCGTGTTGTCATGGCAGTGTTGAAAATGGGAAATATTGCGAGTCGAGCAGGAATCGAACCCACATCTCTTGCATTCTGGGCTAGTGTGCTAACCATTATACCACCTAGGCTTTCTGATGTCATCACCCTATCCACACCTACCTGTCTATGTGGCTCCTTGCCTGAGAGGTCAGTGCCGACAATTGCATGCATCCCCATGGAATTGTAAGTTCTTTAAATGGTTTACCATCATAAGTTGCTTAATGCTTACAATTACATACATATAGGCAATGCACTTATATATGTACATGCACATGGTAGGTTCCTCAACCGTACAGCACACAGCTTGTACCAGTGTCATGGGGGGGGGGGTGATGAAAATAGGAAATATTGTTCCTAGAGCAGGAATCGAACCCACATCTCTTGCATTTTGGGCTAGTGTCCTAACCATTACAATACCTAGGCTCCCTGATGTCATCACCCTATCCACACCCACCTATCTGCGTGTATCTGGGGGTGTCTGTTTGTCTGGGGGTGTGGGTGTGTGTGTTTGTGGGGTTATCTTTCTGGGTGTGACTTACAAAATTGATACTTGTCGCCTCTTAGCCTGGCACTCTGCATTATTAGGATAGGGCAAGGACTGGTTAGCTCAGTGTCGGGATAATGTGACTGAGTGGGGAATCGGGTCATGATGCTGATGGCATGGTCTCAGTGCGGCAGCACTCTAAAGTCACTATGAGTGTGCACTGTTACAAGTCGGCATCCGTTCTGATATGACCTTAGATGTTGCCAGGACATAAAACTGCAACAACCTTGCCCTTCGGTCTGTATACATAACGAGCCACGCCTATCGGCCGTCTCACTAAAAAACCACCAAACTCCAGTCTCACTAACAAACCACCTCACTCACATCTCACTAATACCCCTGTCACACTATGACGTAACAGGCCAGCGAGTGGGCAACGTAAAAATAATTTTTTTACATCAAGGTACGTCAAAATTCTCTGCGTTTCAGGGCCAAATTGGACGTCAGTGCAACGTACTGGACGTAGGCGAAACATCGGTCCAGCTTAGTTGTAACATGTCTCAACCAGTTAGAACGTAAAAAAAAAAGAAGGCCTAAGAGCCTCCAGTGCGCGCTGCATCAGCCTAGCGAAACCCTAGCATTGGCTTAGCATAGGACTCGCGTAATTACGCCCGCCCTAACGTAGCTATGTATGACTCTGACGTAATTCGTAATGTGAGTCGACGTTAGGCCTTCGAGTGAGCAGCGTCAGTCTAGCGACAGTCCAGCGTGCTCAGCGTAAGGACAGCGAGTGCTCGACGTGAGAGTAACGGGTGCCTTTATATACTCGAAGGCAAAACATTCGTGCCAGGTTCGCTTACGTTCGAAGAACGTTGGCGCGCGTTACATACGTTACGTGTGCACCAGCCATTCGTCAACTACATCGAATACATCAAGACATGTGGACTTATGTTAAACTAATGTTAGACACACGTCAGAGATACATTAACACCATGTTGTCATCGCGCTGGCTGCACCTTCCTCCAAGATAATCTGCTTACAAGAGTGAGTATTCTACTGTAAGTCGATGTAGCTCAACGTAGACTGATGTAGCTCTAACGAACGTCTAAAGTATCTCGACATGAGCGCAATGTAAGCCCAACATAACGCCTTACGTCAAGCTAGATAAAAAGTTTTGGGTATGTCCAAAACCTTGACGGGTGTCACCGTATCTCGACGTAACTCGGTGTAGGCTTAACGAATGAGTAACATATGTCGACATAACGGCCAAATTTCACCTACATCGGCTTACGCTACCGTGTTAGGTCATAGTGTGACACTCACGCCTCACTAACAAACCACCGCACTCACACATCACTAACAAACCACTGCACTCACGTCTCACTATCAAACCACCACACTCACGTCTCACTAACAACCACCGCACTCTATATATGATAGACTATATAGGTTCCAGCTACAAATAAACATGGGAACGCGAGAGGTAAATGGATTGGTCGCATTTTATATCTCGACCATTGGCTCGGTAATACCCGTACTGGTAAAAGGAGTCATGCACTCGCAATTAGTATATATATCGGCCACCACAGGACCGCAGCACAGTTCACACACAAGTAATAATATAGCGAGCCGATAATCCAACAAAACATGAATTAACAAGCATAATATATTTTCCGCATATTATACTCGAATAATATTTGATGTGCCCTATATTATAAACGCCTCCCTTTTAATATTTAAAAGTAAGTATATGTACATCATTTGATAATAGAAATAAACAGGCAAAAGCCGTGTAAACATAAGCGTTACTGGTGATGGCGGTGTTGTGGTGGCGCCGCTATTCTTGTGGTTCTGCGGGCAGCCCCTGCTCCTGGCATTTACCCAGCCTAGTAGTACCCTTTCACTGCATTAAGAGCATGGGCTCGTCTTACTAACTAGCACTAGTTCCATCAGACAGGGACATGTGATTGCGGTACAACAAAATAAGGCTCCTTCAAGTTAAAGGCAGAGCTTTTGTCTGGGAATGTATTTCAGTGGTTTGATTACGTAATTTTGGGTGGAGGGATGATGTGGGTATTTTGGGAGGGGGGTGCATTTATGTGTTTATAAAAATGGAGAGGTGAAGGTGTCGGGGGTGAATTATGTTGTGAGAGGTAGGTGGAAGGTTTAGACTGTCTACTGAGGTAGTGCTAGACGGTGTGTCTGCTGATGTACAATTAGAGGGTGTGTCTGCTGGTGTAAAGTCAGATGGTGTGTCTGCTGGTGTAAAGTCAGATGGTGTCTCTGCCGATGTACAATTAGAGGGTGTGGCTACTAGTCTACAGTTAGACGGACTGTCTGCTGATATACAGTCAGATAGTGTGTCTACTGATGTACAATTTGAGGGTGTGGCTACTAAACTACGGTTAGACGGAGTGTCTGCTGATGTACCATCAGATGGTGTGTCTACTGATGTACAATTAGGAGGTGTGGCTACTAGTCTACAGTTAGACGGGGTGTCTGCTGATGTGCAGTCAGATAGTGTGTCTACTGATGTACAATTAGGGGGGGTGGCCACGAATCTATGGTTAGACGGAGTGTCTACTGATGTACAATTAGGGGGTGTGGCTACTAGTCTACAGTTATACAGAGTGTCTGCTGATATACAGTCAGATAGTGTGTCTACTGATGTAAGTCAGATAGAGATAGTGTGTCTGCTGATGTACAGTCAGACAGTGTGTCTGCTGATGTAGTCGGACAGTGTGTCAGACAGTGTGTCTGCTGATGTACAGTCAGATAGTGTGTCTACTGATGTAGTCAGACAGTGTGTCTACTGATGTACAGTCAGATGGTGTCTACTGATGTACAATCAGACAGTGTCTACTGATGTACAGTCAGACGATGTGTACTTACGGGTGTCCATCCCTGTTGTAGAGTAGGTGGGTAGGGTACTGTTAATACCAATAGAGAGGTAAAATGCTATTGCTACTAGAGTCTGTGAGGGTGGGGAAATGGTGCTATGAGTAGTAGTGTGTGTGTGGCGGGGTGTGTGATTAGTAGGACACCATGAGTAGTGTGTGTGTGGCTGGCAGCGTTATGAGTGGGTGTGGGGTGGCGAGTTAGTAGAAGGGGCCCGTGGACTGGCACGGTGCCCAACTGCCGGTTTTGATTTACCTGCTCACCCGAAGTGAACCACTCATCGATGCCCTCTGTAGCCGACCACTTGTTTTTGTCGTCGCTTGTTTCTATTTTTGTTGCGGCTTTTTGTTGATGCTGTGCAGCTAATCGACACTATGAGCTAGTGGAGAGCAGCTCAGTGAGGTTATTGGCTGAGTGTACCAGTGCTGGTAGACGTCGCACCTGTCGCTTCTTACTTCCAGCGGGGCCACTCTTTACTTTGTACTAGGGGATAAGACTATAATGCACAAGTTTCTAACCTGAGAAATACGAGATGTAAACTTACTTATTTTGTTTATGAAATAGGCTTGTATCCAAACATACATGTTTACAGCATATACATCCCATAAATGCTTGCATCTTACATTACATATGTATATACTGCCTAATGCTTACATCATATGCATGCTTACATCAAATACATGATTACAGTACATAGTGTTTACATCGTGTACATGCATACATCATATACATGTGCCTGGCGTGGTGGCCTAATCAGGAGAGCGCAGGCCTCGCGCGCTGAAGGTCAGGAGTTCGAATCCTGGTCGAGTCCAACCAATGACTTAAAAATTTATACTTGTCGCTTCCTAGCCTGGTGCTCGGCATTATTAGGATAGGGCAACGACTGGTTAGCTCGGTGTGAGGATAATGTGACTGAGTGGGATATCAGGTCATGGTGCTGGTGGCCTGGTTTCCCAGTGGGGCAGCACTATAAAGTTGCCATGAGTACGCACTGTCACAACTCGGTACCCGTCCTGATATGACCTTAGATGTTGCTAGGATGTAAAACAACAAACAAACAACATTCCTCCATATACATGCTTACATCATATAATGCTTACATCGTGTAATGTTTACATCTTATACATGCTTGCATCGTATAATGCTTACAGTACACAGTGCTTACATACATGCTTGCATTACACAATGCTTACATTACACTATGCTTACATTACACAATGCTTACATTACACAAGGCTTACATTACATACATGCTTACGTTACATAATGCTTACATCACATACATGCTTACATCACATACATGCTTACATCACATACATGCTTACATCACATACATGCTTACATCACATACATATGACCTCGACCTACCTAACTACATCTCCTCACTGCCCTGGTCCCCTCCCGACCTGGGGGCACTGCCTATTTATTAGCAGAACAGACACTCACAGGTGGCGCTTCTCTTGTGGTGGTATGTAGAGTGGAAGAACAAACACTTACAGGTGGCACTTCTCTTGTAGTGTTATGTCGAACAAACACTCACAGGTAGCGCTTCTCTTGTAGTGTTATGTAGAACAAACACTTACAGGTAGCGCTTCTCTTGTAGTGTTATGTAGAACAAACACTCACAGGTAGCGCTTCTCTTGTAGTGTTATGTAGAACAAACACTCACAGGTGGTGCTTCTCTTGTAGTCTTATGTAGAACAAACACTCACAGGTGTTACTTCTCTTGTAGTGTTATGTAGAACAAACACTCACAGGTGGTGCTTCTCTTGTAGTGTTATGTAAAACAAACACTCACAGGTAGCGCTTCTCTTGTGGTGGTATGTAGAGTGGAAGAACAAACACTTACAGGTGGTGCTTCTCTTGTAGTGTTATGTAGAACACACACTCACAGGTGTTACTTCTCTTGTAGTGTTATGTAGAACAAACATTCACATGTGGTGCTTCTCTTGAAGTGTTATGTAGAACAGACACTCACAGCTTGTAGTGTTAGGTAGAACAAACACTCACATCTGGTGCTTCTCTTGTAGTGTTAGGTAGAACAAACACTCACAGGTGGTGCTTCTCTTGTAGTGTTACGTAGAACAAACACTCACAGGTGGCGCTTCTCTTGTGGTGTTATGTAGAACAAACACTCACATGTAGTGCTTCTCTTGTAGTGTTAGGTAGAACAAACATGCACAGGTGTTACTTCTCTTGTAGTGTTAAATAGAACAAACACTCACAGGTGGTGCTTCTCTTGTAGTGTTAGGTAGAACAAACATGCACAGGTGTTACTTCTCTTGTAGTGTTAAATAGAACAAACACTCACAGGTGGTGCTTCTCTTGTAGTGTTAGGTAGAATAAACATGCGCAGGTGTTACTTCTATTGTAGTGTTACGTAGAACAAACACTCACAGGTGGTGCTTCTCTTGTAGTGTTATGTACAACAAACACTTACATGTGGCGCTTCTCTTGCAGCGTCTTCTCCGAGGCCGTCGACTCCGGCATCGGGTGTGACCTGGCCATGGACATGAGTGGAGAGATGAACATTGACTATGACTACGAGGAAGAGTGAGTATTCAATCATCATCATTGACTATGACTATGCGGAAGAGTGAGTTCAATCAGTCATTATCACAATAATCATCATCATTGACTATGGCTTAAGGAAGAGTGAGTATTCAATTAATCATGATTGTCGTCATCACCATTATCATTGAGTTCAATTAGTCATTGTGTAAATTCTGTTAAATTGACTCAGTATTCCCTTCTACACGGTACCAAAGGGTTGAATAAGTGCACTAGTATATATAAGTTTGTTATGATCAAAGTTCGGTAAGTATTTTGGTTTAGACAATTTGATGACTTCATCAGACTGGACAGCCTTAGTTTAATATCAATTAGTTTAGTTGTGGGATGGGATTGCGCATGACTGCTTATTTTCGTGTGTATTTAAAGCTGTGTCTGTTATTGTCCAATTTTTTACATTTAAAAATGTTTTCAACGAACTTGAGCTAATCGGTTTTTGGACCTGGTCAATTCTAAATATGACCATCATCATAAAAAAATACTTTGGAAAATCTTTTAAGTTGTATAGTCCGATGCTTTTGAGTTTCTGCCATTTTATGAGATAAATACACTATGCTGATCGTTATTATCTACTTTACTTTACTCTGAAATATTTTTTACTTCAAATAGCTAACTTTGGAGATATTTGACGTCAAAGCATGCCAACTTAATTTTGGCAAGCATGCCAAAACTCCAACACCATAGACTTCAGTAGTAACAGGTTCTATCTGCAGCAACAAATGCTCAATAAGTGCACCAGTATCTAAGTTGAATATGTAGAATCACATCTAGATAAGTGTTTTGGTTTTGAAAATTTGATGTTTTCATCGGACTATGCAGCTTTAATATCCTTAAATTAAAACCCATTTTGGGTAATTAGTCACGAAAATCCTTAAATTCCATTAAACTGTCCCAACTGATCTAAATTGGTCCGAAATTGCCATTCACCATTGTTTTTTTTCTTTTCCTGAAATCAATATGAAAATAGCCTTGAATTCCTATCAAAAACAGCCTTTAAGTAGCATTAGATTCCATATCGTCACATGTGTCTGTTGGTTGGTTTGGTTGTTGGGAGTTTTAGTCCTGGCAACATCTAAGGTCACACCAGAACGGGTACCGACTTGTAACTCCGCACTCATGGTGACTTTCTAGTGCTGCCCAACTGGGAGACCAGGCTGCCAGCACCATGACCTGGTATCCTACTCAGTCACATTATCCTGACTGACACAGAGCCAACCAGCCCTTGCCCTATCCTAACAATGCCAAGCTCTTGGCTAGGAAGCGACAAGTAAAAATGTGTACGTCATTGGTTTGACTCGACCAGGGTTCGAACCCGTGGGTTTGAATGCCGCGATCTACCAATGCTTCTGTACTTCATGCACAATTCTCAATTGTAGATTTGACCTGATTTGGAATTAATTGCATGACTGCATTTAGTCTTTTTTTCAGTCCTATTTCACCTACGTTGTATCTAGTTGTTGTATTATAATAGAGCAGTCATTTCCGTCGTATTTTTTTGCAAGAATAAAGTAACCACTAAGGGGCCATTCAAAGTTTTTTGTCTTTTTTATATATACTTTTTCGAAATAATACAAATAGTACTATTTTCCCGGACTTTCTTCTCTCCCTTTTAACATTATAGTTTAATTATTTATAAAAAAAAAACATTTTTGCAATAATACAAATATTACGACTTTTTGCATCAGGCTGGGGTGCTGTCGTTTCTTATATCAACATTTTATGACCAAAAAAAAGTTGTGTATGACGACTACCACGCCCCGTCTCCTCTGTTGGAAACTTTGCATGACCCCATGATGTTGTGGACTGTTTTAAGTTTTGTCGGTGTTGAACTGTTTGGTTGCGTGCGGTGTGGATGTTGACGTCTTGTTTGTCCATTTCAGTTTGAATGCTAGCTGTACAGGACTCCCCACTCACCCTCTCGTCGTCCCTTATTGCAGCTAGGCACACAAGCATGTGTCTGGTCTGCCAACAGGTAAACCTCGCCTCCTCGCCTCCTCACCTCGCCTCGCCCCCTCACATACTCAGCCAGCACAACGATGCTCGGACCTCCTTCTAACAGGCTCCTGTCTGCAGTTTGCTTGGACATGTCCGATTGGTTGTGTGTGTGTCTCTCTCTGTCTCTCTCTCCTTTCCCCTCTCTCTCTCTCCTTTCCCCTCTCTCTCTCCTTTCCCCTCTCTCTCCTTCCCCCTCCCTTCCTCTCTCTTTCTCACTCTCTCCCCCCCCCCATCCTCTCTCTCTTACTCTCTCCCTCCCCACATCCTGCCCCCTCCCTCGCTCTTCCTCACATCCCTCCCTTCTCTCTCGCTTTCTTGCTCTGGTTCTTTTGCTCACTCTCACGCTGTCTCGCTCTAGCTGACTGACTCTATCTCTTCCTCTCTCGCTATCTCTCCCTCTTCCTTACGCTGTCTTTTCCTCTCCACCTCTTCCCTCTCTTGTCTCTGTCTCCAATTGGTGGTGGTTAATTGGTTGTGGTGTATAGGCGGGGTTGTTTGATTGGTGGTGGGTATAATGTGTGTGAGGGGGGGGTGATTGATGGATGGGTGCTTGTAATGTGAGGTGACAAGGAGGCTTATCAGTGGTGGGTGGGGGGGGTGATTCATGAGTTGGGGTTTGTAATGTGAGGTGATAAGGACGCTTATCGGTGATGGTGTTAATGTGTGTGAGGGGGGGGGGGGGTGATTGATGGGTGGGTGTTTGTAATGTGAGGTGACAAGGAGGCTTATCGGTGGTGGTGTAATGTGTGAGGGGGGGGTGATGAATGGGTGGGTGGTTTGTAATATGAGGTGACAAGGAGGCTTATCAGTGGTGGGTGTAATGTGTGTGTGTGGGGTGATTGATGGGTTGGGGTTTGTAATGTGAGGTGACAAGGAGGCTTATCGGTGGTGGGTGTAATGTGTGTGTGTGGGGTGATTGATGGGTTGGGGTTTGTAATGTGAGGTGATAAGGAGGCTTATCGGTGGTGGGTGTAATGTGTGTGTGTGGGGTGATTGATGGGTTGGTGTTTGTAATGTGAGGTGACAAGGAGGCTTATCGGTGGTGGGTGTAATGTGTGTGATGGGGGGGGGGGGTTGTAATGTGAGGTGATAAGGAGGCTTATCGGTGGTGGGTGTAATGTGTGTGTGTGGGGTGATTGATGGGTTGGGGTTTGTAATGTGAGGTGACAAGGGGGCTTATCGGTGGTGGGTGTATGTGTGTGAGGGTGGTGGGTTGATGTGGTGGGGGTTGTATGTGTGTTTAGGCTTTGGTGGGTGTATTTGTTGTGTGGGTTTTGTTGGGTTTGTAATGTGAGGTGATAAGGAGGCTTATTGTGGTGGGTGTAATTTGTGTGTTGGTGGGGGTGTTGATTGATGGGGGGGGGTTGTAATGTGAGGTGACAAGGAGGCTTATCGGTGGTGGTTGTAATGTGTGTGTGTGGGGTATTGATGGGTTTGGGTTTGTAATGTGAGTGACAAGGAGGCTTATCGGTGGTGGGTGTAATGTGTGTGTGTGGGGTGATTGATGGGTTGGTTTGTAATGTGAGGTGATAAGGAGGCTTATCGGTGGTGGGTGTAATGTGTGTGTGGGGGGTGATTGATGGGTTGGGGTTTTGTAATGTGAGTGACAAGGGGGCTTGTGGTGGTGTTTGTAATGTGAGGTGATAAGGAGGCTTATCGGTGGGTGTAATGTGTGTGTGGGGGGGGGGGTGATTGATGGGTGGGTGTTTGTAATGTGAGGTGATGTGTGGGGGGTGATTGTGGGGGTGTTTGATGTGAGGTGACAAGGAGGCTTATCTGTGGTGTTGTGTGTGGGGGGGGGGGGGGGGGGTT
Source organism: Branchipolynoe longqiensis (assembly GCA_030323885.1). Classification (NCBI taxonomy): domain Eukaryota; kingdom Metazoa; phylum Annelida; class Polychaeta; order Phyllodocida; family Polynoidae; genus Branchipolynoe; species Branchipolynoe longqiensis. The sequence goes on along the minus strand of CM059194.1, from coordinate 6,965,001 downwards.
TGTTGTTCAAGGAGGCTTATCGTGGTGGGTGTAATGTGTGTGATGGGGGGGGGGGGTTTGTAATGTGAGGTGACAAGGAGGCTTATCGTGGTGGGTGTAATGTGGTGGGGGTTGGTGGGGTTGTGTGTGGGGGGGGGGGTGATTGATGGGTTGGGGTTTGTAATGTGAGGTGACAAGGAGGCTTATCGGTGGTGGGTGTAATGTGTGGGGGGTGATTGATGGGTTGGGGTTTGTAATGTGAGGTGATAAGGAGGCTTATCGGTGGTGGGTGTAATGTGTGTGATGGGGGGGGGGTGTTTGTAATGTGTGTTGATTTGTGGTGTGGGGAGGTGGGTATTATTGATTGGTGGTGGATGGTAGAGAATGCCTTGTGTAAATTTAGTCAGTTGAGTTTTTATCACATCATCAGACTTACTTTATTTTATTTCAGTGGTTTTTTGTTGTTCTTATCACATTACCAAACTGTTACTTTAGATTATTTCAATGTGCTGAACTTTCCATCGCCTCAACAAGAACAATTTTCTCATTCTATTTAAGTCTCTTTATAGAATCACGGATGCTCTGCCGCTGTGAGCACCCCATGAGACTACAAAACTCTCCCCTTCATATCACCTGTGATGCCATTAGCCTAATCAAACCAACTCATGAATCAGTACTGAAAAGAGGAAGGAAAACTAGACACACAAATGAACAGTGAATAAGTTGTGCTTTATTGGAGCAACAACTACTGTCCATTCCCCTACATGTGACCTAGCACCCTCACTCCTCACCTTCTGTCCACACTAATTCTCATTACCACTTAGCCTGTATACTGAAAGCAGTGCCCACAGCCCATGGGACAGGAGTCCTATGGCTGTGGATACACTCAATTTGAATAGGTGAATTTAGGTAGCATCAGACAGAGTGTCTGGGGTTCCTGCTCAAGAGTACGTGTGCTTCACTCCAGAGCCAGGACTAGAGTGCCGGTGCCCAGTGTGACTGGAGCATCGGTCCTTCATTTACATAATTGCGGTGCATCTCCTATATTTAGTGTGGTCAGTTAGTCAAGGCAGTGTAGGTGACTGAGCAGTCCCACCGTCAGCCCCTCAGGTGACCCCACAGCTAGGGCGGGAGCCAACCCCCCCAGTGGAGGGAGCTACCACCCTACTCAGCTGCAGGTGCCACCCCGAGTCTATATGCAATTGCGGCTGAGGTTGGGCCTCCCTTATGGACACAGGGGTGAACCAGCAGTCGTATACAGTTACATTCATATATATATATGTCCACTCATATAGACCAAGAACGTCCCTCCTTGGTGATGGTACATGCTTAGTCTTACACATAGGAAATTTCCACCCCTTGGGCAGCCTCCCCTAGAACACAGCTCCTTCTTAATCTTAGGCAGCATGCATGAACATATATTTCACATAGTCTATTATCATATCATACTGTGATTAGGCATCATTGCTTTTTAGTTTACATAACCTTGTCCCCCTCTGTCATGCACTAATAAAGATGCTCCCTGCCACTATATAATTCTAAACCGAAAATCCGTATATTTTTACAACGTCCCTCTTCCATTTCTACTTGGACAAAACGGACAAGCAAAATGGAAGCCCTTAAACATTACGTCTTTTTCGGTTAAGCCAGAGCGAGTGCCATACCATGGAGCAGTGTGCATGTTACTAGCTTCAGTCATCTCTGAGAATCATCTCAGAGTCTCATCGTCATGGTCGCCAATTATAGAATCACGGATGCTCTGCCGCTGTGAGCACCCCATGAGACTACAAAACTCTCCCCTTCATATCACCTGTGATGCCATTAGCCTAATCAAACCAACTCATGAATCAGTACTGAAAAGAGGAAGGAAAACTAGACACACAAATGAACAGTGAATAAGTTGTGCTTTATTGGAGCAACAACTACTGTCCATTCCCCTACATGTGACCTAGCACCCGCACTCCTCACCTTCTGTCCACACTAATTCTCATTACCACTTAGCCTGTATACTGAAAGCAGTGCCCACAGCCCATGGGACAGGAGTCCTATGGCTGTGGATACACTCAATTTGAATAGGTGAATTTAGGTAGCATCAGACAGAGTGTCTGGGGTTCCTGCTCAAGAGTATGTGTGCTTCACTCCAGAGCCAGGACTAGAGTGCCGGTGTCCAGGATGCCTGGAGCATCGATCCTTCATTTACATAAATGCGGTGCATCTCCTATATTTAGTGTGGTCAGTTAGTCAAGGCAGTGTAGGTGACTGAGCAGTCCCACCGTCAGCCACTCAGGCGGCCCCACAGCTGGGGTGGGAGCCCAAACCCCCAGTGGAGCTGGCTACCACCCTACTCAGCTGCAGTTGCCGCCCCGAGTGTATATGCAAATGAGGCTGAGGTTGGGCCTCCCTTATGGTCACAGGGGTGAACCAGCAGTTGGATACAGTTACATTCATATATATATATCCATATATATAGACCAAGAACGTCCCTCCTTGGTGATGGTACATGCCTAGAACTACACATAGGAAATTTCCACCCCTTGGGCAGTTTCCCCTAGAACACAGCTCCTTCTTAATCTTAGGCAGCATGCATGAACATATATTTCACATAGTCTATTATCATATCATACTGTGATTAGGCATCATTGCTTTTTAGTTTACATAACCTTGTCCCCCTCTGTCATGCACTAATAAAGATGCTCCCTGCCACTATATAATTCTAAACCGAAAATCCGTATATTTTTACATCTTGTTAGGCCAATTTTGTAATACTGTCCACAAATTTGGAGCCCAATTTTTCGGAAAGATATTCTGGAGATCGAAAAGGTTCAGAGACGTGCAACAAAATTAGTTGCAGTTATAAAGGACCTACCCTATGAACAAAGGCTTAGGGAATTGAAACTTCCTACCCTTTCCTACAGAAGGAAAAGAAGTGACATAATTGAAGTATTTAAAATTATGAAGGGTTTTGATGAAATAGATATGAACAAATTTTTCACCTTGAATAAAAGAGAAGGCAGTCGGGGCCATACTCTCAAACTAGTAAAACCCAGAGCCATTTCAAAGTTAAGGCAACATAGTTTCTCAAACAGGATCATAAATATATGGAACAGTCTCCCACAAAATGTTATTGATGCAGAGTCAATTAATTCATTCAAGAATAGATTAGAAAAAGCATGGGTTGCTGATCCATGGAAATTTGACCCCTTATTCACCACATGCTACTAATTACTCCTTGTGTTGCTTATTTACTTGCACTCAAGCAAAAATGAGAGACTAAGTGTTTGTTCACACTTCCTGTCTACCATTCGCTATATCGCTATATGACTGATATTTGTCGACATACTTTATATTTTGTATTAACATGTTTATGTGTCCTACTTTAGCGGGGGGGGGGGGGCTGGGAGAGTACTACGCTTAGTACGATGGTGGAAACGTTGAAAACTTAGGATGACCCCTTACCGACCTCCCATTTTGGTTCCTTTCAGGTCAGGCTACGTGGTTTCCTGCTACTAACATCAGATGGCAGCACTGGACTATGCTTAGTTCCTGCGTTTAGCACCAGGTGACGGCAGCTACACCATAACAAAACACATGTACATAGGCCATTTTGTATCAGGCTGGGGCGCTCTTATTGGTTTGCCCACCAATTGCGTATCGAAGCGACATAATTTACTAATTAGTTTTTAAGTTATTCATGGTTTTATTTGTCACCCAGGGCACCATGCCAGGAGTCTGGGTGTGTACAGCGCCAATCTTACATAATTTGTGATGTGTTTCTGAGACTTTATTGTTGGCTTCATAGTTTGTCAAAGCATCACTCATCACTAGCTAACAGCATGACTCTGTTTGTGATGCACACACCTTCGTGTCGAGACAATTAAAGGCACTCGATACAGACTGGGACGGTCACTTCTGTATACTGACAAACACTCTCCAGCATTGTGTTTGTTTGTTGTTGTTTTACGTCCTAGCAACATCTAAGGTCATATCAGGACAGGGTCCAGCATTGTGTGTATAACCAGTATCGTTTAGTGGCACAATGCAAACATCAACTGTATAACGTGTTTGGTTCTCTACTGAATTCACTTTGCGCCTTCATATTTGTTAGCGGTTTCGTAGTCGGTCTGTATTCAAATACAGAACTAACTGAGCTAATCGTCGAAACAGAAACTGTGTGCTGATACCGTGATTTCTTATCACTCCCAACACAGGTTTGGTTATACGAAAACATGGCAGTTATGAAGAGATCTGCTGGAGAATATTTGTCAGTATAGTGTGTGCTAGTCCATATCCGGTGCCTTTAAATGTTGAGAGATATTTTTAAACATGATTTTCTCATTTATATCTGACTTTACCTTTCTGATTACATTTAAAGCTTAAAGCTACATAGTCCGATGAAAACATCAAATTATTAAAGCCAAAACAATTATCTAGATTTGATTCTCCATATTAGATTAGATACTGATGCACTTATCAAACATTTGTTGGCACATAGAATGGAATACATAGAAATGTAATAGAACATGTTACCGCAGAAGCCTTGGTGTGCTTCCCAAAATTAATTTGGCATTTTTGCACTTCAAATATCTCAAAATTTAGCCATTTAAAATAAAAGTGCGAAATTAAAGTACGGTAGATTATAATGATCAACCTAATATTTCTATCTCAGAAAATGACAGAAACTTAAAACCACCGGACTATGCAATTTTAATGTTTTCACTCTTTCTCCGACTGAGGCGTAAACTAAGATCGAATAGCTTTCACTTTGTGAATTATACTCGTCAAAATTGCAAATAGTGGAATATACTGCGTAACATTGGTGTGCACTGTGTATATAACCCGTCCACATCTGCATAGGTAGTGTTCTGTTTATGTTATGTGCATTTACTTAAATAGCCTTTCAAGTTTCACATTATAACAATGAGTCATGTTAGCGTGGTCCACATACATATACACAGATATGTTGATATAACCATTAGGTTATACCGAAAGAAAAATCTTGCAAAAAAAAAAAGATTATGTGTAGATAAGCGATATTCTTGTTGTTTTATACCGTCGTTCTTAGTACATTCGCCCTGTTTTTGGTATTCTTCAAAAGTTCTATAGAATTATTGGTAGGGCCTGATACTGCATCAAAGTAATTAGGTCTGGGTAGGCATACGGCAGCATATATGTTGACGGAAGGAATTTTGTTTAAATACATCATTATATATGTAATTCTTATAATATACAATTATAGGTATAATAATTATATATGTAATTACTATACATCTGTTATGTGTAATTGTATGTAATTATTATATATCATTACATGTTATAATTTTATCATTATATATGTAATTATTATATATAGCATTATATATGTAATTTTTATATATGTAATTATTATATATACAGAGATGAAAGACGCCCGCGGTTTCGCGGATTTCCGGGATTTCTTATATTCACCCATTAACATCAAACAAAATTCCAAAAGATGGGATGTATATGACAACAGTTGGGTGGTTCGATGTAGTTAGAACATAAAACCTAAGGGAAAAAACTGTTAGATTTGGGCGATAATACAATCACAACAAGGCTAGTTGAGATCTGACTTCCGGTATTTTTCCGCGATTCCCTGACAATGCTAAACCTATGGGAGTATATCTACATTTCCGCTTTTTTACCCGGAGACCACTTTCATCCCTGATTATATAGCATTATATATGTAATTTTGATATATGTAATTATTATATATAGCATTATATATGTAATTTTGATATATGTAATTATTATATATAGCATTATATATGTAATAATTATATATATCCAAATATGTGAGGAAATTTGAGGTAATGTGTGTGTATATATTGAATAAGTCAGATATGTATGTCCCTTAGACGGAAATCAATTATCATGAACATGTTAAAAACTGTTCTTTTTTATTCAAGATACCAAAATTAGCATTCATGCTGATATAGAGATGATTGTGTAAGAATTGAGATGAGTGGAAAATGAGTACTGGATCTTGTAAGTGCGTTGCTGTGCAAGTTGAGCACAGTGCACCCTCTCCATCAGTTCTACTCACTAACCGGCCTGTGCAGTGGTGCATGACCGGTGTAGGTATCGTAGCTGGATCAGCTGCCATTCTACACATGCGTTGCCTGTGGGCCCTGCTAAGACCGTCTTGCCAGCGCCGCCCACCGGGCAGGACATCCGCACCCACACACCGTCTGCCACATGGGGATGAGGTCTGCGGTGTGCGGGGGCCGAACACAGCAGCCGCTTGCGTACCGGTCTGCTTCGGCATCCTCAGGGTTCGGAGTCATCCGGGGGGGGCACCTGGCCGCACTGCGGTAGGTAGGTAGGCAGGCGAAGAGCAGGGCCTTCGAGTCACCCGGGAGGGTGTCAGCGGACTTCGCACATGTGGGCATCGAACTGTTGCCATCCTGGTCACGGCACCATAGACTTTTGACTCGCGCCACGGCTGTGTCCGATAGATTGGTGCCCTTCGTTGGATCTGGAGAGGCGGTGGGATTACGGCGCAGCGACTGTCCGCACAGACTTGGGGGTGTGGCTTGCCGCTAAGGCAGCAACACGTGCACCCCCACCAGAGGACACGCTTGTTGCGGTGTGGGACTGCACTCTGAAGATGGCGACTAGCCTCTTTGACGTTCTTCTTGTATTGTTCACCCTTTTGAGTTGCTCATAGGCTGACTTAGTGCCTGGTTGTATGTAGGTTTAGCGTTGAACTGTATGGTCAGAATCTCTTATCCTGTTTACATCAACCGGAAGTGTCCAGAGGGGGGGGGGAGGGGGAGGCAGTATAAAGAGTGGTCTCAGTTACCACCACATGTCCAACACCTTATCTGTGGCATTAAAGCTGCCAATAAAATCATCACATTTTCTAAACCCAAATATTTACTAAGATTTGTTACGCTGGTGCAGTCATTAAACAGATATTAGTTTGGTGCTATGGTTGAATGGTAAACAAAAGCCTCTTATATCCAGCATTTCGGTGTGCACACCAAAATTAACAGCATATTTTCACTATAAAAATCCTCAAAGTTGACCCTTTAAAATAAATTACTTCAAACTAAATAAATCGACCTAATACTTCATACCTTTATATATATTTATACATGGTCTGTACGGGTCCTGGAAATTCTTGAACTTCATTTGCCCATTTCAAGGTTTTGAAAAACATTGACTTTAACCTATTTTGGGTAATTGGTCTTGAAAAGCCTTGAATTCCATTAAACTGTCCCCACTGATCTAAATTAGTCCAAAATCGCAATTTGCCATCGTTTTTCTTTAAATCTAAATGAAATTAGTTTTACATTCCCATAAAAAACCGTGGTGTAATAGCTTTGAATTCCATATGTTCACATATGTACTGGTTTAGGCAGAAACTGATGGGATTATGCAACTTGTAACATCACAACGTGCTCAATTTACGATACCAAACTAGTGGGAAGCTATACTCTATAATCTGAAACACATCTCAATGAATCTGGTTTCAGCTATTTCCAGAGAGCAGCTTTTGTTTCTTTGATGGTTCTCAGATTTCAGATGCCAATAAAGTGGCTAGTTCTTGCAGCGAACACTAGAAGGCTCGGAATAAGGGAGCTGGCTTTTGTTTACTGCGATGAGCCCTGCTTGTGATACCTCGGGTGACATCAGTCAGGCATTACTTACCCAGTCTCATGAGCAACGATGACGTCATCACAGCATCACTGATAATGGACACTGTCGATACAGAGACTACGGTGGGAGGGGGTTGGGGGGGGGGGGGGAGATGGTGGCAAGCAATCTTGAGGTGGCAATACAGTGTACAGCTTCTTTGTAATTAAACATTGTGTATACATTTTTAAATAGTGTCAATGTGTTGTTCCTTCTTTATACTGCCTATCCTGGATAAGTCTGAATAAACTTGTTTTCACCATTAGAGAGTCATTAGAAAGCCCGAGCCTACCTTTTACCGACCCAAGGGATTCCTCCCATACTACATAGACATGGTATGAGAGCAACTGGCCTTTGATGACGCTGTAAGTTATACACAGCGGTGGAAATCCAAATTGGCAGAGGTGGGGGCATGGGGAATCGAATCATCGACATACAGATTAGGAGTCTGACCTAGGGAAAAAAAGTCAAGACACTCTAACCATTCCACCACAGAGAACACTAGCTTACATTCTAGGGAGTGCCTAGTTGTTTACAGACTGCTTCCATTTTAGTGCGGCAGTCACTTGGTGCCTAGTCGGCTACAAAGACAACACTCGAAACGAAATTATAAACTGACTAGTTTTTAACAATCTCAAAGGTAACTTTTTAAAGAGGTTCAGCACACGAATACTTCTGTACACGCAGGGATGAAAGATTCCGCAGATTTCCGAGATTTCTTTATATTCACTGATAAACTTCACAAAATGCCAATATATATGGCAGCAATTGGTCAGTTTGAATCCCATGACCTTAGATGTTGCTAGGACATAAAACCCAAAGAAGAAGGTGCAATAATAGTCACAAATAAGGACAGCTGAAACCTGACTTCTGACATTTTCCCGTGATTCTCTGACTGCTAATCCTATGGGGAGAAATCTGTGTAATAACCACGGCTTGGTTCTGCCGGAACCTGCTGTGGTGCCAATGTCTCCGCCTGATTTCCGCGTTTTTCCCCGGATACCACTTTCATCCCTGTATAAGCGTTTATTTATGGACGTAAACCATTTAAAAGCATTACAATTCCAAGGGGACAAGTGTAGTAGTTTGCGCTGACCTCTCAGGCAAGGAACCACATACAGGTAGGTGTAGATATGGTGATTGCCTCAGGGATCCGAGGTAGTGTAATGGTTAGCACACTAGCCCTGCAATGGCAAGAAACCTGCTCTATACAATGTTCTCTTTTGTTTGCATAACAATGGCACTGGTTTGATTTAGTAATGTGATTTTCCAACAATTCTGGCGAGTGGTGATGTATCTATGCGGGAAGGCGGATGCAGCGCCAGTTCAGGATAGTGGCGAATCAGGGAACTAACCAGGCAGCAAGACTTCATTGGTAATAATATTGGCATAATAAATTATGTCCTAAACTCATGGACGACCATTGTGGTATTATGCAAAGCTGTAACATTTAAAATATTGAGTATTATGATTATATAAACACTTGATGGAGATTAGTAGAAAGGCAGCGGTGAACTTTCCTAACTCATTACCTCTCGGGTTGAGGCCTGTGAGAGCGGTCAGAGATTGGGAGCCATTGTAGTAGTGGGCAGGTTCACTACACAAGCCACCTGCGCTCTACCAATTTGGCTAATGCGTCCGGTTGTTAAAGCAGATGTCAAACACATTGAGAGGACCTTGTTCCGCAGTAATGCATTTATTACGCTGGATGGAAGACACTGTAAATGCTCTATGGTGGGTGTTTCGATGTCACAGTGTTAGTCAGCCAGCACTTTGCCAGGGTTCATGAGGTTCTTTGGGTCGAGCGCATGCTTGATCTGCTTCATGACCTGTATGCCAGTCTCTCCAAGCTCTTCCCGCAGGAGGTGCTGCTTACCGAGCCCGACACCATGTTCTCCAGTGCACGTACCATTGAGCCGCAGAGCGTTCCTGCAGCGGAATAAGTTGGTTGGCAACATCTATGGTCATATCAGGACGGATACCTACAGACTTGTGACAGTGCACACTCATGGTGCCTTTATAGTGCTGCCCCACTGGGAAATCAGGCCACCAGCACCATGACCCAATATCGTACTCAGGCACATTTTCCTGACACCGAGCTAACCAGTCCTTGCCCTATCGTATTAATGTCGAGTGTCAGGCTAGGAAGCGACTAGTATAAAATCGTTGAGTCATTGGTTTGACTAGACCAGGAACCAAACCCGTGAGGACTGCAGTATAAAAGGAGAGCGCAATGTGCACAGTCCAAATTACACAGAAGCTATTGAGGAAGTCACCTGCATTAATTTAATGCAACTCCACAGCAGGATGCTCCCTAATAATAATAATAATAATAATAATAAATTTAATATTACCCACATCAGCAGGAGCCACTATAAGGTGCTTTACAGTAAAACGATGATATGATATATTTACAACTCGGTTCAAATAATTGACGGATAGAGAAATTTCAATTACCGGTACCATAAAATCCTGCTTTAAACGAGCAAGTCTTGATGACATTCAAATTTTGTTTCATCCTTTGGCAACTTGTTCCATGAAGTGGGACCTGTCACACAGAAGACATTAATCGCCATATCATTTCAGTCTAGACACCGGTATGTGGAACAATAGCTATAACTGCATGATCTGAAAGTTCACGATGACTATTTGAGGGACAAAAGATTGCACAGGTATTCTGGCGCTTTATTATTGATACCTTTATAGACGGTTAGTAAAATCTCAATACACTGTTTTAGTGGCAGCCAATGAAATTTCTGAAGAACTGCGTGTGACATGATTATATTTCGAGTATTTATTACCCTGCAAGCAGCACTGTTCTAAATTTAAGGGACGTCAGAGCAAGGAGTTAGTTACATAATTGAAATTAAAAGAAAGACGTGACCCAAAACAGCCATGATAACAGTTATGCATTCACACTCCTATGTAATATGTGGTCAATTGGCGTTCTTTACTTTAAAAAAAAAAAGTATTCTGTATTATAAATTGTTTGTAGTTGATTTGAGTTCGATGTAGGGCTTAATGTTTACAAAATATATATATATTCTTGATGCTTGGAGGTAATGGACAAGCCCACACACTATCACAGAGACCATTTTTGTCATACATGACACGACTAATGTCTTTAGTTGGTCAACACTGACCGCGAGAGGCGCCATCAGTCTGTGCTACCGATTTTCATCGGAGTGGACCATCTCGTATATTCACGGTCTCTGATGACATCCAGCAATCTGACACTTTTTACATGGCTTGTGTAAGGTAGCAAGTACCTTTTGAAATCATATATTTTTCAAAGGCATTCTTTAAACATCATAACACCTTTATTATTCAAGATAACTCCCTGGAATTTTCAGTGAAGCAACTTCAGTTATCTAGGGACTGATGCCAGGAATGGGCAATCATTGTTCTATTAGGTGTTCATTTTATGGTATGAATATATAATTAAAATTGTGTGAGAACAAGAATTGACGCAATCTGTTCCCTTGAGAACATTGAAATACATATTATGTAAAACAATTTAAAATGCATGGCTCTGCTCTGTGGGACAGCTGAGATATCCTGCATGACAGTTTTGTAAAGAGAAAGGTTTGGCGGCCATTTTGGCTACTTAATTAGCATAATGTATGCACAAATATTAGAAAATTTACTCCAATTCTTATACTTCAGCTTGGTACTTCAACTTGGTAAGTTTTTGGCTAGCTTCAATAGTTTGACAAATGGATTTAAAAGGCACTTTCTACCTTAACATCCATGTCCACGGAACAATGGCGGAGTGTTGGGTTGTGGGAGTGCCTCAGAGTGGGTAAATGATAAAGTGAATCTTACATGGCGAGTTCCGAGGCGAACTTCCTGGCTCTTTCATGCTCCTCCTCATCCTCCTCCCTCAGGACCAGAATGCAGTGGAAGTTTCCGTCCCCAACGTGTCCCACAATGGGAGCTGGGAGCACAATTACTCAGAAGTAACTTTTTTTGTTCAAGTGTTTTTATTTCTCTGAATAACATCTTGTCAGTGTTAATGCACTAGTCTTCCAGCCCTAATGACAATTGGCACTACACAGTAATCAAATCTACATTATAGATAGATAATTACAAGATAATAAAAAAAAACAATGATATGAATGACAGGTAAAGAACAAGATAAGAGAAAAAAGAAACATATGGGGAGGTAGCTATGTTAGACTAGTATGGTAAACGTTAGTACGGGAGGGTGGGCATAACTGATTATCTTTCTAGAGGTGATATATGCTTGTTGGAAGGGTGGTGGTGGAATGTAGGATAGGCCTTTGTGTTTGAACTGGTCTTTATGTTATGTTAATCTCAGGTGGGGCCTATTGAGTGAGTAAGTAGGTAAATATTGTTTAATTATGTACCTCAGTAGGATCCAACTAGAAACATTTCCCGGCTCATTCAGTGAGTATTTTATTTTTGTTTACTGGTTGGCCGCTACTAGTTGAGTGTCTGAGTTTACAGTGCATGGTTGGGGGGGGGGGGGGAGAGGAGGACAAGGAAAGGAATAGCAACACTGACGCCAGTGTAGCATTGTTCTGCCTTGACATGGAGTCATGGGACCCAGTTGAGATGGCAGGGTAGAGCGACTGCGAGATACAGCAGTTAGTACAAACCCACCTTACCACAATGTCATGGGGGCGTTGAAAATGGGAAATATTGCGGCTAGAGCAGGTTTTGAACCCACACTTTTTGCCATTCTGAGGCTAGCATGCTAACCATTACACAACCTAGGCTCCCTGTTGGATCACTATAAGAAGGGCGTGGGGGAGGAGGGGGAAGAGGGAGAGGTGAGTTTTATTTCGAAATAAAATCCCAGGGGTGATTTTATTTCGAAATAGAATCGCCGGTGGAGAACATTTTGAGGGGGGAGATTCTATTTCGCGACACCAGGGACCAATTGGCAACTTTCTTGGCGGGGCCCCCCAGGTTCACAACCAAGGCCTGTTTTAGTGAAATGATTCCTAGTGCGGGCAGGCGGGTAATCTGTGCATCGTTTGGGGGCCTGTTTACGAGCAATTGGTCCAATTGGCTTCGAGCTGGTCCTACGCGTAATAAATTATACAAAACTGCTACTTTACCTGTGAGGCCTGACCTTGTAATGTCCTCCTTTGTTTGTGTAATGAGCTCGGGCAGCTTGGAGATGGGGACACACACGTCAGTAGACATCCCCTTTAACAAGCAGCAGGACATCTCATCAGGCGACATTCGCAAAGGTGCTGAGTTACGCACCAGTCACACATCGCAAAAGACCATTTTATGACTGCTTACGACCAAAAGATAGACACAAATATCAGCAACCTTCTTGTGACTAAAATCATTTTTTTTAACTTCAGTTAAATAAAATGGTAGGCAATCAGTTGTATGGCCAGTCCCCAAATTGTGTGACACCGGGAAGATTGGTTGGACTGGTTTGATTGGTTTGCAACTGTTAGGCTAATGATCGGGGTTCGATTGCAGATCAGTTGCTGACCGATCACCGACCTTTTAAAAATTAAGTGAGTGACAGTATTCGCAGCACTGGTAAGGGTTGGGTGTGGTGGCGCCACTTGTCCCAACAGTGAAAGGGGGGTCACCCATAAAGTAGCACACAACATAAGGGTGACCAATATAGGGAATCTCCCCTTCCAGGCCTTTATACTCGCATAATTCTTATACATCTCATCAAACTTGAGTGTGTGAGGCGAGTGGGGGCGTCCGCCCGGCGATTTACCCGACAGCTTGATTGGGGAGGGGGGGGGGGGCACTCCACCAAGTAATGAGCACAGAGGAAATATAGGGTGTACATGTTACCCTTGCATCTATACTCGTAAAATGCGTTATACATCATATATATATAGTGATCGGCGATCAGTGAACAACAATTTCAGACCAATAATGACATTTTTACGACCATCTGTGACCACCCAAATTTGTGGTGATCATAAGTGGTCACAAGCCTTGTGTGACTTGGATATCAGGGTTTGATTTAATGTTACATAATCCGATATCTTCAAAAGCCAAACACTTACCTAGCAAATAACAAACTCACATAACTAACCACAATAGGGAAACACTAGAATATTTCTAGCAAACTGGCATTTATATACCACTTGTCTAACTCCAGACACTACATTAAAAATTATGACAACTTTACCAAATGAATACAGAAGATAACTTCTGCTTACATTCTAAATACCATGTAAATACTTATATTGATCTGACTAATATTGATCTAATCATATGATACTATTGTTCCCATAATGCTATGGAACTTGTGGGTTAAAGAAATTCATTGTGGTATGTGCTGCAACAGTTACTGTATACCTTACTCTATATACCTTTTTTGCGTAAATTATCCTGAATTGGAAAATGGCTGAAAGACCAGTGCTCCAGCACTGACAAAAGACTTATTCAGCAGAATAAACATATTTACCAACAACACAATCTAACTTAGACACTGGTTCAGTCGTGAATCATCTCTTTGCAGCTATTGCTCGTTAGGATTATCAAAACTCGCCAGCTTCGACAGGCAGTGACCTAGTTAACGTATCAATGATGTATCGCTCTGGGGTTCAACTAGTGCATGCACACACATTATTTTGTATGGCTGTGCTTCAAATGTATCCAAAGTTAGTAGAAGTTACTCCAAACGAAAGTAGATTATTGTATGGTACTTAGCAGGGAACCAGAACTGTAGTACGAGCACTGCAAACCACACATTATATGACGCCCTGTCCACAGTGGGAGTGTAGCTTCTATTCATGTTTTACGGGACTTAAGCTGCGTTTACACGGGCGAGTTGAAACGCCCCAGCTGGAACCAGTTGCCTAGTTCGTTTTAAATGTGTCCGTGTAAACGCGGCACTGCGGCGTTTTAGGGCTTAACCGTTTCGGCTGGAACGTTCCGCGTATACCACCTAATCAGGTGGTCTACAGGAAACGTTTCAGCTGGTTCCCGGGCGGCGATAGTGTACAATAGCGGTGCTCGCCGGATACAGGCTCAGCTGTAACTTTACACTGGTGCCCAGCTGTGTTATGGACCGAATAGAACAAAATCTATTGAATGCGGTCATATGTAACAGAATTACATACTCAAATGATGAAATTTAATTAAATTAACCCTAAATTCCAAGTGATATTAACGTAGCAGCTACATCGGCGTCGAATCGACGAGTGTAAACAAAACAAATAGCAGTGCTCGCCGGCAACAGGGGGAGAATCCGCGCATGCGCAGAAGCCACGACACGTCTGAAAATACGATACCGTGTAAACGCGCCACGAGAACGTTTCAGGTAGAACGCTTTGTCTTGAATCGTTTTACTTTTGCCCGTGTAAACGCAGCTTAACTCGACAACCAGGCCATAGTGCGAGTGATGCATACCAGGCATTATGACACGCTGTCCACAGTTGGAGTGTAGCTTCTATTCATGTTTTACGGTACTTACCCGACAAGCAGGCTGTACTGCGAGTGCTGCATACCAGGCATTATGACGCGCTGTCCACAGTTGGAGTGTAGCTTCTATTCATGTTTTATGGTACTTACCCGACAACCAGGCCATTGTGTGAGTGCTGCCCACCAGGCATTATGACATGCTGTCCACAGTCGGAGTGTAGCTTCTATTCATGTTTTACGGTACTTACTCGACAATCAGGCCATAGTGTGAGTGCTGCCTACCAGGCATTATGACATGCTGTCCACAGTTGGAGTGTAGCTTCTATTCATGTTTTACGGTACTTACTCGACAACCAGGCCATAGTGCGAGTGCTGCCTACCAGGCATTATGACATGCTGTCCACAGTCGGAGTGTAGCTTCTATTCATGTTTTACGGTACTTACTCGACAACCAGGCCGTAGTGCGAGTGCTGCATACCAGGCATTATGACGCGCTGTCCACAGTCGGTTGCGGTCCTCGGTACTCTTAGCATACTCAAAGTTTGAGCCTTCATTCATCCGGGCAATCTCACCTATAAGTTACGCTCCCAATTGTACAGACCAGTGCATTAAGAAACTTTACATATTCACAAGTCTCATTATGAATTTTTCTTTGTTTTCCTGTAAACAATTTTGTGGGTTTTTTTCTTATACTAAATCTTTTATAATACCGGGAAAGCCCAATTTTTATAGTTTGTGCTTACAATTTAAATTTCCTGGAAGAACTTGTGAACAATTTTTAGTTTTTTTCTATACTAAATCTGTAATAGTATGCACAATTTTAAATAATTTGTGCTTACAATTTAAATGTTCTCCTTATATTTTGGGGGTTAATTTCTGGCTACGCTCCTGAATGATAGTGTATGAAAAATGGAGAGTGTTGGAGAAACTGCATTGTACACGTCGTTTCTTTGTTTGCTTGAGACTATTATACAACAGAATCAGAGGTAAATCCTTTATCTACCCTGTCTAATGATTATTACTCCGTGTACCTAACTATCACAGTGCTAATCAGCTATTTGCCAATATTGATGTGCAAACCTTCCAGGCTCTAATTAGGAATCTAATATTCAAATTTATTACTAGACTTGACAAGTCAGAAAATGATACAATACCGGGACTTGTGAAACTAGCAGAGAGTGATCTCAGATTTACCTCTGCCACATGGAGGCATTGGTAAACGACTGTATGTAGACCAACATTTTGATAATGGTTAATATTGTAGTATTCATACTATTACTGGTATGTTATTCACATTTATTTTTGTGATATATAAAGACGTTATATAAATATTATTTAACAGAGGGCATATAGCTTTCGACAATAAAGTGCTATGATCACTGCCCCGCCAACTGGAAATGCAGTGGCCTGGGCAACTTGGGTTTGCACTCAGGTAGGTAAACCTGCTGCGAGTCGCCGCTGAGCTGGCGCAAGCACTACTATCGCCATCATTCTCATCGGAAATCTTGACCATAAATAAATGGTAGGCTAGATTGTTGGCCAGCCAGAGGTATTGATCTGAACCAACATATGTGTTACATTGTCTCTTACGGGGTCTATACTAATATATGTACCTACTATGGACTAATTTATGTAACTACCATAATGCTGAGTCTGAAATAAAGTATTGAATAGACCCCGCTAGCTAATTTTCCAGCGTTTTATACAGTCGGGTCACTTCGCTGTTGTTGGCAGTACTGGGGCCAGACCCTGTGTGTAAAGGGAGGAATTTCTTACATATCATAACTTTTCTTCTACTTGACCTATTAAGTTCATCCATATGCCAAATTAAAGGGATTAAAATGCTTAATCAGAATACATTGGTTTGAAAGCAACACACTAATATGATAACCCAAAATCTTTATACAGAAAAAGTTAAATATCTTTAAAATCGCACTACATAGAAACAAACTGCTTGGCACACAAACAGATCAAATGTTTAACAAACAGATTATATTAAAGTTATATGGGGGCCATTTACTGATTAGCACGGCCGAGCACTGAAAGTTGGGTGACTTTTAAGTTCTTTTCTTAGCTCAACTAGCACATATTTCTTCCTGGGAAAAAGACTTACTCAAATGTGTGTATTTCAAACATTCAAATTTCCCTTCAAGATTTGTGCTGTGCTTACATGAAATACAAGAAAAACTATGTTTTATATCGGTTGTTTGGGCACTATGATGCTGCGCGTGGTCAAAGTACCCGAATGGAGTGGTCCCAGATTCTGCCAATAGATGTATTGAATACACGATTTCCACGACTAGTACGACACCTGGTGATAGGCAACGACAATCGTGTTGTGGGTCGACAGTGTGTCACTGTGTTATTTTACACTGATGATCAAGCTTATCAATCAATCAATCAATAAAAAATGGTAAGTATGTTTTCTCTATAAATCCACATTTGTGCTGAAAAGACTTGTCAGTTGCTCAATATGAAGCCAGTGTTAACAGAGCCTCAATTGCCTCTCCACAGACTGTGACCCACAAGTCCAGTCTGGATTACGCTCTGCGCATGCGTCGCGGAAATCGTGTATTGAATCCTGGGATCTCGGCTGAGGTGAGTACTGACCGACGAGGTTCACTTGGTCTGCGAGGATAGTTTCGGATCCGTGGAACTCAAAGAACAATGTCGGCGTCTCCTTATAGTGCAGCTGACTGAAGGAGTTACACGCCGCCATCATCACCTCGTCCAGCAGCTCTGTGGGGGTGTTTGTAGGGGGTTTTACGTCCTAGCAACATCTAAGGTCATATCAGCACAGGTAGCGACTTTTGACAGTGCGCACTATTGCACTGTCCCACTGGGAGACCGGGCGAGTCAGTTTAATAGAACTTGTCACTGCTGGAACTCTTTTTCTTCTTCTTTTCTTTGGTAAATGACTTTTATTCATATATATCTTGTCAGTGCCATAAGTGTTAGAGGTATATAGGTATTTACACACATTGTTTTACATGTTTTATGTAGTAAATTGAAGTGTGAAGTGAAGTAAATTGTGAAATTAAAGTGTACACAATGCAATAAGTAATGAGTATGAGGAACATTAAATCATTTTACATTTACATGCAAGGTTTTACTTCTTGGTTCAGGATTTTCCAATTCATTAGATACTAAAACCCTTATGGTGTTCACTATTTTGATGTGCACACCAAAATAAATTTATGTTGTTTACACTCCAAATATCCCCATTCTTAGCCCTTTAAAATAAAAGTTACTTGACAGTAGGTCATAACGATCGAACTAATATATTTATCTAAACAAATATATGGCAGAAACTAAAGCCTTGCAACTTTATTTCTACATTATTATTTTATTATTGAATTATATTAATTTCATACACCCATATTTCTGAAAGATATCATGCCTGAGCTGCATTTGAATATAGTGCAAGGTGACAGTGGAGGCATTCGACTGGGACCTTTCTATCTGAAAAGATTTGCGGATGGAGCGGATGGAGCCACAACACACATCCGAATCATGCCTATAGAAACCCACTTCCGGTCCCAGTCGAATAGGAATTTGTAAGGAAATATTTTGATATTCGCATAGAGATGCCCAGTCGAATGCCTTCATTGAGCCATTTAAGGGACCAGGAGAACCAAAAAAGCATGTACTACACCACAGCGCCATCTATCAGACTAGTTTTCGTGATACCCGTTTGGCCATCCTGATTTTGAGATGAGAACAGGACTGGTTGAAGGTACCGAAAACTCGGGCAGTCACCCCAAGGCATCACGTGCTAGGGTCACCTAGGGGGCGCCACATTGGTTTTAAATTTGTCAAAATTATACTTATAAGGGCGCCAAAGTTTAGCTTTCTTGGGGCGCCAACAACCCTAGGGCCCCGCCCTGGATGAGGGTGACATTGGGAACTGACCAATACGCGCAACGGGAATGCAAGCCTGGAGAACGCTGACAGTCGTATCGACAGCCGCCTGCACGGAGGGGAAGCTGCACACGGCTGCCATCATCTGCAAACACTGCAGCGGGTCAGTGGAGTTTTACGTCTTAGCAACATCGAAGGTCATATCAAGACGGACAGCCGACTTGCGACAGTGCGCCCGCATGGCAACTTTGTAGTGCTGCCTCAGTGGGCAATATGCAGTGTGAAATCTGTTATGATCCACCAGCACCATATAATCCAATAGCAGCATCAAGTGGTCTAAAACCAAACCACTTCTCAAAATTTGATTCTACATGAGATTGTCGTGGGAGTGATGGAAATTGGAAATATTGCACCTAGAGCAGAAATCGAACCCACACCCCTTGCATTCCAGGCTAGTGTGCTAACCACATCATCTAGGCTCCCTGATATCATCACCCTATCCACACCTACCTGTCTAAGTGACTCCTTGCCTGAGAGGTCAGTACATACTACACTCGTTCCCTTGGAATTGTAAGTATTATAAATGGTTTACGTCCATAAGTCGTCGAATGCTTACAATTACTAAGTACACTTACATATAAATACACAAAGTAGGTTCAACAACCATACAGCACATAACTTCAACAACCATTTTTTTTTTTGATGCTGTGTTTATACTGTCCATAGCATGTAAGCTCGAGTGCTCGGGCTTGTTTTCAATGCTGGCCAGCTGTAGTAGTGGTTTAGTCTTATCACACAGTAGGAGGTGATAAGATGTTTTTGTTTCTCACACAGTAGCAGGTACATGGTGATTATATAGTATTTGTAGATGTTTGAGCTTGTTTTGTGTTGGGGTTGGCTATCCAAGGTCGATTCGAAATAGGGAAAGACTGCTATGTAGCTGTTAGGCATGGCAGTTAAGTGTGTTCTTGGCTCGTAGATGTTTGAGCTTGTTTTGTGTTGGGTTTGGCTATCCAAGGTCGATCCGAAATAGGGAAGGACCGTTAGATAGGTAATGGTTATAGTTCTAAATGTAGGTATTATTGGTTATATTTTCTGATCACCCTTGTAGTGATACACATAACTTCAACAACCATACAGCACATAACTTGTACAGGACATCACCAGTGTCATGGGGGGGGGGGGAGGTAATACAAATGGGAAATATTGCACCTACAGCAAGATTTGAACCTACAATTCTTGCATTAGGGGCTAGTGTGCTAACCATTACACCACCTAAGCTCCCTTATGTCATCACCCTACCCACGCCTGCCCGCCTATGTGGCTCATTGCCTGAGAGTTCAGTGCAGATTACTACAATATCTAATTTTAATACTGGTGCACTCATCAAACATTTATTGTGGCATAGAAAAGAATATAAAGTTAATTTAATAGAACCTGTCACTCCTGAACCGATGGTATCCAACATTTTGAATTGCACACGAAAGTAATCTTTGTAATTTTTCACTTAAAAATATAAATTAACCTTTTACTTCAAACTAAGGAAAAGTAGATTATAGTGACTACCCTAATATATAAATTCATTAAAGCTGCATAGTCCGATGAAGCATCAAATTTTCAAAATCAAAGCAATTATCTAGATTCGATTCTACATATCTAACTTAGATACTGTTGCACTTATTAAGTATTTATTGCCACATAGAAGGGAATACTGAGTCTATTTAATAGAACCTATTCCTGCAGAAGCGCAGAAGCCTATGGTGTCAGAGTTTTGGCAAGCTTGCCAAATTTATTTTCACATGTTTGAATTTCAAATATCTCAAACGGTAGCCATTTCAATTAAAAGTTACTTCAAACTAAAGTAATGTAGATTATAATGATCAATTTAATATATCTATCTCAGAAAAATGTCAGAAACTCAAAACCATCGGACTATGCAACTTTAAAATATGGCAGAAAATCAAAGCCACTGGATTGTGCAACCTTAACCCTTTCAGACTTTGGTACGGAATAATCCGTACGAATATGAAAAGCCATTGTGACTTCAGTACGTGATTTTCCGTACGTGCAGTTGGTTGTTGGAGCTTGACGTCCAGGACGGGTACCGACTTGTGACAGTGCACACTGATAACGACTTTATAGTGCTTCCCCACTGGGAGACCAGGCCACCATCACCATGACCCGATTTCCCAATCAGTCACATCCTGATTCTGAGCTAAACCAGTCCTAGCCCTATCCTAATAATGCAGAGCGCCAGGCTAGGTAGCGACAAGTATCAATTTTGTAAGTCATTGGTTTGACTCGACTATGAATCAAACTCCCGACCTCCCGCCTGGGAAGCCTGTACACTACCGATTTGGTCACCACGTCCAGTAGTAGTATTGATCACCCTAATATATATGGATAAATAATAATGAATTTCTTTAAATGGCTGGTGGGCTCAGTGCTGTTAGTGGCCTGATGAGGCATGAGGCATGCTGGGATTGGCATGTTGTCTCACAGTGAGGCTAAACGGCACCTACCGCTTCCGGTATGCCGTACAGACGCAGGGTGGCCTGCGTGATGATTCCCAGCGTCCCCTCAGACCCAACCATGAGGTTCGTGAGGTTGTAACCAGCGGCAGTCTTCCTTCAAATGTAAAACAAGCAAACTCCCGGGCAAATAAACCACAACAAAGACTTCCACTTAAGACTTTAAACTAAATTCGTCTGGTATACCTTACCCAGAAACAAACGCATCCAGTATCAAAAGCTCTCCAAGCAAACTGTTGCATAGTTTTTTCAGTTTATGCAACCGAACATGTAGGGGGGAAGAGTGTTGAGGTGTGTAATGTATGAATGATATCACAGGTGGGATTCCATCATGACATGACCTAGAGGGGTTCCCCACACATAGGGGAATCCATGGAAACCACCAAGATGGCAGCCGCAGAAAGCTCTCAATTCAACTTTTAAGGTATATTAATCTACATGATTTAATCAATTATTCACACAAAAATAGCCGGTTATGAAAAATAAACATTTGAATGTTGTATTTAGCATTTTAGATTGCAATTTTTCACATTTATCTCTATCAGTGCTGCTGGACTAACTACAGCACAGCAGGAGCAACTGACCTCAGCACTCTCCCCCCACATATGCAGTTGCATAAACTAAAAACCTGCGAAGGTGTGCTGGGAGAGCATTTGTCGGAGTATGGTTCATGTCTCAGCGGCCTATACTGGGTCCGTTTAAAACTTACACCAATATACGGAATAGGGCCAACCTGCGTTAAAGTGGAAACCGTGGCCAACGAAACATTACAGGCAGCTGGGAGTGTTTAGCGTAATTAGAATTACAACACTCTTTCGGCAGAGCATGTTCAGTCAGCTTCTACAGACTACCATGACCCGATATTCCACTCGGTCACATTATCCTGACACTGAGCTAATCAGTCCTTGCCTTATCCTATTAATGCCGAGCGCCAAGCTAGGAAGCGACAAGTATCAATTTTATATGTCACTGATTTGACTCAGCCGGGAATTGAATTACCAATCTCCCACACGGGAGGCCTGCACTGAGCTATCGATTCAGCCACCACGCCCGGTGATATGACCGTAGATGTTTGCAGGACGTAAAACTTAAACAAACAAACGAAAGCTCCTTTAGCGGACTAGAGACGGTGGATGTGGGTGAGGTGGAGGTGGACTTACTTGGTTCTGCGGCCCCTCCCAGCTGTGTTGAGGATGCGACCATCAGCCAGCACCACTTCCAGGTTCATCATATTCTCACGCATAGTTCCATATCTCACCGCATTCGTGCCGGAGGCGCTGGTGGCAACCATCCCACAGAGAGACGCATCTGCGCCTGGGTCTAGAATAGATATACAATATAGAAGCTAGAATAGATATACAATATAGAAGCATACCATCTTTACTTTATTTTAGTTCCATATTCTACCACACTTGTCATAGAGTCGCTGTTAGCAGCTATCACAAAGACATTCATAGAGGCGATGGTGGCAGCCATTACAAAGACATTCACTATAGAAGCAGACGATCTTTACTTTATTTTAGTTCCATATTTCACCACACCTGTCATAGCGGCGCTGGTGGCAGCCATCAGAGACGCTGGACGTATTCAACTGGGCCTCTATATTCGCATATCTAAATATTTCTTTACAAATTACTATTCGACTGAGACCGGATGTGGGTTTCTATACGTATGAATCAAATGTGTTTTGTGACTCCATCCACTCCATCCATAAATCTTGCGGATAGAAAGGTCCCAGTAGAAGCAGACGATCTTTACTTTATTTTAGTTCCATATTTCATCACACTTCTCATAGAGGCGCTGGTGATAGCCATAACAAAAATTCGCGATAGAAGCAGATGATCGTTTCTTTATTTTAGTCATAGAGGTGCTAATGACCGCCATCAGAGACATTCAATATAGAAGCAGACAATCTTTACTTTATTTTAGTTCCACATTCTATCACACTTGTGACAGAGACGTTGTTAGCAGCCATCACACAGACATGCACTAAAGAAGCAGAAGATCTTTACTTTATCAGTATTTCAGTTTGTAAAGTTAATATTGATACTATGTACACGACCTGATAATTGTGGGTTGTCCTATCTACAGACATAAAGCTGCAGTCTGATGAAAACATCATATTTTTTAAACTAAATGTTGTGTGGGTGATGAAAATGGAAAATATTACGCCGTGTGGTAACCATTACATCATCTAGGCTCCCTGATGTCACCACCCTATCCACACCTACCTGTCTATGTGGCTCCTTGACAAGTCGTGCTAAGGAAAAGCTTGACAGTGTGTCAGTGCCAAGGAAGCTTGTCAATGATAACAGGAAGCTTGTCAGTGCTAAGCTGAAGCTTGCCAATGTGTCAGTGCTAAGGGGAAGCTTGTCAGTGTGAAGGGTAAGATTGTCAGTCTTAATGAGAAGCTTGTCAGTGCTAATGAGAAGTTTGGTTGCGCATCAAGTGTTCAAAGTTCATTGGCCCATAATTTCCGAATTGTGGTTGATCCGGCGGGAAGCCCGAGACGGTCACGTCCCCAAGCACTGCACGCTCCCTCCTCCCCCTCCCCCCCTCTGACCTGCATTTGGGCTACTGGTTCCCTCCCTTATGGATTTACCACACCCACCCACCCTCTTTTTTTAAATTGTATTATTATTTTATTACTCTTCTATCCTTTATCTTAACTTTACATTTATATCACTCCAGGGGGTCGGCTCCCGGGCCTACCTCCTCCCAGAGTGCTCCCTCTGCGGACATGGACCAGGTCGATTGACTTTTCACCTATTGACACTGTACCTTGTGCTGTTATTGCGTACTTAAATAAAACCTTTTCTCCCAACTCCGTCTCGGGCTTCCTCTGTCCGGATCAGCACTCAACCCTAGAGAGTCTGCAAGTAGAGTGTAGGGTGGGTGGGTGATAAAACGACGGCCAAGAGTCCGATCCTGACCGCACGGGTTCGGGTCCAGGAGGGTAGTGGCAGAGTTGCTCCATCGGGTAGAAGTTGGGCAACGCACTACAAGGTGGCGGGGGCGGCCATTGGTGGGGCTATGGGACATCAGTGAAACACTAGATGACATGCGCGTCTGCAGTGTAGTTCTGTTCCCTGTGCTGTGAATTACCCCGTATGGTTAAAGGACAGTTTATTATCTAACGGTCTTCTTCTTCCTCTTTAAGACCATGCCTTTGCATATCATATGGTGTCATTTTCGAAGATACCAAGCGATAAGCTTATCAATATTGTAATCTATTCTTCAGTAAATGTGGGTTCGTTAGTCACCTCCAGCAGGAGACCTGGCCAAATAGATCTTCTTTTTTTTTGAGTCTGTGTTTATACTGTCCATAGCATATAAGCTCGAGTACTCGGGCTTGTTTTCAATGCTGGCCAGCTGTAGTGTCGACAAACCGATATACGTTATCTCTATCTGTCACCACAACCGGGCATGGAGGCCGAATTGCAGAACGTGGGCCTCGTGTGCGGGAGATCGCGAGTTTGGTTCTCGGTTGAGTCAAACCAATGACTTATAAAATTGATACTTGTCGCTTCCTAGCCTGGCACTCGGCATGAATAGCATAGGGAAAGGACTGGTTAGCTCAGCATCAGGATAATGTGACTGAGTGGGATATCAGGTCATGGTGGCCTAATTTCCCAGTGGGGCAGCACTATAATGTCACCATGAGTGCACACTGTCACAAGTCGATACCTGTCCTGATATGACCTTAGATATTGCTTACCGACGGGAAACCAGAGCCCCGTGTCCCGCAGGTGGATGTTTAGTGCTTTTCTTGTCACGCCAGGTTCCACGACGCAGTCAAAGTCCTCGGCGTTCACTGACACAATGTGGTCCATCTTACTCAGGTCGAAGCACACGCCGCCCTAGAACACAAGCGCGTGGGCTTTTTTTTTCAGTTCAGTTCGGTGCAATTTCATAACCTTTAGCAACTAGTTTCAATAATACCTCAGTCACACTATGCTTGCGACCACTTGCGTTCTCCAAAAAAAGGCACATTTTTGTCGGTGAACAAAAGCAACAACAAATATGCAAGGGGTTGGGGCGGGGGGTGGGGGGGGGGGGTGGAGGGGGGTTGACTACAGGGAAAACAGGTTGCTGATCGGTTGGCGATCAGTTGGCGACTGGTCGGGAATCAGTCAGCGAGTGGTCGTGGACTAATTTGCTAGTGGTTCGCAGATCACTTGCAAATTAGTCCCCAACAACCCGCCAACTGATCACCAACCAATCACCAATCTCCTGGCATCCGATCACCGATCACCGATCAGTCGCAAACCAGTTCCCAACCGCTCACCACTCACTGATCGCCGACCGATCGCAGGTGGTTGGCAGTATGTTAGGTCGACGTCGGTGATCAGTCAGCGATCGATCGCCAATCTATGAAAATGGTTGGCGATCTCCTGATGACCATTTTGGTCGCTAGGAGGTGTTTGGTGCAGCACTTGCAACCTCCTTGCGATCAAAATGGTTACCAGCAGTTTGACGAGTCGAAAGGTAAATGGCTATTCTCCAGTCTACATTTACAAAATAAGATACCCACTATACTCATCATCTCATCCATAAATAGTTCATATGCACCATAATTGTTAAGGCCAGAAGACCAGCGGCTAAGTGCTAAAGAAAGATGTTATTCAACTGGAATACTACCCTTTCCTACAGAAGGAAAAGAAGTGACATAATTGAAGTATTTAAAATTATGAAGGGTTTTGATCAAATAGATATGAACAAATTTTTCACCATGAATAAAAGAGAAGGCAGTCAGGGCCATACTCTCAAACTAGTAAAACCCTGAGCCATTTCAAAGTTAAAGCAACATAGTTTCTCAAACAGGATCATAAATATATGGAACAGTCTCCCACAAAATGTTATTGATGCCGAGTCAATTAACTCATTCAAGAATAGATTAGAAAAAGCATGGGCTGATGATCCAGGGAAATTTGACCCCTTATTCACCACATGCTACTAATTACTCCTTGTGTTGCTTATTTACTTGCACTCAAGCAAAAATGAGAGACAAATAAGTGTTCACACTTCCTGTCTACCATTCGCTATATCGCTATAACAAATCAACAACAAAAAAGCCTGCGGTCTACCGACTCGGTCACCGCGTCCGGTCATTCAGCAAGATCCTGTAGATGTTCTTCAATGCATGGGGACCGGGCGCGGTAGACTAATCGGTAGAGCACAGCCCTCGCGTGCAGAAGGTCAGGAGTTCGATTCCCGGTCGAGTCAAACCAATGACGTTAAAATTGATACATGTCTCTTCCTAGCCTGGCACTCGGCATTGATAGGATAGGGCAAGGACTGGTTAGCTTAGAATCAGGATAATATGACTGAGTGGGATATCAGGTCATGGTGACGGCAGCCTGATTTCCCAGTGGGGCAGCACTATAAAATCACCATGAGTGTGCACTGTCACAAGTTGGTACCTGTCCTGATATGACCTTAGATGTTGCCAGGACGTAAAACTCCAACAACCAATCAATGAATGCATCGGGTGATGTTATTGTTCGGAGAGGTTTCCTTAGTACCATCATAGAGCGTGAGAGGTCGGCATGTAACGTAAACATACCTTGACGGCCGTCACGCCTCCCTCCAAACCCGTGCCCGTGCCGAATGGAATTATGGGAATGTCATTGTCGTAGCACAGTCGGGCGCATGCGCTGACTTGTGCGGTGGATTCTGGGAAGAGAACTGCTTCAGGCAACCGACATCTAGAACAAAAAGTGTACGCGGCAGCAGCGTCGCCAACCCTTATGGTTTCACCGTAAGGTGTACAATATTTTATGTCCCTATCATCACCATACGCCGATCTTCCGGATTTTCATTTAGTAATACGATATAAATCTTACGGACTATTGTGTCCAAAATGCATCACAGAGCATCTGAGATTTTAACATTTTTCTGGGGGAGTACCCCCAGACCCCCCCAATATAACAACCCTTAAGATCTTCATTTTTTTTCATTTTTCAATGTTGGCAACCCTGCGTTAGTTACACTTACAGCCTACATGCAGCCATTCAGAGTTCCACTTGTCCGTCAGAAAAGACTGAAGCGGGGACCCAGCAAGCAGAGTCGCAGCTTCAGCTTAAGCCCCAGTCACACATACCCGAATCAGGGGCCGGACGAGCCCCGGACCGCCATCCGGGGTGGTCCGGGGCGATCCGTGGCTCGTCCGTGCCGACACCCCCGATCCGGCCTAATCCGTGGCTCGTCCGGCGCCGTCCGGGCTCGGCCTCGGATGTTTTAAAATGTTTAAAACATCCGGGGCAGTCCGGGGGATTTTGCTATCCGGGCTCAATCCGGCCTGGTCCGGCCTGATCCGAGGGTGGTCTAGGGGTGATCCAGCTATTCCGGGGGTGGTCCGGGGTGGACCGGGCCTGTCCGGGGGTGGTCCGGGGTCATTTTGAGCCACGGTTTGACCAGGACCATCCCCGGACCATCCCTGGACTACCCCGGCCTAGCCATGGACCACTCCCGGACAGCCGGGGGTGGTCTGGGATAGTCCGGGGGTGGTCCGGGATAGTCCGGGGGTGGTTCGGGGCAGTCCGGGGGTGGTCCGGCCTCGTCCGGGTTAGTCAGGGGCCGGTCTGGCCCAGTCCGGGGCTGTTCCGAGGGTGGTACGGGGTGGTCTGGGGCAGTCCGGCCTTTGGTCCGGGGCTCGTCCCGGAAAGTGTGACTGCGAGGCAAAAATCTACGAAAACAGTGATTTTATCCGTGGCGGTCCGGGACAGTCCGGGCCGTTGGTGGTCCAGCTCAAAATCCGGGGCTCGTCCGGCTATGTGTGACTGGGGCTTTACAAATTACAAAGCGGAAGTTGGGGTTGGTGCCACTACCAGCCCGATCAATCACTATAGACCCTATACTTCAAACTCACTCTGCACCTATAACCACACGCCTCCTGATGACCAACCCTGGTAAGGTTCATTTGTTTCTAATGTAGATTGCAGTGCAGTGAATAATCCTAGCAAATATTTCACATTTGATCAAACCAGGCGCGGTGGCCGAATCGGTAGACCGCAAGCCTCCCATGTGGGAGATCGGGAGTTCAATTCCCGGTCGAGTCAAACCGAGGACTTACAAAATTTATACTTGTCGCTTCCAAGATTAGTGCTCTGCATTAATAGGATAAGGCATGGACTGGTTGGCTTGGTGTCAGGATAATGTGAGTGAGTGGAATATCAGGTCATGATGCTGGCAGCCTGATTTCCCATTGGGGCAGCACTATAAATTCACCATGAGTGTGCACTGTCACAAGTTGGTACCCATCCTGATATGACCGTAGATGTTTCCAGGACGAAAAACTCAAACAAACAAGCAACATTTGATGAAATACTAGTTCTTCTCTGTCTGTTCACCACCTCCCCAACCTGTAAGCTGAAGCTGCGACCCGGTGTACTGCGTCGCAGCCTCAGTCCTTCCTGATGGACCAACGGAACTAGGAATACTCATATTGTGAGCTAGATGAGAGAGTAGCTCATTTACAAATGTCCTGATATGATAAGGATAAGATTGTCTGAACAGTTCCGACAATGAAATATATTCATTTGGCTGAGTTTCACTGGATCTGTCTCAAAATGAGATAACTAATATGAGAAAGCTTTGTCCATTGTATTATAATTTGTAATGATCAACATAATACTATCTGTTTATTTCACAAATATGCATTTGCTCAAGATAACCTGATATGTTTTGTGTGCTTTTTTAAAAATGTTTTTCTTTTTACAGTTGTTCATATTTGCAATAGAATACATATTGATTTGAAGCAAATGTCTTTGTCTTATGTTTTTCAGTGTAACTGTTTTTGTACTCAATCAATCAATGGGTGCCGTCTTCTCGAAGAAGGTTGGCTGCAATGGACCTCCATCTCTTCCTGTCATTCGTTCCTCTCGCGCATTCCGCATAGCTCATTGCTGTCCACTCAGTGATGTTGTCCATCCATGTTGTTCTCCTTCTCCCTCTTGGTCTTTTCCCTTCTATCTTCCCTTCCAGTATTCTTCTCTGTGATTCCTGGTGTCGTATCATGTGGCCAAAGTATTTAATTTTTCTGTTTTTGATCGTTTGTATTATCTGTCTCTTTATTTTTATTCTTGTTAGGACCTCCACGTTGCTTATCATTGCTGTCCATGGAATTTTTAACATTTTTGTACTATTTTGTGTAAATTGTGACATGGACTAAAAAGAAAGGCTTTGAGAGAGTCTCATATGTATACATACATTTCAGACTGTCTCATATATAGAATCTATCTGAACCGTATACATATATACATATATATATAAATATATAATACTGGTCTACATCCGGTGGAGATGAGTATATATATATACTCTATTATCTATTATGGAAATATAAACAAGTTCTCTTCTATATATTAGTGATTACCTACTATTCTACTGTCATAGGAGTTAGTTCCTGCCTCTGCCACTATGTCGCCAACTGATACCAGATACGTCTGGTCACTACCGCTTTCTGACCTACTCGGATGGTCAGATTTTAATATATATATATATATACACATTGTACATATATATATATATAACTATATAAAACCAGGTAGTGCTTACGGCAAGTAGGATTCGTCCCGGCCGTGGTGCTGTCTGACAGATTCTGCAGTCGACACATTGTCAGTCCCAACAGTCGAACGGAACGCAGTGAGAAGCGTGGGTAGCACCCTGCCACCCACAGGAACCTGAAGAAAAGTGCTTAGATGTTGCTTTTAAATGTTGGTACAATGAACGTAATTGTAGCTCAATTTATAAATTAGTGCATGGTCAGGAAATTAGTGCATGATTTCCTCAAATTTGAGGTCAAACTCCACGGACTGAATTTCACCAACCTAAAAAACTACAAGAAAGGGGCTAGAGGCAATTTTCTAAGAACAAAGGCTGCAAGGTTGTCTGATCTAGTCTGTGCGCACTCACAACCGTCATTCACAACCTAACTCCTAACAATTCTTCAAATGACCTCATACCCTGACCTCACAAAGTCATAGAGTAAACTGAGTATCCCTACTAACATTAGTGCAGGGGGTAGGTATATTCCAAAATGTTGCACAAAATAAACAAACAAATAACATAACTACTAACAGCTAAGATCACAAGGCTACTATCAGGTATGGTATGACCTTAGATGTTGCCAGGCCGTAAAGCTCTAACAACCAACCAACAATGTGTAATATAATGGGAACAAAGGGAACTATATGGTGGCATACCTGATGTGTTATTTATAGTGATTTATTGGAGTTTTACGTCCTGGCAACATCTAAAGTCATATCACGACGGGTACCGATTTGTGACAGTGCACACTCATGGTGACTTTATAAATTATAGTTCTCTCCCATCGGGATACCAGGCCGCCGACACCATGATCCCGATATCCCACTCAGTCACATTATCCTGATACTGAGTTAACCATGCCTTGTCCTATCCTAGTAATACCAACTGCCAGGCTAGGTAGCAACAAGTACCAATTTTGTAAGTTTGACTCGACCGGGAATCGAAGTCCTGACCTTCCGCACGGGAAGCCTGCGCTCTACCAATTCGGCCACTGCATCCGGTCAGTTATTTATAAGTATAAGCATACACTTTTCCCGTACCGTTAGAGAGGGTCAATTAAGTGGCTCTTCTCTCTATATCACACCTAGCTGGAGTGCAAGAGTACAATCGAACTACACTTGCTAAAATATTTAAAGAAATAAAAAAAGAAGTGTTTCCTTTAAACACTGACCTCAGATAATCCAAGATATTCGAATTATGAAAATAAATATAAAGCAATGTGTTATTCATTTAAATAAATAAAATAACCATGAGAGATCAAGCAGGTAAGAATAATTTCAGAATTCAATCAGCACACCACTGATTATCTCACTACGGACTTAAAGTTGCATAGTGCAATGGTTTTGAATTTCTGCCATTTTTCTGAGATAAATATATTTAATACCTTACTTTATTTAGTTTGAAGTAACTTTTATTTTGAATGGCTAACTTTTGAGATATTTGAAGTGCAAACATCCTAAATTGATTTTGGCAAGCATGCCAAAACTCTCCCCATAGGCTTATGCAGTAACAGGTTGTGTTAAATTGACTCATTATGCCCTTCTATGTGGCAACAAATATTTAATAAGTGCACCAATATCTAAGTTAGATATGTAGACTAAAATCGAGGTGAATGTTTTTGTTTTGAAAAGTTCATGCTTCATCGGACTATGCAGCTTTAACTTCAAGGTGCAGACAGGATGGCCGAATGAGATGAGTGTCCATCTACCATTTTGGTAGATCGCGGGTTCGAATGCTGGTTGAGTCAAACCAAAGACTTAACAATTGATACTTGTCGCTTTCTAGCTGGCGCTCGGCATTAATATGATAGGGCAAGGACTGGTTGGCTCAGTGTCAGGATAATATGACTAAGTGGGATATCGGGTCATGGTGCTCATGGCATGGTCTCCGAGTGGGGCAGCACTATAAAGTCACCATGAGTGCACACTGTCACAAGTCGGTACCCGTCCTGACATTACCTTAAATGTTGCTAGGATATAAAACTCCAACAACCAACCAACCAATCAAGGTGTCATTTCACTTGTTTGTTGGAGCCCGCATTAGTTGAGTAAACAGGACACACCGACATCTATATTTCCTCCTACATTCCTGCTCTCTTCTATCCAGGTTGCTATAACTACAACTGACCTATAAATGTATATATGAGTCCGTCTCAAAAGGTGATGACTAATATGGGACAAAACTGTGTCCATTTTAACAATCAACATATCATTTGTTTATGACACAAATATGTATTTGCTCAGGATAACCTGATTTGGTTGGTTGTTTTGACAGTGTTTCATATGCTCAATAGAATACATATTGGTTTGAAGCAAATGTATTTGCCTCGTGTTTTCTGTGTAAATGTTTTTATGCAGTTTTATGTTTTATGTCAATTGTGATGTGGACAAAAGAATTAGTCATCACCTTTTGAGACAGTCTCATATGCATAGTTGAGAGTAGCTATACTACAATCGGCAAACCGTGAACAGCCCTAGAGTTAGCAACTAGCCTCCTCTTTCCTTCGTTTCACATTACCTCAACAAGGCCTCGCTATGACATTTAAAAAAATCGCGAACAAAGAAATAAAAAAGCTAGTGTAAATCAAATAAGGAGAGGGTAAGGGCGGGAAGACTATCTCAGTGTTGGATAAAACATCCACCTCCAGTAGGCTGCCAGAGTAAAACCTCTCTAACCGACCACATCCACAGATCAACCACTCCCCTATATGGATCGCTTTATTTGGGTCCCAACAATACCATTGTAAGGATGTTCTAATTCCCTAAACCGACCACCTCCCTAAGACCACTTAAATTCGGTCCCTATACAGTAGGTATGTGACAAAAAAATTCAAAATTAACAGATTCCAACATAAATACATCATTGCAAAGGTATTGTAAAGTCCTTTCTAATGATACCTAAATCATCATCCTGTGACAATTATCAAGGAAGTTGTAACACTTTCTAACACGTTTTTTATGGGTAATTTTGTTCCATTGTTTCAATGGAAAACCAGTTGAATTTTGTGACCCATCTCAAGGATGGCATGTCAGGCCACTATTTTTACCAGACACACCTTTTTATCTGCTTCAGAATCACTGTTCCGGTCCTCAAATTGACACCAAATTACAACCTAATATAGATAAGTATATAAAGAAACAAAATAAACTAATTTCAAAAATATCAAAACTTACCTTCATGTAGTATTCCAGTGACTTAAAGACATAAATTGGAATAGTGAGTACCGTGAAAGTGCCGCGAGTACCGTGAAAGCGCCACGTTTTTCGCGTGTCTACTGCCAGACATACCTTTTTATCCGCCCTCAAAAGCACTGTTCCGGTCCTCATATTGACACCAAATTACACCCTAATATAGAGAAGTATATAAAGAAACAAAATAAACTAATTTCAAAATTATCAAAACTTACCTTCATGTAGAATTCCAGTGACTTAAAGAGACATAAATTTGAATAAAGATTTGTTGTCACTTCTATAAATCGGACAGCAAATATTTTTGGATGTACCAGGGGAGCAAAATGTGAACTAAATCATCCATATGGTTGGATTCCTGGTAGTCCTAAAATAAAGGTTGCAAGAGAGAGGTAAAATCAGAGTCAAATGTGCACCGCGGAGTGCTCCGCGCAAGCACCGTGGGACAAGCGAGTAACGTGAAAGCGCCGTGTTATTCGCATACCTATATAGTAATATACAGCTGGGCACCACTTGAGTCTTGAGATCAAATAATTTTAGGCCTACTTTTAGATTAATTGAATCGTAGTTTGGGTTTACCTCTGTATGTAGACCTTTCCGAAAACCAAATCCATGGCATGCGAATTTCGCTACGTTTAATAATTTACTCATGACAGTGGATGGCTGGACTATCACTGTTATCAGTACTTCAAATTATCTAGATCAACAAACTTATCTAACCCATGTGTGGGCACTCTAAACATCCGGGTACAAGCGTAACAGAAAATAATACAGACACACCGAGAACAAGTTAACGCGCAGGACACCATCATGTGACCATGCTTCCGTTTGTCAATTAATTCCGTTCATGAGTATGACATTATTGTTATATCTCATATATAGACAACTGTGGCGACTGCTTATGTTAAATTTTATACTACCTTGTATAGATACTAGTGCGTATTATATGTATGATATTCGGCTTAAATCACAATTAAGTGCTATTTAAGTGGCAGGGCGATACGCATGGCGTCATTCCCAGGATGCACCTGGCACTAAGGTGACCGTAAATATCCTCACGAATCCCGCTTCATTAACTCCTCGACGAATCCTCCTTCAGAACCAGCTGGGTTACGCATATATTACGCAATAAGGCATAAGTCTATTGGATTTTAATCTCAAACCAGTTGGCTGTGGTGTATGGGTTGATTGTACCGTTTATCAGCGTGTAGTGTTGCTGATCTGGACGGTCAGAGGTGAGTCCGTGTAGGCCCAGTCTGCCCAGACGCGTTTGTTTATAACATGGCCGCTCTATCCATATCTCGGCCAGCGCCGCAGCTACCCGGAGAAACAAATCCACGTAATTAGTTGAAAAACAAACAAACTCTCATTCCGCGTACAGGTCATTCAACAAAGCACATAATTTATATATATGACGCCATTTATATTGACTCATATACTCAACGCGATGTTTTGTTGCCGTTCAACTAAGTTGAACTAGCAACCTGACCCTGTCTGTCTGTACTGTACTACTGTAGCCTACAGTGTAGGCCTACTTAAAGGCTATAATAAAGCTGCATAGACATAATCCGATGAAAACATCAAATTTTCAAAACCAAAACAATTATTTAGATTTGATTCTACATATCTAACTTAGATACTGATGCACTTATTAAGCATTTGTTTCTGCGTAGAAGGCAGTACTGAGTCAATTTAACAGAACCTGTTACTGCTGAAGTCTATGCCTATGGTGTCAGAATTTTGGCAAGCTTGTCAAAACAAATTTT
Organism: Branchipolynoe longqiensis; assembly: GCA_030323885.1. Lineage (NCBI taxonomy): Eukaryota > Metazoa > Annelida > Polychaeta > Phyllodocida > Polynoidae > Branchipolynoe > Branchipolynoe longqiensis. The sequence continues at coordinate 6,930,087 of CM059194.1, read as the reverse complement.
CCATGTTTGCACTCAAAATATCTCAAAAGTTTACCATTTAAAATAAAAGTAACTTTGAACTAATGTAAAGTAGATAGTAGTGATCGATCTAATATACTTATCTCAAAATAAATACAGAAATTCAAAACCATCGGACTATGCAACTTAAAGTTATACTTAGGGGTGAACCCTAGCTTAACCGTAGTCTAAATACGAGCAAAAATCGTTTTAGTATGGAACAGGAACTAGAAACTGGTTCCAGGATCAAATGGCTACATATAATCGGCACAGAGTTGGTGAAATGGGAGGGAATGCAAAAAGACAAGATGGCGGTGATAAAATGCCATCGGCTTTATTATTAAAATTCCTTAAACTACATGTTTTATTATATATTTCAAATCAAAAGTAGCGGGTAAATATGAAGATTTATGTGAAGAATATATTTTGCTTCTTAAATTAAGAATTTACCAGCTCAATTCGTTTCCCCGCCATTCTTCACCAGCTTTTCTAATGGGTTGGTTTCCACCCCTACTGTAAGTACGGGGTGAATTTTTTATCTACTAGCAGTCTAGCAGAAAAATTTGAAATATCAAATAGATTGTCAAAACAAATGTATTCGGATAAAACACTTTAATACCTATAATTTGACATGGATGGACCTAATATGTCAAGTAGAAGCAAAGTTATGGTGTATAATTTACCCCAAAACTGAGCTATTTACCTCTCAGTAACTACATTGGTTCATATGGGCATGACTTTTGACCTGATATCTCATCTCAGCTGCACCGAGGCGTGAATGCCAATTGGCACAAGGCAGAGGAGAGTGTCAGAAAAAGTGCTATAACTCTCAAATCGCACCACATCCAAACAAATCGCTTGGCACACACACAGATAACATGTTTAACAACCATATTATATTAATTTTATATGGGTCACATTTATCGATTAGCGGGGACAAGCTCTCAAAGTTTGGTGACTTTTGAGGAATTTTCTCAGCTGAACTGTCACATTCTTTCCTGGAAAATGACCTACCAGAATGTTGATATCTTAAAAATTTGAATTACCATTCAACATTTGTACTGTTGATACATAAAAAATGAGAAAAACAAATGTTTTATAAGGGGTGTTTGCATGCCGCGACGCTCCGTTCCTATGGAGCCAGGCGTGAGGACCCATACATGCGGATTTGCAAGTCTATCTATGTCTATGATCATCTTACTTCTTTCATTGACTGTCTTAGACTTAGCTCTTAGGCTTGACTTACTACATTTAGTCTTAGATTTTAGAGTTAGACTAGTCTTAGCCTTAGGGTTATTGAATCAAATAACAATTTGGAGTTTGGTTTCACCTCCGCATCTGTTCCAGTCAATAATTATTACGCCAGCAGTCGGTTGCTAAACTTAATGTTTTCTTTTAATTTGGCAAATCTCTGTAATAGCCTAAATAGGTCCAATAATTGTATATCATGTGTAATAAGATACACAATTACTGTGCGTAGAAGCTAGTAATTAGATCTAATTAAAACTGTGCCTAAAGACTGCAGGGCATGAGCAAATAAACTATCAGACTTCAAAACTGCATATTTTAAAAGTTGTTACTGCTGGGTTCATCATCCAGTTAATACATGGGTATTGTAGAATTTTATAGCAACACAGTTAATTAGCTTTCTGTATTTGTATTATTGTTATTATTAATCGTTATTTATTTTTCATGGTTATTTTGGTCATACTAAATTAAGTGTGACCTAAAACATTGATTGAATCCTTTCCCCACATGGCGTAATTGGAGCAATTCTAGTTCTTTTTAATAGAATACTAAATTAAGTGTGATCTAAAACATTGATTGAATCCTTTCCCCACATGGCGTCATCGGAGCAATTCTAGTTCTTTTTAATAGAATACTAAATTAAGTGTGTTCTAAAACATTGATTGAATCCTTTCCCCCACATGGCGTAATCGGACCATTTCTTGTTTTATAATAGAATTTGTTTGAGGACATAGACATGTAAAAGAACATTTTTGAGAACATCGGCATGTAAAATATATCGATTCTTGTTTCAGTTGGAGATGGGTCTGATGCTCTAGCCTCTGTAGCAGACTTCGCGGCGAAGACACAATGCCATTACCAAAGAAAATCCCTCGAGCCAGGGACAAGGCAGAAAAAGATTTAACTAAAAGGGTCCTGGCGAATCGCTACCAGGTGGAAAAGAAACTAGGCAGCGGGAACTTTGGCACAGCATGGCTCGTCACAGATCTGCGGTGCTCAGATCCGAAGGAGAAACAGTGAGTGGATCCTTAAATCAGGAATTTACTTAAAATTCTATGACATGGTCTTTGGTGTGGTTTTCTTTTAGAAAAGAAAAAGAAATTCTCAATACTGTAGTGGTCTGCACTGACCTCTCAGGCAAGTAACCACATAGACAGGTAGGCGTGGGGAGTGTGTTGATATCAGGGAGCCTAGGTGGTGTAATGGTTAGCACACTGGCCCGGAATGCAAAGAGATGTGGGTTCGAGTCCCGCTCTAGGCGCAATATTTCCCATTTTCATCACCCCCATGACACTGGTTGCCGTGATCAGGATCCTGTACAAGCTTTGCGCTGTATGGTTGTTGAACCTACCCTGTGTATGTATGTGTTAGTGCATTGCCTGTATGTATGTAATTGTAAGCATTACAAGACTTACAATTCCAGGGGGACGAGTGTAGTGGTCTGCACTGACCTCTCAGGCAAGTAACCACATAGACAGGTAGGCGTGGGGAGTGTGTTGATATCAGGGAGCCTAGGTGGTGTAATGGTTAGCACACTGGCCCGGAATGCAAAGAGATGTGGGTTCGAGTCCCGCTCTAGGCGCAATATTTCCCATTTTCATCACCCCCATGACAATACTAACTTTCAAAGATATGTACAAGTGCACAACTGGTTATGTCCAACAGCCTCCTGTAGCAGCTGATAACTGCTATCAGACTTTTTGTGTGTGTGTGTAATATGTTTATTGTGCTGAATAAGTCTTTTGTCAGTGCCGAAGCACTGGTCTTCCAGCCATTTTTCAATTCAGGGTTATTTACACAAAAGGTATATAGAATAAGGCATACAATAACTGTTGAATACACAATTTGCAGCATGTAACACAATGAAATTCTGTTACCCAAAAGTTCCATAGCAATATGGTAACAGTAGTGTCATGTAACTAGATCAATATTAGATGGTGCTTTAATTAGTTTGTTTGTGGAAGGCTTGGGGACTTTGAGTAGAGTGGAATCAGCCCATCTAGTATTTCTTTTTGTGTTGTCTATATATCGGGTCTCTCTGGCTCTTCTGTACATAAGCGATAGGAGATGTGAATCTCTCTGACTATGCAAAAGATATACTGGTAGTACCAGTGTATCTTTTCCATAGTCCGATGGTTTTGAGTTTTTGTCACTTTTAGAGTGAAATATAGTGGGTTGATTGTTTTAATGTATCTTACTTTAGTTTGAAGTAACTTTTATTTTAAAAGACTAACGTTTAAGATATTTTAAGTGCGAAATTGTGGCACGCATGTCAAAATTCTGACAGCATTGGCTTCAGTAGTCGCATTAAATTGACTTAGTATTGCCTTCTATGCAGCAACAAATGCTTAATAAGTGCACCAGTATCAATGTTTGATATGTAGAATCAAATCTAGATAATTGCTTTGGATTATGCAGCTTTAAGCTACTATGGTGGTGTAGGGTAGGCGGCATTTTGATTGAGTTATGCCTTCTCTATGGGGATTGGAAAATCTTTTCTTAAAGGACAGTAACATGACCAACTAATTCACAATTATTCCAATCTCCAACAGAACAGCTCAAGCCATATTCTGCTTGTCCGTGCCTACTCTCACTTGGATCGAACAAGCCATTGTTTCGAACGCTGGCTATTGGTTTTGTAACTCACTTTCCTAATGCGGTGTTCAGGAAAGTGTTGAAGGAGATTTCCGTGGGCGACCTACAGCCGGACGAGACTGTGGGAGCCATGCACGAGGCGAACCTACTGCGCAACCTCGACCACCCTGGCATCGTCAAGTTCTATGACAGCTTCATGGAAGGAGAGTTCTTCTGTATCGTCACTGAGTTCTGCGAGGTGGGCAGTGTGGAAGACTTTATGAGGTGTTGTTGTTAAAACTATTAAAATTACATACTGAACATGAAAATAGGAACATGGCCTCATAAATTGGCTATTGCTGCTCGTGGTAAATATGGCCTATGCTACCGACACGGCGTAAAGAAACCACCAATCAATCAATCATAAATTCTTCTCACCCTGAATATGGCTATTGCTGCCTGCACAACATTGTGTTGGTGAAATTAGAGACTGGATGAGGAAAAACTGACTCGTTAGAGAAGGTTACTCATGCTTTCATTGGTTCACGCCTGGATTATTGAATGCTCTCTTGAATGGTCTGCTGCTGTCAAGTATCTCAAAACTGCAACGTATACAGAATGTGGCTGCCAGGTTGTTGACGGGTACAAAGAAATTTGATCACATCACTCCTGTGCTGAAATCATTACACTGGCTCCCTGTGGAGAAGAGAATTTATTTCAAGGTGCTGCTTCTTGTACATCGTGCCTTGCATGATCAGGCTCCAGAGTATATGAGAGATATGTTCCAGGAGAGAACAAATGTTCGAACACTGCGCTCCACAGTCTCCAGCCAGTTAGTAGTTCCTCGGAGCAGACTCAAAGGCTTTGGGGATCGTGCTTTTAGTATTGCTGCCCAGAGACTGTGGAATGGTCTGCCAGGATATATTACAGATTGTAAATCTGTTGGTGCTTTTAAAAATGGTCTTAAGACACATTTGTTTAAATCTGCTTTTAACTAGGTGAAATTTATTTTCCTGTATATTTGTTTGTTATGTAAAGCGCCTGAGAACGGCTCGCTGGATCGGGCGCTATATAAATGTTTTATTTATTTATTTAAACCGATCAATTAATGTAGTCTTTGTTTGTTTGTTGGGGTTTTTCGTCCTAGTAGCATCTAAGGTCTAATCTTATCAGGATGGTCTAATCTTTGTATCCGGAATGAAATGTGTTGAATTAAACTAAGGTGATGGTGGCGTTGGGGGGGGGGGGGGGAGCACTGTTAAGTCAACATAATATAATTGAGCGCCATCACAACTTGGGTGTCAGTGTTGCTGGGTCTTAGTTAACGTTGCATAGTTCGATGTCTTTGAGTTTCTATCATTTTCTGAGTTGATTGTTATAATCTACCTTGCATTAGTTTGAAGTAATCTTAATTTAAATTTAAAATGGCTAACTTTGGCGATATTTGAAGTACAAACATGCCAAATTAATATTGGTGTGCTTGCCAACACTCTGTCTCCTTAGGCTTCAATAGTAACAGGTTCATTTAAATTGACTTAGTATGCCCTTATATATAGATTTGGTTTGGTTGTTCTTTTGCGTCTTAGCAACATCTAAGGTCATATCAGGACGAAGAAGGTTATAAATAGAAGGAAATGCTTAATAATTGCACTGGTATCTTTTTTTGTTGTTGGTAAATGAATTTGATTCATATACATATTTTGTCAGCGCTATAGCACTGGTGTAAGTTGGATATGTAGGGTTAGACCTAGATAAGTGTTTTGCTTTGGAAAATTTGATGTTTTTATCGAACCCCAATTGCTGACTCATTGTGACGCGTGTCCTTTTCAGGGCGGTGACCTTGACGTGCGCATCCAGCAGTGTAAGAAGGCCAAAACGAGGCTGCCAGAAGCCATCGTCATGGAGTGGTTTATCCAGCTGCTGCTTGCCACGCAGTACATGCACAGCCGGTCAGTACCTACTCACACCGCACGAAGAGGGGGGTACATGCCACCCACCACATCAAGCGCGCTTATTTATCAACGACAACAAAATTAATTAATAATCAATTCAATTCTTTATTTCAGACTCAGCATTATGGCAGTTACGTAAAGTGGCCGATAGTGGGTACATATAAGAATAAATGTGAATAATATACAAGTAATATGAGCATTATAATATTAACCATTATCAAAAAAGTAGGCTTATATACAGTGGTTTGTACCATGGCCTCTGTATGGCAGAGGTAAATCTGAGATCACTCTCTCCTATTTTCACAAGTCCCTGTATTTATAGCATTTTCTGACTTGTCAAGTGTATTAATAAATTTGAATATTAGATTCCTGATAACAGCCTGGAAGGCTGGCACATCAACATTGGCAAATAGCTCACTAGCACTGTGATAGTTAGGTAAACCGAGTAATAACCTCATAATATCATTATGCACTAGATTCAATTTCCTAATGCTGTCTGTAATGTTGCTAGGATATAAAACAGCCAGTTAAGCTAGTGACATCTATCGGCAGAATCTGAAACCACTCTATTTGGGTACTTAGGCTGTGTGCAGTGTCACAGCATGCAAACAGCCGATATAAAACAGCATTTATCTTATATTTTATGTAAGCACAGCACAAATCTTCAAGGAAAATATGAATTTTTGAAATACCAACATTTGAGTAAGTCTTTTTCCCAGGAAGAAATATGTGCCAGTTGAGCTCAGAAAAGAACTAAAAAGTCACCCAACTTTCAGTACTTGGTCATGCTAATTTGTAAATGGCCCCCCCCCCCCATATAAATTCAATATAATCTGGTTATTAAACATGTTATCTGGTGTGTGCCAAGCGGTTTGTTTCTATGTGGTGTGATTTTTGAGATATTTTACTTTTTCTGTATGAAGATTTTGGGTTATTTTAGGTTGTCATATTAGGGTGTGGCTTTCAAAACAAGTGTATTCTGATTAAGCATTTTAATCCCTTTAATGGATGGACTTAATAGGTCAGTGGAAGCAAAGTTGTGATATGTAAGAAATTCCTCCCTTTACAAATAGGGTCTGGCCCCAGTGCTGCCACTACAGCTAAGTGACCTAACTGTATAAAAGGCGGGAAAATTGGCTCTCGGGGTCTATTGATTCTCACAATCTGCACCGTCTGATTAAAGCGACAAATTCTCTATATTCAAAACACTTAGATAGATTTGATCTTATGTATCCAACTTCAATATTGGTGTGCTCGGAAAGCATTTATTTGTTGCACAGAAAGAACACCAAGTTTTGCCATGTTTTATTCTCATCCTTTCTGATTGTTTATATTTCTAGGCGAGTATTACATAGGGATCTTAAAACAAGGTATGTAAATTTGTATTAGCTAAAATACATTGTATAATGGCTATGATATTACCAGTGTTGAATTACCGTGGTGTATTCAAAGAACTGTATTCAAATGAATATTACAATAAAGAACACAGGATTTCAAGTATTATCAATGGTTTTTTTGTGGTTTTTTTTGATGGGATGTTTATGATGTCCATAGCATATAAGCTCGGATGATTGAGCTTGTTTTCAATGCTGGCCAGTTTTCGGTCTGTTTCTTAAGATTATGGTTTGTGGTTAGTGATCTATGTTTTTTTTTTATAATTTTCTTGGGAAGAGTCTTCTTCGTTTTATTTTTTCCTACACTTAATTCTAGACTAGCCTACTCTATTTACATATTATAGGCTTGTACATAATAGCTATTTGGTTTATGTTTGGATTTGATGTTATCTGACTGTTTTCTGGCAGGGGGTTACCTCTCATGGGCTGTCCAGCTGGTGGGCCGTGACATATCACATGCCCCCTTCTAAATTTTGCGGATTCACGCAAGACAATTCGTTATGTATGGATAAATATATCAATACTATGATGGCAATTTGCTTATAATTTAGGTTTTACAGTCAAAAGCATCAGTTAGCTTAGCTGTAATATAGGTTTTAGGTATAAATATAGGTTGTACAGTAAATATCATTGCTGTGCTTAGTAACTATGTATGTTTTACAGTAAATAGGATCTGTCAGGGATAAAATAGGTTACTTTGCGTAGTAATTGTATAGGTTTTACATTAAATAGGATCTGTCAGGTATAAAATAGGTTACTTTGCGTAGTAATTGTATAGGTTTTACAGCAAATATCACTACTTAGCACCGGACGCGGTGGCCGAATCGGTAGAACTCAGGCCTCCCGTGCGGAAGTTCGGGAGTTCAATTCCCGGTTGAGTCAAACCAATGACTTACAACATTGATACTTGTCTATTCTCACCCAATGTAGGTTTTACAGTAAATATCAAGACTTAGCTTAACTACAATGTAGGTTTTACAGTAAATATCACCATTTAACTTGACTACAATGTATGTTTTACAGTAAATATCACGACTTAGCTTAACTACAATGTAGGTTTTACAGTAAATATCACCACTTAACTTGACTACAATGTAGGTTTTACTGTAAATATCAAGACTTAGCTTAACTACAATGTAGGTTTTACAGTAAATATCACCACTTAACTTGACTACAATGTAGGTTTTACTGTAAATATCACCACTTTTCCAGAAACATCTTCCTGCGGAACAACATGATTAAGATCGGAGACTTTGGTATTTCGCGGATACTGATGGCAACAAACGACTTGGCGACCACGTTCACTGGCACGCCATACTACATGAGTCCGGAGGTTCTCAAGCACGAGGGTTACAACTCAAAGTCAGATGTGTGGTATGTATGTGGTGTATAAAGAATTAAAAAGCCAATTGTAATGTGGTATGTATGTGGTGTTTACAAAATTATAAAGCTAATTGTAATGTGGTATGTATATGGTGTTTACAAAACTATAACACTAATTGTAATATTGTAAAATTTCCCGATATATGGGATATGGAGAACTCTGCTATAATCAATTGCAACTTGTCTATAAAATGGTAAATGGTATGTAAAACCAAAGGCATATAAGGTATATGTGGAGTTGGTGATCTATTACTAATTAAGGATAGAAGTTGTGTATCAATATAGTAGAGAGAGAGTCACTTCTTGACATGAGAGAGGGTCACTTCTTGACATGTGAGACAGTCTTAGGGAAGTTGCCTCACATACCCCTCCCCTCCAAGTGTTATTTATGGATCACTGCACCAGATACAACAGGGCACTGTAGCCAGATCTAACCATGCCTTGGCAACAAGGATATTGAACCCTCATTGGTGGATAGAGGAATGCTTGTTAGGGATTGGAAGACTGGATCATGTGATCACCACCATCTTGTTCTTGAAACTATAAATACAATAAATCAGAGTCTCACTCTCCTACCTTTCACTCTTTATCTACACCACTCAAACCGCCAGCAGTCGGCTTTACAATATGTTATGTATGTGGTGTTTAAAAAGTTAAAAAGCTAATTGTAATAATACTAATATGATATGTATGTGGTATTTAAAAAATTAAAAAGCCAATTGTTATATTGATGTTGCTTAATTTATTACTTTTGAATTATCTTTGTTTAAATATACCTGATTAAAAATTGCAACCATGGTTCGGATGTGTCGCTGAACATCTTGAATGCTCTTGAATTTAGATTTTTGGTTCGAATGTTCTTGAATTTAACTGAATGTTCTTTAATCTGGTACCCAACATTTTGTATGAAGCCTGATTTCAGTAATTATAATATGTCACAGTGTGTGTGTTTGTTTGTGTGTAGCTTACATATAGCTCTCAGTGGGCTGCATGCTGTACAAGACGGTGACCGTATTCGCTGTATCTGTGTGTCTGTATCTTACATAAAGCTGACCTCCGCTCCTGTTCCAGATCAGTGGGCTGCATGCTGTACAAGGCGGTGACTGTATTCACTGTGTGTGTCTGTATCTTACATAAAGCTGACCTCCGCTCCTGTTCCAGATCAGTGGGCTGCATCCTGTACAAGACAGTGACTGTATTCACTGTGTGTGTGTCTGTATCTTACATAAAGCTGACCTCCGCTCCTTACAGGTCAGTGGGCTGCATGCTGTACAAGACGGTGACTGTATTCACTGTGTGTGTGTCTGTATCTTACATAAAGCTGACCTCCGCTCCTTACAGGTCAGTGGGCTGCATGCTGTACAAGACGGTGACTGTATTCACTGTGTGTGTGTCTGTATCTTACATAAAGCTGACCTCCACTCCTGTTCCAGATCAGTGGGCTGCATGCTGTACAAGACGGTGACTGTATTCACTGTGTGTGTCTGTATCTTACATAAAGCTGACCTCCGCTCCTTACAGGTCAGTGGGCTGCATGCTGTACAAGACGGTGACTGTATTCACTGTGTATGTGTCTGTATCTTACATAAAGCTGCCCTCCGCTCCTGTTCCAGGTCAGTGGGCTGCATGCTGTACAAGACGGTGACTGTATTCACTGTGTCTGTATCTTACATAAAGCTGCCCTCCGCTCCTTACAGGTCAGTGGGCTGCATGCTGTACAAGACGGTGACTGTATTCACTGTGTGTGTCTGTATCTTACATAAAGCTGACCTCCGCTCCTGTTCTCGCTCAGTTGACTGCATGCTGTACAAGACGGTGACTGTATTCACTGTGTATGTGTCTGTATCTTACATAAAGCTGCCCTCCGCTCCTTACAGGTCAGTGGGCTGCATGCTGTACAAGACGGTGACTGTATTCACTGTGTATGTGTCTGTATCTTACATAAAGCTGACCTCCGCTCCTGTTCTAGGTCAGTGGGCTGCATGCTGTACAAGACGGTGACTGTATTCACTGTGTCTGTATCTTACATAAAGCTGCCCTCCGCTCCTTACAGGTCAGTGGGCTGCATGCTGTACAAGACGGTGACTGTATTCACTGTGTGTGTCTGTATCTTACATAAAGCTGACCTCCGCTCCTGTTCCAGATCAGTGGGCTGCATGCTGTACAAGACGGTGACTGTATTCACTGTGTATGTGTCTGTATCTTACATAAAGCTGCCCTCCGCTCCTTACAGGTCAGTGGGCTGCATGCTGTACAAGACGGTGACTGTATTCACTGTGTGTGTCTGTATCTTACATAAGCTGACCTCCTCCTGTTCCAGGTCAGTGGCTGCATGCTGTACAAGACGGTGATGTATTCACTGTGTGTGTCTGTATCTACATAAAGCTGCCTCCGCTCCTTCAGGTCAGTGGGCTGCATGCTGTACAAGACGGTGACTGTATTCACTGGTGTGTGTCTGTATCTTACATAAAGCTGACCTCCGCTCCTGTTCCAGGTCAGTGGGCTGCATGCTGTACAAGGCGGTGACTGTATTCACTGTGTGTGTCTGTATCTTACATAAAGCTGACCTCCGCTCCTGTTCCAGGTCAGTGGGCTGCATGCTGTACAAGACGGTGACTGTATTCACTGTGTATGTGTCTGTATCTTACATAAAGCTGACCTCCGCTCCTGTTCCAGGTCAGTGGGCTGCATGCTGTACAAGACGGTGACTGTATTCACTGTGTGTGTCTGTATCTTACATAAAGCTGACCTCCGCTCCTGTTCCAGGTCAGTGGGCTGCATGCTGTACAAGACGGTGACTGTATTCACTGTGTGTGTCTGTATCTTACATAAAGCTGACCTCCGCTCCTGTTCCAGGTCAGTGGGCTGCATGCTGTACAAGACGGTGACTGTATTCACTGTGTATGTGTCTGTATCTTACATAAAGCTGACCTCCGCTCCTGTTCCAGGTCAGTGGGCTGCATGCTGTACAAGACGGTGACTGTATTCACTGTGTGTGTCTGTATCTTACATAAAGCTGACCTCCGCTCCTGTTCCAGGTCAGTGGGCTGCATGCTGTACAAGACGGTGACTGTATTCACTGTGTGTGTCTGTATCTTACATAAAGCTGACCTCCGCTCCTGTTCTAGATCAGTGGGCTGCATGCTGTACAAGACGGTGACTGTATTCACTGTGTGTGTCTGTATCTTACATAAAGCTGACCTCCACTCCTGTTCTCGCTCAGTTGACTGCATGCTGTACAAGACGGTGACTGTATTCACTGTGTATGTGTCTGTATCTTACGTAAAGCTGCCGTCCGCTCCTTACAGGTCAGTGGGCTGCATGCTGTACAAGACGGTGACTGTATTCACTGTGTATGTGTCTGTATCTTACGTAAAGCTGCCCTCCGCTCCTGTTCTAGGTCAGTTTGCTGCATGCTGTACAAGACGGTGACTGTATTCACTGTGTGTGTGTCTGAATCTAACGTAAAGCTGTCCTACACTCCTATTCTAGGTCAGTGGGCTGCATGATGTACAAGATGGTGACTGTATTCACTGTGTGTGTCTGTATCTTACGTAAAGCTGTCCTCTGCTCTTTGTAGGTCAGTGGGCTGCATGCTGTATGAGATGGTGACGCTGGGCCACGCATTTGAGGGACAAAGCCTGATGGGGGTGATGTACAAGATCGTTGAAGGGAACCTTCCCCCCTGGCCGGAGGGATACTCGGAGGAGCTGCATGCTGTTTTCGAGACGTGAGTGCCAGATTCACCGGTGTCTGCGCATAACTCCCCCACCTCCTCACCCCACACCGCCCATCCCTCCCAATCGGACGCGGTGGCTGAATCGATAGAATGCAGGTTTTGCATACAGATGGTCGGGAGTTTGAATCCCAGCTGAGTCAAACCAATTGATACTTGTCGCTACCTAGCCTGGTGCTCACGATCAATAATATAATAAGATAGGATAAGGACTGGTTAGCTCAGTATCAAGATAATGTGACTGGGACAACTGGCTCATGGTGCCAGTGGCTTGGTCTCCCAGTGGGGCAGCACTATCAAACTGGCATGAGTGTGCACTGTCATAACTTGGAACCCGTCCTGATATAACGTTAGATGTTGCCAGGACGTTAAAAAAACAAAAACAAACAAAACAAACAAACCTTCCTTCTTAAATCTTTAAAATGGGATTAATGATTAATTCTTGTTGTATATTTTCCATAGAATTCTCACAAAGGACCCGGTCAAAAGACCATCAGCTGCCAAAGTGTTAAAACTTCCCCACATCGAAAAGCAGATGGAGGTAAATAAACCCTTTGCTACTTCACTTGCTGAGACATTGGATATTCAGGGATAAAAGATGCCCACGAGTTTGCGGATTTCTTCCATTTTTTTTATATTCACCAATTTTTTTTTTTTTTTAATGAAATGTAGTTTATTCAGTTAATAATACCTCTTGTCAGTGCCAGGGCACTGGTCTTCCGGCTGTTCAGTACAATTTGTTGGTACATAAATGTAATTATCAGTTGCAATAATAACCACATGCAAATCCTGTTCGATAATAGAAGCATAATATAAATGAACTATTCGTTGTAATAGTAACTACATACAATTACAGTCCAAAAAAAGTATTATACATTTGGTTGTATTTCATGATTTACGTTCACAAAATGTCAATATATATGACAGCAATTAGATAGTCCGTATCCAGTTCTTATATGATCTTAGATGTTGCTCAAATATAAAACTATAAAGTTCTTCCCATCCTGATATTACCTTAAATGTTGCCAGGATGTAAAACTCCAACAAGCAAACAAGAAAGAGTTTGGCATGGGCGATAATATAGTCGCGATAAGAACAGTTGGAACCTGACTTCCGGCATTTTTCCATGATTCCATGGCAGTGCTAATCCTATGGGGGGAAAATCTGCGTTTTTGCGGAAATTTGCCGTTGGTTCCGCCTAATTTCCGCGGTATTTTTAGGCGGCATTGCCTGGTTCTTCCGGAACCTACTAGGTGGCGCCATGGTCCTGATATAACCATAGGTGTTGCTAGTACGTAAATCCCCAAAAAATTATATATAACAGCAGTTGGTTATTTTGAAACTGTTGATTGATTGATTGGTTACGCATGAGCAATATATAGTCATGTATTGCAATGTTGAAACCTGACTTCCGGTATTTTCCAGTGGTTCCCTGTCAATGCTAATCCTATGGGAGGGGGGTGGGGGGAAATCCGCGTTTTCGCGGAAATTCGCCACTGGCGCCAGGGTCTTTGCCTGGTTTCCGCGTTTTTTTGCCGGGTACCACTTTCCTCCCTGGTTTATGAAATTACTTTATAATTAGTGGGTTATTTATTTGTATATTAGTTTCACGTGATCATGAATAGTCAGTGCACACAAACAGAGCTGCTGTGTTATGGGAAATATTAAGTTGCCTAATTCCTATAACTCCTAATTGCATCCAATTTTATTCAAACACTTAAAACTGTTTGGATCATTGATTTACAAGTCATTCGCCATGTCAACTAAATCCTCAGTGTTTGTAAACAGACGCGGCATGGCCAGATGGCACATGGTGTCGCTCAGTAATCTCCTAATAGGTGGGCACCGGGGAGGGCTATAAACGTCGACACTGGAAGCAGTACCACGTGACCCTCTTAAGTAGGTCACCTGCCCTAAATAAGGGTTGGGGCGGGCCAGGGTTTTAATTGGCAACTGACCAGTTTGTCCTGCCACTGAGTTAGTGGTGATTACTTAGCGCTGCTTCAGCAGCAAAGGCCATAATCATAGTGATAAGTGTTCAAATCTAATTCTGTTGTATTATAATCGGGCCATTGCTTTTACACAGAATGCAAAAGCACACAATCAAACATGTGTCAAAAGACACTTTTGAAATCAAAAGCTCGCAGTTACAAAAAGAAATTGACCTATCAGTGAGAGTTCAGTCTTTAAACGACACTGGCTATGAAGCACTGGCTCAGTGCGCTGAACTGACCATTCTTAATCCATATTGAAGTGGTTGAGGGAACCATATAAAAATAGGATTTTAGGCAAGTGTGGCATTTATTAAATAGCTTATTTGTTTCTCTTTCATTTCCAGCTTTTAAAGAACACGATGATGGATAAGCATTTAGCCAAGGAACAAATGGACATAATCAACCATGAATCTCACGAACTCGTTATGGCATTGTGAGTATTCATATTTGTGTGTAATAAACATGCCTGCTAATGTTCATCTGAAACTAGAAGAACTTGTTGCGGCATTGTGAGCACTTGTATTTATGTTAGTTAATGATGATTGCTTAACGCCGTGTAGGCAGCAAAGGCCATAATCACGGCGAGAAGTGTTCAAATCTTATTCTGTCGTATTATTATCAGACCATTGCTTTTGTACAGAATGTACAAGCACACAATCAACTATGTGTTGAGAGATACTTTTGAAGTTAAAAGCTCACAATTAGAATAACAACACAAATTAGGCCAGGTAAAATTATGGATAAAATTTCAAGATATCGTTCTTCTAGAAATGATGTAAATTGTTTTAATGCAAGGAGGTATAGTCCTGCCACCCTCAAGAGGGTTAGGATCGCTTCTTGTTTTACATTAGTCAAAAGATCATGCATGGTGTTTGCATTGTAAAATTGTTGGTGCAAGGCCATAAAATCTACGCAGTTTAATCAAATGTGTTTGAGCATCAGTATAACAATAGGCTGACGCTGGTTGCTTGACACTAGAAGACCTTGTTGCGGCATTGTGAGCCTTCATATTTACGTGTAATAATATGGCTGAAATAGGGCGGTCAGCCATACTACATAGTTATTTCCAAAGACTTAGAGGAATCTGCCATGAATATTGGCCGATATGAAGCTGAGGTCCATATGCATTTCAAAGGACTGAGGGATCCAAACTCTATATTTATGTAGTGAGATCCACTGACCTCCCCAAGTGAAATGCCACATAGACAGGTAGGCATGGGTAAGTTGATTACATCAGGAAGCGTAGATAGGCTAATGGTTTGAATGCTAGACCCGGAATAGCAGAAGTGTGTGTTCGAATCTCACTCTAGGAATGATGTTCCCTTCATTTGAAAATAACGACAACCTTGGTTCCATGACCAGGATTACTGTACAAGTTATGCACTGTATAGTGTTGAACCATCCATGTGTATTTACTGTCAGTACCTGGATATTTGAAACTGTAAATATGAGACTTACAATTTCACGGAAATGAGTGTAGTGAGGTGCACTGACCTCCCATGTGAAATGCCACATAGACAGGTAGGCATGGGTAAGTTGATTACATCAGGAAGCGTAGATAGGCTAATGGTTTGAATGCTAGACCCGGAATAGCAGAAGTGTGGGTTCGAATCTCACTCTAGGAATGTTGTTCCCTTCATTTGAAAATAATGACAACATTGGAGCCATGACCAGGATTACTGTACAAGTTATGCACTGTATAGTGTTGAACCATCCCTGTGTATTTACTGTCAGTACCTGGATATATGAGGCTTACAATTTCACGAAAATGAGTGTAGTGAGGTGCACTGACCTCCCATGTGAAATGGCGCATAGGCAGGTAGGCAGGGGTAGGTTGATTGCATCAGGGAGCCTAGATGGACTAATGGTTAAAGTTGCATAGTCCGATGGTTTTGAGTTTCTGATATTTTCTGAGATAAATGTATTAGGTTGTTCGCTATAATCTATCTTACTTTAATTTTAAGTAACATTTAGTTTAAATGGCTAACTTTTGAGATATTTTAAGTGTAAGCATGACAAATTAATTTTGGCAAGCACGCCAAACTCTGACACCATGGGCTTCTACAGTAAGAAGTTCTATTAAAGTGACTCGATCTGCCCTTCTATGTAGTGACAAATGTTGAATAAATACACCATTATCTCCGTAACACAATTCGCCTCTCAAATACAGGAAAAAGAAGTCGAGTGTTGAGCAACTGCGGAAGGAGTCCGAAGAAGCCAAGTGGAAAAACATGTCCCCGCGAGAGCGCATGCGCCTCAGAAAACAGCAGAAGGCCGATGAAGAAGCCAAGCGACTAAGGTACACATGCGCAGATTGTGATCATTGCTGACAATGTAGGGTACTAACAATTGACATCACTGTTGAAATTATGGGCCAGTACATTTTATATGTGAAGGAAGGGAACTGCCAATACAGCATCACACATCAGAAATAGTAACATAATAAATCATGCATCAAGAATTGAGATAAAAAAGTATCTATTAACAAAGCAAGATATCTGAGCACATTTTCAACAACAAAATTCTTGAAGATTTATGCTGCCTATCGTGAATAGTCTTGTTTTCACCATTAGACAGTTGGTCGATAGAAAGCCCTTTATTTGTTTAACGAACGCCCCCTATGCACAAAAAGTACACATCGGCTATTGGGGGATAGAAAGCCCGAGCCTACTCTTTTACTGACTGAAGGGATCTTTAACCTCCCGCAACACATAGACATGGTTTGAGAGCAACTGGCCTTTGATGACGCTGTAAGTTGTACACAGTGGTGGAAATCCAAATTGGCAGAGGTGATTGAATGGGGAATTGAACCACCAACCTTCAGATTAGGAGTCAGACCTAGAAAAAAGTCAGACACTCTATCCACTATGCGACAGAGGACACCACGACTATTACTGTAAAATGAAGTTCAAGACAGTTCACTACAAGATATTTTTAATCCGATTTTATTTGAAAATTCAGAGATCTTGTCTTTAAAATACCTCAGATTTCACTGTATTATTCTTTGTGTTGTTTGCAATATCATTGGGACCGCAAGCGGTGGCTGAATTAGTAGCGTGCAGGCTTCCCGTCTGGAATGTTTGGGAGTTCTAATCCCGGCCGAGTCAAACCAATGACGTACAAAATTGAAATGATACTTGTCAGTACCTAGCCTGGCGCTTTAACAGGATAGGGCAAGGACTGGTTAGCTAGTATCAGGATAATCTGACCTAATGCAGGAATATGGCGAAGGAAGACCATGAAGATAATAGTGTAATTATTTGAGCATTACAACTTGAATTTCTGACTAGCAAAGGCCTTAAGAAGGCTGCTAAAAGTCTGTGCAAACACTGTTCTAGGTCTGCTACTCCCAGAATGCGGCATTCTCCACTTGTAGCCGCGGAGTCATCAGTGCAGTAAGTGTGGTTGTGGGGTAACAATTTGTTATCTCTCACTGAAAGAAGTGGTGTACCTTTGTGTATGTCCGGGTTCTCCTACTGTTGTACAATGTACTTATCTGTTACTGCTTTGGTAGGCTATACGCCTGTATCAGGATGTCTACGGCATCTCGTATTCCCAGGTGGTCACCTATCCAAGTACTGACGAGGCTCAACTATTACTTATCCACTACTGATTTAATAGACTATAACTTAAGCCTGTATAAGGATGTCTACGCCATCTCATTTTCCTAGGTGGTCACCCATCCAAGTACTGACAAGGTTCAACTATTATTTATCCATTACTGATTTTGTAGGTTATAAGCCTGTATCAGGATGTCTATGGCATCTCATATTCCCAGGTGGTCACCCATCAAGTACTGACGAGACTTAACTATTACTTATCCACTAATGATTTGATAGACTATAAGCCTATGTAAGGATGTCTATGGAACCTTGTATTCCCAGGTGGTCACCCTCCCAAATACTGACAAGGTTCAACTATTACTTATCCACTACTGATTTGGTAGTCTATAAGTCTGTATAAGGAAGTCTATGGCTCCTCATATTTCCAGGTTGCACCAATCCAAGTACTGATGAGGCTCAACTATTACTTATCCACTACTGATTTGGTAGGCTATAAGCCTGTATCAGGATGTCTACAGCACCTTGTATTCCCAGGTGGTCGCCCATCCAAGTACTGATGAGGTTTGATGTCGCTTAACTTGAATGATTGGTCAACAAGCAATGTTTCCACCGTGATATTGTATTGCTACATTGATGTTTGAGTCATTGTGTCATTGTCACTAAGACAACTTTTAATCCGTGTAAGTAACTGCTTTCGTTTGAAGCCAAGCATACAAACATGTACGCATTCGCAACATAGTTGGAACAGTCTCATGTATAAATGGGCTCGCTGATTGGCTAAATGCCTATTTAGGCCACGCCCCTCTATTGGCACCCTATGCATGCCTCTGGTGGAGACATGCCTCCGCAAACCTCTCCCTGCCATACTTGTAAATGTTACATTCTATTAAACTATATGTGATGGACCCCGTCCTACTCCGCTTGAAGAATAAAAGAGAAACACTGAGATAGCTTCGAACCCCACGGCGCTCCCTGATTTATTCCACTAAGGCCAAAATAGAATTGACCTGTCACTACCCAAGCGGGTGGCACGTAGCCTCCCTTAGGGGGTGGCCGCTAGCAGTAGCTGGAACAGTCAACCTATGGACTGTTCCTGCTAGAGTGCTGCTACCTGTTGCTACTTCTTAGCAAACAGGGACAGCAGAGTCACTGCTGCCACCTTGTGGTAGTGGGGCTCGTTACAGACTACTACATATAATGAGAATAATATACATGACATATAAACTGATATCCCTGAATATATGACACACTGACTCTGTTCTATTTATAGTGCTGTTACACACAAACAACGCCTATTGAACAGTAAGAAGTATGAGCATATTCGGCAAGTCAACAATCCATATGAATCAACAGTAAGTCAGCATTTATTTTCACATAGACAGATTTTAATCTGAAATGAAATGAAATTCATCTGTTGGATATCACAACAACAAAATCTAAATACATGCATTGAGCAAACATCTATTTTCTTTGGGATGGGGATTTTAACTTCTTGTTTTAAAATTAAATGTATTCTTCTGAAAATTTCTTGTCAGCACAGGGGAACCATTGTTGGGGCCATTGTACATTGATGGTTATTTACACAAATTGAGAAAGTGTGTAATCTATACTCTGAACAGTGTACATCACTCGGAATGTGCTTACAGATAATATGTGTCATAACAAAATCAAAGTCAACATACAGCAAGCCTAGTGTTTAACGTGAAAGGTAGATTGTTTTAAATTGAGCATCTGCTTCTCATTCTGGTAGATCGTGGGATTCGAACCCCTGAGTTCGAACCCTGGCCGAATCAAACCAGTGACATAAAGATTTATACTTGTCACTTCCTAGCCTGGAGCTCGGCATTACTAGAATAGAGCAAGGGGCAGTGGAATGAGGAAGACCGATTGTCCGCGATTGACATTTTCGCTGCTGAATCAACTAATGTACAAGAACAAACATTTTAAATGGCAGAAACTCAGAACCATCGGAATATGAAACTTTAACTAAGAAATGTAACTTCCCCCCACTATAGATAAAAGTAACTTAATTAGAAACCTGATGTATTTAACTTAAAACAAATTAAACCAACAGATTATGCAACTTTAAGAGAATGGTGAATTTAAAACTGCAGGCCGATGAAAACAACAAATTTTCAAAACCTAAACTATTATCTGGATTTGATTCTACGTATCTAACTTAGATACTGGTACACAACATGTCACCACATTGGAGGGAACATTGGGGCAATTTAATAGAACCTGTTACTGCAGAAGTCTATGGTGTCAAAGTTTTGGCAAGCTTGCCAAAATTAACTTAGCATGTTTGCACTTCAAATATCTCCAAAGTTAGTCATTTAAAATAAAAGTTACCTCAAACTAAAGTAAGGTACATTATAACAATCAACCTAATACATTTATCTCAGAAAATGACAGCAACTCAAAACCATCGGACTATGCAGCTTTAATGATGGTGACTAACTTATTCCCCAGCTCTCCGCCCCGCTGCCAGAGCCTGAGGATATGGGACGCAGGCCATTCACAGCACCAAGTAAGTTGTCATGGCAACGCAGCATCTCCACCACCACCACCACTAACCCCTCATAACCCAGCACCTGTGTGGGGCCGCCACCTAATTAATCACCAATCACCCAGCGTTCGCACACTCTTGGAAAAGACCTGTGATTTGAAACAATCTCTAGGAAATTAAACTCAATTTTGGAAATGTCATGAAAAAGGCTTGGAGAATTTACACAAAAGCCTAGAAAAGGATAAAAAAAATTTACCAAATAAAGATTTCCAAAGACAGCAGCGAAAACATTTGATTAGTGTGATCTTGTGAACTTGACAAATTGATCATGTTTTTTTTAAAACTAATTCTATTACCGGGCGTGGTGGTCGAATCGGTAGAGTGCGGGCGTCGCGTGCGCAAGGTCAAACCAATTACTTACCAAATTGATACATGTCACTTCCTAGCCTGGCACTCGGCATTATTAAGATATGGCAAGGACTGGTTGGCTTAGTATCAGGATAATGTGATTGAGTGTGATATCAGGTCATGGTGCTGGTGGCATGGTCTCCCAATGGGGCAGCACCACTATAAAGTCGCCATGAGTGTGCCCTGTCACAAGTCGGTACCTGTCCTGATATGACCTTAGATGTTGCCAGGATGTAAACCTCCAAGAACCAACTAGCCAACCCAGCGTTCGCACAGTCTTGGAAAAGGCCTGTGAATAGAAGCTATCTCTTGGAAATTAAACTCAATTTTGGACATGACCTGGAAAAGGCCTGGAAAATTTACCTAACAACTTGGAAAAGTCTGTGAATTTGTGCCCAAATAAAGATTTCCAAAAACTGCAAGTGAAATAACATAACATGGACGTCAGCAAGAACATTTTTATCAACTAGAGTGATCTATTGTGAACTTGATATACTGATAATTATAAATTCTATCAATAATAGCTTGTTGAGTATTGAAACGTCTTGACCTTTTAACGGGTTGAGAACAAGTCGCAAGTAGGTCAGAAACGTTGTATTTTATTCAGCCCTTGAAAATTGAAGTTTAAAAATCCTCTAAAAGGACTTAAATTTGATGGCTGACAATTTGTGCGGACCCTGTTACTAACACTACCGTAATAACAAAAAACAGTCTCCGACAAGACACGACAAGACACAACAAGACACGCCACTCAGCGCTTTCATATAGGAATTTCTGAAATAATCATGTTCTGGTACCATCCCATGGCAAAGAAGGTGCATTGCCTTTATCAGGTGTAGTAGTAATTTTCTTAGTCAGACATAATCACAATTTATTTTTATGTATGGCACAGATTAAAGTGCTTAAAGTGTGTTTGAACTTTACTATACTATAATATTGTTTTCATTATTAATATTAGGAGATAATACACTATAATTGTTGTACATTGTCTTTGATAGTACAGCAGTCCAGGTGGGCTAGGGAACCTGTCCCTTGTTTCAATGGTACAACAGTCAGGCTGGGCTTGGGGACCTGTCCCAATTACCTTGTTTGCTGTATTTCATGGGAAAGCACTGAGTGTCGCGTCTTGTCATACATTGTCTTTGGTAATACCTATAAGTAAACATGCATTATAAGACTCACCCAGAAAGTTTGTTGTTTTTGTACATCGACACACATTTAAACATTACAAGCAAATCGCGAATAAACCTCATGTCCAAGATGCAACCCAAACTTAGAATTTTCCTACAAGTCACATTTGGATAATGTCTCCATATGCGTGGCTGTTTCCAGCGCTAGCCTCTCCCCCCCCCCACCCCACCCCACGGCCCCCCCCCCCTCCATGGCCCCTTCACTGGACGTGGTGGCCCAGTCGGTAGAGCGCGCAGGCTTCCCGTGCGGAAGGTCGGTAGTTCGAATCCCGGCCGAGTCAAACCAATGACGTACAAAATTGATGCTTGTTGCTAGTATTCTAGTACATGCAGGAGGAGTATAGAGAACTGTATCACATGCCTAATGGTTACCCATTAAAATCTCAAACCAACAGGAAAGAATGGTAAGCAAATCTATTCATGGATCTCTCTGTGGCTATGTCTCCACCAGCCCCCATCACCATGCACCACGTGGGTAATTGTCAACTTGAGTGATTAGTTCATTAAAGGGCCCGGGTATAGACCGGGCTGGCCAGTTTTGTACTCTGATAACTACTCTCCAACCTTATGTGGACCGGACGCCATGACCGAATTGGTAGAGTGCAGGCTTCCTGTGAGGAAGGTCAGGAGTTGAAATCCCGGTCGAGTCAAACCAATGACTTACAAAATTTTTACTTATCGCTACCTAGACTGGCACTCTGCATTACTAGGATAGGGCAAGGAGCAGTGGAATGAGGAAGACCAATTGTCTGCGATTGAAATTACCTTGCTTATCAATGAATATAACATTTTTTAATAATTTAATTAGTGCCATGGCAGTTAATCGGTGAACACTACCCACTTCACACTTCTACAAGTCAAGCAGGATTCTCCTGAGGATCCCGGTTGCTACAAAATTCTGTGATAGACACCCTTTCGAGTGCAACTAGGTTTTGTAGTTAGCTACCAAACTTGATGAGGGTGAACAAACCAGGTATTCTGTGGCATACTTAATTCAGATCTAATTTAACTTGATAAAACACGCAGGGTCTGTACGGGGCCTGAAAAGTCTTGAATTTCATTTGCCCCATTTAAAGGCTTGAATTCCTGTCAAAATCAGCATTGAAAAGCCTTGAAATAGCCTTGAATTCCATATCTTCACATGTGTACGGACCATGAACACGCCTTTCAGTTTTCTAGTTGACGCAGAACTTTCCGGTTGGTAGTATTCATATCAGCTTTTCCACTTCGGTACCATCTTCATGAGAAGCACGGCTGTCAGGGGTTAAATTGTCACTTTTACTGATTTGATTTGATTTGATTTGCGCAATCACTCCATGTTCTCACTGGGTGCGAAGTTCCTTCCAACTTGTCTTTCCTTATCAGGGATTCCATTTCTCAGCGAAATCGCTGATTTCAGCAAAAGCTGAGTTTTCAGATTGACATGGAAAAATCCTGTCTGTGAAAAAAGACTTTTTCTTTTAATTATTTGTTAGTTTTGGGGTCTTAAAATAGTTGGAATTTTCAAGGCCAAAATATGTCCAAAAAGGTGCCAGGTTGCACCATTTTAATCGTAGGTTTAACCAAGATTCCGTGGGGGGGTGGGGGTGGGGGGTATGCCCCCAGACCACCCTATTTTTCCAGGGATTCCTTTTTTGGTCACAAGGACCCCTACTTTAAAGAAATGTAGTCACTCCAGGGATGCACATTTGAAAAGTGTTTTTCTTTTGAATATTGACAATTTAGTTTAATCACATCTCGTTTAGCATATATTGTACTACTAGTCCTAGTAGTCGTAGTCAATGAAATAGAATAGAGAAGCAAATCACTGACTATTCAATCCCAAATGGCTGATGACACAATTGGGGGCCATGTGCAGCACTTAGCGTACACACCAACATTATTTTGCATGCGTTTCCTTGAAATACCGCCAAAGTTAGCTATTTGTAATAAAGGTTACTCTGACACCAGTTTCAGTTCACGGAAATTAGACCTGTTGAGTGGCATACCTGGATACTGGTGAATTTAGCACATTGAGTAATGCAGCTGGTGGCCATAGGAGAGGCGCCACCAGGATAGCATATTGAGTGGTGTAGTTGATTCCTGTAAGGGTGCGCCACCCGGATACTCGTGATATTAGCATATTGAGTGATGCAGCAGGGCCGCGTTCAGGGTCCGTCTCTGAGACGTCTCCGTGATGCTTTTTAGCTTATTTCCATTCAGGGTCCGTCTCCGAGACATCTCCCTTTTCAGATAGGAGACAAAAAGGGCCTTGAAAATGGCACCCTTTTCAGTGGTTTCAGCCAATCACAGTGCAGCTTTTCTATTGCAAATGGCCGCTGCCTATAGGGGCGGCTATTTTCGAGGCGACAAACTGCTTTTGCTGTTCAGACTAGCGTGACGTCAGGGATTTCCCCGAGACGTCTCGGAGGCGCACCCTGAACGCGGCCCTGGTTTCCGGCACAAATTAGACAAACTGCGAAACACAGCGAATGACTAAAGGCACGCTTTGCCTGTTGCACTTCAGTGCGACCCCGACCCCGGGGGTTCGACCCGGAAGATGAAAGCGACGAAGAGGACGACGACCTGGACTCTGGCGAGATCTTACAAACTGTGCCCGGAGATTTCCAACGTCACTTTGGTGATTCAGAAGACAGCGACCCAATGAACATACACCACCTCCAAGTGCCACACTACCTAACGGTACCTAGTGATGACCGCCCCATAACACCGATGAGAGACAAGATGGTCTATGACCTCCGATACTCATCCCTTGATTTTAAAGATGGTAATTCTCATCTCAATCACTAACGCGCACCTAATACTATCATTTACTCCTTTGCACTCCACATTTTGATGTAAATAGCACTTAGCGTACTGTTGCGAAATAACCCCGCTTCTCCAATAAGTACCGGCTTTCACGTACACAGGTCAATAAGGTCATATCCTTATATATATATGCTATATAAGTTATTTAAAAATAATATATTAATATAAATGGTGGGGCGTATCCTTCCTGCATATTATTGATTTATTATTACTGCTGTGCTATTTCGATGTACCGGCCGACTGATGCGTTACGGTATTTGGACCGGCTTCAACCTGGTGCCTCGAACGTGCAAGACTATATATATATATTAGAAATATGTATGTTTATGTATATATTAGAAATATGTATTTACATACATACATACATACATACATACATATATAAATACATACATACATACATACATACATACATACATACATACATACACACATGTACATACACTTGCCCAGCTCTGGTTTTAATCCTTGTGTCTGCATCATACTTGTTTACTTTTAAATCAAGCCACCCCAAATTCTTTTTTAGATATTCTTTTCAAGTGCCTGCTTCGAGGTATAGAAAAAAAAATCTTCCCTTGGGTGCTATTTCGCGACAGCACGGTACTTCCTGAACACTCCTGTACCGTTTGGAGATATTTAATCAAATTGTACTAATTGGTTCCGTGAAACCTTAATAACAATTAACATCAATTTATTTTCTTGGGGATGTCTATTAATTTAATTTGTGGAGGCTTGTAGTTTCGCCAGCCATATCACTGTTGCTAATTTGCGTTTATTCGGTGTGTTTATGTCATTTTATTGTTTCATATAAAAGGAAGACGACATACAGAATACAGTTGCAATCACACCTAAGTCGGTCACAGATCTATAACTACCTTTTTAATTAATCCAAATTTTACCGATCGCCGTGAATATGGCCTATGCTGCCGACACGGCGTAAAGCAACCACCAATCAATCAATCAATCAACCGATCGCAATGGCCGAGTGTGTAGAGTGCTTGCTTCTCATGTTGGAGGTTAGGGATCCATCCCCGACTGAGTCAAACTATAGGCTTACAAAATTGGTATATGCAAGGAGCAGTGGAATCAGAAGACCATTTGTCTGTAATTGAAGCTTTCTGTTTAGTTGTTTTTTTTAATGTAAAGAGAAAGGCTGATTGTTTTTGGTGAGGTCCGAAGCCCTGTGCTTTATTTCGATGCAGACTTTTTGCTTCCAGGCCGCTCGAGAGGTAGCAGAGTAATAATACACACATCCAGGTCAGCATAACTATGAACTAAGTTAAAATGCAAAAGTCCATATCCGCTCAGGCCGGTGATGCATTCTGTTACATACTTAAATAATACTCGCATAATGCTTTTCACTTCACATTTGTAAAGAATCTTCATATAATCTCCAAATAACCAGGCATTCCAGAGAAGCCGGAGCTGGCGGAGACTTTCTACTCACAGTTTGAGGATGAGTTTGAAGGTGCGGATGAAGCTGTCTCGGACGATGATAACTCCAGCGGGTCGAGTGAGCCTTCGGATGATGGCGAAGGAACGCTGCTGGCGACAGTGCACTATGAGGAGAATGACGTGGGCGACCTCATCAGCTGTATGCAGAACGCGCTGGAACGCTCGGGCACAAGTATGTCTCTGGTTATGTAATCACAAATGTTGTGCAGCAGTCTACTGCAGACCTCTTGTCACGTCCTAAACTGATTATCATACTCCATAGGTGACCGACCACCTTTATCGCTTGGTTATGTTACCAAGTTTCATAAAGAGGGCGCGACTGCAGGCAGATTTGGGTTTGTGGGAGTGACTCCTCCAAGATGGCTAACTTGGGGGGGGGGGGGCTGCCACTTCTGACCTAGTTAAGAGCGCTTCTGGTTTCTTTCCTAACTGCTAGGTGTCGCCCTAAACTATGCAAGGTAGGACACTCCATGACTGGGTCGGTTGAACTCTGTTCCTTCTCATACTAGATATATGGGTCAATCTCTGGATGTGGGCACTCAAGTGTGACATGGAAACCAAAAGTGAAAACCTTCCAAATAATTACAGAAAACATTCCAAATAATAACAGAATTCATGTCACGTATGAAGGTTTGCATCTTGTGCATGTATCAAGGGTTGAATAAAAGATATTTGACTTTTTTATTTTGATCTCATACAGATTGAGCAATATATTAAAATTACTTGTGTAACATGGAAATCAAGCACACATCCAGAACATTCTTTTAACCTACAGAACAAATTCAAACAAGATTTTATTGATTACACTTAAACAAACAAGATTATGTCTTACAAGAAAAAAGTTTTAAAAAGATTGGGTAAATGCACTGTGTCGATGTGTAAATTGTCACTTTAGCACAAAATTATAGAAGCATTCTTTTGATACATTTTGTGGGATAGATTAAATACATGTAGTATTGCTAACATACTTAACACACAGAGGCAACAATGACTATTTGATTTTCTATCAGAAATAGAAAAAGAATTGATTATCACCGTCATAGCATGGAAAGCAAATACGTGTTGCCCAGTTTCAGATAATGACCCATGTTCGAACCTGAAAGTTGCATAGTCTCATGAAAGCATCAAATTGTCAAAACCAAAACACTGACCTAGATTTGATCCTACATATTCAACTTATACCGGTGCACTTATTAAGCATTTTCTTTCTGACTAGAAGGAGATTCTAAGCCAATTTAACAGAACCTGTTTCTGCTGAAGCCTATGATGGCTGAATTTTGACGTACATGTACTTGCCAAAATTAACTTGGATGTTTTTACTTCAAATATCTTCAAAGTTAGCCATTTCAAATAAAAGTTACTTCAAGCTATAGTAAAGTAAATTATAACGATCAATCTAATGTAGTTAGCTCAGAAAATTGCATGAACTCAAAGCCATTAGACTGCAACTTGGTTTGATTGTGCTTGGTTTGATCAGCGCCTTGGTTGTACATTTCCTTGAAAGGGATCAGACGCTTTCTGGGAGCGCCTGACCCTTCATCGATACAATAACACTGACTGAAACTGATATTGATTTGATACGCGTGTGCTTGTCTGTTCTTTCGACTGAGCCACCACTCTTCGTAACATTTGCGCTTAAGGGTACAGCAATACCCCATTCATCATTGTTCCCTTTCTTCTTTGTTGAACAGTAAAGAATCAGACGGTGAGTGATGACACCCTGGTGGGAGCATTCGGTCCGCATGCGCGCCACCTCAAGATCCGTAACTTAAGAGCGTATCCTTTTTGTGTTGGATATATACATTTTCAGCGGTACAGTGAGTGGCGGTTACAGTGTGCAGGGCTGGTGGTGCCACCATTGGAGCTGGGGTTGGGGAGGCTGGAGCAGTAGATGACTAGGACAAACTCCATCAGTCCATGATACTGAGTGAGTGATGGGGGAAAGGAGGGATATTTGGGGTTATTATACTCGTATAATTCTTATGCATCATATAAATATATATATATAACCAGACAGGATGGACAAATGAGTTAAGCGCCCGTTTCCGGTATTGCGGATTATGCGATTCGAACCACAGTCATGTCAAATTAATGGCTTACAAGATTTATAATTGTCGCTACCTAGCCTGACACTCGGCATTATTAGGATAGCGCAATGAGCAGTGGAATGAGGAAGACCAATTGTCCGTGATGGAAATTCCCCCAACCTAACATTTCACAGGCCGAACGAACTCAAATTCCACATTTAAGTTGTTTTTAAAATTATTTAGAAATAGCCAGCGATAGCAAAATACGAAAGAGTGATATCGAACAGGTCAGTCTGATATGAGTAAACTAGTGATATCAGAGCCACTCCAATCTAATATCGATTTTTATCGAAATGAGCATGTTTCTACATACTGGAATGCTTATCGACAGCATTTAGACATTATATATATATATTTTACCTCGGTAAACAGCCTCAGGCTAGCCTCAGGCTAGGGAGAGGTAAGCACGTCCGGTACCAGCAATTAGCATATACAACTCACGACTGGATAACGTGTCGTTGGGTTGCTCCGGCAAAATTAGTCTACATACAAGCAAATACGCAGTAAGTATAATAAAAACTGTGGTTAGCTTAATTATGATGCATTAGAGCATCAATATGGAAAGTTTAGACTTTCGTTGGTCCAATTTGGACGAGTTATTTGGTTATAAACAACCAAGGATAGAACACTCGAGTGGGTTTCTCGAAGGAACCAAACCGGTCATTAGCGGTTATGTCAACACCCGGGTCACCGTGTGACTATGGGTAGAGATGTGGGTTTCGCCCTATCTCATGTGGAAATTCTCTCGTACTCTAATAGAGAGTAATGTTGGAGATGCTCCTGGGTTTCTTTTATAGACTCCCCTAGACAAAACTTTTTCAGGCGTTTCTCCGAGTTTCGTAGCATTTTCTCCAACTTGTTGACGTAGTAGTCACAGGTGGGAGAAGTGTGCGGAACAGAGGGATGGGCGGGCCGATACACTGGTCCCGACCCCGCGTAAGGTTTGGGCTTGACCCACAACCCACGCACAAATTTAGCTTATTACGCCTGTGTTATAACGGTATAAACACGTTCTTTAACACCAATAGATGTCCAAATGAGTTTGAAACAACCATATTGTGACATATATATATACCGGGACTGACCAAAAATGTTTGTTTCAGTTCCCGATGGCCACGAAGCGGAGTAAGCGCGGTGCAGCAGCAGCCGAGGGGCGTGTTCCGAGTGGAGTGGACGAGGAGTACGACTCCTCACCTGTGTTGTCGGCAGGGCCGTCGACACAGCCCCGGGCGCATATCCTCTCCGACCCGGACGAGGACGCAGTGCCTGATGTGCCTGCGCCTCCAGATTGGGAGGCTCGCTTTGCACGGTTGGAAAGCCACATCTTGACTTCCAAATCGCCCGTGTCTCGGAAGCGGCGTAGGCCGAGTGTCCAAGAGGATTCGTATGAGGATTTCTTGGACACAGACTCAGCGGTGGAGCTTAAGGCTCCTCCTCCTCCTTCTCCTAAACGGAGGAAGAAGAAGAAACAGGTGATTTCTTCGGGTGATGAATTCACCAAGGAGCGGGCAGAGACTGGTTTTCGCAAAAAGCGGAAGACTAAGTCCAAAAAGAAGAAGAGGAAGAGGAAATATTCTTCTTCTGATTCGTCCACTGAGTCTACTTCTACGGAATCAGACTCAGACACCATATATGAAGGGGTCTATGCGGACATTGGCACTAAAGTGGCTAAGAAGGTGGAGAAGCCAAAGGCTAAGCGGGTTAAAACCACTACGCTTATGCGCGAGACCGTGAATGGTCATTTTCGCACGTTCAAACCGGCGGAGGTTATCTCCAAGTTAGGAGATGAGTTAACAGGCATAAAGGGTGTTCCCAACTCCATCATTAAAGAAATGGATCGGGATGTCAATATGACGGATGACCGTAAGAAGTTTGAGGATGTGTTGCACACAGTGCATAAGGCAGTGTTGGCTACCCTAACAGCTATTGTTCCTGTGGCTAATAGGATGCAGAGTGAAAATAAGTTCTCGTCTTTGGCTAAGACAATGGACAAAGGCATTGCAGTGTTAGCGGCGGCAGGTAATTACCTGTCGTTTCGAAGATATGAAAATGTCTTCAAGTCAGTTTGCACAGATGCTGGCAAGGAAGTGGCTCGCTCTAAGAAGGTTACCGATAATGAGGGGAAGGAGTTTACGCTTTATCTTGCTCCAGAGCCGATTAAAGGGAAACCTTTAGATAACACCAAGATGTTTGGCGGTCAACTACAATACCTCTATAAAGAGGTAGAGACTGCAGCCAAGAGTGGCAAAAACATGGATGGCAAGAAGAAACAGGAAGCTCCTCGTTTCAAAAAGTCACGAGGGGATTTTCGTCCACGACGGTTCACCAGAGGAACCAGACCGAGTTCAAACTTCGGTCAAGGGTTTCGGGGCCGGGGCGCTCGCCCAGGCTGGACCGACAACACCGCACGGCCAATAGGCCGAGGGTTCAACTCGTCGAGACCTTTCCCCAGGGGCGGGTCCAAGTAGAGGTCCAAACACAAACTTTACAAGTCCCTGAAGCCTCTAAAAACACACAAACTGTAAGCAACTTTGTGGCTGGTAATATTAGTAATCATATTTCTGAGTGGCACAAAATTACTAGTGACCAAGAAATTATAAAAATAGTTAGGGGTGTTCACATTCCCTTTACACAAATTCCTGTACAAAGTATAATACCTTTTCCATATAACATTCAACCAGTTGAACGAGACGCACTAACTAAACAGGTACATAAATTCTTTGAGAAAGGAATTATACAAAAAGTGACACACTGTTCAGGACAGTTTATTTCAAACATTTTCTCGAGACCGAAGCCTAATGGTGATGTTCGAATGATCCTGGATTTAACAATCCTTAATAAAAGGGTGGAATATCGACATTTTAAAATGTTCTCTCTAGATACGGCACGAGATCTGATTACACCAGATGCGTGGATGGCTAGTGTTGATTTACAGGATGCATATTATACGCTTCCCATAATGGAACAATACCGAAAATTTCTTCGATTTATTTGGGATAACCAACTCTATGAGTTTACCTGCATGCCGAATGGCTTAGCTTGTGCGCCTCGTTTATTTACTAAATTGCTTAAACCTGTTTTCTCGGTAATGGCGAGGAAGGGTCACATAATGTTTCCATACATAGATGATTCTTTTATTATAGCATCAACACAAATTGGTTGTGTGAATGCAGTTTTGGATTTATGTGCATTACTCACTAAATTGGGGTTTTATGTACATCAACAAAAGTCAGTGTTTAAACCAACAAAACAACTCAAATGTTTAGGGTTTATTCTGGATACACAGTCCCTTACAGTGTCGATAACAGAACAAAAACTAATTAAGTTTATGACTACAGCGACTCAGCTTATTAAGTTATCAAAGCCAAAAATTAGACAGGTTGCTGTTCTTATTGGCATAATGACCTCATATGCACCTGCTGTGTTATATGGGAAGGCCCATATTAAGTCGCTAGAAATAGATAAAAATTTAGCGTTAACACGAACTAAAGGCAATTTTGAGCGAAAGATGTTTATTTCGCAAGAAGGGTTACAGGATATTGGATGGTGGATGCAACATATAGCAAGTTCACCAAATCCAATCCGCATGGCGGAACCTAATACAGTAATTACTACTGATGCTTCGTTAGAAGGTTGGGGAGCTCATCGAGATGGGGTCACAACAGGAGGTAGAT
The DNA here is from genome assembly GCA_030323885.1 of Branchipolynoe longqiensis. Classification (NCBI taxonomy): domain Eukaryota; kingdom Metazoa; phylum Annelida; class Polychaeta; order Phyllodocida; family Polynoidae; genus Branchipolynoe; species Branchipolynoe longqiensis. The sequence goes on along the minus strand of CM059194.1, from coordinate 6,898,115 downwards.
GGCTTGATGATGAAAAATCAGACTATATTAATGCACTAGAATTGCGTGCTATTTATCTGGGCTTACGTAGTTTAGTAAAGATAAATAAATCACAGGTTAGAATACTAACTGATAATACTACTGCCATGGCATATATTCGTAACATGGGTGGAACCAAATCAAAGTCTTGCAATCAGTTATCTAAACTGATTTGGAACTGGGCACAGGCTCAACAAGTCTGGCTGACTGTAGCGCATATTCCAGGGTCACAAAATACACTTGCAGATTATAAAAGTAGAAATTTCCATGACCATTTAGAGTGGTCTCTCTCTACACCTTTGTTTAACTTCGTTTGTGAAAAATGGGGTACACCTGAAGTTGACTTATTTGCATCACGAAATAATAACAAGTTACCCTGTTATGTTTCTTGGCATCCTGAACCGGATGCTTGGAAAGTAGATGCGTTTGCTATTACCTGGGAAAATAATTATTTTTATATTTTCCCACCATTTAGCATTATCAGCCGAGTAGTGAGAAAAATCGGCTTGGAAGGGACACATGCGATACTGGTGGTGCCCGATTGGGACACGCAACCTTGGCTGCCAGCAGTTTCACAACTGGCAAAAGATCGTATACGATTCCCAAGAAAACTCGGGAATCTGACGCACCACGGACCGCTAGTGGTTCACGGCGACGTGTCAACGACGCCCCTATTGGCATTCCTTTTCTAAGGAAGCAGCTACAGCAATTTGGATTGGACAGAATTACTGAGGATAGGATAGTATCGGATGCCTGGAGGCCAGGAACTGTCAAAATGTATACAACCTATTTAAAGAAATGGGGTGTACATTGTTTGTTAATGAAAGTTAAGCCAACAAATCCAAAGATTTCACAAGTAGCTCGGTTTCTTCGTTCTCTAGAGGATGAAGGACTTTCCTTTGGATCGATTAATGCGGCGAGGTGTGCGTTATCAATTATATTACCTAGAATTGATGGCGAAACAGTTGGAAAACATCATGTTATTTGTTATTTACTTCGTTCAATTTATCAAAGGAATCCTCCAAAACCAAAGTATAGTCGGTTTTGGGATGTTTCTATAGTATTTAAGTTGTTTCAGGCTTGGCCTCACAACTCGTGGTTAGATATAAAACAGTTAGGTTTTAAGGTCGCGGTCCTGTTATTGTTAGTAACCGGACACAGAGGACAGACGATTGTTGCTTTATCCTTAACTGGATTAGAAATAGACAAGCAACAAGCTACGTTTGATTTAGAAAAATTGCTTAAATCGAACACGTTAGGTGACCCTTTATCAACGGTTCACTTAGACTGTTTTCCGAATGATCGGAAATTATGTGTTGTGTCGGCCATACGGGCTTATATATATTATAAAGCCACATAAGGCGATTTCATGAGACACACTTGCCAGATGGACAATTACGGTGTTGAAATTGGCTGGAGTGGATACGAGTAAATACTCTTCCCACTCAACTAGAGGAGCCATGGTCTCCAAGGCACGGTGTGCTTGGTATTTCTGTGAAAAGAATACTAGCGCATGCAGGCTGGAAGACGGCTAAGTCGTTTGCAAAACATTATAATAAACGACTAGAAAAGCCTACCGGCGTTGCAAAGCGTCTTCTCGCCAACTAACAAGAATAGGTGAGAACAAAAATTTAGAATGTTATAATAATAAGAAAGAATGATATTAAGGATAAAAATGAATTATGTAAAGGTCTCCCTAGCCTGAGGCTAGCCTGAGGCTGTTTACCGAGGTAAAATAGTATAGTTATACGAGTCTTACCTTGGTACAGATGATGGATAACTGTTGTTTTACCGAGGTATAAGCCTCGGATAGATGTGGGCTAGGGCCCTCCCGCCACACCCTGCCACATCTATTCCGTTGTTGTACCTTTTCGGTAAAGTAATAGTATCCATTGTTTGAAAGTCATTTTTATCCTCAATAAGTAGGTTAAGATTGCTGGTACCGGACGTGCTTACCTCTCCCTAGCCCACATCTATCCGAGGCTTATACCTCGGTAAAACAACAGTTATCCATCATCTGTACCAAGGTAAGACTCGTATAACTATACTAATAATGTTATATATATATATATATATATATATATATATATATATATATATATATATATATATATGTGTTTATACCTATAATATATCAAGTATTGGGTTAAAAAGCCTATTCTATGAAACCAATACATATCATAAGAAAGTGTAGTGGTCTGCAATGACCTCTCAGGCAAGGAGCCACATAGACAGGTAGGCGTGGGTAGTGTGTTGATATCAGGGAGCCTAGGTGGTGTAATGGTTAGCACACTGGCCCGGAATGCAAAGAGATGTGGGTTCGAGTCCCGCTCTAGGCGCAATATTCCCCATTTTCATCACCCCCACGACAAAGGCATAGTTTATTTAGTATGGTGCCTCCTATTCGTTTTTTTACTGTTTTATGCCTTACCTATTGTGTATCCCTGATCTATTACGTAGTACATATTTCTTTATCTATATCTCACTTCCAACCTTCCTTAATTTTCTTTTTGTATTCGTTTAGTGTTTTGGTGTTTCTTAGAGCACTTCTTTGGCAAATTGGAAACTCCCCGATTTTACACCATAAACAAGTTTACAGAAATTATTGATAAAGGAAATCAATCCATATGGATTATGACCACTACTGCACAGCAACGAAAACAAGTGCATGCACTTAACCGTTATGAGCAGAATAAACAAACAATTACAACAACAAAAGAGAGAGAAAAAGCATCCACTGTAAAATGCAACTCGGTTTTGTTATCAGTCACATGGGACTCATTTCTCCAAATAAATTATAAGCCATGTGGTGTTCTCTGTGGCGGAGTGGTTAGAGTGTCTGACTTTTTTCTAGGTCGGACTCCTAATCTGAAGGTCAGTGGTTCGATTCCCTGTGCCCTCACCTCTGCCAATTTGGATTTCCACCGCTGTGTATAACTTACAGCGTCATCAAAGGCCAGTTGCTCTCATACCATGTCTATGTGGTGTGGGAGGTTAAAAATCCCTTGGGTCGGTAAACGTGTAGGCTCAGGCTTTCTATCGACAAACTGTCTAATGGTGAAAACAAGCCTATTCAGGCTTATCCATGATAGGCAGTATAAATCTTCAAGAGAAAAAAAAAAAAAGAGAAAGAAATCTCGTGTTGGTCTCCATGTAAAATGTCATTCTACCTTAAGTCTGATACCCAGTGAATGTGAGAAGAAGATTGGTAAGCTTGACTTTGAGGCTGCTTACGAGTACCTGCAGAAGACGCGGTTCGGGGAAGGAGGCGGCCTGGATGACGAAGCCACCATCATGCGCAACCTCCGCCACATCGTACAAAACTCCAACGACTGCTTCATGGTGGACCAGCTGCTCTTCCTCGAAGAACAGGCCAAGATGGCCGCACCCGAAGAAGACAGCACAGAGGAAGAGGAGACCATCGAGGAGGTCATCGATTAATGGATGATGTCAGCGTATGTGACCCCGTCCTGATATGATCTTAGATGTTGCTAGAACGTAAAACAACAAACAAACTGCGTGTGTGACCAAGTGCCTCCTGAAACAACCCGAAGAACAGCACTTCAGGGGTTTACGCAACAAGTTGTTAAAATTCCTTCCGTCATAGATTTAGGGATAACAGGCCGCAGCCAGTTTCAGATCGAGTTGTCGAAGCTACTCGCCCAGTCGTGTACACCGAGGTCCAGTGATGTCGGTCACGTGGTCCTGAAGACTAACCTCATTCGCAGGACGGAGGCACCATGAGAAGCTTCGGTCATGTGACCCGGCCGGGTGTTCCACTTCCGGTGTGTTGTATGTTCATTTCAAGATGTTAGGTGTTGTTGAATAGTCGAGTCAACACGGTGTTATGAAAGCGGTGTGTATGTGTGGGGTGGGAGGGTGGGAGCTAGGCAGGCTAGGCAGGCACCTACTACTATAGATAAAGGCTTCACCCAGTACTTACAGTAGGGCTGAATGACAATGTAGTCTAAATACGGGCGAAAATTGCTTTAGTATGGAACAGAAAGTAGAATTCCTGATCAAATGGCTACTTATATCGGCGCAGAGTTGGTGAAATGGGAGAGAATGCAAAAAGACAAAATGGTGACCATAGAATGCCATCGATATCACTTTTAAAGTCCATTGAACTACATGTTTTATTATATTTTTCAAATCAAAAGTAGCGGGTAAATATTAAGATATGTGTGAAGAATATATTTTGCTTCTTAAATTTAGAATTTATCTGCTCATTTCATTTACTCAGCATGTAGATATTTATTGCTAGTTTGTCTAATGGGTTGGTAGAATGGGATGAATGTTTTATCTACAGCCAGCCGTCAGTGTGAACAGGTTTTGTCGCTTAGAATTCACATCTAAGCGTTGTCTGACGCACTAAGCTACACAGAAGAGAGCGAGATGGGGGGAGGCGAGATTTTCTGGGAACCAATCACAAATATTATAAAGTGCAGGCGTCGGACCAAATATCTGGCAAGTCTGGGACTGGAAGTGGCCTGGAACCTATATAAATACATAAAATATAAAATAAATAGTGAACGATAAAGAACTGAATTGTATTTAACCAGTTTTCTGGTAATTCTGAATTTCTGGTAGTCGGATAAGAGGTTCGGCCCCTGTGTTATTTCATTCATGCAAAATCCGTCCGTCCATTTTAATTAGGATGATATAATTATAATAAAAATAAAAGTATGCCATGTACATGGTACCTGGTCTGTCTATAATAGTAAAGACAAAATATATATATTGGTATATAAGCCATTCATTGTGGTAACTATATTATCAGTTATATTACTACTAATAGAAGTAGAAGTATCCTCTATATGCTATATATATATATATCTATATATATATCTATATATATATATATATATATATATATATATATATATATATATATATATATAGTCCGTCCAGGGTAATAACAATACGAAAATGTATGTTATATAATTGATATAATAATAATAATAATAATAGAGCCTACTTTTAATTAGGCGTCCATTATAATAATTGTATAATCTACTTTCCTTGAAGTGTTGCTTCCCTCCAAGTCACGTGATCATGTAAACTTGGTTTACATCCCCCACCCCCCACATCCTTTAAATCTTGTATCTTGTCACTAACATTTCCAGGTCGAGGCTTCACTCGTGTTTTAAAGTTGCACAGTCCAATGGCTTTGACTGTCAAGCATCTTTTTATTAGACAAATATATTAGTTTGACCATTATAATCTACCTTACTTTAGTTTGAAGTAAGTTTTTTGTAATGGCTAACACCTTTGATACCTATAACTTTGTGGGAGATTTTGAGTAAAAACTTGCTAACAGTTTTGGTGTGCATGTTGAAATGTTGGACACCATAGGTGTCAACAGCGACGGGGTCAGTTAAATTGACCCCATTCTCTGAGACGGGTCTCGGAACCAGATTACTTATTCAGGCATGAAAGATCTCCGCGATTTCGCGGATTTCAGCTATTTTTTATAAGTTATATATACCGACTAACGTTTATAGAAAGTACCAAGGAATCGGGATGTATATGACAACAATTGGGTAGTTTGAAGCCTGTTCTTATATTACCTCAGATGTTGATAGAACATTAAACCCAAGCAATTATGGGCGATAATATAGGCACAACAAGAATAGTTGAAGCTTGACTTCTGGCAGTTTTCTGTGATTCCCTGAGAGTTCTAATCCTATGGGCAAAAATCTGCATTTTCGCGGAAATTTAATAACCTCGGCTTGATTTCTGCGATTTTTGCTGGAGACAACTTTCATCCCTGGCCGAATCGTTAGAGCGCAGGCCTCCTGTATGGTAGGTAGGGAGTTCAATTTCCAGGTCGAGTCAAACCGATGACTTATAACAATTTATACTTGTCGCTTCCTAACCTGGCGCTGGGCATTAATAGGATAGGGCAAGGACTGGTTAGCTCAGTGTCGGGATAATGTGACTTGAGTGGGATATCGGGTCATGGTGCCGGTGGCCTGATTTCCCAGTGGGGCAAAACTATATAGATGCATGAGTGTGCACTGTCACAAGCCGATACCCATCTTGATATAACCTTAGATGTTGCCAGGACGTAAAACTCCCAAAACCAACCGACCAATTCTCTGCATCACGTGACTTGCGAGTGTAAGTACAAGGTGCGCTCTGTGTGGTGGCCAGGAGAGGCACTTACTTGTAACGGTGTGACTGATAAGGTGGTTGGAGAGTGACCTACAGGGATGGAAGCAGCGTGCAGGTTAGGAAAAGGTCATGTGATTACAGTCTGGTCTCAAACAACCACATATCGACTCATCGTGAGCAGGGCCCTTATGTCTCACTGAGACCAGGGTGGAATTCTCCTACTCTTCACTCGCTGTTTGAAACTGAACTCATAGGAACTACTTCTGGTCACTGCTGAATTGTCTGTCTGTTGTAATAATGATGGTGGTGATGATGATGATGATGACTATGATGATACTGATAGTCATCCGAGTGTTCGCTAATGTTTGTGGCTGCTGAGCTGTAAATTAGTGTCGACCTCATTTATTTCCTAAGGTTTTGAGTCAATCTCCCCGTTTATTCCCGAAGGTTTGTGCGTTTAGCGGACTGCTGGACTAAATTAATGCTACCCTACCTTTTTTTTCTCTCATGTCTGTGTGCATAGCAGGCCTCAAACGTTTAAATTATTGTCAGTCTCTCCATTTATTCTCTACGGTTTGCTTGTATAGTGGGCTGCTAGACTAAATTAACGTTACCGCACCTAGGGTTTGTTTGTATAGCGGGATACTAGACTAATTAACACTGCCCTACATGTTTATTCCCAAGGGTTGTGTGCGTAGCGGGTCGCTAGGCTGTAAATAAGTGTCAACCTCTCTGTTTATTAATGTTTGTGTGCGTAGTAGGCCACTAAGTTGTAAATTAACATCATTGTGACATGATATTCTTATGGTGATGGTGATGGTGACGATGATGATGGTGATTATTATGATGATGATGGTGATTTTAATACAAATATTACAAATGATTTGAATCCGTCCGGCCTGTCAGCATATTGAGGTAATGTTTGTGCTGTTGCTATGGATAATGTGATGAGGCTGGATATATTATAAGCACTACTGTGTTATATACTATTCACATCTGCTACCATTGATATATAGATACACATATATATATATAAGTGTGATGTCATAGTGGAGTCTTAGTGGTAGTAATGTCCAGGACTGTACGCTCCACACCTCCATTCGTTTGTTTCTGGGTGAGGTATACCGGGCGACTTTGATAACCTTGGTGTGGGTAGATAAATGGTGTTACCTGATGGCGCCACCTGGTGGTTCACAACTGCTGCTTAGTTCCTACACAGTTCAAACAAAGATTTTTTTCTTGAAGATTTATACTGCATATCATGGATAAGTCTGAATAGACTTGCTTTCACCATAAGATAGTCATCCGAGTGTTCGCTAATGTTTGTCGATAGAAAGCCTGAGCCTACACTTTTACCGACTCAAGGGATTTTTAACCTCCCACATGGCATAGACATGGTATGAGAGCAACTGGCCTTTGATGACGCTGTATGTTATACACAGCAGTGGAAATCCAAATTGGCAGAGGTGATAGCATGGGGAATCGAATCACTGACTTCCAGATTAGGAGTCCGACCTAGAAAAAAGTCAGACACTAACCACTCCACCACAGAGAACACCAACATTGACTATGCGGAATTGTAGAATCTTTGGTTGAACTTAATTCTCACCTTCTCAGTGACTTCGCATCGTGTGTCAAGGTGTCTTCTTAGATTTTAGATCTTTCAATGCATCGAATAGAACTTATTCACGCAAAGAAATGTTGAGTTGTCAAAACTGTCGTGTTATTTAAAGTTGCATCATCCAATGGTTTTGAGTTTCTGCCATTTTTCTAAGATAAATATATTAGATTGATCATTGTTATTAACTTTACTTTAGTGTGAAGTAACTTATTTAAAATCGTAAACTTTTGAGATATTTGAAGTGCAAAAACGTCAAATTAGTTTTGGCAAGCACGCCAAAGCTCAGACAGCATAGACTTCTGTAGTAACAGGTTCTAATAAATTGACGCGGTATTCCCTTCTATGCGGAAGCAAATGTATAATAAATGCATCAGTATCTGATTCGTGACGAAGGAGGAGAGGAGGCAGGAGTAGAAATAAAAAACACTTTATTCACAAGAAGGTCAAGTGCAGCAAGGATAATGAAGGCATCAATAAATCAATCATGAGTAATCAATATATCAAGGAATCAATAAATCAATCATGAGGTAATCAATATATAGAGTTCATGTAAAGTCAAATAGGGAGATCAATGGATGGTAGAAATGTCATCGGGAGGGAGGCGCCCCGAAGAGCCCTCCACCCTATTAGGTAAGGGAGGGAAGTATGGGTGTGTGGGTGGAGAAAAAGGTGCGTGCTGGGGAGGCGAGGGAAGGCGAGTGGCTAAGAGCAGCTGGGCGGCCGGGAAGAGGGGGGGGGAGGTTATGTCAGAGCCCAACGGGCGAGGGAGAGAAGGAGAAGGGGGGGGGGGGGGTGCTCCTCCATCGCCACGAATCACACACAATGCAAGCATTACGACCAAGTAAGATATGTAATCAGATCTAGATAATTCTTTTGATTTTGAAAATTTGATACTTCACCGGACCATGTAGCTTTAAGATGATGAATGTAAATTTGATGATGTCCGCTTGGTGGTCGTGCCCAATGCTTATCTCGTTCCAGGATGCACTAATGACCTATCTCCGACCTAAATAAAAGGTTCACACCCCTACCCAGAGTAGGGGTGTGATAACTGTGTCTAAATCCAACCAAAAACTCTTTCAAATAGGAATTAACTGTGGAGGTTCAAAATGTTCATGTATATTGGTTTAAAGTTGAGAAATTGGTGGAGCATGCAAAAAATACAAGACGGGGGCATGAGAATGCTCTTGATTCAAGTCTTAAGGTCTATTAAAGTTGCATAGTCTGATGGTTTTGAATTTCTGTATTTTTCCTGAGATAAATATATTAGATCGATCACTAGTATCTACTTTACATTAGCTCAAACTGACTTTTGTTGTAAATAGTAAACTTTTGAGACATTTTGAGTGCAAACATGAAAAATTAGTTTTGGCAAGCTTGCCAAAACTCTGACACCATAGACTTCTGAAGTTACAGGTTCTGCTAAATTGACTGAGTATTGCCTTCTACGCAGAAACAAATGCTTAATAAGTGGATCAGTATCTAAGTTAGCTATGTCAAATCAAATCTAGATAATTGATTTGGTTGTCGGACTATGCAGCTACGTTATTTAATCAATTATTCCTGCAAAAGCAGCGACTAAATATAAAACGGTATGTGAAGAAAATATTTAGCTTCTTAGATTAAGAATTTATCTGGTCCTTTCCGTTTCGCAGCCTTCCGACACTTTTTCTAATGGTTTGTTCAGCACCCCAGTCACGGGATCAGGGCTGCGGGACTAACTATCTCGGACCACCATTGTGTGTAATGTATTCATCACTTCACTTATACCCGTCCTGATATTACCTTAGATGTTGCCAGGACGTAAAACTCCAACAATCAACCAATCTTCACTTATACAAGCCACACTGTTTCCATTGTGTTGTAAGCAAACGAGTCAGGACTCGACAAGCCTCGTTTTCAATCGCACTAGGCACGTGTGGATAAGATGATTGTGACGTCATGTCCTGACATGAATAGATTCAAATCAACATTCGTCGGTCAAACACTCAAAATCTATATTTAGCACTATGGTGTAATTACAACAGGCCCAAGTCCTATGTATTTCATGACGTCATAGTTTCAAAATTGGATTCACACACTTACACATTTTTACCTGTAGTGTTTACATGCGTGTCAAAACCACTGTTATTACCATTGTATACCTCATGTGCGAATAGTCTTAACGATATCTCTTAATAGCAGCCATCTGTGAATAGCCTCAAGTAGCCATCTGTGAATTTCGCCTGCTGCGCTTTATGTGAGTGGATGTGCAAGGCCACCTTCATGGTGTGTCTCGGTGGTGCCGCGGAGACGTCTCCGCGACGATTTTTGGCCTATTTGCGTTCAGGGTGGGTCTGGGAGATGTCTCGGAGACGCCTCCCATTTCAGACAGGAGACAAAAAGCGCCTCGAAAATGGCCGCCGTATTCAGTGGTTTCAGCCAATCATGCAGAGTGCAGCTTTTCCATTGCAAATGGCCGTCACCTATGTGGGCAGCCACTTTCGAGGCGACAAACTGCTTTTGTTGTTCAGACTAGCGTGATGTCAGGGATTTCCCCGAGACATCTGTCCGCACCCTGAACGCGGCCCAGGTATTCGGTGTGTACCTACTTACTTCGCATACGTGTGTCATGTATGCATTAAGCATAGCGGTGCAACTGTGAGGAGGTTAATTCTCCCTACTCGGAGTGAAAGAGGCAAACACTGTCGGTACAAAACGTTTGATTACCCTGACAGATCAGGCACTGGTCATGAACTGACCCTGAGGCATATTTTGTGGGCTATTAAATACCCGGCCCTAGCGGGGCAGGCTGGTCACATGACGACTGGTGCCTTAACTGTGGTCTGGTGTAAATAGGTGACCAGTCTGCTACGCTAACCCTCCCATGCAGTAGCCGGGGGGAGTGTGGTCGGAGAGTGATTTAGCGTTCAGCCATATCTGGCACTACTACGCAATCAGATTTCCGATTTAATAGCACTTTATGGTCAAATCAAATTTAAGTCAAAACCTTTGGTAGGATGTGGGTCACTAATGGAGTAGCTACCACTCGCCATCCATATTAAAAAACTAAATGAAAATCCACAGGTTTTTAAAATATACTTTAGCTATGAAGTTACAATTTTTAATAATAAACACATGAATCTAAATCATCAGAAATAAAAAAAACTGGTCAGCTTTCATGGCTACTGTCTTATACATCAATGGTCCCATTTCTCAGCGAAATCACTGCTTTCAGAAAAAACCTGAGTTTCCAAATCAGTCGGGGGAGGGGGGGAATCAGGTCCACGAAAAACCTTTTACTTTTAATTATTTGTTAGTCCTTGAAGTCGGAATTTCAAGGCCAAAATAAAGTCCAAGTCGGTGCCAGATTGCACCATTTTAATCGTAGCTTAAAAAAAAAAATTGCCCCCAGACCCAGCTAGTTTTTCAGAAATTTTACAATTTTTGTTGCGGGGACCCCTCTATATAGATGGCGTGCCCAGGAAACAGCATCTGGTTTTAAATTTTAAATAGGTCAATCTGCATTGGAGGCAGTTACCCCTCCCCCCTGGTGACGCGAGGTTCACTGCCCCAAACGAGGCGGATTATCCCTGAGCGGGAAAACCAACCGCCTAGTCAGGCTAGTGTTGTCAGTGTAGAGGCAAACTAATCCCTTATGCTTAGTTTTTACATTCTGATTTTTTATTTTGGATACCCCGACTTGCATCCGTTTATTTATGTATGGCAGAAAGTAAATATTTATTAAAAATACAGTCGTACCTGTCTCCACACCAGATGGGATAGCCGAATGAGTTGAGCGCCCGTCTCCTGTTTTGGTAGATCATGGGATTCGAAGCCATGACCCAGGTCAAGTCAAACCAACGACTTAAAAATGTATACCTGTCGCTTCCTAGCCGGGCGCTCGGCATTATTAGGATAGTGCAAGGGCTGGTTGGCTCAGTGTCAGGATAATGTGACTGAGTGGGATATCAGGTCATGGTGCTGGTGGCCCAGTGTCAGTGGTGCAACACTATAAAGTTGCCATGAGTGCACACTGTCACAAGTCGGTACCTCCCCTGATATGACCTTAGATGTTGTCAGGATGTAAAACTCCCAACAACCGACCACCCTGTCTTCAAATGACGACTGTGCACCCAGCGGCCTAGATACAAGATTCACCTCTACCCACAGTAGGGCGAATGACAACTGGTTTATGCATAAACAAGGAGTGGACTTCCTGGTTCCAGTATCCAGTGTTTATCTATATAGGCGTAGTGTTGATGAAATGGCAGAGGATGCAAGAAAAAAGATGATGGCTCCAGAATGCTCTCGACTCGACTTTTAAAGTCTGTTAAGCTAAATGTTTTACTATTTTCTTCAATTTAAAAGTAGTGGGTAGGTATGAAAAGTTAAGTGAAGAATATATTTTGCTTTTTACATTAAGAATTGATGTGCTCATTTCCTTTACCTCCAGCCTTCCGACACTTTTTTTAATGGGTTGTTCAGCAGCTTTTCAGAATCAGGGCTGCAGTAGTAACTATTTGGGGCCATATGCAAGAAGCAGTGATAACTGTATCCAACCAATAAAATGGAACCGCTGGTCCTTGTCCATTACGACACATTTTCGTGTTCCGGGAGGATAATGGCAGTAGCTCTTGGTGTGTTTGTGAGTGAGGCTGGCGCTAAGGTGGTGCATGGGGCGGGTGGTCACTTTAGTATGAGTCCGTAGATGGTGTGGCAGTCGACGTCCTTTTCCCACGTTGTGAAAGTTGGGTGAATGGCGTCAAAATGGAGCTGCTGGTCCTTGTCCGATACGAAACATGTTCAGGTGCCGGGAGGATAATGGCAGGAGTAGCTCTTGGCATGTCGGCAAGCGCTAAGGCGGTGCATGGGGCGGGTGGTCACTTTAGTATGTGGCAGTTGATGTCCTATTATCGGAAGGACAGTAAAATTAGACAAAAGTAGCTCATGCATTGAAAGATTGTTCCCACATGGTAGGGGTTCGGCCATCACATGTGTCACTGAAGACGGGTATTACTGTAGTTAGGAAAGTTGACGAATGCTAAAGTAAAGTCAGTAGTTACACTATCAGAATGGTCTGGCATTCTTTTTGACTCCCAGACGATATATTTAGCAAGTGTCACGTGACATTATGTATGCAGAGCTATCCTTTTGTTTTTTGTTTGTGTTTACTCTAGTTTGTAAAATTATTTTAATCTGTCATGTGAGATTGATTTTAAGGAGACAGGAACATGGCCACTTGCCTTGGAAAGTTCTTTCTTTTTTGTTATGAGGTGGTCGATGCAATTTCCTTTTACCTCCCTAGTCAGTCTGAAAATACCACAAGGGAAACTAGATAAGCCTAATATTAAGACCTCGCCCCGGAATGGTAGCAATGTGGGTTTGAGTGCCACTCTAGGCAAAGTATCCCATTCCCCACCACATAGCATATACCATATATATATGTAGTGTACATCTTTTTTATATATATATGTAAAATATCTTCATACAAAAATATATATATGACGTACATGAGGCTATGTTTTTATTCTATCACTTGTCTTAATCTCTTAAAAGATGACAAATTCACAATTTCAACTACTTGAAAATATTGGTGAAAATATACATTGAGCTATCATAAATCATATTAGCGTGCTAAAATATACGTCATATAATGCACACAATTAATTGGGTACATGAATCACGCCTTGTTTAGATTTATCAATGGTATGTAATTTATGTATATATTAGTACTATTACCCCTAATTTGGTTAATGTCTACTAAATCTATGTATCAATTATATTTGGTTATAGATTCATGTGATAACACAACCGGTCACGTTCCAGCAAGTTCCCATTGAATAATAATCTATGGGTCCGTAGGAGGCCTGGAAAGTCTTGAACTTCATTTGACCCATTTCAAGGCCTTGAATTTAACCTATTTTGGGCACTTGGTCTTGAAAAGCATTGACTTCCATTAAACTGAACCCACTGATCTAAATTAGTCAGAAATCGCCATTCGCCATTGTTTTTTTTCTCCTGAAATCCAATTGAAAATAATCGAATTCCTATTAAAGAAATATTGAAAAGCCTTGAGATAGCCTTTAATTCCGTTTCAGGTGGTATCAATGTCAATGGCCTGAGGGGGGTGCCGAGGAGCCCTCCACCAGTAGGTAGGAGAGAAAAGAGAGAGTTGGGTGGGTGGGTGGAGAAAAAGAAACGGGCAGGAAGACGGCAGGAAGGTGAGTGCCTGAGGAGGGCCGCCGGCGGCCTTATAAGGGAGGGAAGGGGACGGCGGCGGCAGGAGGTGCGAATGCTGGCAGGCCGGGGGGAGGGTGAGAGGTGGCGAGCAGCGGGGGTCGCGCGAGGCGTGAGCAGCGCGGACAAAGGCGAGTGGCGGGGGAGGGGGGGGGAGTGAGCGCCGGCGGCCTGAGGTGAGAAGCAGCGCGACACGCGGGGCGGGGGAGGGTCTCTTCCTTCCCTTGCATCAAACGTAATGCTTCGCATTACGACCGATGCGCGAGAAGGAAGAAAGCAAGGCGGGGGTGGGAAAAGAGACGTTTATTCACGCCTCTCAGACAAACAGAGCAAACAAAGTATCAAATGAGGTAGATAATAAGATGATAAAAAGGTACAATGTGTGTAAGATAATAAAAGGTAGAATGTATCAAAGGTCATCAGAGTTCAGGTGGTATCAATGTCAATGGCCTGAGGGGGGTGCCGAGGAGCCCTCCACCAAGACGGCGGAGAGGGCTCGAGGGGCGCCCGAGGGTGCGAGGCGGGGCACGTAGGCGTGCACCGCCGCCGAGGTCCAGGTGCCTTGAGCCATAATGTCGGTGATAGGGACCCCGGCGCGCTGGCAAGCCTGGGCGGCCCCCCGCCGGAGGCTGTGAAGGGTGAAGTCCTCGGGCCGCGGCACCCCTTGCGCGGCGAGGGCCCCTCGCAGCAGCGCGGTGAGGGAGCGCGGGTCGAGAGGCCGGCCGGAGGGCATCATGAACGCGGGTGCGTCCGGAGGAGCAGGGCAGAGGGCGGTGGCTCCGAGCCAGGCCGCGACGGGACAGAGGGCGGAGCCCGGGATGGCCGGGACGAAGAGGGCGACCGCGCCCGAGGGGCTTGAGATAGTCTTTGAACTTCTGATGTGCAGGCGGAGGCCCCCGGGCGCGGGGCGGACATCGTCGCGGGTCAGGGTGTGGGGACCGCCCCAACCCTCGGGACTTGGGGCCAGCAGATTAGACTGGCGCAGCATCCCGAAGTACCCGAGGAGGAGGGCGGCCCGAGGGACGAGGGAGGCGGCCCCTGCACGGGCGAGGTGGTTTACGACGAGCGTGAGCTGCTGCGGGGAGAGGGGCGGCGCCTGCCGCTGGACGTGGTGTGAGGCCCGTTCCCCACCTCGGCAGACGTCCTTGGGCAGGCGGGCGTCGAAGCCCGAGGTGAGGCCCCCGGCGCCCTCGATCCAGGAGCGGGCGCCCGAGACGGAGTTCTTCACGGAGGCGGGGGCGAGCCCGCGGAGGAAGAGGGCGGCGGTGAAAGCGGCAACGTCGTAGGGCGTGGGGGTCCACACCTCGGGCCACCGCGAAGGCGACGAAATCCTCGGCCTGGCGACGACGGTTCCTCCAGGTCGCCGGGGCGAGGGAGGCGGCGCGGAAGCGGGAGACGGCTGCTACCTCCTCGGGGGGAAAACCTAAAGGCCGGGGTAGAAGGGGAAAGCGTCATGGGTGATGCTGGTGGGGAGAAGCCCGAGGCGGGCCACCTCGCGGCGGGCTGTCGCCTCCCAGGGGCCTGGTAGGTGGGCGCGGCTGAGGGCATCGGCGAGGAGGAGGTCCGCCCCGGGCTTGTGAATGATGCGTAGGTCGAAGGAGCCCGTGGCCGCGATCAGCCAGAGCTCCCGCGCGCATGTCCCGAGGGTGGCGTCTCGGGCGCGCCCCGACTCGAGCGCGAGGGCGGAGGCCATGTTGTCAGTGTTGACCATGACCGTGGCCCCTGCCGCGTCCCCGGGCAAGAGGGCGCGAAGGGCCACGACGAGGTTGACCGCCTCGAGCTCATGGATGGTCGGGAAACGCGCCCGGAAAGCCTTGGAGTACCCTCGGGCGTAGTAATGGGTCGGGGAGAAGGCCCCACCCCCGGTAAGGCAGGAGTCGCACTCAATCACCCAACGACGGACCTCGGGAGCGCGGAGGAGGTGGAGACCGTTAGAGATGTGTCCGTAGGCGGCAAACCATTTCAGGTCCCGGAGGGCGTCGTCGGTGAGGGTGAGGGTTGGGGCCCCGCGGCAGCTGCGCAGCGCCCCGAGGAGCCGGGCCATGAATTTCCGGCCGGGGAGTACGCAGCTGCTCACGTGGTTTAGGCGCCCCAGGAGACTCTGGAGCTCCTGCTTCCCGAGGGTGGGGCGGGCGACGCGGGCCTCGCAATCGTCGACGAGGGCCTGGATCTTTTCGGGGGCGACCCGGATGGTCATGGCCTCGCTGTCGAGGGCAAAGCCGAGCCAGAGGAGGCGGACAGCGGGCGGGTGACACTTTCCGGGCGCCACGTCGAGGCCGAGGGCTGTGGTGAGGGCGAGGAAGGCGTCAAAGGCCTTGCAGGCCCTCAGGTACGAGCCCTCGCAGCCGATGAAGTCATCGACGTACACGAGGGCGTGGAACCCCTCGCGCCGAAGGATCCAGGCCACCGCCGAGGTGACGCGGACGCAGGCCGCGCCCGAGGAGCGGCAGCCGAAGGGGAGGGCGAGGTCGATGTAGGTGGCCCCGTCCAGGGCTATCCCGAAGAGGGGGCAGGAGAGGGGGTCGGCCCGGAGCTGCCGGTAGGCCCGGGATATGTCCGCCGACCAGGCGTAGGCCCCTACGCCCTCGGATATGAGGCGGCGGCCCACGTCGGCGACGGACGGGAGGCTGTAGGTATGGGGCTCCCCGAGGTATTCGCGTCGGGGGATGCCGGAGTTGACGCTGGCACCTCGGGGGTAAGAGAGATCCACGATGACCCGCCTCTTACCAGGGTCGGACTTGGGGCGGGTCATCATGGGCGAGACCTGGGTCCAGGGGGAGAAGGGAGGAACGTGGAAGGGGCCGATGAGGGCGCCGAGGGCCAGCTCTGTTTTAATGAAGGCCTGGATGTGAGGGAGGCATTCCGGAGGCTCACGGTGGTTGGTGAATGAAGGGCGGGGGAGGGTAGGGGCAGAGTAATTTGCGGGGAAACCGAACTCGAGGAGGTCCAGGACGGCGTGGTCGGGGTAGTCTCGGAGGCGGGCCCGCCAGGCAGGGATGTTGAGGCCTGAGGGGAGGGGGATGCGGGCGGCCAAAAAAGTAGGGAGGCCCGCTTCCCGGAGGGCGGTGTAGGTGTGGCGGAGGGCAGGGTAGCGCTCCCACGCCTCGCCGGAGGTGTGGGGCCAGGAGGCGAGTATGGTGGGCCGGTACAGGGCGGGGGTGGGGCCGCAGGTGGGTGCTGCGGGGAGGGTGGCTTGGAGGACGGGGTCGATGACATCGACGGTGGGCTCGTCTAAGGAGGGAGGGTGGAGGTGGTTGTGGGGGCGGGGGGAGGGTGAGGAGGTGCGGCGGGGGCGGGCGAGGGGGGCGGCGAAGGCCTGGGCGGTAGGGGGGGGGGTCAGGGGGGTCAGGGGGCGGGTCGTGGGGGGGGGGGAGAGGAAGGCGGTGTCGCCAGGGTCGAGGTGATCTTCAGGGCCGGGGTTGATCGGCGGCTGGGGCCGGGCGGCGGTGGGAGCCTTACTGAGGGGGCGCTGAGGCCCGGGGAGAGGGTGGTCGCCGGAGGGTACGGCTTTCCCGAGGCGGCGGTCAGGCCGCGCCCCGGGAGGCGGAGAACTGCTGGGATTGGCGGTGGGAGCCTTGTTGAGGGGGCGCTGGGGCCCGTGAGGAGGGTGGCTGCCGGTGGGCTTGGCGGCTCCGGGGCGGCGGACTGGCCGCGCCTCGGGAAAGAGGTGACTGAGGTGGCTGGTGTCGGGATGGCGGGAGCATGGTCGGGGGGCGGCGTCGTGGTTAGTGGGCCGGTTAGGGGCCTCCGGGCCGGGCTGGAGGTACCGGCTCTTCAAAAATCCGGGGAGGGCGGGGCCGCCGTGCGGGCACGCTTCGCCAAGCATGCCTCCTCGCTGTGTACGGTTAGCATTTACCGTACGTTTGCGCAGTAGGCACAAGCGTGGCGCATCCTGGTAGCCCCTTGGCCATGAACCTCCCCCGGGGCGGCCTGGGTGCATGAGGTGGGGTCCCGATTCCACGCGTAACACAAGGGCCCGTGGGTCTCCCTAGAGTAAGCTACCCGGGTGTCGGTGTGGGCGCGGGGCTGGGGCTGGGGCCGGGGCTTGGCAGGGTCGAGTGGTCGTGGCTGGGCGGCGGCAGGCTGGGCGGGCGTGGCCAGGGACTCTAGCCTAAGGAGGTTGATGGCCACTGGGTCGTGCCACCCGTGGGGGAGGGTCCCGTCCGCGATGGCAGTAAACACACTCTCTGAGTACCGGCGGACGGTACCCCACGGGTAAATCAGGTTGTCGCGGCACACCGCGAGGAGGTGGTGGTGGAGTCCCTTGGTGGAGTGGGAGGGGAAGTCGGGGTGGTCCAGGAGGGTGAGGATGGCTAAGACGTATTCCTCCCTCGTAGCTTCCCCTCGTTTCACCGACTTCCTCTCTGCCCCCCGTTTCACGAGGTCAGAGGGGAACACATAGTTGGCAGGAATACCTTGTCGCCTCGTGGAGTGACGGGCCTCGGCGGAGGCCAGTATTTCCCGGACAGCGTCGGCCGCGGAAGAGGGGCTGTGCCGGGTGAAGTCCTCCTGGTAGGCCGGGGAGGTGGCGTGCGGGGCCTGGGAGTCGAGGTGGTGGTAGCGCTCGTATTCCGGGTGGGCCTCCCCGGGCAGGGTCGCATGAGGCGGCGGCGGCGGGCGCTCCGTGATGGTGCTGCGCGCCCGAGGCGTAGGGGCTGCTTGCTGTCTTGATGCGGGCGTCGGGCGCTCTGGTACGGGGCGAGCTTCCCCGAGGGCGAGGGCGTCGATCCGGGCGTGGATGTCCGCCGTGGCCTGGCGTGCGACGGCCGCGGACTGCCGCGCGTCGGCTGCGGACTGTCGCTGGTCGAGCTGTATCCGCTGCATCGCCTCCAGTAGGGCTGAGATCTCGGAGCCCGAGCCGCGGTCCGAGGGTGCCTCGGGCGTTGCCGGGGCGGAGACCGGTGACTCCTCCCGGCGCGGCGTCGCGGCAGGCCCCGGTGTCCGAGGGGCAGCCCGGGAGCTCTTCCGTCCACGGCCCTTTCCTTGAGGCATTTTCTGTGTTTGGAGTTGGGCAGCGGTCCGAGGTGGAAAGCTGTCCGAGGTGGAAAGTCCAAATGTAAGAAAAAGAAACGGGCAGGAAGACGGCAGGAAGGTGAGTGCCTGAGGAGGGCCGCCGGCGGCCTTATAAGGGAGGGAAGGGGACGGCGGCGGCAGGAGGTGCGAATGCTGGCAGGCCGGGGGGAGGGTGAGAGGTGGCGAGCAGCGGGGGTCGCGCGAGGCGTGAGCAGCGCGGACAAAGGCGAGTGGCGGGGGAGGGGGGGGAGTGAGCGCCGGCGGCCTGAGGTGAGAAGCAGCGCGACACGCGGGGCGGGGGAGGGTCTCTTCCTTCCCTCGCATCAAACGTAATGCTTCGCATTACGACCAATTCCATATCTTCACGTGTGTACGGACCTTGTAAAACCGGTGTAATCCTAGTCTGTGTCGCATTATTGATCCATTAAATGGTGCAGTGAGCTGCGTCATTTATTTTTATCCATTTTGTGATGGTTAGAATAAACCTTTTTCACAGAGCAGGCTGCTACCCCAATTAGTTCTTGCCACTGCCACCAGAGGGCGGGTTGGTGATGGAAATACCTGGGCCGCATTCAGCGTCCGTCTCGGAGGCACCTCGGAGGTGGCACTGACATCATGCTAGTCTGAATGGTAAAAGCAGTTTGTTGCCTCAAAAATGGCCGCCCTCATAGGTGGTGGCCATTTGCAATGGAAAAGCTGCGCTGTGATTGGCTGAAACCACTGAATGCGGTGGCCATTTTTGAGGCGCTTTTCATCTCCAGTCTGAAAAGGGAGGCGTCTCTGAACGGAAATAGGCCAAAAAGCATCGCCGATACGTCTCCGCGGCGCCTCCGAGACACACCCTGAACGCGGCCCAGGTCAGTTCAACAGTATGCTTCACAGTGAACCGCTACCCACATTAGTTATTGCCACTGCCACCAGAGGGCAGGTGGTGAGAATGTTCTGAGATTTTTTTCCCCCACAGAACCAGCGGACGCTAACCTAAGAAGATGCACGTTTTGATAACCATCCAGGAGCGAGGCTACTTTATTTAGCATATTAATATAATTAAGTTTTCTCAATTTTATGACTTTCACATCATGATAATATTCAAATGAATGGGGACCGAAATCGATTTGGGTTTCAGGTAGAAGAAAATGGCTCCTACCTAAATAACTTATTTTGACCCAGAGTAGGCGAAGTAAAACAAATAAATGTTAAGCCCCAAAAGCAGAATTACCAAGTAGATAAGAGTGTGAGTAGGGAGATCTCCCTAATACACAAATTGTAAACAGGAGGAAAAAACATAACCTAAGTGAAGAGGGTGAAAAAAAGTTATACAAAATGGTGCATTCGGACATAAACATTTGTGTGAATCTTTTCTGAAACAAACAAGCTAAAAATATTTTTTGGCGAACGATTACAAATTAAAAGTGGGAAACTAGGAAATTGGGATTACTTTACTATATTTTAGGGAGTTCTCCCAGCAAAAAAAAAGGCGAGTATGGTGACAGATGTACAGGTGGCGCCACCGGTGCATATTTCGTTGTTTCTAGTTTCATATACCAGATTTGTTGGATTATTTATATTCATATAATGTATTACAGATCACATATGCACACACAAGGTATTAATTGGTATGTAATTATTCAAACTGGTTTGCATTATTTTGTTGGTTCTTAAATTTTGAACACCGATGGTTGCTGAAGAAGGATGACCATATCCTGTTCATTATGTGTGAGCAATAAACTAGTACCAATACAATACTACGGTCTTACTTGTCTGTGCTAGTGCCACTACAATACAATGGTCTTGCTTGTCTGAGTTAGTGCCACTACAATACTTGTCTGTGCCAGTGCCACTACAATATTGGTCTTTCTTGTCTGTCCTAGTGCCACTACAATACTTCTTACATGTTTGTCCTAGTGCCACTACAATACTTCTTACTTTTCTGTCCTAGTGTAACTACAACACAAACTCTTACATGTCTGTCCTAGTGCCACTACAATACTAGTGTCTTACTTCTCTGTCCTAGTGCCACTACAATACTGGTCTTCCTTGTCTGTCCTAGTGTCAATACAACGGACTTACTTGTCTGTCCTAGTGCCACTACAATACTAGTCCTACTTGTCTATCCTAGTGCCACTACAATACTTATCTGTCCTAGTGCCACTACAATAGACGAGATCACC
Organism: Branchipolynoe longqiensis; assembly: GCA_030323885.1. Classification (NCBI taxonomy): domain Eukaryota; kingdom Metazoa; phylum Annelida; class Polychaeta; order Phyllodocida; family Polynoidae; genus Branchipolynoe; species Branchipolynoe longqiensis. Next base: position 6,876,956 of record CM059194.1, on the reverse strand, counting down.
GTTCCAAGTGTGCATGCGCTGAAAACGCAAAGCCAGGCCGTACAGCCATTGAGTTTGCCGATACGCATAGGGAAAAACTTCAATTTTATTCAAAATGAATCAAAAATAGATACAATTTGACACAAACATGGATGGATGGATGCAATATAATATAATGAATGTGTTTAAGACACCTCTCCATAATTAAGCATTTTGAGCTAAGACACATACAATCTCCGTCACTTTACAGGCTGATGTTTACATCACCATTGATTAGACATGTAATTCTTGTTCTAAATATTAAAATGTCAAATGTGTTAACAAAAATATATAACCAATGTCTGATTAACCCTACCCATTTCTTAACCCAACAAATGTCATTAACCATAGGATATAAATAAAAACATGAATTAAATGAGTAAAACTGACTGGCTATGGCTCTAACACAAGTTGAGTGTCCAGATTTGTCTCAATCTAAATGCAGATGGTATAAGATATGCTGATTAGATTTATCTAAATGTAATGCTAGATAAAAGATTAACATCTTAATTTATTATATAAATTTTTAGTTGGTATTCTGTTTCAAACAAGGGCTGAAACTAGCACATTTCATAGCTGTACCCAGTGTCTTAGCATTGGTCGTAATGCTCGCATTGCGGTTGATTCGCGGCGGAGGACGACCCACCCCCACCCCCACCCCCACCCCCGCCCGCCGGGTGATAGAGTTATGGTTACGTCACCCCCCCCACTTGGCCTTTATAACCACGCCCGCCGCTGCCTCCGGCTACTTGCTATCCAGACCGCACTCTGTCCACACCTCTCTCTATCACCTCTCCGCCGGCCATGCTCCTCCTCGATATGTCTGAAAAGAGTTCCAGGAGGGGGAGCCCGCTGGCATTTCACTTTCTACTCTTACTCTGTCCGTGTCTATGGCTCGCTGGACGGTCACCATAGAGCAGATAGATGCGGTCCTTTGACTCAACTCTCCTCATTTCTCTTTCCTAGATTCTGCCCATTTCGATTTCTCCCAGGCACACTTCTTCCCCTGACCAGGGTAGTTGTGTTCTTGGGTGGGGCCCTTCACCTTTACGATTTCTCTGTCTTGTTCTTGTTGCTGGAACGACCGCTGCTCCCACCTTTGCCCGCCTTCTTCAAACCCCTGCTGCTGACCGGATTCAAGTGCTACAGTACACTACACTACACCTCAACTACACGCCGGACCAAAGAGATTCGCTGCCGCCCCGACGCCTTGCCGTCACTACGTTGTGAAGATGTCCCCAGCTTCTACAACACTCCCTCTACGAAGTTAAGTCTTCAACCACAGATTGGGCCGATTTATCGGAGCCTCTCTACCCAATGTTGCAGTTCTGCAACCGGTAACCGTTGTAAGGTTACTAACACCCCCAATTGATTGATTTGCCTCCAGCCACACTCTTGCTATCCGGCCCGCACTTCGGCCACACCTCTCTCTATCTCCTCTCCGCTGGCCTTGCTCCTCCTTGATATGTCTGAAAAGAGGTCCAGGAGGGGGAGCCAACCAGCATTTCACTTTCTACTCTTACTCTGTCTGTGTCTTTGGCTAGCCGACTGGTCACCATAGAGCAAATAGACATGGTCCCCTATTTTTCTTCTCCCAGGCATACTCCTCACCCTGACATGGGGAGTTGTGTGCTTGGGAGGGGCCCTTTACCTTTCTCTCGCTGGACCCATCTTTACCCTCCCTTCCTCGAAACCCTTGCTGCTGTCTGCTGGATACAAGTGCTGTGCTACCGCCAGACTGGAGTGATTCTGGACCACCCCAACGACTCGTCATTTAATTGTTGTAAAGACATCCCCCAGCTTCTACAACCGTCCCACCAGAAGAGTGTTCTTCAACCAAAGATTGGGCCGATTTATCAGAGCCTCTCTATAATGTTGCAGTTATGCAACCAGTAACTGTCGTAAGGTTACAAACCACCCCTAATCCAGAGCCTCCAGACACTCCGCCTGCTGCCCTTTTCCAGCTGCCTCCCTTTTTCCACCCACCACCATTACTTTCTTTTTTCTTTCTCTTCCTAGGGTGGAGGGCTCTTCGGGGCTCCTCCCTCCCTGCCGACTCTACCTGGCCTCGCCTCACCGGCAGGTCCTCTTCTGGAGTGTGATTAGCCTCTCTATATACCTATGTTCCTGCTTTGTCATATTAATGCCTTGTTCGGATGTCACCTCGCTTGTATTTGTGCTGCCTTGTTCATTGTCATTGCCTCATTTTATTTGTTTGAATAAAATGGTTTTTCTCCACATATCAGCCATGTGTGTCACGGGGGTTTGTTTATCTTCCATGCATCCCACAATGAACCGCGCGGTTGGAATGGCGATGTAGTCTATACTTGTCTGTCCTAGTGCTACTACAATACAATGATCTTACTTGTCTGTCCTAGTGCCACTACAATACTTCTTACCTGTCTGTCCTAGTGTCACTACAAAACTACTGTCTTACTTGTCTGTCCTAGTCTCATTACAATACAATGGTCTTGTCTGTCCTAGTGCCACTACAACACTACTGTCTTTCTTGTCTGTACTAGTGCCACTACAACACTAGTTTTACTTGTCTGTCCTACTGCCACTACAATACTACTGTCTTACTTGTCTGTTCTAGTGTCACTACAACACTACTGTCTTACGTGTCTGTCCTGGTGCCACTGCAATACTGGTCTTACTTGTCTGTCCTAGTGCCACTACAATACTTCTTGTCTGTCCTAGTGCCAGTAGAATACTTCTTACTTGTCTGTCCTAGTGTCACTACAATACTAGTGTCTTACTTGTCTGTCCTAGCGCCACTACAATACTTCTTACTTGTTTGTCCTAGTGCCACTACAATACTAGTGTCTCACTTGTCTGTCATAGTGTCACTACAATACTTCTTACTTGTCTGTCCTAGTGCCACTACAGTACTTCTTACTAGTCTGTCCTAGTGTCACTACAATACAATGGTCTTACTTGTTTGTCCTAGTGCCACTGCAGTATTTCTAGTCTGTCCTAGTGTCACTAAAATACTGGTCTTACTTGTCTGTCTTAGTGCCACTACAATACTTCTTGTCTGTCCTAGTGCCAGTACAATACTTCTTACTTGTCTGTCCTAGTGTCACTACAATACTAGTGTCTTATTTGTCTGAGCTAATGCCACTACAATACTTACTTATCCTAGTGCCACTACAATATGTCTTTCTTGTCTGTCCTAGTGTCACTACAATACTTCAGGCGTGTTTGTCCTAGTGCCACTACAATACTAGTCTTACTTGCCTGTCCTAGTGTCATTACAATACTGGTCTTATGTGTCTGTCCTAGTGTCACTACAATACAATGGCCTAGTGCCACTACAATACTTCTTACTTGTCTGTCCTAGTGCCACTACAATACTTCTTACTTGTGTGTCCTAGTGCTACTACAATACTTCTTATGTATCTGTCCTATTGTCACTACACTACTGGTCTTGCGTGTCTGTCCTAGTGCCACTACAATATTAGTGTCTTACTTGTCTGTCCTAGTGCCACTACAATACTAGTCTTACTTGTCTGTCCTAGTGCCACTACAATACTAGTCTTACGTGTCTGTCCTAGTGCCACTACAATACTGGTCCTACTTATTTGTCCTAGTGCCACTACAATACTGGTCTTACGTATTTGTCCTAATGCCACTACAATACTAGTCTTACTTGTCTGTCCTAGTGCCACTACAATACTGGTCTTACTTATTTGTCCTAATGCCACTACAATACTAGTCTTACTTGCCTGTCCTAGTGCCACTACAATACTGGTCTTATTTATTTGTCCTAATGCCACTACAATACTAGTCTTACTTGTCTGTCCTAGTGCCACTACAATACTAGTCTTACTTGCCTGTCCTAGTGCCACTACAATACTGGTCTTACTTATTTGAACTAATGCCACTACAATACTAGTCTTACTTGTCTGTCCTAGTGCCACTACAATACTGGTCTTACTTATTTGTCCTAATGCCACTACAATACTAGTCTTACTTGCCTGTCCTAGTGCCACTACAATACTGGTCTTACTTATTTGACCTAATGCCACTACAATACTAGTCTTATTTGCCTGTCCTAGTGGCACTACAATACTGGTCTTACGTCTCTGCCCTAGTGTCACTACAATACTAGTCTTACTTGCCTGTCCTAGTGTCACTAAAATACTAGTCTTATTTGCCTGTCCTAGTGGCACTACAATACCGGTCTTAAGTGTCTGTCCTAGTGTCACTACAATACTAGTCTTACTTGCCTGTCCTAGCGTCACTACAATACTAGTCTTACTTGCCTGTTCTAGCGTCACTAAAATACTAGTGTCTTACTTGTATGTCATAGTGTCACTACAACGCATACTGCCTTATTCATCTATCATACACTACATACTTCCCTTTTCATCTGCCATACAATCCCAACTGCCATTTCCATGTCATACAACACATACTGCCCTTTTAATGTCATACAGTACATACTGCCATTTCCATGTCATACAACACACACTGCCCTTTTAATGTCATACAGTACATCCTGCCCTTTCCATGTCATACAACACATCCTGCCCTTTTAATGTCATACAGTACATACTGCCATTTCCATGTCATACAACACATACTGCCCTTTTAATGTCATAAGTACATAATGCCATTTCCATGTCATACAACACACACTGCCTTGTTAATGTTGTACAGTACATACTGCCATTTCCATGTCATACAACACATACTGCACTTTTAATGTCATACAGAACATAATGCCATTTCCATGTCATACAGTACATACTGCCATTTTCATCTCATACATCACATACTACCCATTTCACGTCATACAAAACATACTGCCCCCCAATAGCCAATGTTTACTTTTTGTGCTGGGGGTCATTAAACAAACAATACATACTGCCCTTTTCATCTGCCATATATTGCTCCTCTCATGTCATAAAATAGACGAGATCACTGTTCCGACTGGGCATGCACCAAAAACGGCGTTGGCAGCAAAGCAAATGTGTACAGCCATTGAGTTAGCCAATACGGATAGGGAAAAACTTCTATTTTATTCAAAATTAATAGAAATACATAAGAATTTGCATAAACATGTATGCATATATGCATTATAATGATATGATGAATATATCTAAGTAAGAACTAGCCATAGTTAAACATTTTGAGCTAAGAAATATACAATTCCACAGAAAACAATCAGTCACTTTAAGGCTGCTATCCACATCACCATTATTGATTCTTGTTCTAAATATTGAAATGCTAAATGTGTGAACAGACACTTTTTTCAGAGAAATATTTAACCAATATCTGATTAACCCTACTCATTTTGTAGTTCTACATATGTCATTAACCATAGGATATAAATACAAACATGAATAAAATAAATCAAACTGACTGGCTATGGCTCTAACACTAGTCTGAGTGCCCAGATTTGTCTAAATCTAAATGCACATGGCATATGATATAAATGCAATGCTGGATAAAAGTTTAATATCTTAATTTATTACATATATTTTTTTAGTTAGTGTTCTATGTTTCAAAGAAGAGCTGAGATGAGCTGAAACTAGCACATTTCATAACTGCACCCAGTGTATTAGAATGTGCTATGTGCTTCTTGTGGGCTTGTTTTGCTTTGACGCATCCCACAATGTACCACACCGCTGGAATGGCGATGTAGTCTATACATACTGCCCTTTGTATCTGCTATGTGTCCCTTTCATGTCATACAATACATGCTTCCCCTTTCATGCCATACACATACTGCCCTTTTCATGTCATACAGTACATACATTACTTGCCGGTTCGGGCGCCTTTACAGTTTATGGCTTTATGTGCTTGTCCTTAGTGCTACTAATACAGCGTTATTCATCTTTCCACCTAGTAAAGGGAAAGTGAAACGCAGTTATAACGCGATCGTCCATAAAATGTCATCGCAAAAACAGCGGGGTTGCACTAAATTGGGGTACTGAATTACATTTGAATTAACGAATTCTGTGTCCAATGAATCATTGCGTTATATCAGAATTCACCTTAAATCAGGGCGCATTATAACAAGAGGTCCACTGTACAATATATGCTCATACAAATCTACCAACAACACGAAGCTCACAAATCAGTGATTTCTGTATTTATTAGGTTATATTTATTAATGCTATAAACTACATAGTAGTCATTCATATAATACTATGGCCTTGAATTAAATTGGTATATTTTGATCCGATTGATATAACATGAACACATTCCAGGCAACCATAAATACGGTATTTACATGTAGTTACACAATTATTAAATTGTGAAAAATAAGTGTGATGTTAATATTAATATACTTGAAATCAATATTCCATGACAGGTTTGAAGCACACTGGCCTTCGGGATGACTTGAGATGGTGAGGGTAATTTGGTACCTCAAACGACAAATACCAACCCTTTATGGACGAGAGCACCCACAAGTTACACATGCTTACATGCCTGGAGCGCCTGAATACACCCGACATATCTCATAACTAGCTATACCAAGGAGGCTCAATTTGGTATCATTTGAAACAGAAATCAATTTACTTTCACATGAAATCAACTTGATTTTCAACAGTTTTCAAGATATATCAATTTAATTGCACTAACATCACATATCCAGATTTTTCAACAATTCGGTCACGACTCTAGGGACTTCATAATCTCTTTAGGTTTAAAGAGGCAGTAACATGACCAATGCAACTTTACTTATATACAATTATCATGATCAAATAAGACTATTTATAATTGCAACGACCTGTTGTTTGTTGTTTTACGTCCTAGCAACATCTAAGGTCATATCAGGACGGGTACCAACTTGTGACAGTGCGTACTCTTGGCGACTTTACAGTGCTGCCCCACTGGGAAATCAGGCTGCCGGTACCATGACCCAATATCCCACTCATTCACATTATCCTGACACTGAGCTAACCAGTCCTTGCCCTATCCTATTAATGCTGAGTGCTAGGCTAGGAAGCAACAAGTATCAATTTTCAGTCCTGATGACCCTTCTCAGCTGTTAGTGACGTAGGCCAGGGAATACAAATAAATGGATAGAGCTTCTCTATGAAATAGAACTAAAACTGGCTTAGACTCATGGGTCAATAATTATAGCGAAAGATAATAAAGAGGCAGTTCACTGCAAGAGAATTCCCCAAGGAAAATAGCACAAACATTACCTTGAATAATTATCATTTTGAAGCCATTTGCCCATGCATTATAACCTATGTAATTCCGTGTACCCCTTCCCTGCGTGACGTCACAGAATGTGCTGTTTTAGTCACGGTTTCATTTCGGCCTGAATGGCGTTTGTCGGTTTTTGTCCCTGAACTCTTCACACTAAACAATCAGCTTTCCTGATCTTTAAGGAAAAAACTTGCTAAATATTTTTAACTGAAGCAATCTTGATCAGTAGCAGCTGAAATTTCAGCTATTTAAAGCTACAGAGTCCGACTATCAAGTTACAAATTTGTCACCTACATCGCTGTTTGTTTTGTTTGTTGTTTTACATCCTAGCAACACCTATAATGTATGTATATGTACACAGGTACCGACCGGACCCAGCGAGAGGGAGTCATGTGATGTGGTAAATCTCACGGTCATATCAGGACGGGATCCAACTTGTGACAGTGCGAACTCATGGTGACTTTATAGTGCTGCCCCACTGAGACACCAGGCTGCCAGCACCATGACCTGATATCCCACTCAGTCACATCCTGACACTGAGCCAACCAGTCCTTGCCCTATCCTATTAATGCTGAGCACCTGGTTAGGAAGCAACAAGTACAAATTTTTAAGTCATTGGTTTGACTCGACCAGGGTTCAAACCTAGAAACCCATAGGTTCGGATCCCCCAATCTCCCAAAAGAGGAGACAGACGCTTAACTCAATGGGCCATTAGGTCTGGTCACCTACATCCCAGACTTCTTAGTGTGTTAACTGTACTTCATCAAGCAGCTCAAAGCGGGTTATGCAGTCCACCATCCAGATGGTGGTGGTCTTACAGAGACGCGGATGCAGTCGCTCCAGGCTATCATGCCGGGAGTCGGTCACGATGTAGTGACTACACTGGCTGAGGACCGAGTCCGGCCGGGCGTGATAAGGCACGGTCACTTCGTACTCATCCATGCATTCCACCTTAGGCAGGCGGGAAAGAAGGCGGCCACCACCGTCCAGCACCAACTCGCACAGCTCCGTTCGACTCAGTGTCGGGTACGAGAAGGAACCCGCCAGGAAGAAATGGCACCCGTCGAACAAGCCCGGCAGCTGCTCAGGAAAACACGCAAACAGATAATTAGAGTGCGTTGAAGCCAGAACCGAAAAGCAGAGCTCACAATTGTAACAACTCACACAATTTTAGTCAATGTGGTCGAGCGCTGTCATTTTGGTTTCAATGGAAATTAGGTCAAATGGATAAAGCCCCGGTTGGGCGGCTTAGCCAGAAAACTCACACATGCTAATGCTATAATGTCCAATTTAATTGGTCATTATCGGTTAAGAGAACAATGCTTTCAGTACAGATCCTATATTCTTGCTAATTCAGAATTTTACAGTGATCAGAATGAGAACCAAACATACAAAGTTTCACACACAGCCGCGTAACCAAGTATTTGACATGTTCAGGGGACAAAGAGGACGTGGATGATTAGATTCTTAAAGGCCAAACAAAATTTAGACTTCACCGTGATCATTATCTTTTATATATATATATATGGGTCGTTCTCAGAAGTTGTGTACCAATACTGTGACATCAGTACCACAAAATCTAAATGCTGTCAAAGTCCTATTATATACAAGCTTCCTCAATGTGTATGTCCTTTTACATCTGAATAATTGAAAATAAACATATTCTGACATTTTTAAGTAGGTCAAATGATGCTCACACCCAATAAATAGCAGTATAGATTGGAAACCAATCTGACTCCAAAATCAAATATTTTCCACACAAAGCTTGACATTCTTAGGACATTTCACATGCCACTTGCTTTATAAAAAGTGGTAATAATAATTTGAAACCCCATTGCTATGGTTTTGTGTTACTTGTGATGATTAAAGAGAAAAGCATAAAAATATTAACAATGTAACAGTCCAAGTGGAATCAACAATTTTACACAAATGTTCAGCTCAAATTTCAATGTTTATGGACAATTTCAGGATTTATCTTTCACTATACCATAACTGGGTCCATGCATAGTGTCTAATGGTGAAAATAGTTCCTGTACTGTTTCTGTACTCAGTGTTTTATACAGTTTCATAGTACTTGCAAGTGGAAACGAAATGTAACGATGTTAATGACTCCAGAAAAGGTTAACTATTCTTTAAATAATTTTAAAAAAAACTAACTTAATGAAGACATTGTATATGACCATTTGAAGTGAAATGTGTTGTTCAGAGGTTTTCATTAAGTTTGTGACACTTTATTTTCAATGCTGTTGACAATGTCACAAATTAGTGATGTTAATATGCTGGAAGTCACGCTTCAACTATTCTTGTTGTGCCTATATTATCGCCCATAATTGTTTGGGTTTAATGTTCTATCAACATATAAGGTCATATAAGAAGGGGATTCAAACTACTCAATCATTGTCATATACATCCCGATTCCTTGGTACATTTTTTAGAAGTGAGATTTCAAACTGTCCATATTGTGACTGTATTATCACACATGCCAAACTCGTTCTTGTTAGTTGGAGTTATACATCCTGGCAACGTCTATGGTTATTCGAGCAAACCAATTGCTGTTATATATATTGGCATTTTGTGAACGTTAATTGGCGAATATAAAAAATTGTGGAAATCTACAAAATCATGGAGAACTTTCGTCCCTGGTATATATGCAGCGGGTAATTGAAATTGTGTAAATAATAACTGCAATGTAGCATGGGCAGAAAACCAGTGCCCTAGTGCTGAAAAATTAACATTGTTCAATGAATAAAAATTACATTTAATAACCTAACATCCTCAATTTCCTAAGAACTTTTACACACATGTACAGATATATTCCTTTACACTATTACAGATTTTCATTTAGATGGGGACAATTTCTAGACCGTACTGGCCTGGAAATTTTATTAGAAGAATGTTTGGATCCATATTTAATTAATTATCCAGAGTTAACAATTAGTTGAAGGAATTTAATGTTTGTTTGTATATATAAATTGGGTAAATAACTGTCATGTCACATGGACGGCAGACCAATGCCTCGGCGCTACATTTCTTTTCTCACTTTGTTCGATGAATAAAATTAGATTTTCGAAATAAAATATATAAAAACAATCTATTTTTTAAGTCTAGATTTTACAAACGAAAATTTGTGGCTTAATACAATAATTTACTTCTGTTGTAATGAGAAGAATCCTTCAAATAAGGCATTGAAAGATTCCTTGCATGGCTACTTTCTGCGCAGATAAATAATTTCCATATTTTGTTTGTTGTGGTTGGCAAATTAAAATTAAAACATTTAAACTCGACAGCCCCTAATTCGATGTAAGTAGTGTAAATTTTTTTTTTTTTAGAGAAGCCACATTTGAAGGAAATAAATTATATCACATAACATAGATAGAAATAACATTAGAAACTCCAGAAATGAGTAAAATAAATTAAGAAAAAAAGAAAATACAACACAATTATTTTTTAATTCCCCCCCCCCCGCCCCAAGTGGCTTATTGGAACTGGCAATGACCTGCTTGTTTGAGTTGAGGCGTGCCTTGTTTGGTGCGAGTACAGGCAGGTTAGTGCTGCAGCCGGGAACCTCGAACGCCTCCTCTGAAACCCGGTGACCATACTCCAAGCAGGTGTCGATCCCTACACCAGAACAGAGAACATACTTGGAGGCGTGTTACAACACACAGCTCACGATGATCTCAGAGCTCGGATCAAATATGCGTGAAACCACAAATTTGGCGTCGTGTCAAAAAAGAGCGGAGAACATACATGGAAGCGTGCTGCATCACATAGCTCACGATGATCCCAGAGCTTGAGTCAAATATGCGTGAAACCACAAATTTGGCGTATTGTAAAAAAAAGAGTGGAGAACATACATGGAAGCGTGCTGCATCACATAGCTCACGATGATCCTGGAGCTTGGGTTAAACACGCGTGAAACCACAAATTTTACAAAGTGTAAAAAAAAAAGACCCGAGTTTCAGTGATATGTCAAATACATTAGAACATACATTATTATGTACATCATGGGCTGGAAAACAAATGACCAGGAAAAAAAGTATATAAAATTAAACCCACGACTCAATTTTTTCTACAAGTGACTCTTGAAGAACAAATGCAGAAGTCACCGACCCGCAGACACAGGGATGAAACTGGTTTTCAGACAACAACAACACGGAAATCAAGCCGAGACCCTGGCGCCACCTACCAGGTTTCGGCAGAACAAGGGCAAATTTCCGTGAAAAAGCGGATTCCCCCCCCACCCCGCCGCCCCATAGGAATGTAACTCACAGTCCTTGTTCACGATCCACTTGCCGGAGAGCAGAACTTGTAGGAACTTGAGAGTACGGGGACACAGACCGTCTTTGTTCACAGGCGTGATGAGATGCGTCACTGCGAAAGCGAAAACAGTGCTATTTGATTACACATGCCATTGTCATACATGCTACATGAAACATTGTAAAACAATCAAATGTAAGCCGCACAGGATGGCTGACTGGAGAGAATGCTCACTTCCCATGTGGAAGGTCATAGGTTCAATCCCAGGCAAAGTCAAAACAAGCCCATACAGGTTTGTTTGTTGTGGTTTGTTTGTTGTGGTTTGTTTGTTGTGGTTTGTTTGTTGTGGTTTGTTTGTTGTGGTTTGTTTGTTGTGGTTTGTTTGTTGTGGTTTGTTTGTTGTGGTTTGTTTGTTGTGGTTTGTTTGTTGTGGTTTGTTTGTTGTGGTTTGTTTGTTGTGGTTTGTTTGTTGTGGTTTGTTTGTTTTTGTGGTTTGTTTGCTGTGGTTTCTTTGTTGTAGTGTGTTTGTTTGTTGGGGTTTGTTTGTTTGTTGGGGTTTGTTGGGTTGTTTGGGTTTGACCATGCACACTCACGGTGACATTATACTTATAGTTATACTGGGAGATCGGGCCACCAGCACCACAACCCGATATCCCAATCACATTATCCTGATGCCGAGCTAACCAGTCCTTGCCATATCCTAGTAATCCTGAGTGCCAGGCTAGGGAGCGACAAGTATCAATTTTGTAAGTCATTGTTTTGACTTGGGCTGGATTCAAACTCCCGACCTTCCGCACGGGAAGCCTGTGCTCTACGGATTGGACCACCGCGCCCGGTCAAAACGTGTACAAAATTGATACTGCAAGCCTGATATTTGATGCTATTAGAATAGGGCAAGGACTGGTTCTGGTGGCCCCAGTGTCAGGATCATAGAACTGAGTGGGATATCGTGATGCCAGTGGCACAACATCCCAGTAAGACAGCACTATAAAATCACCATGAGTGCATGTATGACCTAATTACTGTTTGCATCTGACTGTTAATAGAGCTTCTGTGACTAAGTGCGAATAAGGGGGCCATTAAAATATTACGTACCGTTTAGGGGGTGGGAGGGTGTAGGTAGGTCCAAGCACTATGTGTCGTATATGGTCTAGCGTTACAAGTGGGTGAGAACTAATTTTGACCAAAAATTAATGTTGCATGATATTTTAACAACAGGCTTCTGTAGACAACGCAAAGTATTGGCACCCCTAAGGCGTGCAGGCACTCCCGAGCCATAATATTCAATTGGCTGTAGGATGTAATCAATTTTCTTCTCGATTTCGAGGTGTTTTGTGGCTTGCTGGACATACCTTCATCGCAATAGTCAACGACCATCAGCCCATGCAGTAAGCTGGCACACTTCCGTACGCATGCGCGGTCGTCTCGAGATAAACCCGTAACCAAAATCACCACTGGGCCTACCGCCAACACACTGGGCACCATCTGTGGGAACGAAAGCAAGCAGCATATACAGTACTCTGGGTGATTCTAATTGCATGACTCAATAGCATATATACAGAAATTATATATACAGAAATTATTAGTTATGAATGCATAAGTCACAAATCGCCTGTGGCGTGCTTGCGGCGGCCGTAAGTCGGCAAAACCGTATGGTGACCGTATGGTTGGATAGAGCGACCCTACAGCTTTTTGCTGCTGCAAGGGGTTACGATTTGTTTAACTTGACATTAAACTTTTTTCAGACTGTTCCGATTGCTGTACAGACCCGTATGATTTGTGAACATTTCTACCGCAGACTGCAACACTACAGTTTGTAAAAATCCCATCCGTAGACCGCAGAACCGTACGGCAGCAACATGATATGTGATCTAGGCATAAGAGTTGCACGATGAGGTCTATTTTGACTGGTATCAAGAGGTAGCACTGGATTTATTATGTGTAGTACCACAGGGAGCAGCACTAGACCAACTATGAGTAGTACCAACAGGTACCACAGGGAGCAGCACTGGTCGAACTATGAGCAGTACAAAGAGGTACCACAGGGGGTAACACTAGTTATATCATAGCTTGTTTGTTTTTGTTGTTGGAATTTGACGTCCTGGCAATAACTAAGGTCATATCGAGATGGGTACCTGCCCCATGGAGAAATCAAGCCACCATGACCCGATATCCCACTCAATCACATTATCCTGACACTGAGCTAAGCAGTTCTTACCCTATCCTATTAATGCCGAGCACCAGGCTAGGAACTAACAAGTATCAATTTTGTAAGTCATTGGTTTGACTCGACCGGGAATCGAACACCCGATCTCCCCACACGGGAGCACTGCTCTCTACCAATTCGACCACCGGGTCCGGTGGTTATACTATAAGAACTACCAAGCGGTGGCACACAGGGGAGTAGAAAGATTATGTGTTCTGTGGTACCCAGCCACCCTCAATTACCTTTAATAGATGCGGTGGCATATCAGACCGAACTATTTAGAACAGAACACCACACATCGCATGACAATACATCATATGGAACACCTTACCATAACACTCGAGTCCAACTGAGAATCTGCGCTTGTCTCATCAATAGCTGCTCGCATGATGTCACTCTTTGCTAAGTCGCGAGGAATGCGTCCACTCAGGTTTCTGGTGTCAAATTAATAGGAACATTATAAATATAAAATGACATATTAAGTGTATAGGTGAAACAGAAAATCTTACATACCGTTAAGGAAATTTAAAGAATGAATTTCAGGAGTATAAATATTTTATAATAACCCTGAACCATTCTTAGATATTTGTGCAGTAAGGACAATGGCTTAGGTGTAATATTTTGTCATGTTAACCAAATTTGTCGATGCAAAATGCATATTAACTATAATAATGGATTGCAAAATGATAGAACTTTTTTTCAGTAGTAAAATTTGTTTAGCCTGGAGATTTCTATCTGAAATTAATCAATACTTAACACCTGTTAGATATATATCGCATTTTCTGTAGAAGATATTAAAAAAAAGAAAAAATACTCGCCTCCAAGAGAAAGCATTTCTGATTACGCAAAATAAAATAGCATTATCACTTTGTGTTTCTATTGAAAGCGGCATGTCATACTTTGCTTGTTTATCCGCACCCCGCGCCAACAGGAGTCGCACCACTTCAATGCGGTTCATCGAGACGGCATCATGCAAAGGAGTCTCATTGTCATAGCCTGGCACGTTGACAAAGGAACCTGAGTCCAGCAGCAACTCTACCAGAGCGATGTAACCATGGTTACTTGCCTCGTGCTGCATTAAAGAATTGGTGTTCCATTCAGTGATTCACTTACCATAAACATTACATTTTCAGAAAAAAGATTTTTACAGAAGGAATACGTATCGTTATTATTTGTTGTTTATTGGGGTTTTACATTATAAACCACTGCCTTGTGGTACAGGTTCTTGACAGAACCGAAGGCTAAGGGAGCAAACCCTAAACAGAAAACCATGTCACTGTGGCAGCATCAAGGGCAGTTGATGTATGGAACTCCCAACATCTCCCGTCCAGCCACTGCAGGGACAAATAGTTTTGTGCCTGTCTTGACATGTTCTTGTCGGTGTGAAACCTCTATTTGCTCCCCGAGAGAGTGCCGCTGGTAACTTGCAAAAGCCAGCAGCACTTCAACACCTTTGCAGGCAGCTTTCATGAAATGTACAACCGCACATAAAACAAGAAACCTGAACCGACTCATGGACGCAACTCTCACAGCAGAGAGTTAAATGGAGAGCGGCAGTCAAGTAATGAAAGCAGTCTTTGTCGCATCGCGACCGACAGCATGATGATGATGATGACATCATACGTATTATCAAGAGCAGCAATAGTTCTATGGTTAACAAAATAAGGCAATACATGTTTATATTGCATTCATAATTGATGCATGTATTAGGTGAATTGTCAATGACATAAGGTAGTAGCTTAGATAATGAACCCCACTCACTACCACACGAAGGTGGTCTTCCCATATCATCGCAGGACTAACAGGTGGCAGCGCGTAACACTGGGGACTTGGTAATGGACCAATCGACCTCAGCAAGTAGTCACCTCAACTAGAGGTTATATCAGTACCCGCATATGCAGTGGGAGGTCACTTCTACTGATGGCAATAAACTGGGGACGACCCCTTTATTGAAGCGAAATTACAGTGTGCTGTCATTTGTCTATTAGGAGCATTAGTGGCCCATCACAATAATAATGTCATGACATTGGTGTAATACTTATGTGGGAAACTACGCTTCATATGTGTGTGTGGGCGGGGGGGCATGGGGGGGGCTTGGGGTTCGGCAGGACCAAGTAGTCCTTAGCTACTGTAGCATTGTCCACACATGACTTATTAGTCTTTTCTGCTCAAGGAAAGACACTCACACAAATTTTTGTTAAACTGAGCCTGTATGTATGTAGTTGTAAGCATTAAAAGACTTACAATTCCAGGGGGACGAGTGTAGTAGTCTGCACTGACCTCTCAGGCAAGTAACCACATAGACAGGTAGGCATTGGTAGTGCGGTGATATCAAGAGAGCCTAGGTGGTTTAATGGTTAGCACACTGGCTCGGAATGCAAAGAGATGTGGGTTCAAGTCCCACTCTAGCCGCAATATTTCCCATTTTCATCACCCCCCCACGACATATGCAATGACCAGCATTCCAGCTCGCTATCCTCTAAATATGATTAATACAAGATCAAACTCAATTATAAAAATCCATCAACTCAGGAATCGTTGGAACCCATGACAAACAATTTTTCAGTGTACAAACTGTTATTGCCTCATTTGATAGCCAGGAGATTACTCCATTAGTTTAAATGCAGAGTTGTCCTTTAACGACAGGTACCAGTGTATGCGGATAAACAGGCCTCACCAGGGGTGTCCAACCCGCATTGTCTTTCGTGTTCACTTCCGCTCCCTGTTCGAGCAGAGCGTGCACTTTGTCGTAGTCTCCCTGAAGTAGAATGAACAACTAGTTTTGGTTCAAGTGGAGGGTGATAACTGCTCCATAGTGTCATGGTGCAAGTCTGGACACTCTGAAAGAAAATCTGAAATGAGCTGAACTGAGTTCTTACAATAAATCCTCCACCATGAGCCACACTATAATGGTAATCTGACAAATTCCAGGGCTTTTGAAGCGGAGGTTGTTTTGTTGGCCCTTACGCCCTTACGCTTCGATGCAGCGTAAGGGCCATTCAAAGTTTTCATTCATACATACAATTGGGGAGGTATGGCGGAAGTCATGTACAACTTCTAGTCAAGAAAATGTTGATATAAGATAAACTACTGCCATGTAATAAAATGCTGATACATGCTACCTTGTATATATGGGGGGGGAGGGGGGGGGAGACGAGGGATGCTCTGGAAAAGTAATGCTCTCTGTGAAAATGTTGGAAACAGATGACCCTTTATAAAAAATCCCCATTCTTGGGATTTGTCTTAAGCTAAGATTCCATATACGTATGAGAGTATGCGAATGCGGCAAAAAAATCGAAAAGCATGTAAAGGCATAGTGGTGCTTCCATACATCCAAATGTGATTGCGAATGCAAATGCATTTGCCATAAAAAAGAATAGTAAGTGACTTTCACAAATTTGGAGCAAAAAACCCCCAAAATGGCATGGGTATCTTTTGGTTTTTTTTGTTTAATGACCCCACAGCACAAAAGGTAGACATCAGCTATTGAGGCTCCGCATGGGTATCTATGCTGCATATTGTATATCGTATTCGCATGCCACGTATATGGAAGCTTAGTTTTATAGTGGAGGTTTTGTGGCCATTCCATATGAAGGTAGGAATACGACAGGAAGCCAGAGGCACAAAGATGGACAGCCACAGCGCTCCCCTAGAACTCGATGGGTGAACTTGAGACTCTGGCCCTCCGTGACCCTTATTTTTGGCCGATGTCCTATTTCAGGAGGTCACATGGTGCTGCCTCCAGGGTTTATGACCCGTCTCCTGTGCCAACCAATCAAAACATATTCTGAGTAACATCACATGGTTTCTGGCCACATGGTGGCTGTTTATAAACACCCAAGTGGACAGTTGCTATGGTGACTGACCTGTCAATCACTAGCTCGACTGGTTTTTGCTATTAGAATTTAAATTATATACAGCCATTAGACAGCATTTCTAAGCACATAGCTAGTATGTATTGAATTAACATATTGACCTAAAATAAGCAGTTTATCTGTTGTTGTTTTACGTCCTAGCAACATCTAAGGTCATATCAGAACGGTTAAAATACGGGTGACTAGCCGTTTGGGCTGGGAGGCTGCGGGTCAAACCAGTCATGAGTTCTTTTTTACAGTATGCAGTGCTTTCAAAAAGCTATGAAATAGGAGTTGGAATTGTAAAAGTAGAAGTTACAGATGTGGTGCCTTAGGCATCGCGGTGCATACAAAACTATGAGGCGTTGTCTATGTTGAAACAGTACAGGTCGCAGGTGAGCATGTAGACGACACTGGCAGCACGCATTGGTTCATTTTGAAAGCACTGGTACAACTCCAGCCAGTGTGTGAAATAACATGTGTTCTCTCAAACATAAATCCTACCTTTATAACAGCCACGTGCAGTAAGGTTTCACCCTTTGGGTTTTTCTTCATGCATCCAGACGTTCCCTGACTCGGCCCAACTTTTCTAACCGGGGTGCGATTGGCTGATGTACAACTAACTGGTGCCCGTGTAACTGATGTCCTTCTAACTGGTGTACTTGGTATCCTTGTAACTGAGGTCTTTATAACTGGTGTACTTGGTGTCCTTGTAATTAGTGTACCTGCTGTCCTTGTAACTGGTGTACTTGGTGCTCTTGTTATTGGTGTCCTTGTAACAAGTGCCTTAGCAGGAGGCATCACAACCATCTTATCTGTCTCTACTGACGACAATACCTTCTTTCGGTTTCTTTGGCTAGTTTGTGCTTTACACTGCAATGCATCCTCAGACAATGCCGGCGAAGTTACCATTTCTTCCTGTGTTGCCAGTATTTCACCCTTTTTTCTTACTTTCACTGCGATGTTATCTGGCAGTTTACTGCGCTTTGCTGTAGTTTTCCGTGTGACGCGTTGTTGCATAGGTGACGAATTGCCTTCCTTTGTGTTTGCTCTGACTTTAACTGTAACATCCACTGCAGTGGAGGGATTCGTACCAGGGTTACGTCCACGTGTCCTCTTCTGTTTTGTTTTCAGACGAGTCGGAGTATCTATTTAAAATCAAATAAGAATATTACACAAATCTTTCTATGGTGCTTTGGTTTTGAAGCTAAGATTACTGAAGGGTAACAGGAACCAAGTGATTAGATACATGTGGTTGGTTGAAAGGTACCAGGAACTAAGTGATTAGATACTTGTGGTTGGTTATCACTAGTTATGGGAGTCGATTGCATTTTCATAATCAATCATAAGATTGAGCAAACTGATCGATGATTGATAAATAACTGGTTTGGACAAATATGCGCTTTTGTACACATCTGTACATATTAAACATAAACAAGGCTTTAAAATTTAATCTGATGCATCAACTAAAATCGATAGTTGCTTTTTGTAAACAAGCGCTCGAATTGGTTGGCAAAACAACTAACTTTTGACTCTGGTCGATGATCGTCCCACCCGTAGGTATCACGTTCCAGTTGCTCCTATTGAGAGTTTCTAGCATTAATCAATTTCTTGGCAGAATTTCTCAAAGTTAAATAAGAAGTAATTAATCAGCACAGTGACTGCTGATTCCTGAAGCAATCATTAATGGTTACATAGTCACTGACCTGGTATGTTTAAGATGTCGCGCATGAGGAGAAATGAGAGGTTCTGGCACAGTGAGACAGCATTCGTCAACTGACGACTCGTTGAGATGTCTTTAACATGTGAAGGCAAGCCGCACACAGGACATGTGTTACCTATACTTTGTTCAACACATGTGCTGTAAAAGAAAATTTGAAAAAAGATTAATTTCATGTGAAGAAATATTTATTTAT
This sequence comes from Branchipolynoe longqiensis, assembly GCA_030323885.1. NCBI lineage: Eukaryota > Metazoa > Annelida > Polychaeta > Phyllodocida > Polynoidae > Branchipolynoe > Branchipolynoe longqiensis. The sequence goes on along the minus strand of CM059194.1, from coordinate 6,857,532 downwards.
TCATTTATTTATTTAAACCATAACCCCTGGTTTATTTATTTATACATACCGCTAGTCCACTTAATCTAATGGGAACCTTTCATGAGCCATTTCTCTCGATATACACTTGGTGGCAGCACCCGTTCCCAGTCCAAGTCGGCCATCATGGTTGGTTAGAAGGGTGCAGGTGTGTGTGCAGGTAGTCTAGGTGTGTGGTGGGGGTGTAGGTATGTGTGTGGTGGTGGTGTATGTGTGTGTGGTGGGGGTGGGGTGTGTGGTGGGGGTGTAGGTGTGAGGGGGTGGTATGTGGTGGGGTGTAGGTGTGTGTGGTGGGGGTGTAGGTGTGTGGTGGGTGTGTGTGGTGGGGTGGTGGTGTGTGGCAGGGGTGTAGGTATGTGTGTGGTGGGGTTGTAGGTGTGTGGTGGGGTTGTAGGTGTGTGGTTGGGGTGTAGGTGTGTGGTGGGGGTGTAGGTATGTGTGTGGTAGGGGTGGTGGTGTGTGGTAGGGGTGTAGATATGTGTGTGGTGGGGGTGTAGGTGAGTGGTGGGTGTGTGGTGGGGGTGTAGGTGTGTGGTGAGGGTTTAGGTGTGTGGTGGGGGCTGTAGGTCGTGTGGTGCGCGGGTGTAGGTGTACGGTCAGTGCTAGGCTGTAAGGGGTGCTAAGGGGTCACAGGCCGGTACACGCATAGGTGTGTTGTGGGGTGTAGGGGGTGTATGTGTGTGTGGTGGGGTGTGTGGTAGGGGTTTAGGGCACCACACCATACACACTCACCACACACACCAAAATCCTCACCACACCCCTACACCTCAACCACACAAACATACGCCCCCACCACACACCCACCATGCACACACACACCCCAACCACACCCACTGCACCATACACACTCATGACACACTAAAGCATACACAGACCGGCATGGTGCGCCATCTGACGAGACTGATGCAAACTGAAAGGTCCCCATTGCCCGGACTGACCCCACCCATCGAACGGGATGGCTGAATGAACTCAGTGCTCATTTCACATATCCTGGGTTTAATCCTTGACAGAGTTAAACCAAAGACATGCAAAATTTATGTTTGTTGCTACCTTGCCAGATCTCGATTACCTAACATGACGCTCAGCATTACAAGGGTAGGGCAAGGACTGGTGAGCTTATTATCAGGATAATACGAGTCAGTGGGATATATCGGATCATGATGATATATCGGATCATGATGATAGCGGCATGGTCTCCCAGTGGGGCAGCACTAAAAGATTGATAGGATGTTTGTTTGTTTGTTGTTTGTTTGTTGTTTTACGTCCTAGCAACATCTAAGGTCATATCAGGACGGGTACCGACTTGTGACAGTGCGCACTCATGGTGACTTTATAGTGCTGTCCCACTGGGAAACCAGGCCGCCGGCACCATGACCTGGTATCCCACTCAGTCACATTATCCTGACACTGAGCACACCAGTCCTTGCCCTATCCTAATAATGCCGAGCGCCTGGCTAGGAAGCGACAAGTATCAATTTTAAAGTCATTGGTTTGACTCGACCGGGACTCGAACCCACGACCCCACGATCTACCAGCACGGGAGACGGACTAACTCATTCGGCCATCCCGTCTGGTTTGATAGGATGTAAAACCGCAATAAACAGCTAAACCACCCAGTCATTTCCTATCGTAGTAATGCCAATCAAATACCCATGTTTGTATATATATTTAATAGTACCTAATACTATTAGGTTCAACGCAATTAGGTATCAATCACTGAATCAGGGCTCGAACTTACAACCTTCCGCACAGGCTATGGATCTTCTATCATGGAAACAATTTTTCCTGTACACAAAAATCAATACTTCTACGAAACGGGTGCTTAATTGGCATATTACAATTTTTACTACACATTTCCCATTATTAATAGAAGCATATATATATATATATATCTACTGGAAATTAGAAATATTCATGAAATATATTTCATTTATCCATTATATCTATGTGCTGGAAGTAGTGGCCCAATCGGTATGAGCGCAGGCTTCCCATGCGGAAGGTCTGGACTTTGAAACCTGGTTGAGTCAAACCAATGACGTACAAAATTGAGACTTGTTACCTAGCATGGCGCTCGGCACTACTAGGATAGGGCAAGGATTGGTTAGCTCAGTATCACTATCAGGATAATTAATGTGATTGAGGGGGAAAGCGGGTCATGGTGCTGGTGTTGATAATACTGCCAGTGGGGCAGTACCGTAAAATTGCCATGAGTGTGCAGTCATAAGTCGGTACTCACCTGATATGACCCTAGATGTTGACAGGATGTAAAACCCCAACAAACATTATATCCATTATTAGAAAAGAACCAAAACCTAACTTACCTACAGAAGAAGTGCTCACAGTTTCCTAAACCCTTCGGATTTTGAACCAGTTCATTACTGAAAGTAATTATTATTTTGAACATAGATTAATTCACACCTAAATTTACTTCAAGAATATTTATGCATCCTGTAATAAATCAGCCATGGATGAATGCAACGTGAGTTCCCAAACCTCGCTCTAACTTCTAAGAAAGAAATGTAACCCAATCGAAATTCATTGTCGACATTATTTTCGGTCATTCTTTTAATTTGGAAGTCCCAGAAAAGCATAAAGTGACCGTGGTTAAAATTCGAAGTTGTGACCAGGCTATTTTTTATTTACGTCATTCCACGTCATCGCGAGATGTCAATACCGGTCATAGCGAGAGGACTTTTGGAAAGCTTGTTAAAAGTATTTTGGGCTCTGTCAGCTCAAATTGCTTCAAAACTAAGCCATGTTTCATCAAAATTACTCCGGAATAATGATTTGTAGGTCATAACGATCAATTTGATATATTTATCTACAAAATAAGAAAAAAATTCAAATGCGATCGGACTATGCAACTTTAATGTTATGTCAATTACTAAGTATGTGCGCAGAGCAATGATGATACCTACTGTCAACAGTTATTCAGTAGAATTAGGTATCCCAATACAGGTCACCCGAGGCACTGGAATCGGGTCATTGCATCAACAGAAAGGGTGTTTTCAAACTTCTCCAATACGCACAATTGTTGTTATATTAAATAAAGAAATATACCAATTTGAAGCTTAAAATGTGTTCGTTCATTCTGCGCTAATCTAATTAGTGTATATTAATGTAATGTATGTGCTACTGAGCATTTAAAAAGTTAGTTTGTTGCAGGGAATCACGATTCACACGACCATGTTTTGAGTGCCACTCAGGGTTGAAAATCACCTCTGTAGTTTTCAGGTGGAAGTTATATTGGAAGTTACTAAGTTGTAAAGCATGTTATCAGAAAGAGCTGGTTGCAATTTTGGGAAAATCGGATGAATACTTTTCAAAGTACAGCCGAAAGTGTAGATCCTACCCCTTAATTGGTATGCAAAATTGAAATTTATGTCAATTTCCTAAACAATTATCATGATTATTCTGAAACTATGATAATGTTGGTTTATTTGTGGTAACTCATTTTTACTACATGTTTTGGATAGCTGGGTGAAGTTTCAAGGATATTGGTGGTGTATTTCTTTAAATACAAGCATTTATGTAACTCATACCTCTTAATTTCTCATATTGACAAGTGTCAATTTATGTTTTTTGGCATTTTGAATGGTCAATATCTCGGAAAATAATTACATCATTACTCCGGGAAAAAATAGACTTGATATATGCATATAGATGACACAGATTCCTGAAAGACAAGTTCATGTGGCCATTATATTTAGAATTATTGATGTCTGAAATGTGGGTTTCATGCAAAATGCCAAAATAGCTGATTTTTTCATCATTTTTGTCCATATTAAAAAGCCTACAACTTTCTAACTAATCATCCGATTTTAATGAACTTTATGTCCTTTTACTTCTCCTGGTGAGAGCTATGGAACTATATCAAAATATGTTACTTTTTATTGAGTTGCAAAAATGACTTGGGATACCTAGTAGAATGAGCACTTAGTTTCTCTCACATTTGTGCATTTCTGCACATTACCCCATGTGGTATACACACAAATTATTGTATTATTTGAAAGTTGGACAAAATTAGCTTTCTAATGATATAAAATAATATATCGTGAGACTTATGAGCTGTTTTTTGCATCATTTTGAAGTATTAAAACATTTTTTAACAATAATTCTGCTCAAAGTACTCATTAATGTTTGATACTAAAATGTGGCTAAGAATCTGCTCTATCATTTCTATGTGATTTTGAACATATGAGAGCTATGGGGTATTGCGAAAATTTAATTGAATGTTGCCCCAACAATTCTTTATGATCTGCAGATGCGGCCAAAAGTTGAGAAATGCACAAATTCGGCTCTCATATATGTCATTTTTACTAAAAGAATCTAGTATAAAGTGACACAAATTTAAATAATGGATACACAAAGAGCAGTTCATAAGCTTTTAATACATGTACTTTTAATTTCAATGGGTAGCATTTTAGAGTCTAAAATGACCTTTTGTTGGTGCCTAATGATGCATTTCCGCCAGCCTGGCTCACTCTATTGGGATACCTACTATTAAGATATTTGCAAAATTACAACAGATTTGAGTTTGTCTCAGCAAGATCTGTTGAAAGAGCTTAAATTTATACTTTTTGTTGTTAGGTACATCAAATCCCGCTTGGGGCGCTGCGGTATAGCTGTCTCCACTACTGCAGCTGAACTCTGTGACCTGGTTTCTATATGCCTATATTCAGAGGTGCTCTGTAAAACCCATTCACAAATCCTATGCAAATGACTTGCTATACAGGATGTCATCAGAATTGACCAATCACAACCTTGTTTACATCTGGGACAGTTTCTAGTGCATTAGGGAATACCTCTCATGGTTTACAAGCTGTTGAAGTCAACCACTGTTGAAAAAGTCATCGAACAGATAAGTAACATTCAAAAATCATTCTAGTAGTCTGACAATCCTCAACATTTGAAAAATAAATATTTCACCGGACCATGCAACTTTAATAGCTATAACCAATAGGACAAATGTTGATTTCTAGGAAAACTAGATCGTAGATAACTTTGGAACGACTAATCATATTTACTCGAATTAAAAAAACCTTTAATCTATTCTGTGAGCTCTGTCTGTCTACCGATTTGCAGTGCTGTGCAACAATTTTACAATTTTCATGTGATGTGCGTATTGTTGTTTTTTTGACATTTTAGCTGATCTACCTATAATCTAGATAAAAGATTTGCCCCGTACTTCTAGCACAGGGGTGAAAACCAACCCATTAGAAAAGCTGGCGAAGAATTTTGACATGCTGGGTTAATTAACTGAGCTTGTAAATTCTTAATATAATAAGCACAATATATTCTTTATGTACGTCTTCATATTTACCTGCTACTTTTGAGTTGGAAAATATAATAAAACATATACTTTAATGCAATTTAAAAGTGAAATCGACGGCGTTCTCTGGCCGCCATCTTGTCTTTTTGCATTCTCACCCATTTCACCAACTCTGCGTTGATATAAGTAACCATTTGACACTGGTGCCAGGCATTCTAAAGCTATTTTCGCCCGTATTTAGACTACATTGTCGTTCACCCCTGGCCCTGTACTGTAAGTAAGGGGTGAATCTTCTATCTACCTAAGGCTAAAGCCGTGTTCACACACGGGCGTTAAGTCGCCTCAACTAGTTCGCCTCATCTAAGTCGCCTCACATTCGCTGTGTGGACACTACGCTGAGGCGACTTAAGGCTAAGTCGCCTCATCTAGTTCGCTTCAAGTAAACTGCGTCGCGAGGTAGGTTATATGAACCGATCTAACTTAAGTCGGCCCAACTTCCTAATGTGAACGGTATCGGTTTACTTGAAGCGGCTTAAGCACGTCACAGTCGAGACCTGAGTTTGTTGACTTTCCGGTAAATTTGCTTTATGAAACTGCTAGCTGTGCACAGATATTTTTTTCATCATTTATTTTTAGGGTTTCACTTCCCAGCAGAAGTTTTGACCGTTCCAAAACAATACGATTCAGTCGAAACAGATCTAGGTCGAACTCACTCTCTCGTGCCGACGTCGACTAACCGAAACTGGTGCTGGTTAGTATGGACTTGCTCATGCGCAGATATCGATTTCTGCCTTAAACCGCTCCGTGTGTGGACACGATACTCGTTCGCCTCATCTAGTTCGTCTTATCTAGTTCGGCCTAAACTTGTAGGTGTGAACACGGCTTAAGCCTATAGGCTAGCTGTTAGTACCTATAAATTATAATTATATTCTATAATCCTATAAAGGGAGTGCATGTGATGTCATCACTTAGCAGTTAGCCATCTTGGAGTACACTTAATACCACCTATGGCGCCACCTGTCATATACCAAGAACACTACAGCCACCATTGGGCCTACCTATAGTTAGGGCTGCCCAAGTGTGTGGCGCCACCTAGTGGGTACTGCCTGAACCTATCTAATTCTTCAACAAAGCATTCAAAGTGTCAACATACTGCGCTTTTGCAACGATGTGAGGCTACATGATTTAAAAAATGCTTCCCCTCCATCAAAAAACCCTTTTCCCCCAACTTTTGAGGCCAAACTGCTCAAAACAGTGACAAATAAACCAAGAAATCGGTAAATAAACACATTGACTGGCCTACTAAAATGCTTTTCCTGATCTAACCTTGCCTGCTAATTTTAACTGCATGGTATGTGGATGAATGTCTTCTGCTTTCTGTTTGCTTTTTCTTCCTTCCCGACTTTATACCATAGGTAACAACCCACAAGAATGAAAATAGTAGTCAAAGATGGCCCAAACCATAACATTCTCTGTAAAAACCACAAATGCATGGCCATGAATATATGTCTACATATATTTCTGTGTCTGCATGTGTGTATATGTACATGTATTGGTAAAAATGCACTATTTTTGCAATGATGACGAAAGCTTCAATTTGAGTATTTGTTGCAGTATTCAAATGTCCATGTTATCAATGAGAGATATTGATTGTAGATATCTGCTGAAAACTGTTTTGTTGTTGCTATGTTGTTTTTTCCAGTGGTGCGCATGGTTGTAGTTTTGTGAGTGTGACCATGGGGTTTCTGGACTGAACATAGGAATTGATAGGTATGTTCACTGTGATGACTACGGAGAGGATATTGCGGAGTGGTTTGACTGCCTGCCTCTCATCCTACAACGTATGGGACTTCATTTCTGGTCCCAACATGTGATCAAGGTGGGGTGTCAATTGCCATGGGTGAACATTACTGTCTACTGGGACATGCATCTGATGATAGTGCACCACGTGCTCAGTTGTACCTGCAAATCTTAGTCAAGGTGATGACTGAGCCAAATTTTCCTGAAATTATGAACAACTGGCCGGCCTGAGGCAGATAAAGAAATTTAACCATTGGACTGCGGCATACAGCTAGGTCGGTCCATAATTCACCTAGCGCGCATGATTGTACCATTGTACACTGGGCAGGATAGCCGTATTTAATGCTCGGTTTGAAACCACTGACTGCACTGACATTTGCAGAGCATTGGCACATGTTGAGACATACTTGCAGGAATGTTGAAATATTGGTTCTCTCAAAAGTACAATGTGGAATATTGATATTTTCTGATTGTTCCCTCACCCAATCATACAAGGTTATACTAACATGCTACCAACCAATAAGCTATCTGCTGAACATGCACTAACCTGATAAATAATCCACGAATATCTGTCCTGACCAAAAAGAAGCACAATGTCTGACATCATGATCATGTCTATGACATTAGTCAACACAAACGGGGGCATATGTATTCCCCCCACTAACTTACACAACAAGGAGTCCAACCCACCTGAAACACTGGGTCATGAGCCCAGGGTATGGTGGGTGAGGTGGTGGGGGGAGCGTGGGGATGGCAGGGACTGTGTGGAAGGCATTACACTTCCTCTAGATGAAATCAAAAGCCAGGCTGGTTTCAAAATAGCACACCTTAATATTAGAAGCTTAATTAACAAAATTGACATGCTCAGAGTTGATCTGCCGTGGTCAAATATAGATATATTCACAGTATCTGAAACTTGGCTAACAAAAAGCACTGAAGATAAGCTTGCATCAATTAAAGGATACCAGTTAACAAGAGCAGATAGAACCACCAAACTACCCAATGGAAAGACTAAGATAGGAGGGGGCTTAGCAATATACTCTAAATCAAACATTGATGTGGATGATGAGACATTGAAGCACTTAAACCTATCTAACGCTACAATTGAAGCCCAGTGGGTTATAATTAAACGAGACAACTGTAAGCGCATTCTATTAGGGAATATATATAGGATGCCTAATGGCAGCCTAGATACTGCATTAGACTTATTAACTAACTGTTTGGACCAGATACCAGACATAGACAAAATGGAGACACTGGTTATGGGAGATTTTAATGCAGATACAGCAGATCCAAGCACACAGAACAGCTACAAAAGTTAGTCATTTTGCAGTTTCACAGGGATTGGAGCAGGTCATCAAATCTTGCACTAGAATAACCCGAAAAAGCAAAAAGATTCTAGACCTAGCCTTCACAGACATGAAATACTGTACTACTACAGGGGTAATTAACTATAATATAAGCGATCATAAACCAATCTATGTTATCAAAAAACAACCTAGGGATGTTAGGGGTCTAATAGAGTTCTGGGGTAGAACTTACAGTCAATACTCTACTGATAAATACTGTGAAACTCTAAGGCAGGAACCAATTGAAAACTTTCTCCAAACAGAGGACCCTAATGCATGTTGGCGACTATTATTGGATAAAATAACGCTAGCCAGCAAACGAGGAATGCACCCTATGCGACTCTATAAGGTTAAAGAAAATCGTCCCAAATGGTTATCTAATGAAATCTTAGAGCTACAGAAAGATAGGGATTACTTTGCGCAAAAATTTGAACATACTGGCAACCCTGAGGATGAATTCATAGCCAAACAACTAAAGAATAAAGCAACGGCAGCCTACAGAGGTGCAAGGGCCAAGTTTCTTAAAACAGGAATAATTTTGAATAAAAATAAACTCGAGGAAGGCATGGAGGGTAATTAACGATATAGCTCCAGCACCTGTACAGTCAGTGGGAAATCTAACCGATGAATTAACTGGGGATAAAATACCTAGGGGAGAGTTAGCCAACTTTCTATAAATAACTACTTTGTCGACATTGGTGAGAAAAAACTAGCAAATCAATCAGAGGATATACCACTAAATGACAAAAAATACCACCCAAATGTTAATACTCATAAATTTGAACTGCACCCAGTCACAGCTCAAGAACTTATCAAGAAAGTGCAGTTACTCTCTGAATACAAGTCATCAGGGCTAGAAGACCTAAGTTCCAGGCTCATCAAAGATGCCATGCTAGCACTGGCTACTGAATTCACATATCTAACTAATCTAATTATTGATACGGGTATCTACCCAGATGCAAGGAAAAGGGGCAATGATTATGCCAATCCCGAAAACGTCGAACCCTAAAAACGTGCAATGAACTAAGAACCTATATCACTTCTTTCCAATACCAGGCAAAATAGTTGAGCAACTAATCCATGACCAAATAACAGAATTTTATGAAAGTACAGGTTACCTAGCAATAAGAGCAAAAATGGTTTCAGGAAGAACCACTCCACAACCAAAGCAGTGGCAGGGTGTGCTAGACACACTAATGACAGGGATGGATCAAGGAAGATTAGTCTATTGCTGTCTTTATAGACTTTCGTAAAGCATTTGATACTGTAGACCACAAACGTTTTAATAGAAAAAGCGGCAAATAGTGGGTCTGGGCACAGGGACAACTAAACTGCTAAAAAATTACCTACTCAAACCGTTCACAGTATACTAGACTTGAAGGTGTTATTCCTCACTGAGAGAAGTGAAGACAGGGGTACCACAGGGATCTACCCTGGGCCCACTATTATTTCTTAATCTACATCAATGACCTCCCACTAGTACTTGAAAAAGTAAAGGGAAGCATATTTGCTGATGATGTGGCACTGGTAGCTACAGATGTTGATGTGAAAGTAGCTGAATCCAAAATGAATCATGATTTAGAAAGAGTAAACCAGTGGAAAAGGGAAAATAAAACTATCCATAAATATTATAAAAACTAAATATGTAATATTTGCAACTAAAAACTAAACGTTCCAGTTCACCAATTGTCAGTATAAAAATAGGAGAGTGTATACTTAAGGAGGCTCTAAGTTATAAATATTTAGGTACTACACTTGACCCTACAATGTCAGGAACCAGTCAATTAAGTAGAATTACCAGAACATTGGCAGCCAAAATGAACACCTTCCGGAAAATAAGGCATTATGAGGAGTGTAACATGTTACGCAAGTATTATTGAAAGCTAAGGCTAGTTGATTCGTTGGTGAAACGGTCCGGTGGGACGTTGAAGCCGACGTGGTTTATGCAGCACTATGCTGCTTTGATGTTTTGTGCAGCCCGGCGCTGCTTTGATGTGTCCGGGCAGCGCCCACCAGGCTCCAGCAGCACGGCTGGGCCTTGTCGCCTCCACGCGACACTGTATCTGCATTCATTCGGCAGGAAATTTGCTTGAGACGGACGTGTCAGCTACGCTACTACAGGGAGCTTGCGCTGCCACGTAGGAGTGCCACGTCTAAGGCACTACACAAGTGGGAGGAAGATTGCGTGGGCAATCGAACTGGAGGGTGCACACTGCTAGCGGTGCACAATGGGTATCGATCTGTGTCAAGGCTGTGGGGACGAGCACGAGGCACCACGTGGTGCGAAATGCAAAGTTGTCAAGGCAAAGGTATCGAGACGTATGGTGAAAAGTGAACCGTTGGGGGAGGAAAACAGGGACGATACAGGAAGTGTGGAGGAGGCAGTCGATAAGATGCGATGCATGGCGATCGGCGGTGGGAATGAAAAAGATGATCCTGTGAGTAAACCGATCTGTGTGATAGATGTCGAGCCGGATGAAGAGGAGATAGAACTGCGGCGCAGACTGGCGCAAAGAGTGCGTGATAAACGCAAGGCGAGATTGAGGGCGGAACTAGAAAAGGACACTAGTTTCAGAGGAAAGACGAGATGTCAGAGAGCCGATCAAGGAAAAAGAGGAGGGAGAAGAAGAAGAAGAGAAAGACGCGGAAGAGCAGTAGACGGCGACAGGAGACAGGAGACAACGATTCAAGCCGCCGAGCAGTGGTTCGTCGAGTTCCTCGACGGAATCTTCGGACACGGATAGCAGCACAGAACGCAGTAGGGAGCGCCGGAGGCGCCGGCGCAAGAAACGCAGTAAGTTTGCCCTGGATAAATATACAAAAGGGAGAAAAAAATGTAAAAAACGTGAACTATAATGAACTTATGTACGCTGCGTGTGTGTGTGGGGCTCCAAGAGGGCAAAAAAGGCAGGCATGGATGTTGAGGCACTGATGGGTTATCTAGGACACTTAGCCTACATGTGCATGCATGCTACTACCAATAACTACTCGGATGAGGCGTATAGGGGCCTATGACATGGCGATACGGGAGAAGGCGAAGGAAGAAAGGGCTGCGGGCATTCAAAATGGGCGACAACGGTTGTCTCTACTGCACTTTAATATGGACAATTCCAAATCATACAAGGAGGTGCGGAAGCCTAAGGGCAACCACAGTAAGGAAAGTGAAATCAGGGGAAGTGCGCAGCATAAGGTGAAAGGTGCGTGCTTCGCACACAACTACAACAAGGACGGCTGGTGCGCGTGAGAAATGCTTCGTGGGATCATCACTGCTTAACGTGTCGCAGTAAGGCTCATGTGGCCGAAGCATGCCCGCAAGAAGAAATATTGACTGTCGGAAGGCGGTTACAGTAAGGGCGGCATGAATGAGGAAGGCGCCGAGGTAGCTCGCGCCAGGAACGGGACGGCATCGGCCGGGGGGGGTTACATCGGTAATCCCTTGAAGTTACCGCCATCGGGCGGCTCTAAATGACTGTACAAACGGGGGATGCGAAATCGACCGCGGCTAATCTAACCACAGGGATTAGCACAGGAAGCCACGACGGCGACCAAAGGGAAGCGGTGGTGATGGAAGGAAAAACAAAGGTAGAGGCCAGTGCTGCACACACACACACCCGGGCAGGGATCTCATGCTTGAGACTGCCGCCGGGGAAGACAACAACAAAGGGACAGGCGCAAACAAAGGCCGGGGGGGCGTGCGCATCTATGATAGCTCTGATGTATCGCACCCGGTAGTTAGCTACCCGTAACGAGGACTGGTTCAGGGTAATTGGCCCGGAACCAGCCCGCATGGAGAGTGGTGAATTAGTATGCACCCTATGGGTAGTGGACAGGGAGTGTCGCTATAGCTGGACTGAACACTACATTGACATATTCAACGCTTGTATTAGGGGTTATTGTGACTGTGTGTACTGTATCGATGGGGCGCTGGCCCAATTAAAACCTTGTCGTATGTTCTCAGAATGCTTTTGTAGGGGCGATGTGGATCCTGATTGGGAATACGTGTTGCGGGGTGCCTGTTTCGGTTTCAGGGTAATCGATGAAGCGTGCGACAGCAGATACAATAAAGCCAATTATGGCTCTATAACTAAGGGCGAGGTCGGGGTAGCAATGTGTGGGAGGTTGCAATCTGAGCTTGATGAACAAATGTTGACTATTGTTAATAAACCATGTGTCTGTATTCATGGCCTAGGCGCGGTGCCTAAGGGGCATGACGATTTCAGAGCCATAGTGGACTGCTCTAGTCCAGAGGGCATATGTGTCAATGACCACACCGACGGCTGTCGGGCAAACTTTTGTTACAACTCGGTGGAATCAGTCACGGATATACTCCAGGTAGGCATTATATGAGCGAAGAGACTGCACTTCTATTGTACAAAACCACAATACTGCCCATCATTGATTATAATGACATAATATATAATATACTAACTAAAAAGCAGCAAGCAAAGCTCCAAACTATTCAAAATAGAGGTTTGCGCACAGTATTTAAAGGAAAAACACTACATACCATTGAGATGCACAATAAAGCTAAACTAGATGCCCTAAATATTCACAGAGAGAAGCACCTATTAGGCCTAATGTACCACCGCGCGAAAGACCCATATTACATAGACACACCTACACAAGCCACACGTGCAGCACAAGCCACCCTCCTGAAAGTGCCACATGTTAAAACTAGTAAAATGAAAAAGTCACCGGTTGTTCTGGGGGGAGCACTCTGGAACCAACTACCAGCACGTGTCAGGAACAGTGATTGTTACAAAACTTTCAAGATAAACCTCCATGCACATTTAAATCAACCAGCCTAGGCCAAAGCAGATCAATGATACACTGGGTCGGTGTTGCCGTTCCTTTCCCTGTCCCCCCGCTCCCCCACCCCCAAACAAACACTGTAAACCCAACCAGTAGTGGCCAACTAGACCAAAAACCCATCTACAATGGAATGAGCCTGGAAATGATTGTAGTTGGATCCTACTGAGGTACATGATTAATCAATATTAACGTACTTACTAACTCAATAGGCCCCCCACCTGAGATTACCATGAACGTAAGTTCAATCACAAAGGCCCACCCTACATCCCCCATCACCCTTTCAAAGAGTATGTTACTACTAGAAAGATAACCAGCTGTGCCCCACCCCTACTAATGCCTGCCATACTAGTCTAACTTAGTTACCTCCCCGCATGTGTTTCTATTTTTCTTATCTTGTTCTTTAACTATCATTCATGTAACGATGTTTTGCTTATTTTCCTGTAATTGTCTATTTGTATATTGTTGTAGATTTGTTTACTGTGTAGAGGCAATTGTGATTAGGGCTGGAAGACCAGTGCATTAGCACTGACAACATGTTATTCAGAGGAATAAAAACACTTGAACAAAAAAAAAAAACAAAAAAAAAAAAATGTAAGCACTTCCAAGCCTTGCATATGTAATCCAATATGGCCACCGGAAGTTGCCTCGTGACGTCATTACACCCCCTCTATTCTGACATTTCATCTTATTCATGTTACAGTCTTCACCTAAAACATCACTTCTATGGCTATTCGCATGATATTAGAATGGATAGATGGCAGAAATCAATGCATTGCGTAATTAATCAATTCTAGTAATTGTGACTCAGTAAACACTGAAAACAGTCTTTAAAACTATTTTTATGGGCGATAATAAACACAGCGAACAATCAACACTGACAACAGCTGTCACGCTTACCAATAACCACATAGCAGAAGATTTTCAAGTTCCCTAAGAGCAGATTTGGTGTGCGTCCACGTGTTATCCATATATGATTAATGGAATAGGTATACAACAACTTGCAGACAACCTTGTCGTTAGCTAAACGATATAGCTTTCGCTAGATAAATATAACTTTTCGCATATTCAAGTAATTCCAAAATCGCTGCAGACGTCACGTTCAACTTTCCCGCAAATTTCGCTGGTTCCGTTTTGCTAGCGACGCTAAGGCTTGTACAGGCTGGTACCAGCGTTATTGCTTCTGTAACACCCTCTTGTTAGTTCATCAACTACAGGCCGCCTTCAGGGTTCGTCTCGGAGAGTATTTGCGTTCAGGGTGCGTCTCGGAGACGTCTCGGAGACGCCTCCAATTTCAGACAGCAGACAAAAAGCACCTCGAAAATGGCCACCGTATTCAGTGGTTTCAGCCAATCACAGCGCAGCTTTTCCATTGGAAATGGCCACCACCCATGGGGCTGGCCATTTTCGAAGCAACAAACTGCTTTTCCTGTTCAGACTTGCATGACGTCAGGGATTTCCCCGAGTTGTCTTGGAGGTGTAGCCTGGGCGTCTCCGAGACGCACCCTGAATGCAAATAGGCCAAAAACCGTTGCGGAGACGTCTCCGCGGCACCTCAGAGAAGCACCCTGAACGCGGCCCTGGTCCCCTGGCCTGAGGTCGCCACTGAATGTGTCTTGTGGCTCCATCCATAAGGTCACATGGTGTATTTCAAGTTGGCTGACATGGAAAGGTTGAAAAATTCAGTAGCTTCCACCAATCAGAGCTGTTCTTTTCAATTGCAAATGGCAGCCCTCTATGGGAGCAGCCATTTGCCGTCGAAATGAACAGCTCTGATTGGTTCTTTTCGATTGCAAATGGCCACCCCCATACAGGGCAGTCATTTGCAATGGAAGAGAACAGCTCTGATTGGCTGAAACCACTGAAGGCATTTGACTTGTCCTCTTTGCATTCGAAAACCTAGTTCACTGCGCAGGTGGGCAGAGCCTAAATTTTGCATGGGGTCACCACTGGGCCCCACCCGGTCAGGGGCCGCCGAAGTATGGTGGCACCACATAGCGGGTACTGCCGAACCTTTCTAATTCTTTCACAGAGCATCCAATGTGTCAACATTCGTCACTTTAGCAATGATGTGAGGCTCCATGATTTTGCAATTGAAAAGAACCAATCAGAGCTGATCATTCACCACATGCTACTAATTATCCCTTGTGTTGATTATTTACTTGCACTGAAGCAAAAATGAGAGACAAATAAGTGTTCAAACTTCCTGTCTACCATTTGCTATTTCGATTGGAAATGGCTGCCTGTCTATTAGAATATCCTAATTTGGGACCCACATTGAATCAATATGGGTCCCAAATTATGACAGGCCAACAGACAGGCAACTACAGAGCCTCTGTTCAGGTCTAAAATCTCCCCCATCCATTAAGCGGTACAAAGGTATGGTTGAGAAGGATGTAAAAATGTGACTAACTAACAAACATAAGTGAGGTGTAATACGGTTGCTTTCGGAACAAGTCAGTAGAGAATCAGAAGTTACAAATGCCCACCAGTGCTCAGGAAACACCATTTTCAATGCAAAAGAGTTTTAGTGTGGAGTGCTGGGTTTTCTACAGCAGGTATCACCTCTTAGCTTATCTTTTTAGCCAGAATTAGTGTCTTATCATCTTAATAGCTGATATGAGGTCCATGTATCTCTATGACATTAAACTGTTGTTGTTGTTTTGGGGAGTTTTCAGTCGCATTGGTGCGCTGAAGGCTGCAAATCTGCAGCACTGAATGGGCACCGCTGAAAGCAGTCCCATGTGGTCGGGAGTTGGGTTCCGGTGTGTAGTGATCAGAGGAATTGAGGGGCAGGGGGGAGGGGGCGGAGGAAGAACAAGGCAGCCTAAGAGTCCAACCACAGTCCTCTGAGAGGGCCGGGGGAGGCTGGGTGGTTGGTGTAGTTTTACACCCCAGTAAGACCCTAGGCCATACAAGGATGTGCACCGACTTGTAACAGCGCGCACTCATGGCGACTTTATACTGCTGCCCCACTGGGAAATCAGGCCGCCGGCGCCATGACCCGATGTCCCACACAGTCACATTATCCTGACACTGTGCGCCCAGTCCCTGTCCTGATTTCATAACGCCAAGCGCCTAGCAGCAACAGGTACCCATTTTATAAGTCATTGGTTTGACTCGACCAGGATCCAAACTTCAGTCCCTCCAGATTCACCGGTATGCACCGTAAGTCCGGCCAAGGCCAGAGGAAGAAGTGAAGTGAGGAGGATTAGTTAGGCAGAGGGTGGGGTTACCTGTTTGTTGCAGTGAAAATTAGTGGTTAGTTAGTAGTGGCACCAAGTCAGCTATGGCGATGAGGTGGGGCCTGCTAGTCCCCGATGTCATGAACTGGGCGACCGACAGTGTTGATGATGTCTGCATTCTGGCGGTAGAAGCGCGCAAGTGCGTTCCAGGATGACTTGGAAATCCTGGAGAGGATAGCCAGAGCGGCCCTATTGTCGCTGAGTTGGCGGTCAGCATCCTCCATGAAGTCGCTGATGGCAGATCTGTCGATGGCGCCACATGAGGCGAGTATGTGGGCCACATTAAAGATATTAGTTCCGCAGGGACAGCGCTGGAGGTTGGGGACATCAATCCAACGGCGGTAGCCAGTCCTGAAGCGGTTGATGGCGACTTGTGTAGAAGCAGGAAGGCCGACTGGATGGGGGATGTTCGTTCTGACCAGGGTGTACCAGAGCCAGCTTATTGAATAAGGGTTCCGTACTTGTTCCTTCTGTGTGGCTCGTTCCCAGAGTTTGGTGGTGGCTCGAGAAGCGGCGGCCAGTTTGGTGATGGATGGAAGGATGGCTGTCTCTACGTCTGCTCGGTTGGCACCGGCTAGAGTGGCATAGTCGGCCTGGTCATTACCATACAGTCCTATATGCGAGGGGACCCATAGCAGGACTGTTTTGAGGTGTGCCTGATGTCTGGTGAAGATTTTAATATGGATTGCGTCGGCAAGGGAGTGTCGGGCATTTGGGTGGGCGATCTCTTTGATGGCATTCAGAGAGTCGGTAATGATGATGGCACTTGAGTTGTGGAGGTCTTCGAGGGGACATTAAACTGACTTTAAACTGGTTTTTTTTTTATTGGAGTTTACTCCTCCAGTGTCATGCTTTGTGGTAGGCATTACCTTTCAGTTCCTCAAAAGGAGGGTTCTCTAGCTACATTTTAGGTTTTGTTTTCATGACATAGAGCACAGATTTCTCTACAAAATCTTCATCAAATCACTCAAAGGGGGTTAAAAGAGTTCTTGAATATTATTATTTTTAAACAGATTCTATTGACGTTAAAAAACGTTGCACTAATGTTAAACGAAAACGTCATAGTGACGTTAAAAAACGTCTCTATAACGTTATAAAACATGTTATATAACGTTATTTACTCCATACAAAATAACGTTTATATGACGTTTTATTATAACGTTATTGTAACATTCAATAACTTTATACTGAAATCAATGTGACGTTTTTTTTTGTTAATGGGATACACCTAGGCAGTTACCGGTTAAGGAATGCCCTTCAGCAACTCCTAGTAGTAGTACCTAGGGTAATTTGAACCACTACACCAAAAGTAGTACCTGATAGTGATAGCTATTGGCAGTATTGCCACTGATTCACCAATTAGCATCATTATTCATAGATACAAGATTCACCCCGTACTGCTGCAGTAGCCACAGGAGGAATCTTTTATCTACATTATTCAATGTCAATGTGAAGACTCCGACAAACATTACTGCATTATTAGCAGTTCCTCAATTGAAAATATAATATTACAGAAAGGCTTTATTGTATTCATAAAATAATATAAATAGTATAAATATACTCATAAAGACGGTAAGTAAATCAAAGCAGCAAAGGTACAAGAAATGTTCGCCCACAACATTGCACCAGCCCTCTAAAATGGTCGTGGTGGGGGACACCGGACCCATCAGCAACCAATGTCCGAAATCCAACAACGTCAGCGAGGTAATGAATATACAAAACTGGGCAGCCTTCTAACTTTTCAATTTATTACTAAGGCTCTACGGTAGAACCTTGTGCTGATTTTATGGCCTGGGCCAATAGGAATCAGGCTTATTTCATGAGTATTTTGAAATTGAAATTTTGTTGTAATTTGACCACAGTTATTTCCTGTTCTTTGAAGAACGCTCAAACAACAAAAAGGCATTCACCCCAAGCACCTATTTGCCTCTGCGTTCAAGCCCATGCTTTTAAAGTAAATGTCCATGATCCAGAATTCGAGGCAGTGTGCATCTTTCCCCACAAATCTAGGACCGGCTATTCGCACAATAATTAACCAAAATGTTTGTTTACACAAGTTAATATAACTGTACGATATACACGAGCTTCAGACGTTTAGAGAAAGCATGTCTGCTCAACTGCTGCATGAACTTTTTGGAGACCACATGCGTGGTCTTAGAGTAGGCACTTGGACGTTCACCAATAGGCTACAAAATGCTGCACAAAATATACTTTATTTGTTATAATAGCTTTATTAGAACCCAAGATATGTCGGAGTACGGTTCCTGTCACCACAATGTATACCGGTGTCGCAGTTTCAGCGCCCGGTCAGTTTCAACGGCCCGTATAGACTCAAACTCAAGGCATTGTCAATGGTCGTGAGCAATCTTCATACAGAAAATACAGGAAAAGTGATATATCTCTAAAAGCACACCACCTAGAAACAAATCGCTTTGTACACATATAGAAAACATCTTTACCAAAAAGACTATTAAATTTATAAGGTTAGGGTTCTTGATTTGTATTAATTTTGAATAAAACTAAGGTTTTGCACTGCGCGTACCGTCAAACTCAAGGCATTGTCAATGGTCGCTAGCAATATTCATACAGAAAATACAGGAAAAGTGATCTATCTCTACAACCACACCACCCAGAAACAAATCGCTTTGTACACATGTAGAAAAGATCTTTACCAAAAACATTATATTAAATTTATAAGGTTAGTGACGATGATGTTAGATTTTGACGCATGCGCATGAAACTGACCGGGCGCTGAAACTGACCGGGCGCTGAAACCGCCACACCGGGACACTTTAATTAAAGATGCAGAAATTAGACCCTCTTGCCTAGATAGTAAGTAGCATTACAAAGTGTGATAAAATTGTGAGACTTGACAAGAAAACCTACACTGATTCAAAGTAATGCTACATTGAAGAAGCTGCCACATGCAGTACATTTTTTTGTTTAAACTTATCAAAATGAGTTCATTACAACATATAAGGTCACCACGAATATATTCAATCGATATGTCATTCAAACTCTAATACTATATTCACTTAGCTGCATCCCGTTTACCTCCCATCTCGGTTGCCTATGGCGCTTTGCTTACTTTGTTATAATCTAGCAAGACAACATTAATTGATATTTTCTATATACAATTCTTTAAGTTGGTTGTTGGAGCTTTACTTCCTGACAACATATACGGTCATATCAGGATGGTACCTTTATAGTTCTGCCCCACTGGGAAATCAGTCTGATGGCATCATGACCCGATATCCCACTCAGTCACATTCTCCTGACATGACGGCTAACTATTCTATTAATGTAGGGTGCCAAGCTTGAAACTGACAAATATATACTTCCGACCTTCCACATGCG
Source organism: Branchipolynoe longqiensis (assembly GCA_030323885.1). NCBI lineage: Eukaryota > Metazoa > Annelida > Polychaeta > Phyllodocida > Polynoidae > Branchipolynoe > Branchipolynoe longqiensis. The sequence continues at coordinate 6,837,682 of CM059194.1, read as the reverse complement.
AGGCCCACTCTCTATGCCGATCCGGTCACCGCACCCGGTCATTCCTTAAGTAGAACCATTGTAAATAACACCACTGGTTTATGACTGTAAGTACCAAGGATAATATTGAGGTATGAAACGAAATCTGGCTCTCATGAACTTGAATACGAAATTAAACGGGAAAATAATATATTTGTCTCTAACGGCATATATAGACATGAAAAGAACCTACATGAACGCACATTTATCAAGAAGTCTATGATGATTTGCAGTCAGAATAGAAAAGTATTCAAATACTTCTGCTCGTGTGCTGGTCTAGAGCTTTTACAGCTAACAACGACTTTAATGAATTACTAACTAATATCACTTTACACAAAATCAATATCTTCACAATACAATTAACTTAAAGACTTTGAATACATCAGGGGGAAAGACTAAGTGAATAATGACCAATAGAAATATGATTATGCAGCACTGACCTGTAGGCCAATGAGGAGCTTTCATTGCAATACCAGTTTGCATGACTCTGTGAGATGGCGCACCATGCCGGTCCCATGTAATGCTGCGTGTTGGGTGTTTCACCATTTTCACTGTGTCATCGATTGAATCAAACTGCCCGGCCATTGAGTTTGCCGATATGTATCGCCAAAACTTGGATTTATTCAAAATTACTAGAAATACATAACAATTTGGCATAAACATGGATCATCATCATCATGCTGTCAGTCGCAATGCGACAAAGACTGCTTTTATTTCTTAACCGCCGCTGTTCCATGCGGTTGTGCATTTCATAAAAGCTGCTTGCAAAGTGTTGAAGTGCTGCTGGCTTTTGCAAGTTACTAGCAGCAATCTCTCGGGGAGCAAATAGAGGTTTCACACCGGCAAGAACACGTCAAGACAGGCGCAAACTATTTGTCCCTGCAGTAGCTGGCCGGGAGATGTTGGGAGTTCCCTTCATCACTGCCCTTAATGCTGCCATGGAAGCATGGTTTTCTGTTAGGGTTTGCTCCCTTAGCCGTTGATTCTATCAAGAACCTATACCACAAGGCAGTGGTTTATAACTTTGCAAGGCAGGGGCGTCAAACACCCTGAGGTATTTTAGCAGATAGGTACTGCATTACCCGCATACCCCCACACCCCCAATACCATTGTAAACATGGATGCACACATGCAATATAATGATACAATGAATATATTTAAGACAAAACTAGCCATAGTTAAGGATTGTGAGGTATGAAAATACAATTCCACACAAATAGTTAAGGATTTTGAGGTAAGAAAATACAATTCCACACAAACAAATGCATACAGCCATTGAGTTTGCCGATACGTGTAGGGCAAAACTTCAACTTTATTCAAAATTAATGGAAATACATAATAATTTGACAAAAATATGGATGCACACATGCAATATAATGACCTGATGGAAATATCTAAGACAACACTAGCCATAGTTAAGCATTTTGAGCTAAGAAACATACAATTCGACACAAAATAATCAGTCATTTACTACACTGGCTATGGCTCTAACACTAGTCTGAGTGACCAGAATTGTCTAGATCTGAATGCTGATGGCATAAGATGTGCTGATTAGATTGATGTGGCTGCAATGCTGGATAAAAGATAAACATTTTAATTTATAGACTACATCGCCATTCCAGCGGCGTGGTGCATTGTGGGGATGCGTCAAAGCAAAACAAACCCGTGAGAAGCAAATAGCTAATGGTAATACACTTGGTGAGGCTATGAAATGTGCTAGTTTCAGCTCATCTCAGCTCTTGTCTGAAACATAGAACACTAACTAAAAAAATATATATAATAAATTAAGATATTAATCTTTTATCCAGCATTGCATTTACATAAATATAATCAGGACATCTTATGCCATGTGCATTTAGATTTAGACAAATCTGGGCACTCAGACTAGTGTTAGAGCCATAGCCAGAGTCAGTTTTACTTATTTTATTCATGTTTTTATTTATATCCTATGGTTAATGACATATGTATATATAGAAAATGAGTATGGTTAATCAGATATTGGTTATATATTTCGTCGAAACAAGTTTTTGTTGACACATTTGACATTTTAATATTTAGAACAAGAATTACCTATGTCTAATGAATGGTGATGTAAACATCAGCCTGTAAAGTGACTGAAATTGTATGTTTCTTAGCTCAAAATGCTTAATTATGGAGAGTTGTGTCTTAAACATATTCATTATGTTATTATATTGCATCCTTCCGTCCATGTCTGTGCCAAATTGTTATGTATTTTTATTAATTTAGAATAAAATCAAAGTTTTTCCCTACGCGTATCAGCAAACAAGAGCTGAGATGAGCTGAAACTAGCTTGCTGCCAATTGACCAAAATACACACGGATTTGCTTGGACCGGGAACGGGTGTTGCCACCAATCGCATAGCGAGAGAAATGGCTCATGAAAACTCCCCATTGTATGTATAATCGTGCTATTTGCACGGCGTGCTTTTGCCGTGCGCACAAGGCGTATTGGTACACGGTATCGCCGTGTGTGTTCAACCCCTCTACGCACACATTGGCCGTCCGTATATCGCAGGCGACAACATCCGGGACCTCGTTGGTAGACGAGCAAAGATGGCTGCAGTTGCGAGTCCGAGTGCTGGCGACAGTCAAAGCAATAATTCACAACCTCCACCTTCAGATAGACTAAAATCACTCTATCCAGCGGTTAATGAAGAGGATACACCCTTGCCCAGGTCATGGAGTCCGAAAGACAAGTACAATTTCATAGGATTGTCTCAAAGTAATCTCCGAGTGCACTACAAAGGTCAGCTCTTCCACTTTTACAGCTACATTTCTGTTCACTTCAATGTTGTTATAATGGTAAATGCCTTTACTGAATTCTCACTCAATGGGTAAATTTATCAAGTTCTCTAGCTCGTTATTATTGAATATCTACACTCTGTGTGTTATTTTATGAAAATCCATGTGCACAACTAAGTCCAACTGAATACTTTAAACCTTTTGTGTGTATACTCTTTTGTGTGCAAAGAATAATAAGGCTGCGCCTGTGTCAGTGTGTGGTGAGTGTAAGAATCCTAGCTACCCCATCGTCATGCTCATGTCATGGAAATAGTTAACCTGGTTACTATCTAACCACAAACATAAATACATCAAATTTTCACAAAAACTATTATAGCGGTTACGGACCAAAACTGGTTGGTCAGGTAATTGGCATAGGGACCTGCGATGTTGGTAGAATGTGTGTTGGCATAAAGGATGGACGTAATTTTGTTTACAAAACACGAAGCTGACTGCGACAGCAACTCTCCACTGACTCCAGTCTTACTCTTAGACTTAGTCTAGCCATGACGATCTTGTGTAAGTTATGATAGTTAAAGATCAAGTGCATACATTCAGGCATAAGTGCCTAAATAGAAAATTTCAAACAAATATTGCTACCCACTGTCCCAGTGTGTTATTTAATTGAAAACAAATTTATGAGTGATTTTCATTTTGGTCAATGTGCTCACTCTTCCATTGCAGACCATATGTTTGAGGAAATTGAGCAAATAAAGACTTTCTAGTAATTTCGTCTACTAACCTTTCAATTATCTGTCAAGAAAAACCGTTTACTACCTCCTTATTGGTGAAGACTTGCAGAAAAAATTCAAATACCAGATAGCGCTACAAAACAATGTATTCTGTTAAAATACATCAAGCCCTTTAATTTAATATATAGATGGACTTTATAGGCCTAGCAGAAGCAAAGTTATCGCAGTTTATGTATCAGAAATAGAGGCTAGTTTTCTCACAGTTACTTTATTGGTTTTCAATTGAAGATTTTTGACCTGAGTAAAATAGTAAATAAACAACACAAATTATTAATGAAAAGTCCCAAAGTCATATAGAAAAACTGTCTTTTAAATGTATGTGCACTATCTATGATAAATAACTGACAATTATTAGTTAAAAATACACACAAGCACATGACAAACCAATCAGAATGCTGCATTTTGGTCAGGTGACCCAGCTGCCAAGTGAAATAGATCACCTCAGAAAAATTCAAATATCAAAAAAAATCCCACCAGATACAATAAAATCGTCTGGCATAAATAGAGACAACATGTTTCCCAATCTGGTAGTGCTAATTCTATATGAGTGCCATTTACCATTTATGAGGGAGGAGTACTGAAATGTTAGTCCCATAGACATAGCGTTGGTGATGGAACACCCTGCTCGGTCAAGTTTTTCCTATGGGACGATGCGTGAGGACGTTTCATGCAAATTTGCAAGTGTCTATTATTGGCATATTATCAGTTAGTTCGTTTAACTAAAATGAATAATAATATATTATTAATATGCATTATTTTCTCAATCAAATATAGTGTGTCGTTATACAAATTTACATGACCCAATTAATGTCTGTGAATCGCTGACGTGTGTGAAACTGGGCTGCTTTCATGGTACACCTCCGAGTCGGCTCCGAGACATGTTTTTGGCCTGTATGCGTTCAGGGTGCGGTTCCGAGTCGTCTTGAGACGTCTCCCTTTTCAGACAGGAGACAAAAAGTGCCTAGAAAATGGCCACCGAATTCAGTGGTTTCAGCCAATCAGAGCTCTTCTTTTCCATTGCAAATGGCTGCCCCCTATGGGGGCTGGCCATTTTCAAGGCAACCAACTGCTTTTGCCGTTCAGACTAGCATGACGTCAGGAATTTCCCCGAGGCGGCCCACCTTTATCCCAGTGTCGCTTTGGGAGTAAATGCTATTAATATATATATATATATATGGTCATTGGGCGCCGTTATGTTGAGTGCACATGCGTGGCACACCATGTAGAAGAGGGTTACACTGCAGCAACTCGTACATGACTCTAGTTGTTAATCCGTAGGGCTTGGACAGTGCGCATTTAGTTTTTTGTGTGTAAAAATAATTTTGTCTAGATAAATATACAGTAAAACCTCCCTAACCGACCACCTCCCCCGGATTGACCACTCTCCTATATCGATCGCTTTGTTTGGTTCCAAACAATACCATTGTAAACATATTTTCACTCCCCAAATGGACCACTCGGTCCCAATGTCGGTCAATTTAGAGAGGTTTTACTGTATTAAAAAATATATATATAGAATCAAAATATGTTCATTAATTATGTAGATGAAAATCGGGTAGGTTCGGTGATAATGTGAACAATGGTCTCATATGAGCCTGTCTCAAAAGGTGCTAACTCTTCTTTTGTTTGTCCATAGTAACAATTGACATAACACAGCACAGAAACGGTTACGCTGAAAACACAAGGACATTTGCTTCAAATCAATATGTATTCTATTGGGATTATGAAACACCATGTAAAAAACAAAACAGTTTATCCTGAGCAAATGCATAAGTAGATAGTGTGTTGATCGTTACTAGTTTTGTCCCATGTTGCTTAGCACCTTTTGAGACAGTCTCATATGTAAACTGGTTATTATTATGGACACGTTGGTTATCTAATGAGATTAGTGTAGCTATCTTATATTTGATGATCTATCTTTCTTCACCTCCCAACCAGCCCTTCTTACCTGGAACACAGAGTGTCATTTCCATCTTATAACCAAAGGTCCTGATATGACCTTAGATGTTGTCAGGACGTAAAACTCCAATAAACAAACAATATAATCAAATGGCATGATAGTTCGAGTAGGTGGGTGTAGTGATTTCAAATTGGCATTTGCCTTCGGCTTCAACCAGATTGAAATTACTCCATCCGCCAATGAGAATGCTTTATAATATTACAATCATGTCTTTCGTCTTTTATTATGCTTGTATTAAATAGGGCTCTGGGCAACTCAGGAGCTCTGGGCAAATATACATGTGAAAATACATAATAGGGCTGGCGGGGCGCGGTGGCCGAATCGGTACAGCGCGGGCTTCTCGTGCGTGAGATCGGTTCCCGGTCGAGTCAAACCAATGATGTATCAAATTGATATAAGTCGCTTTCTAGCGCTCAGCATTAATAGGATCGGACATGGACTGGTTAGCACAGTGCCAGGATAATGTGATTGGTATGTAAGGTAATGGTGCCAGCGGCCTGGTCTCCCAGTAGGGCAGCGCTATAAAGGGACTGTCCTGATATGACCGTAGATGTTGCTAGGATGTAAAACAACAGACAACATGGAAGAGGGCTGAGTCCCAGTGATACGTTAAATAAAAAATAAACCTACCAAAATACCATACCGAAATTATGGGCCTTGGTCATTAAATGGTCATTTTAACTAGCTTAATTAAGATATAAATACCTTACCATGTACATTATGACCCTTCAAAATATGTAAAAATAACTCAATTTTCTACAATTGACTTCTGAAGAACTGGCCCATAAGTGACCGACTACCAGATAGAATTTCCCACCGAAAATCCTATGCAGAACCCTGTCCTGATATGACCTTAGATGTTGCTAGGATATAAATCCACCCACCCCCAATAAACCAAAACCCTATGCAGAGCTCTTCATATTTTCGTTCTGGAATTATATTCTGGTGTCTAAATGTGGTACAGTGAAACCCAGTTATAACTTTCCTCAATTTAACGCAAATTCTGATATAACGCGATGATTCATTGGGCCCCAACTTCCTTAATTCAACGGTAATTCAGTAAACTGAACTCAGTTTTCATGTGACCCTGCTGTTTTCGCGATGATATTTTATGGATCCCAACGATTGCGTTGTAACGGGGTTTCACTGTAATAGTGTCATTCGGTCATATTAACTAGCGCCGTAGCCTTGGGTTTGGCTATATTCTAGATTGATTCTAAAATTACTTTTCTTGACGACAGGTGTTGGGAAAACGCACAAAGATGCTGCCAGTGTGCGCGCCACGCATCCCATCCCAGCGTCCTGTGGAATATATTACTTCGAAGTGAAGATCATAAGCAAAGGGCGTGATGGGTAAGTTGTGCACTTTACTATTTCACTTATTTTTTCTTGACAATATGTTCACGCTTCATATGATCAAGGGTCTCGGTATACATAAGGGATGGTGGGCTCGCCATCTGTTGGCAGCGTGAGTTGGCTTATTCAGTAAGCCCACCATCCGGTGGTAGCAATGTACACATACTGCCTATAAGTTTCTACCGATTCCCACTATCCTTTTCCTACCAGCTCTACCAATTCCCGCCATCCCTTTCCTACCAGCTATACTGATTCCCACCATCCCTTTCCTACCAGCTCTACCGATTCCCACCATCCCTTTCCTACCAGCTATACCAATTCCCGCCATCCCTTTCCTACCAGCTCTACTGATTCCCGCCATCCCTTTCCTACCAGCTATACCGATTCCCGCCATCCCTTTTCTACCAGCTCTACCGATTTCCACCATCCCTTTTCTACCAGCTCCACTGATTCCCACCATCCCTTTCCTACCAGCTCTACTGATTCCCGCCATCCCTTTCCTACCAGCTCTACCGATTCCCACCATCCCTTTCCTACCAGCTATACCGATTCCCGCCATCCCTTTTCTACCAGTTATACCGATTCCCACCATCCCTTTCCTACCAGCTCTACCGATTCCCGCCATCCATTTCCTACCAGCTCTACTGATTCCCACCATCCCTTTCCTATTAGCTCTACCGATTCCCACCATCCCTTTCCTACCAGCTATACCGATTCCCACCATCCCTTTCCTATCAGCTCTACTGATTCCCGCCATTCTTTTCATGAATACTGGGGGTACCACTGATGATGTTATGCTGTACCGTTATTAAGCCTAGGATATCATAGGCTATCTACATTAGATCCTGCATATCCAACTGAGATACTGGTGGACTTATTAAGTATTTCATTTGCTGTTGCGTAGAACGGAATACTGAGTCAATTTAATAGGACCTGTTACTTCTGACTCCTATGTCTATGGGGTCATTTGCAAATGGATTTGACATAGGACAGCGTGCCTTGCTACTATGTCCTCAAATATACCGAATTTTGCTAATGTCACAGCATTTCTAACTATGACCTCAAATATACAGACTCTTGCTAATGGCATAGCACGTCTAGCTACTGTAGGACCTCAAATATACAGACTCTGTATAATGGCACAGCAAGTCTAGCTACTGTAGGACCTCAAATATACAGACTGTATAATGGCACAGCAAGTCTAGCTACTGTAGGACCTCAAATATACATACTCTTGCTAATGCCATGGGACAGCATGTCTAGCTACTGTATTTCGGTGACAGAATAGCATCGTCAAATCCGACCGTTTTTCACCAGTTTCGGCAGCTCTGTGTTGGACGGATGACCAGCTGTTAAATTAAATTTTATGCTGGCCTTGTAGAAGATTGCTCTTTTCACTGATATTTATATTGAGAATTAATAAACTTGGTTGCTTGCCCAGTAACTTGTACAGCCCCATCAACAGTTAATGTTGATTCTAGTGACATCATTGCGTCATCGAATACAGACATTACATTTGAAAAAAACCCCAAAAACAACACTTTCGGCAGCTCAGTGTTCGACGTATGGCTAGCTGGTAACAAATTTTATGATGTGCTTATAGAAAAATTTCTCTTTTCACTGATATTTATTTTGTGAGCGTCAGTACAGTAGTGTAATGGCCCACGGCCCTCCGACTCACAGTCACACACGGAAGAACACCAAGATTCAATTCAGTGTACGCTCCACCCTTGGTTTATTGAACCATCTGCTCTCCGCGGCGTCAGTAGTTGTCTGCCGCCCCCCTGACTCGCCAGATCCCACATCGACTCTATAGGTGTGTGTGTGTGGGGGGGGGGGGGTCAGCCACACGCAGTAGAGGTCAGCCCAGTTGGGGTCTGACCGGTGGCTACCCGTGCCGCCACCTGGCGCAGTGCGTAGGTACTGCGCAGGTGTACGGCGTAGTCTCCGCTGCTACCGCGTGGTAGTAGAGCTCATGTTCAGACTACTACAGTAGCATAACAGTTGCAAAATCACCTGAAAAACAACTTTGATAAACTTTTTTTATGCATCCAGGAATTCATAAGTGGCCATTTTGGATATGTAAATGAAGCTAAGTATCGACCTTATTGATTGGTCTAGGTTTCAAATAGTCTGTATGTAGGTACACCCACCACTCAGTGCTGGAATAGGGCATGTAGAGTGGAGCTCATGCCCACTTCCTAGCACTGCCTGAGTTGGTGTTCGTAGGTACGTTTTGATAAAGATTTATTTTCCTTCAGATCATTGTCAAACTAATTAATTGCACAGTCATGTAGACAAGACAATGAACCTCTTTTTGATATATTTCTTATTGAAATTGGATCACAAACACCCAAGATATCGATATATATGAAAAGTCAGTCAAACAAGGTAAACTCAGCTGAGTGGACCTCGATTGTGCGCACTTTGGACTACCTACTTGTAATGAAGATATCACATTAAATAATGTATATTATAAATGATCAAATGTATATATCAGCTAATCAGCTGAGGTGTGGCCTAATATATTGTAATTAATCAAATATACATGTTGGGATTATCCTATTGTAGTACAGCTAATCGAATATGCCTGTGCATATCATGTGACATCAATAATAAAGACCCTATCTCTGCTCGACATCAATATTAGCGACGAATGTGGACCGTGCGTTTATTTGTGTATGACTATTGGAGTATATATCTCCCCCACAGCACAGGGTTTCCACCAGGAAATCATTTGAGGGTACGCAGAATGGGGGTTGGGGGGGAGGGGGTATTATTTTTCCACATCACTTGGTCAATTATGAACACTGCTATGATTACTGTGGTATACTAACAGTCTAACCAATTATTTATGCTGGCTTTGTTGTCTCTGGCTCCTTGAAGAACCTTTACAACAACAAAATGATCCCAACAATTCCCACAGCGTACAGAATATAACTCAACTCTAGAAATCGCCTAGGCAAAAAGGCATTTAAATGTTTCTAAAAGAATTCTATGTAATTTGAGTGCTAACGTGAATCCAAAGGTGGATCAAGTTTACGTCACTGGTGTTTGGTGTTTAAACAAATTCAAACATTTTGAATGTTCATGCCTATTATGGATGCATAGGGCCTTTTTTTCTTTCTTTAATTTAAAATTGTTAAAATTTGCGATTGTCTCCGCCCGCGCCTGAAAAATCGCCCACCCCTGATTTTTGTTATATTTTGTTTAAACTGTTAAATGGAAAAAGCTGGTGAAAGGGGAGTGGAGAGTGGGGTGGATAGAGTGAGAAATAGAAAGGGGAGTGATGGGGTCTCGGGGTGGGGTGGACAAGGCAGTAGGGGGGAAGAATGAAGGTGGATTTGAGGGGTGATCGGGAGGGAGCAGGGTCAAGCGTGTAGGGGTAAACAGCAAAAATAAAAACAGCCCGCCCGACAGATTTTTTTTAATTTCAAAAGGATGATCACCAACTTTTAATTTTGTTTATTTGGCGTAAGCGTGAAACGGTGTGTTATTCCACTGACGGAACGTCGTGGTCGGCATTTCGAATGCCAGCCGAGTCAAACCAATGAGGTACAAAATTGATATCTGTTGCGACCTGGTCTGGGGCCTGGCATTACTGGGATAGTGCAAGGACTGGTTAGCTCAGGATAATGTGACTGTGTTGGAAATCAGGTCATGGTGCCCACAGCCTTGACATCACTATAAAGTTGCCATGCGCGCACACTGTCGTCATAAGTCAGTGCTCATCCTAATATGACCATAATATTGTCATAGTCAGTCACTGTCATTTATGACCATAAATGTTGCCAGGATGTAAAACCTCAACAAACAACTAATTTCCTCCGATGTCAGAAACCCTTGAGCTATAAATAGAACCACCATGGCGCATCTATGAACCCGGCTTGGTTCCTCACCCTTGTGGTCAGGTGGCGCTAACGGTGTTGAGTTATCCTTCGTCACCCCCCACCCACCCAGTGGAAGCCGCCCTGCAAGTATTGTCTTTAGTTTGGTCTTGTGACAGTCCGACTGCTGATGTCAGCTCCTTCCTCCCCTCCCCTCCTTTCCCCATCCCTCCCCTCCCTCCCTCCCTCCCCTCCCCTCCCTCCCCTCTCACCCCCTCCGCTACTTAGGTACTTCTTCTTTACTGATCAAAATGTCATAGTCCGATAAAAGCATAACATTTTCAAAGGCAGAACACTGACCTAGATTTGATTCTACATAAGTTACATATTGATGTACTTATTAAGCATTTGTTACTACATAGAATAGAATACCAAGTCAATTTAATAGAGCCGTTATACTGCAGAAGCCCATGGTTTAGAGTTTTGGCATAATTGCCGAAATTATTTTGGCAGGTTTGCGTTTCAAATATCTCAAAGGTTAGCCATTTAATAAGTTACTTCAAACTAAAGTAAGGTAGATTATAATGATCAACCTGGTTATCTAAGAAAAATGACAACAACAAATCAAAATTCTATGAATAATTTTAACTGGATTGTGGTACGGTGTTATTTTTAAGGCAGGGTTGATGAAGGTGGAAGTTCCGGCTGTGAAAGTTTGTGTGTGGCGGTTCCACCTTCTTGTCCCATGGGACCGGGCACGGTGGCCGAATAGGTAGAGCGCATGCCTCCCATGCAGGACATTGGAAGTTCAATTTCCGGTTGAGTCAATTCAATGACATGCACCATTTATACTTGTCACTTACTAGCTTGGCGCTTGGCATTAATAGGATAAAGAAAGGACTGGTTAGCTCAGTGTCAGGATCATATGGCTGAGTGGGATATCAGGTCATGGTGCTGGTGGCCTGATTTCCTAGTGGGGCAGCACTGTTAAGTCGCATTGAGTGCGCACTGTCAGAGTCGGTGCCTGTCCTGATATGACCTTAGATTTTGCTAGGACGTAAAACTCCAACAACCAACCAATCATCCCAGGGCTGTGTTGGTATGGCTGACCAACCCTGGGGCCCGTGTGTCACGTGACCCTGGGCGTGGGTTTGTGACGTGTCACACACTGCCCCCATTCTGTCACGACCAGTGAGTGAGTACGCGCACTGACTGACGCGCACCGACACGCTGCTACAGTTTGCACTCACTGTGGCTGTGGCCACTGTCTAGGGTGGCTGGTGGCTGACGCGTTGCCTTGTTCTTTTGTCTCCATGACGGCTTTGTTTGTTTCTCTGTTTGGTCACAGTCACAGCATTATGGCGTAGAGAATGAATGTCACCACTCTGGACTCTGTCGGAGCATTGTGGCAGAGAGAATGAATGTCATCACTCTGGGCCTAGTCACAGCATTATGGCATAGAGAATGAATGTCACCACTCTGGGCTTAGTCACAGCATTATGGCGAAGAGAATGAATGTCACCACTCTGGGCTCAGGCACAGTATTGTGGCGGAGAGAATGAATGTCACCACTATGGGCTCTGTCTCAGTATTGTGGCAGAGTGAATGAATGTCACCACTCTGGGTTCAGTCACAACATTGTGGTGGAGAGGATGAATGTCACCACTCTGGGCTCAGTCACAACATTGTGGTGGAGAGGATGAATGTCACCACTCTGGGCTCAGTCACAACATTGTGGTGGAGAGAATGAATGTCACAACTCTGGGCTCTGTCACAGCATTGTGACAGAATGAATGTCACAACTCTGGGCTCTGTCACAGCATTGTGGAGAGAATGTGACAGCTCTGTGCTTAGTCAGATCATTTGGCAGGGAGAATGTCACCACTCTGGTTAGATAAAAGATTCATCCCTGCCCAGAATAGGGATGAATGACAATCCTGCTTTCATCCGTACAAAAAAAAATGCTTCAAATAGGAATTAGCCGTGGAGGTAGTCATTCCAATGTGCAGTGTTGATCTATATGTGGGTAACATGGAGAAGTTAGTAGAGATTGTGAAAAGAAAACCCAATATGGTGGTCACAGAAAGGTCTCGATTCGAGTTTTAAGTCTATTAATCTACATGACTTAATCAATTCTTCATTCAAAAATAGCAGTTAAATATAAAGAGTGTGAAGAATATATTTTGCTTCTTAAATTAAGAATTTATATAGTCATTTCCTTTACCCAGCCTTTTGTCATTTTTTTTATGGGTTGTTCAGCAGCCCTGTGAGTCTCTGTCACATCACACTGTGACACCTCCTGAAATATACAGTACTGGTGGAATGACAGTCTGTCACATCACACTGTCACACCTCCTGTCATATACAGTATGGTTGTAAGGAGAGTCTGTCACATCACACTGTCACACCTCCTGTCATATACATTACTGGTGGAAGGACAGTCTGTCATATACAGTACTGGTGGAAGGACAATCTTTCACATCACACTGTGACACCCCCCTGTCATATACAGTACTGGGGGAAGGACAATCTGTCACATCATACCGTGACACCCCCTGTCATATACAGTAGTGGTGGAAGGACAGTCTGTCACATCACACTGTGACACCTCCTGTCATATACAGTAATGGTGGCAGGACAATCGGTCACATCACACTGTCACACCTCCTGTCATATACAGTATGGATGTAAGGACAGTCTGTCACATCACACTGTCACACCTCCTGTCATATACAGTACTGTTGGAAGGACACTGTTACAGGACACTGTATTATATGTAGAAATACAATACTGGTGAGCAAATGTGTGACACTCATGACATGAACACCAACTGTCAGAAGCCACTCAAAATGTCACAATAATTCACATTTACTTCAAGAAAATACATATAAATAGACATAGATGTATCCTTAACGCAAAAATATATTTAAAAAAAAAGTTTAATATGATTTATTATGTTTGTCTAATTGACTGTTTATGGTAATGTTCGTCACAACACACTATAAAAGAGTTTTAAGTCGCTTTATTTCGATAAAGCAAGCGATGCTTAACATTTCCATTAGATTGTTATTGCCATGGATATTGTCATTGAAACTGAAAGAAAACAAGGTGATTTAAAAAATGTATTTGTGCACCTTTAAACGTTTGTCACGGTGATGGACACGATGGATGACAAATATCACGGCATCTTTAGGTCACTAAAATTTCATAAGAAATTATTTATCCTACAATTTTGTTTTTTAGTATCGGTGATACGGTTTTAGTATCGGTGATACGGTTCTTTTATATATATCCCTCCTGCACCCATGATGACTCCATTACCAGTTCTTAGTGACTAGAAATTGCCCATTCAATATTACCAGTCAGAAATGTCATGTTTTTGTTACCATTTTGATGTGTTTTGTCGAAGAAAATGTCCATAACATTTTAAGTTTTTAAATAAACACTACCAAGTTGCCTGAGGTATGTCTCCTCTCCCTAAACTATATGTTAGAAGACGCCCGATAAGTGAGATTTATGCATAGATAACTGTGTTAATGCAACATGAAATCTAGGTGTCTGTATTCTCTCCAGTATCGTATTCTTACATATACAGTACTGGGGGATGGACAGTTTGTCACATGACACTGTCATATACATTATGGGTGTATGGACAGTCTGTCACATCACACTGTCACACCTGCTGTCATATACAGTATGGGTGTAAGGACATTCCTTCACAGGACACTGTCACACCTCCTGTGATATACAGTACTGGGGGATGGACATTCTGTCACAGGACACTGTCATACCTTCCTGTTATAAGCTATTATATCCACTGATCATGTAAGAAATAAATGGTAATGTCAGGTGCCCAATTCTTTAAATGTGCCACAAATGAATGCTTGCGTAGTTGTGTATTATTTGTTCTTTTGAGAATACTTAAAAGCCTGGGAGGCGCGGTTTAGACTAGGCCTCTTCACACATGTTGAACAAATTGTGCTTCGTGACCAGTGACGGGCTTGTGTTGATCAGTGTTGCCAGTCCCGTCCTGCCTCAGCTGCCAGCAGGATGCCAGAGCACTGTGTTTACAGGTGTGTGTTTCACCTGTGTCTATGGGAAGCAACAGGCTGTTTGTTTACAGCTCTACAAGTAGTGAATGCCTGCCTCCTGTCTCGCCATTCTGTGATGTCCGTGCATACACACATTCTTCTTGGTTGTCCATAGGTGGTGACGATGACAGCAACCCCTCATTTGTTGTGAACTCGTCGATGACCGATGAGTTCAATTTTTGTGCAGTGGTACGTTTGACAAGTGTGTGTAGCTGCAGTCAGAGAGTCTGGGAGATGAAGGAGACGATCCATTCTCTGCTGATGCGTATGTTTAGCTTGAGATATGTGATCAGTTTCAAACTGTGTTATGCCTTTACAAATAGAAGCACGTCATGAACTCCTATCATTGGCCACTATTTCCAGGTTGTAGTAGGTATCCCAAGTGAAATTTTGTATGTGTTCGGAGTTTGATATAAATGATTCCATCTGTTAGTATATGCAATTCGAAACACAATGATACTTCATTTGTCAAAATCGGTCAAGTATTAAGGCAAATACAGCCTTTTAAAATTTTTACTAACCCTACTTGAAATCGGTTACGCTGCAAAGTCTAAAAGATAGCATTTTTGATGGTCTCCAAAATTTAAAGGGATCACCCAGCTTGCTTCACAAGGCAGAGGCTAAGAGTGCCTGGTCTGTACACAGTGTATATACAGTTACAGGGGCATGGGGTGGCTAGTTTAAAAAATATAGACCTTCAAACTTGCTAAAAATAGCATTTTCCTTGAATTCACCATTTGTGAAATTAGGCCCCAGAGCACTTTTTCGAGTGTGCTGGTGGTAAAAATTGCCACCCAAATTGATTCTTTTTTAATTATCCCGGGCCTATGGGGTAGTGCTAGTAACTCTATTTTTTTTCGAGGCCCCAAACCATGGGGAACAATTAAAATAAATAGGCTGAAAACACCTGAGAGCCAGTTTTGGCAGGTGATAAAATTTGGTGAAAAATCTGGCTTTTTGGAAAAGTTTGAAAAATCACAGAACAAAAACTGTACAATGGAATTGGATGAAATTTTCAGGTGCTATTCATCTTTATCAGATACTTCAATACATCCATAACAACATACATTACAAAACAGTTAAATATTTTATAAGTGAGGAGAAAGAATGCACATTTTACCAAAATCATGAAAAATGTTGAGTTTGAAAAATCGCAGGAAAAAAACCCTTCAACAGAATTGCATGAAACTTTCATGTATCCTTCTTCTTTATCAGTTTAGTTGATTAGTGCCCCCTTTTAAGTGTTTTACTAACACTATTTAGGTTTTTGTATTTTACAAATTTGGCTAAATAATTTTATATCTCCTGTGGGTTCAACACACCGCACCAATGCCTCTGACATCTTTACAAGCCCTGCATGAACTGTCTTTTGTACTTGCAGTACATCTTCTCTATATGAGTCAAATTGGGAACTGACCACAACCTTCCACTACTTCCTTGTGGCAGAACATCAAATCCATGATAGAACACAAACATTGATTCAATGTCCTCACCAATATCCTCACTGCCAGACCATTTGAATGTCTGGTTGTATCCCATCTTCATGAACTGTATACAACCAGATAGCTCACTCTTGACTCTATATCGCCTCCATGCATCTGATAAGTGATATCCATATCAGTGATTCCCATATATTAATTATCTATTAACAGAAATCATCGAAAAGGTCTTAAAGTGACTATTAATATGACACCAAATTCATCTTTGGGTGATCATTAATAAGAAAGTTATAATGCTTTTAAACAAACAAAAACCGACTGAAGCGGTAGCCACATGGCGGCCACGTTTGTCACATACCTAGTCAATACTTCAAAATGATGTTGCAACTACAGAGGTCTACCAACCCTAAAATATATCGAGATTATAATCGAGAGTGATATTAAATAAATCCTGATTCAAATTCTGATTTATTGATGCCTACTCATGTACTGGGAAACCAACAATAGAAAGCAAAGTTGAACTTTGAATCGAAGCAGCATGGTCACGAACGACGAAATTTCCGGAACATTTTCCCGCGAAAAAAATATTAGAACAAATCAATCCAAATATACCGGATTTCTAACACTTAATGATATATGATTCACATAAATTAGAATCAGCATTCATTCAGCTATGCACTGATCTAGTCCATTTCACATTTAGTATTGACTTACCGTAGTTAGAAAGTAAAACTTCCAGCCTTGTTGACAAATCTGGACTTGCTTCTGAGTCGGCCATTTTGCTTGAGTGGCTCATGCAGAGCTGGTACTAGATCGCTCTGCGCATGCGCGCCGTAGTTTCGAATTCACGCAGTTAATAACGTTCGGAAAGGAAATTAAATTCTCTTTAATTCGCTACCAACTTTGCCGGGGTTATGTATTATATTTTGGGTAGAAAATAGCACCCAAAGTTAGAACATTTGAAACTCTGAGTTTGACTCAGTTCTTTAGTAATGTTTACATAAACAAAACGTAGATTGTTTTATATGAACAGACAGCTCTGAATCTTGCCTATATAATGCTATCAGTAAAGTTTCCCTCGAGACTGCCGCCAATGAACAGCGCCGTTGCGCAACTTGAAAGAAAATCTGTCAATGCGAAGTAGATCATCATGCGAGCTGCTCAGCTGGTAATTTGTGTGGAAAATCACTGAAAAGTGGGAGTTGAAGCTAGTTTTTATTTAGCTATATTTGGCTTAGTTCTTTGTATAATAAAATGAATCCAAGACCATATGAAAGCTAAGAGAACAACTTTTATTTCTCCTGTCATGAATTTGTAAAACCTCTTCTAGAATTTTTTTACCAGGGAGTTGAAGTGAACCATTTTTTCCCTAGATTCAGCCATTTTCAACAGGTTATCTGCATGCAGTTGGGGTACCTAGTTGTAGTTTTGACACTACATTTCTTCAGGTTGTATTTAAGGCAGTCCTTGAACCTTTTCTTCTGACCACCTTGATATACATACATACATACATACATACATACATACATACATACATACATACATACATACATACATACATACATACATACATACATACATACATACATACATACATACATACATACATACATACATACATACATACATACATACATACATACAACGGACGTGGTGGCTAAATCGGTAGAGTGCATGGTTCCTGTGCAGAAGGTCGGGAGTTCGAATCCCATATGTGTCAAACCAATGACATACAGAATTGATACATGTTGCTACCTAGCCGACCAGATGGGGTGGCCGAATGAATTGAGTATCCGTCTCCAGTTTTGGGAGATTGGGGGATCTGAACCCATGGGTTTGTGGGTTCGAACCCTGGTCGAGTCAAACAAATGACGTATATATTGATACTTGTCACTTCCTAGCCAGGTGCTCTGCATTAATAGGATAGGACAAGGACTGGTTGGCTCAGTGTTAGGATAATGTGACTGAAGGCCTGGTCTCCCAGAGGGGCAGCACTGTAAAGTCCCCATTCGTGCGTACTGTCCAAGTCGGTACCCATCCTGATATGACCTTAGATATTGCTAGGACATAAAACAACAAACTGCAACCTAGCTTTGCATTAATAGGATAGGACAAGAACTGGGTAACACAGTATCAGGATAATGTGACTGTGGGAATTCGAGTCATGGTGCCAGCGGCCTGGTCTCCCAGTGTGTTTCCACTATTAAAACGTCATGAGTGTGCACTGTCACAAGGCACCTGACCTAGATGTTGCCAGGATGTAAAACTCCAACAACCAACCAACCTCTTACAAAGCAGTGATTCAGCTTGCATACATTTTTTTTTTATACAGCAACTGTATAACTATAACGGTAGGTAACCAGGACATACTCCATGTGTGTGTAGGGGTGGGGTGGAAGATCACCTCACCACTGAGTAAACTTCATTGAAAGGACCCACCCATTTTGGACGTGGTTCATCTGCAGCTCTGAATACGTTACACTACATTACGTTGACACAGCAATCTATTTATACTATGCAGCGCAACCTGTTTAGTAAACTGTCGTAGTGGTCTGTGGCACAGTCGTAGTATGTGACACAGGTAGCGACACACTTTGTAGTATGTCGTGACACACTGTCATAGTATGCAGCAACGACACTGTCATAGTATGCATTGACCCACTGTCAAAGTATGCATTGACCCACTGTTGTAGTATGCAGTTACACACTGTCGTAGTATGCAGTTACACACTGTCATAGTATGCAGGGACACAATGTCGTAGTATGCAGGGACACAATGTCATAGTATGCAGGGACACAATGTCATAGTATGCAATGACAATGTCATAGTATGCAACGACACTGTCATATTATGCAGTGACACTGTCATAGTATGCAGTGACACTAGGTACTCCAAACATAGCACTGGTTGCTGATTCTGACTGGCCATTGGGGAAAATAGGAGACTTGCTCTCAGCACACTCTTTGAATGTTGTCTGATGTGACAAAGACCCTATAATACTAAGACGGCCCGGCCCACTCCCTATCTCTCCCATGGTAATGTAAATTTTGCAGTGCCACCTTGTGGTGGGTTTGATCAGCCCGGCTGCTGGTTGGTGTTCCACATGTAAACGCATACAAGTATATTATACATGAGACAGGTAAGTATGAATACACATCAATATGAAATTGCTGTGAACAAATACACATCATCATCAGCATCATCATCAGCATCACCATCATCACACATCTTTCACATTCATATATACATCTATACATATAATATAGCACCTGTTTAACCAAGAGAACAGCCAGTGACCAGGTGGTGGGTTTGATCATTTTGATCACACAGTACAGACTGAGTGAGCCGTCTTAGTATTATAGGGTCTTTGGCTGTGAGTGAATGCATCAGAGCTAAAAATAATTTAAGTTTTGTATCCATTACGGCCGACTTAAGGTGGGAACAATTTGAAAAATTGAGGTTTGAAAACTTTGGAATGATCGTAAAATATTTTTCATGAAAAGATATAATATTACATAGAAAGATTCTTTCCCTACAAATCTGTGTAGATTGTTAACCACCATTTAGCACTCACTCTCATCACTTTGGACGTAACCATAGAATGGGTATGCTAATTAGAGCGATCAATTTTTTAAAGATTTTTACCATGTGGATATAGCTTAAAGACAATGTAAAATCATATTAAAGATATTTGCATTCTGATCATTTTGTTTAAAAAATCAAGTCAATATCTCAAATAGGACCAGAGATATTAATTTTCTAAAGATTTGATCATGGACAGTTAGTGAAAATCACATGATTTGCCATGTTTGATGTCAAATTGCTGAACAAATATTTATTTCCAAGGTCTGAAAAAATTGAGATTAGAATTTTTACTAGAAATAATAAGTTAAAAGAATAATGAGGTGATTAAAATGTAATTTGCCTTCAGTAGGCAGCTTCAAACATCAGACCAATTTTCCATTATTATATATATTTGTAATCATATTGATAAGAACTTTCCAGCTGTACCATTTCCAAATTAACTTCATGAAAAGAAAAATTCATTTTGGTGTACCTACTGACACTGTCATAGTATGCAGCAACACAATGTCATATTATGCAGTGACACTGTCATAGTATGCAGCGACACAATGTCATAGTATGCAGTGACACTGTCATAGTATGCAGCGACACAATGTCATAGTAGGCAGTGACGCTGTCATAGTATGCAGAAACACAATGTCATAGTATGCAGCGACACAATGTCATAGTAGGCAGTGACACTGTCATAGTATGCAGTGACACTGTCATAGTATGCAGAAACACAATGTCATAGTATACAGCGACACAATGTCATAGTATGCAGTGACATTGTCATAATATGCAGAAACACAATGACATAGTATGCAGTGACACTGTCATAGTAATCTGTGACATACTGTTGTAGTACTAGAACTAGTAGAAGTCTGACACTGTTGTAGTAGCCTGTGACATGCTGTTGTAGTACTAGAACTAGTAGAAGCCTGTGACATACTGTTGTAGTACTAGAACTAGTATAAGCCTATGACACTGTCGTAGTGGCCTGTGGCATACTGTTGTAGTACTAGAACTAGTAGAAGTCTATGACACTGTCGTAGTAGCCTGTGACATACTGTTGTAGTACTAGAACTAGTATAATCCTATGACACTGTCGTAGTGGCCTGTGGCATACTGTTGTAGTACTAGAACTAGTATAAGTCTATGACACTGTCGTAGTAGCCTGTGACATACTGTTGTAGTACTAGAACTAGTATAAGTCTATGACACTGTCGTAGTGGCCTGTGGCATACTGTTGTAGTACTAGAACTAGTATAAGCCTATGACACTATCGTAGTGGCCTGTGACATACTGTTGTAGTACTAGAACTAGTATAAGTCTATGACACTGTTGTAGTGGCCTGTGGCATACTGTTGTAGTACTAGAACTAGTATAAGTCTATGACACTGTCGTAGTGGCCTGTGACATACTGTTGTAGTACTAGAACTAGTATAAGTCTATGACACAGCCATAGTGGCCTGTGGCATACTGTTGTAGTACTAGAACTAGTAGAAGTCTATGACACTGTCGTAGTAGCCTGTGACATACTGTTGTAGTACTAGAACTAGGATAATCCTATGACACTGTCGTAGTGGCCTGTGGCATACTGTTGTAGTACTAGAACTAGTAGAAGTCTATGACACTGTCGTAGTAGCCTGTGACATACTGTTGTAGTACTAGAACTAGTATAAGTCTATGACACTGTCGTAGTGGCCTGTGGCATACTGTTGTAGTACTAGAACTAGTATAAGCCTATGACACTATCGTAGTGGCCTGTGACATACTGTTGTAGTACTAGAACTAGTATAAGTCTATGACACTGTCGTAGTGGCCTGTGGCATACTGTTGTAGTACTAGAACTAGTATAAGTCTATGACACTGTCATAGTGGCCTGTGGCATACTGTTGTAGTACTAGAACTAGTATAAGTCTATGACACTGTCGTAGTGGCCTGTGACATACTGTTGTAGTACTAGAACTAGTATAAGCCTATGACACTATCGTAGTGGCCTGTGACATACTGTTGTAGTACTAGAACTAGTATAAGTCTATGACACTGTCGTAGTGGCCTGTGGCATACTGTTGTAGTACTAGAACTAGTAGAAGCCTATGACACTGTCGTAGTGGCCTGTGCTAGTTGGCTGTGTTTGCTAATAAAAACAAGTGGGTGTGTTTTGTTTTTACGCCCAGCCCTGGTGATGTGATACTAAAACACCAGCAACCACACACTCCCTCATGCCACACACCAGGCGGAATAGCCTAGTTGGTAGAGTGGTTCCTCCTCGTCCAGCAGGTTATGGTGGTGAAGTACGCATATTGTGGGGTTGATCAATGGCTATTGTCAATGCAAAGACCTTTAAAAAAGGAAATTGTCACTCCCTTGGCAGTAGGAAGATAAGACTGGCTGGCCCACTGTCAGGATAAGGTGCCGGAGGGATATCAAGTGGTGGGGACTGATGGTATGGTATCCCAATGAGTCAGGACTAGCTGTACATGGTCATAGGGCGCGCGCATGCATGCACGCATACATACATACATACATACATACATACATACATACATACATACATACATACATACATACATACATACATACATACATACATACATACATACATACATACATACATACATACATACATACATACATACATACATACATACACGCGCGTGCTGAAATCTCACTTCCGGTAAATTTGTCAGGGCTAAGCACGCTAGAGGAAATGAGTCATGTGACCAAGAAACAAATCTGCTGGAAATAGACAAGTATTCCTGCCTGCAGTGTCTAAATAGAATGTCTCACTAGGCGTTAAAGCGGCATAGTCTGATCAAATTTACGAAAGCCAAAGCCCTGACCTAGATTTGATCCGAACAAACATCAAACTTGGAGTTTGATGCATTCATTAAACATTTATTACAGCCACTATTCTATGCTCAAAAAGGGGTAAACAAACATGATGTTCATCATCTTGGTGTGTACTCCAACATTAATTTAGATTTTTTTCACTTCAAATAACAACTTTAACACTTGAACAAAATCTATTAAAGATACCCTAATGTATAATAAAATTAGATCATTTTAAGCTTTAGAACCTAACATAGATTAAAATTAAATATCTTTAAACTAAACTAAAGTAGATTAATATTAAATCACTTTAATTTTAACCTAACCTAAAATGATTGACATGATTTATTTATCTCTTTTCATGAACCACCACAAAACCTATTAGATTATGTGACCGGACGCGGTGGTCGAATCGGTAGAGCGCAGGCCTCGCGTGTGGGAGATCGGGAGTTCGGTTCCCAGTCGAGTCAAACCAATGACTTATGAAATTGATACTTGTCGGTTCCTAGCCTGGTGCTCGGCATAAATAGGATAGGGCAAGGACCGGTTAGCTCAGTGTCAGGATAATGTGACTGAGCAGGATATCAGGTCGTGGTGCTGGTGGCTTGATTTCCCACTGGGGCTAGACTATAAAGTCACCATGAATGCTCACTGTCACAAGTCGGAACATGTCCTGATATGCCCTTATGGCTGAGTGGGATATTGGGTCATGGTGCCGGCAGCCTGATTTCCCCAGTAGGGAAGCACGATAGTCACCATGAATGTGCACTGTCACAAGTCGATGCCCATCCTGATATGACCAACAACCATATTAGATCATGTGGTTTAACTGTGGCCTCGGCTTGCCTGGCCTCCTACAATGGCACCAGTGTTCGCTGCGTGTTTAGGCGGGAAACCTTGACTGTCGCGTCCTACCAACAAGTCTTGTTCCAGCTTTTTTGGTGTTGGGTGGTGTGGTGGGTGTGGAATATTTTCACTTGTCTCCCCTAGAAGTCAGATTGGGGGTGAGTGGGGTGACTGGAGAGCTCCTCTGGTACCTTGGCCGGCACAGTTCCGGTCACGTGGCCTCTGGAGGCCATTGTGGCGACACACACAGGCGTCCTTTGTCTAGGCCTGTTCGATTTGAGGAGAAGGGTCCACAGCGACGAAAGGATGAAAAACGAGTTCCCACTGGGTAATATCGAGCATACCCTTGCAGGATGAGTTTCCCATTCATTAAGTAGTGATATTGTGTGATTTAAACAGAAATCAATGTAGATCAATTTCAAATATACTTCAAACAATTTAATCTGTGCAAAAGATATATAAATATGTGATAATGTCTGAACAAACAACAACAACAACATAGTCAAATAATATTTTACTACACTGCTAGCTCTGTGGAGGTCTAGCCTGGTCCCCTGGCATTTATCTGCTCATGCAGAGGGATAGGAGTTTTCATCTATTATCGCTCAGTTTCCAACCTGGTCCCCTAGCCTTTGTACCGGAAACAAGTTTAGACAAGCTCAAACGAGTTCAACCGTGGCTGGTTGGGTCACACCGTGGCTGGTTGGGTGGCTCCATAGAGTGCTGAATATGCTTATGGATTTGAGGGTGAAATATATTTATGTAATGCCTCTCAGGATGTCAATTTGATTCAATAATAAATGTGGTATATAGATCTGGGTTTTGCTTTCCACCATATAATGACACTAGCTATTACACAGGGTCGCTAACCAACCTTATGGTTTTGCCATAAGGTGTGCACTATTTTATATCCCATCATCACCTTACACCGATGTTCCGGTTTTTCATTTTCCAATGTTGGCAACCCCTGCAATACCATTAATATAGTAAAATTGTATGAATCTTACGTGAGTACCCACAGACGCCCCCACCCCCAATATAACATCCCTTAAGAAGATCCTTTGGTACTTCATTTTCCAATGTTGGCAACACTGTATACACTGCTGGAAAGCGATTGTCTGGTGCAAAAGTGATCCACTTTGTAAGTATTTTCTCAGTTGCAGGACAAAGCGGTTGATTGCCAAAGAATACATCATTTCCAAGATATCAAAGTTGGTACTTACCCAATCACTAATCAGGGATGAAGCACACTGTAGCACTGCATGCTGCGCATACATACATGAAGTGGTGTTTTATGTGATGATTTCATTGCAGCCCAGTTCGGAAACAAATGCGGAGGAAGAACCTCACGAAGATTGGTCACTAGCAACCGTGTGTTTATGGGTTCAAAGTGGCTTACAGTGAGGGATGTGGCTGGGTGTGACTTTGTGTGTTTATGGGTTCAAAGTGGCTTACAGTGAGGGATGTGGCTGGGTGTGACTTTGTGTGTTCATGGGTTCAAAGTGGCTTACAGTGAGGGATGTGGCTGGGTGTGACTTTGTGTGTTCATGGGTTCAAAGTGGCTTACAGTGAGGGATGTGGCTGGGTGTGACTTTGTGTGTTCATGGGTTCAAAGTGGCTTACAGTGAGGGATGTGGCTGGGTGTGACTTTGTGTGTTCATGGGTTCAAAGTGGCTTACAGTGAGGGATGTGGCTGGGTGTGACGTTCGGTGTATAAACACGCTAGATAATAGCTTCAGTCCTTCCCCCGAAGCGGACTGTTATTCGCAAACAACGTATTAAAGCCAGGGCCTTCTAAACTCTCCTTATGGGGGGGGGGGGGGTAGACTACTTGATAGGTCACGTGGTTCTGCCTCCATTTTTGTGATGGTGATATTATTTTTGTCTGTACAGAACACTAATGGGGCAGTTGCTATGGTAACTGACCTGCCAATTTGACTTTTTGGATTGAAATTATATATATACAACTTGGATTGGTGAAGATTAGTGAACATATATCATGACAGCACATAGGTATTCATGCAGTAGATATTCAGAAAGGCTTGGAGCTAACATATGGGTGCATCTTTTATCTAGGAAGAGTAGGGGGTGACTGATGACAGCTATGTCTAAATCCGAGCAAAAACTGCTTCAGTAGGAATTAAATGTTGAGTGTTTATCTATAATGCACAGAGTTGGTGAAATGGGAGAGAATGCAGACAAGATGGCGACCACAGAATGCTCTCGATTAATCTACATTATTTATTTAAATTCTTCCTTCAAAAGTAGTGGGTAAGAGGCATGTGAAGAATTTATTTCGCAGGCTTAAATTAAGAATTTATGTGGTGATTTCACTTACCTAGCCTTTCTCCACTTTTTCTAATGGGTTGTTCTTCACCCCTACTGTAGGTACGGGTGAAACTTTCATCTTGTCAATATGCAGCGAAGCAGACGCGGTGTCTGATTCAGTTGAGCGTCCATCTCCTGTTTTGGGGGATCGGGGAAACCGAACCCATAGGTTGATGGGTTTGAGCCCTGGTCGAGTCAAACCAATGACTTAAAAGTTGATACTTGTCGCTTCCTAGCCAGGCGCTTGCCATAATTAGGATTGGGCAATGACTTGTTGGCTTCGTGTCAGGCTCTGTGACAGGATAATGTGACTGAGTGGGATATCAGGTCATGGTGCTAGTGGCCTGGTATCCCAGTCAGGCAGCACTATGAATTCACCATGAGTGCGCACTGTCAGAAGTCTGTATCCGTCCTGATATGACCTTAGATGTTGCTAGGACGTAAAACAACAAACAAACAATATGCAGCGCCTTTAATGGACATGTTCCGACAGTGGGTTGTGCGTCGTGTGTGCCCCCGCCCCCCGCTGTTGGAGGGTCCGTGTTGCCTGGATATATATATACACAGGCGGGTGCTAGGCTTCTGTTCGCATTATGATGGCACTGCGCCAACCTCGAACACCGAGCGATGGCAGTGTGTACAGCACAGTTGACCTCAGTGGCCGAGACTTGGGTGAATGGTAGTGTACGCCTAATATCCAGGGTAGGACAAGTTGCCTCCTTGCCTGCCCGGGGTACCTACTTTACTCAGTCGGGCAGGTGAAGGTCTTGGTCACCTGCCCGAACGGGCAAGTCATTATTTGTCTTATCTATAGTAGCAGATTTCAGTTTCAATAGAGGGGGTGTAATGACGTCACGACACAACTTCCGGTGGTCATATTGGATTACATATGCAAGTCTTGGAACTGCTTACATTGTGTTTATTTACTGATTTTATGGTTTATTTGTCACTGTTTTGAGCGGTTTGGCCTCAAAAGTTTGGGGAAAGGGGTTTTTTGATGATGGGGAAGCATTTTCTAAATCATGTAGCCTCACATCATTGCTAAAGTGCAGTATGTTGACACTTTGGATGCTCTGTCAAAGAATTAGAAAGGTTTGTGCAGTACCCGCTAGGTGGCGCCACATACTTCGGCAGCCCTGATTATAGGTAGGCTCAGTGGTGGCCATAGTGTTCTTGGTATAAGACAGGGGGCGTCATAGGTGGTATTAAGTGTAATCCAAGATGGCTAACCGCCGAGTGATGACGTCACATGCACTCCCTCTATTGGCTGACTTGGGCTTGAGCAAGTAGTTGTGTCACTTAGGTCCTCTATTGTATGTTTGTCTGTATAGCTAGCTACCTACCACGGGAACAACATGGACATACCCAGGGCAAGTAGAAAATTCAGTCACTTGCCCGACAGGTGAAAAACATTACTGTCCTCACCTGATATCGCTCACTGCTGGAAGGCTGGGGGTGGGAGGCACTGATCCCTGACTCCTGTCATGGCTCGGCACACAAACGCCCCACCCCACCGCACCCCCACACCGCTCCTCACTTAACCGTGCTAGCAGGTCGTGGATAATGAGTGGCCGGAAAGTTGTATTCCATTTTTATTCTTGTATTGTTCTCTTTGTACTGTCCTGGTTTATTTATCTTAGCTGTACACCGATTAGCTTTTGTTATGAACTAGCCTGAATACACTGTAAGCATTCATTGTAAGAACCTGTTTCCAAACTTTACTTGAGCCTCCTTTCTAATTTTTGTTGTTTTTTTGTTTAAATTTTTTTATATATATGGGTCATTCTCAGAAACTGTGTACCACTTGAGGTAGTCTACTAGAAATGCATATTTCAAAGAAACCCTTTATTGGAGTGTCAATATTTAGATTTCATCATTTAGCCCAATAATGTGGGAGATATTTTAGATCAAAAGTAAATGTTAATATTGTGTATTATGTATCTTATTGGGATGGATGTAGCTAAATACATCGAAAATTACATCACTAATTTGTGACATTGTCAACCACATTGAAAATAAAGTGTCACAAACTTAATGAAAACCTCTGAACAACAGCTCATTTCACTTCAAATGGTCATATACAATATCTTCATTAAGTTGAAGACATTTATTTCTAAAAAAGAAAATTAAAATGATGAAATAGTTAACATTTTCTGGAGTCATTAACATCGTAACATTTCATTTCCACTTGCAAGTACTATGAAACTTTGTATCAAACACTGAGTACAGATACAGTACAGGAACTATTTTCACCATTTGACACTGTATGCGTGGACCCAGTTATGGTATAGTAAAAGATAAATCCTGAAATTGCCCCTAAACATTGAAATTTGAGCCGAACATTTGTGTAAAATTGTTGTTTCCACTTTGTTACTCTGTTAATCTGTTACTCTGCTAATATTTTCTTGCTTTTCTCTTTAATATTCACAAATAAGACAAAACCATAGCAATGAGGTTTCAAATTATTATTATTACTGTTTATAAAGCAAGTGGCATGTGAAATGTCCTAAAAATGTCAAGTTTTGTGTGGAAAATATTTGATTTTGGAGTCAGATTGGTTTCCATGCTATACTGCTATTTATTGGGTGTGAGCATCATTTGACCTACTTAAAAATGCCAGAATATGTTTATTTTCAATTATTCAGATGCAAAAGGACATACACATTGAGGAAACTTGCTTATAGGACTTTGGCAGCATTTTGATTTTCTGGTACTGATGTCACACTATTGGTACACAACTTCTGAGAACGACCCATATATATATATATATATATATACATTTAACAAATATAATTTTATACAAAGACTTCTAGATGCAATATTACTATAGAGACGTAACAACTTCTGGGTCAGTTAGTTATTTTTTATATATTTATATTCACGGTTGCACAATGGCATCCTTTGAAACAAGTGACAACAGTCCGGGAATGGAGGTTTTGTATCCTAGCAACAGCTGAGGTCATATCTGGATGGTCGTACATTTGAAAAATTATCTGGCCATGGTGGCGATCTGTCGATCAGAGGTGCCAGCCCCAGTTGAATGTCGGTACCACTGTGGTCATGTGTGCTGAGGTATCCGCTGGGTGGCACTGGTGGGGCTTGACCCGGGAGGCGGGTGAGTTGTCTGCTTGTGGTGGGGCTTGACCCGGGAGGCGGGTGAGTTGTCTGCTTGTGGTGGGGCTTGACCCGGGAGGGGGTGTGAGTTGTCTGCTTGTGGTGGGGCTTGACCCGGGAGGCGGGGTGAGTTGTCTGCTTGTGGTGGGGCTTGACCCGGGAGGCAGGGTGAGTTGTCTGCTTGTGGTGGGGCTTGACCCAGGAGGCGGGGTGAGTTGTCTGCTTGTGGTGGGGTTTGACACAGGCGGGGTGAGTTGTCTGCTTGTGGTGGGGCTTGACCCGGGAGGCGGGGTGAGTTGTCTGTTTGTGGTGGGGCTTGACTCGGGAGGGGGTGAGTTGTCTGCTTGTGGTGGGGCTTGACCTGGGCGGTGGGGTGAGTTGTCTGCTTGTTGTGGGGCTTGGCCTGGAGGCGGGTGAGTTGTCTGCTGTGTGGTGACCGGGCGTGATTGCTCGGTGGGGCTGACGGAGCGGGTGAGTTGTCTGCTTGTGGTGGGGCTTGACCCGGGAGGCGGGGTGAGTTGTCTGCTTGTGGTGGGGCTTGACCTGTGGAGTGGCGCAGGGGTGAGTTGTCTGCTTGTGGTGGGGCTTGACCTGGGCGGGTGAGTGTCTGCTGGTGGGGCTTGATCGGGAGGGGTGAGTGTCTGCTTGTGGTGGGGCTTGACTCGGGGAGGTCGGGGTGGGGTGAGTTGTCTGCTTGTGGTGGGGCTTGACCCGGGAGGCGGGGTGAGTTGTCTGCTTGTGGTGGGGCTTGACGAGGCGGGGAGTTGTCTGCTGTGATGGGCTGGCAGGGAGGCGGGGTGAGTTGTCTGCTTGTGGTGGGGCTTGACCGGGAGGCGGGGAGTGGTGTGTGTGCTGAGCTAGTGTGTGTGGGGGCTTGACTCGGGAGGCGGGGTGAGTTGTCTGCTTGTGGTGGGGCTTGACCCGGGAGGCGGGGTGAGTTGTCTGCTTGTGGTGGGGCTTGACCTGGGAGGTGGGGTGAGTTGTCTGCTTGTGGTGGGGCTTGACTCGGGAGGCGGGGTGAGTTGTCTGCTTGTGGTGGGGCTTTGACTCGGGAGAGCGGGGTGTGAGTTGTCTGCTTGTGGTGGCGGCTTGTGACCGGGAGGCGGGGTGAGTTGTCTGCTTGTGGTGGGGCTTGACCCGGGAGGCGGGGTGAGTTGTCTGCTTGTGGTGGGGCTTGACCTGGGAGGCGGGGTGAGTTGTCTGCTTGTGGTGGGGCTTGACCCTGAGGTGGGGTGAGTTGTCTGCTTGTGGTGGGGCTTGACCTGGGAGGTGGGGTGAGTTGTCTGCTTGTGGTGGGGCTTGACTCGGGAGGCGGGGTGAGTTGTCTGCTTGTGGTGGGGCTTGACACGGGAGGCGGGGTGAGTTGTCTGCTTGTGGTGGGGCTTGACCCGGGAGGCGGGGTGAGTTGTCTGCTTGTGGTGGGGCTTGACCCGGGAGGCGAGGTGAGTTGTCTGCTTGTGGTGGGGCTTGACCCGGGAGGCGGGGTGAGTGTGTGTGGTGCTGCTGATGGCTGGTGGTGGGGCTTGACCCGGGAGGTGTGGTGAGTTGTCTGCTTGTGGTGGGGCTTGACACGGGAGGTGGGGTGAGTTGTCTGCTTGTGGTGGGGTTTGACTCGGGAGTCGGGGTGAGTTGTCTGCTTGTGGTGGGGCTTGACCTGGGAGGCGGGATGAGTTGTCTGCTTGTGGTGGGGTTTGACCCGAGAGGCCGGGTGAGGCATGGACCCCCACTGTGCACAAAGGCCCCAGCTAACACTGTAACAGCAAAGACACATCCCCGCCAACGCAGATTAGTCACACGGTGCCATTAGGGTCGGCTGGTGACACCCTTTGTTTGCACCCGCAGCGTTCCGCCCGCCAACCACGTGACCACGTGACCATGTGACTAGAGCCGGTAGCCATTAAAGGCACCGCATATGGACTGTGGACGAGCAGTCTACTCCGGCAAGTGCTCTCTCACACACAGCTGTGATTTGTTTCAGCTTCATAGTTTGTTTGTTGGGGCTTTAAAGTTGATGTCATAGCAACATTTAAGGTCATATCATTAACAGGACGGGTGCTGACTGTTAGGACGGGTGTCGACTTGTTGTTTGTTGGGGTTTTACATCCTGGCAACATCTAAGGTCACATCATGATGGGTACCGACTTGTGACAGTGCGCACTCCTGGCGATTTATAGTGCTGCCCCACTGTGGGACCAGGTCACTGGCAGCATGGCCTGATTTTCCCACTCAGCCACATTATCCTGATAACTGAGGTAACCAGTCCTTTCCATATCCTAGTAATGCAGAGTGCCTTGCTAGGTAGTGACAAATATCAATTTTGTACGTCATTGGTTTGATTCGGCCCGGTTTCAAAGTCCTGACCATCCGTAGGGGAGGCTTGAACTCTACTCATTTGGCCACTGCATCTGGTGGTGCAGGCTTGTCATAATGCACATTCGTGGCAACTTTATAGTGTGACCCACTGGGAAACCAGGTATCCAACACTATGACCTGATATCCCACTCAGACACATTTCCCTGATTCTGAGCAAAAAAGTTCTTGTCCTATTTTAATAATGCTGAACACTAGGCTCGGTAGCATTTGAATTTGAACACCCAACTCCTGAACCTGGTTCCTAGACTACAGACAAACACTAACATACAATAGAGGACCTAACGGCCTGGTTCAGACCACTTCTATTTATGGTTAACCTGGGTATGCCCCATGTTGTGCCCGTGGTAGGTAGCTACACCAACATACAATAGGGGACCTAACGGCCGGCTTCAGGCCCCTTCTATTTATGGTTAACCTGGGTATGCCCCATGTTGTGCACGTGGTAGGTAGCTACACCAACATACAATAGAGGACCTAACGGCTGGGTTCAGGCCCCTCCTATTTATGGTTAACCTGGGTATGCCCCATGTTGTGCCCATGATAGGTAGCTACACAAACATACAATAGAGGGCCTAATGGCCGGATTCAGGCCCCTCCTATTTACGGTTAACCTGGGTATGCCCTATGTTGTGCCCGTGGTAGGTAGCTACACAAACATACAATAGAGGACCTAACGGCCGGGTTCAGACCCCTTCTATTTACAGTTAACCTGGGTATGCCCAATGTTGTGCACGTGGTAGGTAGCTACACCAACATACAATAGAGGACCTAACGGCCGGGTTCAGACCCCTTCTATTTACAGTTAACCTGGGTATGCCCAATGTTGTGCACGTGGTAGGTAGCTACACCAACATACAATAGAGGACCTAACGGCCGGGTTCAGACCACTTCTATTTATGGTTAACCTGGGTATGCCCTATGTTGTGCACGTGGTAGGTAGCTACACCAACATACAATAGAGGACCTAACGGCCGGGTTCAGGCCCCTTCTATTTACGGTTAACCTGGTTATGCCCTATGTTGTGCATGTGGTAGGTAGCTAAACAAACATACAATAGAGGACCTAACGGCCGGCTTCAGGCCTCTTCTATTTATGGTTAACCTGGGTATGCCCAATGTTGTGCCCGTGGTAGGTAGCTAAACAAACATACAATAGAGGACCTAACGGCCGGGTTCAGACCCCTTCTATTTATGGTTGACCTGGGTATGCCCAATGTTGTGCCCGTGGTAGGTAGCTAAACAAACATACAATAGAGGACCTAACGGCTGGGTTCAGACCCCTTCTATTTATGGTTAACCTGGGTATGCCCTATGTTGTGCACGTGGTAGGTGCCCATTGTGTTTCCTGGCGAGCAGTGACATTCGGTCTCGTCTACTACTACTGTAAGACCTCAGCTGTAGCACAGCCTGAAGTCTTTGTACACAGCGGTACCAACCTACAGCAGTCCACGTCATTCTGGTCCAGTTGGCACTCAGATACAAGCGCCAAGGAAATGCGTGTTTAAAGTTGCATAGTCCGACGGTTTCACGGTTCTGCCATTTTCTGAGACAAATACATTAGAATGATTGTTGTAATCTACGTTGCTTTAGTTTGAAGTGCATTTGATTTTAAGTGGCTAACCTGTGTGAGATATTTGAAGTGCAAACATGGACACTTAGTTTTGGCATGCTTAGATAAAAGATTCACCCGGTACTTGTAGTACACAGGTGAAGAAGATCAGCCTTATATAAAAACGGTCGAAAAATCGGGCTAATGAAATGAGTCTTTGTATATGTCTTCATGTTCACCCACTACTTTTGAGTTGGAAAATATAATAAAACATATACTTTAATGCACTGTGAATTCGACGGCGTTCTCTGGCCGCCATCTTGTCTTTTTGCATTCTCGCCCATTTCACCAACTCTGTGCCATTTGATACTGGAGCCACAGTTTCTAGTTCATGTTCCATACTAAACCTATTTTCGCCCGTATTTACACTACGTTGTCCTTCACCCGTGTACTACAAGTACCGGGTGAATCTTTTATCTAGCCAAAACGCTGACCTCATAGGCTTCAGGAGTAACATGTCTTATTACCGTGACTCGGTGTTCCCTTCTTTGTGGTAATAAGTGCTTAATAATATAGATCACCAGTATCTAAGTTGGATATGTAGAATCAAATCTAGATAATAGTTTTGGTTTTGAAAATCTGATGCTTTCATCGAACTATGCAGCTTTAATAACAAGCTTAAGATGCATATTCGCTGTATTTTAACAAAACATACAGATCTAAACTATTAAAGCTGCACAGTCCGACGAAAGGATGGCGTTTTTTAAACCAAAACAATTATTTATATTTGATTTGACATATTTTACATTTCTTCCTGCGTAGATTAATGCTAAGTCAATTTAATAGAACCTGTTACTGCTGGATCGGGTGCGGTGGCCAAATCGGTAGAGCACAGGCCTCCCATGCGGGAGATCAGGACTTCAGTTCCCAGTCGAGTCAAACCGATGACTTAAAAAATTGATACTTGTCGCTCCCTAGCTTGGCACCCGGCATTAACAGGATAGGGCAAGGACTGGTTGACTCAGTGTCAGCATTTTGAAATTTCCATGAAAATGTTACTTTTATTCTTAGGTAGTAAATAGGTACCTTTAACTTTAAAACAGAGCCAATTTGAGATTTTAGCTCTTTTAAAAGTCATATATCTGTGTTATTTTCATGTTTTTCTTCCCGGAAAAAAATTAATGCAATCTATATAATATGTGAAACTTGATGATGTGCTTAGTTTTGGTTTCCAAGTATCTGCCCATGTTCTATGGCTTTGTGAATTTGCTAATTTGGCCAATTTCATTTTTGGATGAAAAAAACCCTCAAAATGATATTTTAAAATGCTCCTAATTTTGAACCGATTATCACATCAAGATAAAGTTTATACCACTGAAATCAGTGTATAAAGTTCTATCTGATTACCACAAAAGCGAAATACAAACATACATTTCAAAAATCAGTTTGGATTACCTAATATTACAGTTGGACGAGTGTATCCTTCCCAGTGGAGCATTATTATAAAGTCGCAATGAGTGCATATTGTCACAATTACCATAAATGTTGCCAGGACGTAAAACCCCAACAAACAAACGGGCACTGCCCAGTCTGATCAGATTGATATGAAACTGGTCCTGCTGATATCGATGTTCGATGTTTTGCTTCGGCTGGTAGGTGATGTGCTAACAAAATAAAATAATTTAAACTTCAGCTTCTATTGATCAGTGTCTGCCATCTGAATGGACTTGGTCATTAAATAAATGAGTCAATGAAACTCACTGGAATCAACTTATAACCCTGGCTTTGCATCTCTCACTGTTTATTACTGAATCCCCTGGCCTTAAATCCCATATCGGGTAATAACTGATCCGTATCTAAACCTCTTGGGCGAAATCACTACTAGTACTACTTGAAGTGATAATCTAGCTCAATACTAGTATATCTCTGTTAAGCTCTGTAGTGTAGTTAGGGGCACTGACCTCCCCAGGTGAAGTGCCAAATGCACGGGTAGGCGTGAGTAGGTTGTCTGCTTCATGGTGCCTGGGCCTAAACACAATAAATTGATGTTTCCAGTTGCCGATCGACCCTGTTAGAACCCCCCTCCCCCGAAAAAAAACCCACCCAGAAAACAAACAAAAACCATTCCTACCGATCACCAACAAAATTCCCCTGCAACCGGAAACACACATATTTTTCTGTTTGGCCTTATTAACCACGTAGGGGATCAAGGTGCATTAACACATATTGGTTTAAAGCAAAAAGAGAGAGAAAAACCATGCACCCGCAGGTGTTGTATGAATGGTTTATATATGGGTCACTCTCCTGAAAACTGGCCAGAAGTGTCACATGGAGAGTTAAAATTTAATATTTGAATTTTTTACATTTGTTGGTTGCAATTGAAAGCTGGAAATCTCCCCTTTACATCTATGTAAAATATAAATTGATGAGATAATAAATAAAGGTGTAGTTCATGAATAAGATATCTCTTATGGCAGTATAACATGTGCGTCACACATGTAACACATGTTTAGGACACCACACAGTCTGCTTAATAAATATCTAATCAGAATTAAATGATATCATACTTAGAAGCATATTAATCGTGGCATAATATACAGAAATATCCAGTGCTTATATTGATATAAAAAAAAAAGTAATTCCCAGCCATGCTTTATTCACTGAATAATTAGTGTACAATATTTGTGTG
This sequence comes from Branchipolynoe longqiensis, assembly GCA_030323885.1. Classification (NCBI taxonomy): domain Eukaryota; kingdom Metazoa; phylum Annelida; class Polychaeta; order Phyllodocida; family Polynoidae; genus Branchipolynoe; species Branchipolynoe longqiensis. The sequence continues at coordinate 6,802,137 of CM059194.1, read as the reverse complement.
GCATCCAGACACCACGGTTACACATGTGACGGAAATTTGTAATGTTATTTCTGAAGACATTAAACATTTTTTTTTTTAAATTTAAGCATGCATACATGTTAATACATACTTCCTCTTTGATTTGGGAACTGTTTTGTTTGATATATCAATGCAATACAAGATGTTAATACGGATTCAACCACGTCCCATATGTCATGTTACAAATGGCTGACTGTAAAATGGGGTTTTTTGGTACAAAAACAGTTCATAACTAAAAAGACCAAAGTTGCACACAGTTTTATTTTATTTCCCTTCTTTCTTTCATCAAATCTGAACATGAATATGAAAAGTATAAGGAAAAAAATAAGTAGGAAGGTTTTTATTGATGTTTTAAAATTCCATCTCATGCTGACCAGTTTTCAGGAGAGTGACCCATATACTACTCATTTAGAAGTATATATAGTAACATTAGGTGACCACAGTGTAAATTTCAGTTTTGAGAACTGGAAGTGCAGTTTTTGCAGTGTGCGGTTTGACAAACATTAAAAAAAGATTGTTTAAAAAAGCTGACCTACCGACCCCCCAAAAAAATTCCACTGAAATCGGAAACATGAATATTTTTCTTTTGGGCCCTGTGTAGGCTAACGGCTATGATCCTAGACCCTGGCATATCAGAGGTGTGGGGTCGAATCCCGCGCTAGGCCTGTGGTTTCCCTTCATTTGCAAAAACTAAAAACCACCCAAAAAACATCACCTGAACATTGGTACATCCCGGTGTAGGCTCTTTGAGCGCCTTATCTAAATAGTTGTAACTGTGAGTAAGATATTTACAGTTCCAGGGGGACTAGGTGTAATGAGGTGCACTGACCTCCCAAGGTGAATACCAAAACCGCAGGACCAGACGCTGTGGCCGAATTGGTAGAGCGCAGGCCTCCCGTGCATAAGGTTGGGCGTTCAATTCCCGGTCGAGTCAAACCAATGACATATCAAATTGATACTTGTCGCTTCCTAGCCAGACACTTGGCATTATTAGGATTGGGCAAGGACTCGTTGGCTCGGTGTCACGATAATGCGACTAAGTGGGATATCCAGTCATGGTGCTGGTTGCCTAGGCTCCTAGTGGGGCAGCATTATAAAATCGCCATGAGTATGCACTGTCACAAATCAGTACCCGTCCTGATATGATGTTGCCAGGTCATAAAACTCCAACAACCACCACAGGCGCAGGTAAGCGTGGGTAGGTTTGTTTGTTGTTGTTTTACGTGCTAGCAACATCTGGGAGACCTGGCCGTCAGCACCATGACCTGATATCCCACTCAGTCACATTATCCTGACACTGAGCCAACCAGTCCTTGCCCTATCCTAATAATGCCGAGCGCCAGGCTAGGAAGCGACAAGTATCAATTTTTATGTTATTGGTTTGACTTTACCAGGATTCGAACCCAGGAGCCCATGGTCTACCAACACGAGACCGGACGCTCTAACTCATTCGGCCATCCCGTCTGGTCTAAGCGTAGGTAGGTTGATTGCATCAGGAAGCCTACATGGGCTAATGAATGTGTAAAATATTCCGATAATGATGCATTGGTGGGGGAATGCCAATGTTCTATTTGTGAAACAGGTATATAGGGCCAGGTGCATAGGTGTTTATGTAGTTGCTGGTCGTGCTTGATTCATTGGTAAATAGTCATTGTCTGTTAGTAAGATAGTGTGTAAGGGGCACTTGGAGTTCTACCCACTACCCACTACCCCCTCCCCCCTTTGCTAGTCATGAATCACCCCACACTCAGCTCAGGGCAGGTGGTGGCCAACGGAGCCACACCGCGTGGTGGTGGTGGGAAGATCACAGTAACCATGGGGACCAGAACTGCTTGATTCTCATTGGTAGAGGTGGAGATGCTTGATTCTCATTGGTAGAGCTGTAGATGCTTGATTCTCATTGGGAGAATGTGGTCAGGTGATATGCCATACTGAATCCATGTACCATATAAATAATAAACCTGAGGGCTTGGCTCTCTCTCTTCTTTCACACTTTATACTCTTCCATTCTCTTTTTGCCTGCATTGATTTCACTATACTGCCTACACAACCACAGATTCCAGCCATGGACTTTACAAATGGTTAGGAAGCTACTCCCGGAATAGCAAATATGTGGAGTCACACTCTATTTATATATTTTTAAATTATATTTTGTATTTAACCAGAAACATGTAGTAAGATGACTTCTTCCCCAAGGGGTTATCTTCCAGTCGGAGAACTATATACATATGTAATGCTTCCTATCAATTGCCCCTCCCTTCCATTCCCCTGCCCCTCCCCCCGGAGTTCGGTTCCCGGTCGAGTCAAACCAATGACTTTAAAATTGGTACTTGTCGCTTCCTAGCCTGGCGCTCGGCATTAATAGGATAGGGCAAGGATTGGTTAGTTCAGTGTCAGGATAATGTGACTGAGTGGGACATCGGGTCATGGTGCCGGCGGCCTGATTTCCCAGTGGGGCAGCACTATAAAGTCGCCATGAGTGCGCACTGTCACAAGTCGGTACCCGTCCTGATATGACCTTAGATGTCGCTAGGACGTAAAACAACAAACAAACAAACAATTCCCCCCGCACCACCGCACCACCACAAACCCACAATCCTGTAGTTGTTAAGCTGTGTCTTGACTGGTGGCTAGTTAGGAAGGTACAGACCAAACTTGTTCTTACAGTTAGCTGAGTCATTCTCAGTACAGCTGTAGCCTGATTGTCAACAAACAGATCGTTATTATCGAACATGTCTGATCTCTGTGTCAGCCCCGGTACCGTAGAGGTTCCTGTGGTTCCTGCGTTGTTTAATTAAATTCATGCATTTATGAACTGTCAAGCAAGGTAAGCTATGGCAAAAATGTCCCTCCAAACAATTACATTCATCGGTGTATCTTCTTCAAATTTTGCACACATAGCATATGGAACTAATGCATATTGGCTATAACAATAACTTTGCTAAGAATATCAAAAGCTGCATTTTGATTGTAAGTACAAATTAAAAGTGTCTGAAACCAAAAATATCGATTTAAGTAAATCTTTAGATATTCACTGTGCCTAGAGCAATGGTTGGATCCGCCCCAAATTTTGAACAATATTAGATTATATATGGGTCGTTCTCAGAAGCTGTGTACCAAAAGCGTGACATCGGTAGCAAAAAATCAAAATGCTTTAAAACTCCTAATATGCAAGTTAGTAAATCGTTATGTTCTACTGCATCTGATGAATTGAAAAAAAAGATATTCTGCAATATTTAAGTAGGTCAAATGATGAGTCATGTAAAGAATTAGCAGTGTAACATGGAAACCAAACTTACTCCAAAACAGAATGTTTTGGACAGAAAACTTGACATGTTTAGGGCATTTTACATGCCACTTGCTTTATAAACAGCAATAGTAACAAGTTGAAACCTCAGAACTATGTTTGGGTGTGTTATTTGATCATATTTACATTTTTCTCAAATTAACATTAAATCTTCTTTTTTTTGTGTGTACAAAGTACTGCATATGTGATTTTTTTTCTTTTTCTCATGAGTATTACAATTACATAGGTAAGATAGTGCCATGGATGTAAAAACTAATGAACATTTTATCTGTTTTGGCCTTAAATACATGAATTTTATGATTTAATTAATCTCGTAACATGGAAACCAAAGTACACAAACTGAATCAAAACACACCCAAAACATGAAAATGCCATTCTTAAAAAAAATGTAGAACAGCACTATGGCCGATGACACCTTTTTGTTAGATAATAGGATACTAACAGCAAAGTGGCTGTAGTTTATGTCAGGACATAAACAGTTTATGTCAGGAATTAAGCCTCAATGTAAAAAATATTCAATTAAACTGAAATTTAAATGCAATCCCACGAGTGGGTGCAAGAACAGGTGGATGAACAATCTTAGTGATTTGTCCTTTCGACAACCAGGACTCATCTGCCCAGATGAAAACATCGGTTGAGCCAGGCTTCAAGGTCAGGTAGTGCAGTTTCAGGTCTCCACTTTCTTCATCAATATCCAAGACTTTGGCAAAAAATGTTACAGTCCTATATTTCCCTTTAACTCCTGCTTCCACAAAATCCCCAATTGCTGGCTCCCGAGCTGTCAGCTGGTCATCTGGCTCCCGAGCTGTCAGCTGGTCATCTGGCTCCTGAGCTGGCAGTGGTCGTCTGGCTCCCTAGCTGGCAGTGGTCGTCTGGCTCCTGAGCTGGCAGCTGGTCGTCTGGCTCCCGAGCTGGCAGCTGGTCGTCTGGCTCCCAAGCTGGTTTGCTGGCTCCTGAGCTGGCAGCTGGTCATTTGGCTCCCGAGCTGGCAGCTGGTCGTTTGGCTCCCGAGCTGGCAGCTGGTCGTTTGGCTCCCGAGCTGGCAGCTGGTCTTCTGGCTCCCGAGCTGGCTGGTGATCATCCAGCACTGGGCTCAGCACCTTTTCACTCCAAGGTCCAACAATGGCAGCATTGGCACACTCACCAGTGCCCATCTGGCAAGATTGACAGAAGCACGAAAGTTGCCGGGTGCGAAGCTTATTTGGTTCAATGCATTTCACTGTGTGCCTTTCAAGGTTTTGACTGTTCTGTTGCGATTCCGGTCCACTTCACCATTTGCCACCGAAAAAAATGAACGGCGGAAATGGTCACACTCTTGGTTCGGTTGCTTGTTCAACTTACTGGTGAAACAGTAGTCAAACAGGTCTTTGGCCCCGGTGATAATTGTAGTCCCCGACTTCACTGCTGTAGCTGCATGATGCTTAACAACCGCACTCTCACCATCGGATGGGCCTTTTCCATGACGAGAGCCAAAGAAATGGCGCTCCAGGGTACAACCAAAGTCGCCTAGAGCACATGAGATGTCACTGAATGGCCCCTTTGACTTATACTGACTGGAGCAGCCATCTGTCCACTGAATGATGGTGTCCAGTGATAATGTTCTGGTGAGTTGGAGATGCTCCATTGCCAACTTGGTGAAATGAAAAACTGCGTTGTGGTCATGCAGCTTGTCTTCACTGATGAAGACCAGTGATTCACAGATGGTTTCCTGACATCCTCTGCATCCATAATAACACACAATTGGATGCACCGTGACTTGTTCATGGTGCCAGTGTGCAGCTTGTACCTCGTCTTGGTTAGCACAATTAAAGTTTTCTGCAAAGTCTAGAACCATACCAATGGTTCTGCGTGGGAAGCGATGACTCTTCCTCATGGCCTCAAACTGCCGATTCTGCCAATCAGCACGGAACAGATGTTGGGCGAGAAAAGGTCACTTCTGGTTTCAGTTCTTGCACCAACTCCCTGCAGCGTCCCTGCTTCCGGACCAGCATCTTCTGTCACCCGTTTGCCTTGAGACACTGACTTGCACCGTTTGCCATTGATGACACTGACTTGGGACTCCCTTTTGTCCAAGTTACTGGGCCCTGATGTTGGAGCAGTGGTTCCAAGTGATGGTCCAGCTGGTGGATGCTGCATTGGCCACACTCTTGATGTGCACAACTTCTTTTCCACTGTCCACCTTCTCTACCACATGTGATGATGTCAACAGCATGGTACACATGACGTATACGACTAGCATTGTTCATCTGTGAGGCCACAACATTCACAGTTCGGGTTTTAAGTTCGACATTTGTGCAGTACTCACACAAACATTGCCTAAGTGCTGACTGTCGCATGAGGCGGATGTGTGCTGGACGACACTTCGCAAAGCACGAGAAGCTGATGGGTGTGCTACTCTTGCCCTCCTTGAACTCTGTATAGAGGTCTTTCAGGGGTCTGGTGAGGACCTGCAGCACCTCTTCCGGTCTTTTTTAAGACAAGTTTCTTCTGTGGCAAGGCACAGGCACTGGTTTCCAGGAAATCAACTGCTTCTACCTCAGCCACCTTCTGTTTCCTCACTGCTTTGCTGCCTGCTGACAGTGACATTGAGTGCCCAAGTCCAGCACACTTGGACATGGTGTTCCTGTGCACACCCAGAAGTGAACTGCCAGCTCTAACTGAACGTTTGTACTTAGAAAATACAGACAGCAGAACACTTCTCGCATAGTTGACATCCCTGGAGCGCTGCTTGCTGATGGACTTCAATCTGCACATGACCCCCTGCCCAATCTTTCGTTCGGCACATGGCCCTTTCATGGAAGTGAAGATAGCTCTCTTTCTTGGGGATGCTTTGGTCATGAGGTCATACACTGTCTTAACATACTTCCTGGGACTGTGAGGCAACCACACCCTTGACTCTTGACAGTGCCTTCCGTCTTGCTGCAGGAGACCTTTCATCACCATTTTGCACCATTTCCTCTTGCTGACTCTCAGTACACACTTCTCCTATCGTCAGGTTGTCACGCTCGGAGGTAGCTAGAGTTTTACGCAGATGAGCAGCCAGTTTGTCCACCTTGTACTGCAATCTGCGTTTCTCATTGCATCGTCTCCTCTTCTGAGACCTCTGGTGAGGTGTCAGTTTGTCATGCTGATGACGCTTTTGCTCCCTCCACTTATTCCGCTGAGCTTCAATAGCTGCCCTGGTCTTCCTGGGTGGGTCAGACATTTCCTTCTGTCTTTCCCTGTAGGCCTGCATCCTTACTCTGGCCTGTTCCCTCTGACGCGTTTTTTTTCTCCTCAGTCAGGTTCTGTCGGTATATATGGGTGTCTTGCCTTGATTTTTCCCTCCATTGTTTATACTTCACTGGATCATTCACTCTCATTCTTTCCCGACAAGCCTTAACAGCCTCAGCAGCAGTCTGTTTTGGGGGTTTTGGCCTTAGGAGGTGGGACAGGGTGTGATGAGGAGGTGGGTGTTGCTGGTCCAGCTTCATCATCATGATCTTCCCCCCTGGCAGCAATCCTTTTGCTTTGTCGAACTGACATGGTGATTCTTTATGAAAAAAAAAAAATCAGACAGCTTTAAATAAAGAATAATGTGCATTATAAATAATATGATTATAAGCATTAGATAGTATTTTCTTTCACAAAACAATCATAAAAATAAAAAACTGTTTCCCACATGACGTTCTTAATGTATGGATTAATTCACTGAAGCAAGCTCAAAACCACAGGTCATTTCTCATAATTTATGTGAAGTAAATCAAAGGGATCAAATAACGAAATTTTAGGTACAAAATGAAATTAACTTTAAAAGCAGGTAAATATGTAATGACATTGTCTATTTGGATAACTTTGTAACATTGAAAGTAAAAAAAAAAGTTTATTTCTGTGTTACGTTGCTAATGCACCGATTCATTCAAGGATGCTATTGAAGCATCAAGTCATGAATGAAGAAATAAATGATAGGTAACCAAATAACTAAACATGTTATTTGTCCAAACACAAACAATTTGAAAAAGCATGTTGGTATGTGGTCACAATATGTATTCATTAAACATTGTAACATAGAAACAAACAAAAAAATTGCTTTCCATGTGACAATGCTTCAGTTCGAATTAATTTATCCCAGGAAGCTATGTAATGTGACAAAATCATGACACTTATTCGAAATATGTGATTGGGGGAAAGAGCTAAGCTTTTATTTCTGTTCAAACTTATATGAATCGAGGAAGCACTGTCAATATTTATGATTTCAATGAATCCCTTTAACATCGTAACACAGCAACGAAAAATCGACACTTCCACGTGCGTGTGTAATCTTTGTTGGCAGTGCAATGTTTTCCCAATACTTGGGAAGAATTAAAACTGAAACAAATGCCCCACTGTAAAAAGAACATCACAAAAATATATATTTGACCTTGCTTCAGCAATATTGGTGCAGCAATAAAATCCAGGACTTGATTTTGTCATATAAATGTTGAACATCGTAACCGAGAATCAAGGGTTTCCGTTTCCCAGTGATGAGTGAAATTAAAATTTGGTTTCCGACCCCTAACTAGATTAAAAATAAAGGTAACCTTTCTGTACAAAATAAATCTGTTAAGTCAAATAAATACGACCAACATATATCGGCTTGGCGTATCAAAATCACCTTCATAGTAGTTTAATTCACCCATTACTTCATTCCACCCAAACTGGTCTGAATTGTTCAATCTCACTGTCACAATTTCTGATACAAATCTACTAGATTTAAGAGCAAAGTACAAAAAACTAACTCAGTACAACACACCGACAACATACCCTAAAGCAATAATATACAGTAACATGGTCATCAAAAGTTTCACAAAACACACAAACTTACCTTGAAGTGAGCATCAGCACTCTGCTTCCTGTCGGCCATTAGCAAGCGAACATGTGTGACGCCGAGGAAACGAAATATAAAATCACACGTTGACCAAACAACGGACACGATGAGCTGCTCACACTTGCTCATTTCAATTTCCCGCGGTTTGTGCGTAGTGATTTGCATGAAAGTAGACCCCTATTCGATTCTCAAGTAATTTCATTCTGTGATTTTGATTTAACAACGTAACGTTCCAAGTGGGAATCGAAAATTTTACACAAACATTAAACTCAAATTTCAGCGTTAAGAACCAACTTCAGCATTTAACTCCAACTATATCATAATCAGGTCAATGTGGCGTCGGTTCTACTAGTGAAAGTAGTTCATGTGCAGTGTTTATTAGTCAGTGCTTGATGGTTAGTTTTTGACAGTGTGTCAAGTGGAAACGAAACGTTACGATGCTAATGACTCCAGAAATGGTTAATTATTTCCACATTTTCATAGTAATTGAAAAAAAACATGTTTCCAACTAAAGAATATGTTTAATATGACCGTTTGAAATTAAATGTATCGTTGTTCAGAGGGTTTTAGTAAGTTGTTAGTACTTTATTGTCAGTCGTGTCGACGATGTCACAAATCGGTGATGTAATTACCTATTCATTTAGACATATCCATCCCAATAAAGTACATAAAACACAATATTGGCACTCAATTTTATCTTTATTATCTCTCACACCAATTGACTACAACATGAAATAAAAATATTGACATTGCAATGAATGGTTGCTTTGAAATATAGTTTTCAAATAGACTACCCCAAGTGGTACACAGCTTCTGAGAACGACCCATATACTGTAATATATCTCAATAGACATCAATGTCATGTTCATGTTTCTACATGGGTGTTACCATTGTGGAACTAGTGTGGTCAGCAAAGGTCCAAATAAGTTGGTGTCAATATTCTGTCCGTGGCTCCTTGCACTAACTAGCACTATAGTAAGATTGGTATTATTGGAAAGGGAATCAAATTGCCTATCTATCTTATTAGGTTTTAAATATTTTTCAATTCAGTAAATGGGTTCTAAACTTTCAAAATAATTTAAATTGCAGAGTTTGACCTAATTGACCTTTTGACCTATGGCAAACTATATATGGATAGAAAGCTGAGGTCATTGCACTTCTTCTGGTACCATCCATGACTTTCTAAGATGGAGTGCAAGGAAGCGCGAGCCAATTAAAGATAGCCTGTTTTCAGAGTCGTTTTCATTGACACCAGTGATGAAGGAATATTGACTCAATACTGCCATAATACTAATTGATTTTACGTGAATAAAAACTACTATATATTCAATCCAACAAGAACATTAGATAGAACAAATGTTGATTTTTTTTAGGTTATGCAATTTAAAAAAAAATCAAATACATACAGAAAAAGTTATGAGCATGTGAATATTGGTGAAAAAAGCACGATTCCTCGATTTTTAGGGGCGCTGCCGGTACCTACTATAAGTATAACATCGCCATGAGTGCACCATTTTGATATGACTGTGATGGTGCGAGGACGTTAAACCTCAACAAACAAAGCCATCATGGTGATGCCCCACTGGGATACAGTGTCACCGGCACAATCACCCAATATCCCACTCAGTCGCTGAGCCATCCTAGCCGTAGTAATGCCAAGCACCAGGCGACGCACAGACATGTACAACTTTGCTAAATATTTGGTTTGACAGCCACTCACAATCATTACACAAGCGAGGCAGACTTTATTCACTTGGCTGGCCTGTCTGGTTTCTTAACCTTTTTTCTTTATAATAAATATAATAAATAAAACATTTATATAGCGCCCGATCCAGCAAGCCGTTCTCAGGCGCTTTACATAACAACAAAAATAAGACCTTTTTTGAAAGCACCAACAGATTTACAATCAGTGATATATCCTGGCAGAGCATTCCACAGTCTCGGGGGAGCAATACTAAAAGCACGATCCCCAAAGCCTTTGAGTCTGCTCTGAGGAACTGCTAACTGGCTGGAGACTGTGGAGCGCAGTGTTCAAACATTTGTTCTCTCCTGGAGCATATCTCTCAAATATTCTGGAGCCTGATTATGCAAGGCACGATATACAAGAAGCAGCACCTTGAAATCAATCCTCTTCTCCACAGGGAGCCAGTGTAATGATTTATGATCATTAAATGCGGAACACCGGGCACCGTGGCCCAATCGGTAGAGCGCAGGCTTCCCGTGTCAGATGTTCGAATCACAGCCGAGTCAAACCAATGACCTATTAGTATTAAATTGATACATGTCGCTACCTAGATAAAGGATTCACCGTGTACATCCAGTATAGGGGTGAAAACCAGCATATTAGAAAAACTGGTGAAAGAGTTTGACATGGCGGGGAAATGAACGGAGCACGTAAATTCTAAATTTAAGAAGCAAAATATATTCTTCACATAAATCTTCATATTTACCTGCTACTTTTGATTTGAAAAATATAATAAAACATGTAGTTTAAGGAACTTGAAAAATAAAACTGACATCATTTTATCACCGCCATCTTGTCTTTTTGCATTCTCGCTCATTTCACCTGCGCTGATATATGTAGCCATTTGATCCTGGAACCACAGTTTCTATTTCCATACTAAAACTATTTTCGCACGTATTTAGACTACGCTAGGGTTCGCCCCTGTACTGTAAGTATATGGGTGAAACTTTTATCTAGTCGCTACCTAGCCTAGCGCTCGACATTAATAGGCTAGGACAAGGACTGGCTAGCACAGTGTCAGGATAATGTAACTGCGATATCGGATCATGTGCCGGTGGCCTGGTCTCTCACTGGGGGAGCACTATAAAGTCACCATGAGTGCGCTAGCCCAAGTCGGTACCTGTGCTGACCTTAAATTTTGCTAGGACGTAAAGCAACAAACAAACAAAAACCATAAATGCCTAAGTAAATGGTGGTGTTACTGTTGCGCCCTCTGATGGATTAACCCTTATGACTGTCGCTTGTTGCACATTATGGCATGTCTGTGACTGGGTGATGGGCGCATGACCGACATCAGCACACTGCGAGGTATTTATTTATCCTGCTTATATCAGTTACTGCTCTTTAGGGTAGGCAAAGATGGCTTTTTATGAAGCATCGGCAACTCGCAATAACTCCTGCTGCGCTGTGCATTTGGGATGAGTGCGCATTGTTTTGATGTTCCTCAGTGGACCCATTTGCAGTTTGGCTATTTTCCGTTCCCACCAGTGGTCCACAACTGGTTCATCAAAGGCTGTGGTATCTGCTCTCCTGTCTGTGGGAAAGTGCATATAAAAGACCCCTTGCTGCTTATCAGAAATTGTGGCCTACGTGGCAGCAGATTTCCTCCAAATAAATATGTCAGAATGACCATATGTTTGACATCCAATAGCTGTTGATACAATTTTTTTAAATCAATGTGCTCTAGAGGCATCATTAAATAAAACAAGCTTTACTTTGATTTGACGTTCCTCCATTTAGAGGTATTGTAGGAGTACATTGATGCCTGTAGCGCCTTTTCAGTGGTGACATCTATTGCAGCGTGTGTCAACATCTAGGGTCATATCAGGATGGGTACCAACTTGCAGCAGTGCACACTTCTGACAATTTCATAGTGCTGCCCTATTGGGAGACCGAGCCACCAGCACGATGATACTGCGCATGTGCCGACCCTTAATTATAAATAATATAAAAACAAGTCGAATACTGTCATCTTGAATAGGGAATTACGGTGCTCTGACATATTGGACTGTTTAAATCTTTTAAAGGGGACGAGCCTTTGTGTGCATTAATTACATTTAAATTTGTATAGTGCGATGAAAGCATCACATTTGTGTAAGGCTCTGATCATTGGTCCATTCAGTACCTGCCCATTTAATATTCATCTAACCACTAAATGGTCCACAGTTTCAAAATTTTGAAATGCCCCCTGCTAATACTAATAGGTGATATTCAGTAGCCTAGAGAAAGCAGACATTATGGGCGCAGTGCTGTACAATTGTTGCTAGGGACAAAACTTTGTTTGAAAATGAGCTAAAAATAGCAGTCATTTGTTACACGGCATCGCTCACTCTTTTCACACCGTCTTTTCTATTATAAGGCCACTTAATAAAAAATTTATTTCCACATTATATGAGTTAAAAAAGTGTTTGTTTTACTGACAGATTCTTATTTTGTTCAGTGTGTTGTTTTTTAGCCAGCTTATTAACATAGCAAGTTTTCACTTCTGTACATAACCTATCATGTCCGAATTTTGTACTTGCACAGAGTATATGTGTACAAAGCTGTTGCCAAAAAGAATAACAATAAAAATTTAATTTCCACATTAATGAGTTTAAAAGGTTTTTGTTTTACTGACAGATTCTTGTATCTTTCAGTGTTTTTTTTTTTTAGCCAGCTCATTAACATAGCAAGTTTTCACTTCTCTACATGACCTGTCATGTCCGATTTTCATGGGTGACCATTAATGATGCATGTCTTTACCCTTATTTTGCAACATGTGAATAGTACAAAGTCAAAATACAAACTTTCTTGCTCTAAATTATAACTCATTCCTCAGGTGATATTCCACACAACACAGTGCATGTACTTTTATGACCCTGTTGGCACTTTTATTTTATTGCTATAGTGTAACACTTTCAGTACCCATGATCTGGGCCGTACACATTTTCAAACCGGCACGGTGGCCGAATCAGTAGAGTACATGCATCCCATGCGAGAGATCAGGAGTTCATTCCCGGTTGAATCAAACCAACAACTTACAAGATTGATACGTGTTGCTTCCTAGCTTGGCACTCTGCATTAATAGGATAGGGCAAGGACTGGTTAGCTCAGTGTCAGGATAATGTGACTGAGTGGGATATTGGGTCATGGTGCTGGCGGCTTGATTTTCCAGTGGGCCTGCACTATAAAGTTGCAGTGAGTGCGCACTGCCACAAGTTGGTACCTGGCCTTACTTGACCGTAGATGTTTCCAGGACGTAAAACAACCAACCAACCAACTCCATTTTCAAAAGCAAAACACTTATCTGCAATCAATTAAAGCTGCACAGTCCGATGGTGATGCGTCCCAATTGAGCCATTGTGAGTGGTATATTTTTAACTCTGCAGTGTTAATCTACGACAATAGTTTGCAGTGTTAATCCATGACAATAGTTTGCAGTGTTAATCTACGACAATAGTTTGCAGTGTTAATCCATGACAATAGTTTGCAGTGTTAATCTACGACAATAGTTTGCAGTGTTAATCCATGACAATAGTTTGCAGTGTTAATCTATGACAATAGTTTGCAGTGTTAATCTACGACAATAGTTTGCAGTGTTAATCCATGACAATAGTTTGCAGTGTTAATCCATGACAATAGTTTGCAGTGTTAATCTACGACAATAGTTTGCAGTGTTAATCTACGACAATAGTTTGCAATGTTAATCCATGACAATAGTTTGCAGTGTTAATCCATGACAATAGTTTGCAGTGTTAATCACAATAGTTTGCAGTGTTAATCTACGACAATAGTTTGCACATGACAATAGTTTGCAGTGTTAATCCATGACAATAGTTTGCAGTGTTAATCTACGACAATAGTTTGCAGTGTTAATCCATGACAATAGTTTGCAGTGTTAATCTATGACAATAGTTTGCAGTGTTAATCCATGACAATAGTTTGCAGTGTTAATCTACGACAATAGTTTGCAGTGGTAATCCATGACAATAGTTTGCAGTGTTAATCCACGACAATAGTTTGCAATGTTAATCCATGACAATAGTTTGCAGTGTTAATCCATGACAATAGTTTGCAGTGTTAATCCACCACAATAGTTGCCAATAAACCAGATGCCAATAAATTCTACTCATTGTTCGCTGGGCCAAGTTTGTGGTCGAAAGTTCGAATCCCAGCCGTGTCAATCCAATGACTTATATAATTGAGACTTGTCGCTACCTAGCCTGGCGCTTGGCATTAATAGCATAGGACAATGACTGGTTAGCTCAATGACTGGTTAGCATAGTGTCAGGTTGATGTGACTGCGGGATATTGGGGGTGTGCCAGTGGGGCAGCACTATAAAGTCACCATGAGTGCACACTATGACAAGCCGGTACCCTTCCTGATATGACCTTAGATGTTGCTAGGACGTAAAATAACAACGAACAAACAAACATAATAGATTATACAGCACATACTATACATTATGTGAGGTATAAAGTAATTATGCAAATATTATTATGTATGTAATGCTCCTGTCTTTTATTGTTCTTATTCCGACTGATATTGCTCCTGTAAACCTTCCTTTTGATATGTTCCTAGCTTCTATGGGTTATGGGAGGTTTGGGTGTGGCCTGGGGAACGGGTGGCCTACTTCCAAGCAGCTCCCCTAATTCCCCTCCTTTCCTCCAGGCGGCGCCTCACCCACCTACTAACAGCCCATTTAGCCACTGATTTAGTTCAATAAATTAAACGTAGGTCTTACGGGTTAGCCAGAGTTATAGGCTCGATCCACACAGATCTGACTTGTCTCCTCTTTTATTGTCTCTATTGGTTATGGAAGGAATATACAATGAACTATATTTTGACCGTGAGTACCGCATAGTGTGTTCATTCCAAAGTTAATACTGCGTGAATATTCTGCCGACACGGCGTAAAGCAACCACCAATCAATCAATCAGTCATATAAGGGAAGCCAAGCACTATGTAGATGTTAGGTATTAGATGGAGAGAAACAAATCCAGATTATTTATTTATTGGGGTTTTACATCCTGGATATTTTAGAAACGACACAATCACAGATTTTTTGAAAATCGCAGAAATCTTTCATCCTTGCTTCATATTGCTGTCTCCCTGGGATATCGTTTTGCTAACATGAAATACCCTAGTCAGTCATGTTATCCTGACACTGATCTAACAACCACCCCTAAGTAATGTCCAGTGCCTGACGAGGTAGTAGTAGCGAGTGCCGATTTTGTCTTGGGATCGAACCCATGAGTGGATGCATTTATTCCTAGGCTACTGGTGCAGCGACACATTTGGCCTGAAAAATAGAACATGGCCTGGCCTGTATATTAATTAATTTTTTTTGTTCGGCAGTACTTCTAATTCCCATCATAACCGTTTTGTCAGCTTGCCAGCAAGACTTTGATATATAATAGAGGGCAGCAAACTAACAGTCCTCCTGATGCCCAGCATTAAAGCCGCATAGTTTGATGAACGCAGGACATTTTCAAAGCTAAAAATACTTTTCCTGATTTGATTCTCCTGTGCATAGCCAACTTAGATCAGCATTCGAAATAAGAGCTTGTCTGGAACGCGTGAAAATTCAAACGGACATGTGAAAATCACACCAGACTTGTCCGGTGGATAAGTGACAAATTTAGCTTATTTCTATTACTGTATATGTATATGTAGATAAAAGATTCACCCTGCACTTGTGGTACACGGGTGAACAACAACGTAGTGTAAATAGGGGCGAAAATAGCTTTAGTATGGAACATGAAGTAGAATGCCTGCCTCCAATATCAAATCAGGGATGAAAGATCTCCGCGATTCCGCGGATTTCCGGGATTTTTCAATCTCGCAGCACCATCAGCATATACTAATATGTGGTGCTGAGACCGCAGCACTATCAGCATACACTACTAATATTAATAAATAAATGGTCCAAGCGCCGCAGCACTATCAGCGCACACTACTAATACATGCTTCAAACGGCGCAGCACTATCCGCGTATTCCAATATATATGTAACCCGACTTCCGGGAACTTGCCGCGATTCCCTGACAATACTAAACCTATGGGAGAATATCACTATTTCCGCTTTTTTCCCCGGAGACCACATTCATCCCTGTCAAATGGATACTTATATCGGCACTGAGTTGGTGAAATGGGAGAGAATGCAAAAAGACAAGATGGCGGCCCTAGAACGCCGTCGATTTCAACTTTAAATTCTATTAAATTCTATTTTATTATATTTTTCAACTCAAAGGTAGCGTGGAAATATTAAGACATAAAAAGAATAATTGTTGCTTCTTAGATTGTGAAATTAGGCTCTCATTTCATTTCCCCGCTTTTTCGACCGCTTTTATTTAGGGCTGGTATTCACCTGTGTACTGCCAGTACAGGGTGAATCCTTTATCTAATGTATATGCAGCGTTCGAAATAAGAGCTTGTCCGCTTGTCCAGGACAAGTGAAAATTCAGAAGGACAAGTGAAGATCACACCAGGCTTGTCCGGTGGACACGTGAAAACTTGTGCTTATTTCTATTACTGTAAATAGTGCATTCATTAAACATTTATTGCTACATAGAAGGAACATTAAGTCAATTTAATAGAATCTCTCACTGCTGAATCCTATCGTGTCCAACATTTTAGTGTGCACACCAACATTAAGTTAGCATATTTTCACTTCAAATATCTCCAAAGTTAATTTTACATTAAAACTCAAGTAATGTAGATTGTCATTATCAACCTAATATATTTATCTCAAATAATATATGGCAAAAATTCAAAACCATTGGATTATGCAACTTTAACTGTATCAAGGGCTGATGAAATTATCACCAATTATATTTCCTGAGGCTACTCATGCAGCTCAACCAACGGGTTTGGAGTGACTTTAATTTTAAATGGCTAACTTTCTTTAGATATTTGAAGTGTAAACATGTCAAATTAGTTTTGGCAATCACACTGAAACTCTGACACCATAGGCTTCTGTAGTACTTAACAGGTTCTATTAAATTGGCACAGTACTCCCTTCTATGTGGCAATAAGTGCATCAGTATCTAGGTTAGATATGTAGAGTCAAATGTAGATAATTATTATAATAATTTTGGTTTTGAAAAGTTGATGCTTCATCGGACTATGCAGCTTTAACATGTTTCTCAGTCTCACCCGACCCTTTTCACCGTAACAATTTCGAAGTAATTTTTGTTTTTAAGCCACCTCGGCAGGTTTGTTGTTTGTGGGGTTTTACATCATTGCAACATCTAAACTCAGTTTTCCAGTCAATTACATAAATACATGTTTGTGACCAAATACAGAAGAACTTAAAACTACCCTCCCCCCCCCCCCCCCACACACACACACACACTTTTCTTGGATCTTGGTCCACGATTGAAATTTCCTCTGCTTAAAACAACTAATGTACCAAAAAAATATTAAAAAAATTCGCTTAGGTTTAATACATTGGTGTGTAATGTGGCGATTTTTGCTCAAGAACTGTGATTGGTAAGGACGCTACGTTGCCTTGTGTTCTGTAAACTTGTGTAACACGAGACGCCAGCACCGGACGCGGGTGCCGAATCGGTAGAGCGCAGACTTCCCATGCGAGAGGTTTGGGGTTTGAACCCAGTCGAGTCAAACTAATGACTTATGGAATTGATACTTGTCCTTTACTAGCCTGGTGCTGAGCATTAATAGGATAGGGCAAGAACTGGTTAGCACAGTATCAGGATGATGTGCCTGAGTGGGATATTTGGTCATGGTACTGGCAGCCTGGTCTCCCAGTGGGGCAGCACTATGAAGTCGCCATGAGTGCACACTGTCACAAGTCGGTACCCATCCTGGTATGACCTTAGATGTTGCTAGTATGTAAAACAACAAACAAACGGAGACACTGGCAAATTACCAACAAGGCTGGTGTGATAGACCTATTTCATGTGACGTCAGCACGGGTATCTAGGTCACTGCGCGCACCATTTGGCTGCAGGACGACACACTGCAAACTCCATGACTATGACCAATCTTCATAGAGAAAAGGTGAAATATCTCTAAAACCACACCACCTACAGGCAAACCGTTTGGTACACATATAGAAAACATATTCAACGAATAGATTATAATAAATTCATAAGGTTAGGCTTCTGCATTTCTATTAATTTTGAATAAAATAAACGTTTTGCAATGCGCGTACCGGAAAACTCAATGGCAGTGTGCATTCGTTCTGCAGCCAAGCTGCGTGCACATACACGATGTTAGTAAACATTGAAATAGGTCTATACAGGGCCTTGTTGATTGTCAAGGATGCTCATGACAATGTACGAATAGACGGTGGGTGTGGGGTGGGATGTGGGTGGGTTGGGGGTGATCAGCGTTGACAAAAAGACATCGGCTCGATGCCAGACTGTTGTGATGTTACTAATCATTAATGGGTCTACATGTTCTTACCTAACCAATATTTAAACAAATATATAGTTAGATTGAACATTTATGAAGCAAATATTAAAAATCACCTTTTGTTGTTGAAAATTGTATATTGTAGGCAATAGTTAAAACTGGGATAGATTTAGTCAAACTGATTATTAAATGAATAGTTTGAATTATGTGTTTAGTAATACGTGGATTAACGCCCTGGGCAAATCACTGAAGTGGGGTGGGAGGGGCGGGGGATTTACCCACACATGGGTGTTTAAGATGTGGGCGTTTACAAAATATTGGCCACGTCGGAGGTGGGGGGGGGGTGATTTACCTACACATGGCCGTTAATCCGCGAGAATACAGTAAGTCTCGAAGCATACATGATTTGCGTGTTTATTTGATGAACTGTTGTAGAAGTGTGCAATATGGCGACTGCCAAAACAGTGTCCCCCCCCCCCCCCCCCCCCCCATCCAATCCCCAGAACATGACGGGCAATGTGTCATGTACTAAGCAGTAACACTGCCCTTAATCGATTAACACCACCCGGGCGACTCGGCTCACCCGAGTCGTCAGGATCTCAAATAGAACACCGTGAGTGGAGTCGACAAATACACGTGCCATGTGCAAAACGACCCCACCCAAGTAACCCACCTCTTGGCTGGGGTGGCTAGGAGCGATGATGTCACATTTGCGCTGGTACCATCCTGCAGGATAACAGCCACTGGTACCAGTCATACATCTTTTTTTGTGGGTAATAACATAGATTAATGAAATGGAAATATCACTAAGCTATGCCATCATATAACAATTTAAATCCTATTTTGCTGTAGTTATATCGGTTATTACAAGGGGAAAAAAGGTGTTGGAAAAATACCATTTTTTTTCACTGCGAGCGTGGAGAAGTGTATTCGATTATTCGATCCAAGTCTGTAGGATGTGCGCATGCGACAAAAAGTGGCTCGGGTGACCCGAGTTGATTAATCGATTACGCCCACTGGGATTGGTTACTTCCTGAAGCATCAACTTTAGGATTATCACCCATATTTGCTATAAGACCTTTGTTACAAGTCGTGGCTTATTGAGAAGTTAGCGGATGTGGTGTCATGTATACTATAAAACCTCTAGTACAGGTTATGGTTTATGGAGAAGTTAGCGGATGTTGTGTAATGTATACTATAAAACCTAGTACAGGTTGTGGTTTATGGAGAAGTTAGCGGATGAGGCTTCAATCATACTATAAAACCTCTAGTGCAGGTTGTGGTTTATGGAGAAGTTAGCGGATGTTGTGTAATGTATACTATAAAACCTCTAGTGCAGGTTGTGGTTTATGGAGAAGTTAACGGATGTGGTGTAATGTATACTATAAAACCTCTAGTACAGGTTGTGGTTAATGGAGAAGTTAGCGGATGTGGCTTCACGTATACTATAAAACCTCTTAGTGCAGGTTGTGGTTTATGGAGAAGTTAGCGGATGTTGTGTAATGTATACTATAAAACCTCTTAGTGCAGGTTGTGGTTTATGGAGAAGTTAGCGGATGTTGTGTAATGTATACTATAAAACCTAGTACAGGTTGTGGTTTATGGAGAAGTTAGCGGATGAGGCTTCAATCATACTATAAAACCTCTAGTACAGGTTATGGTTTATGGAGACGTTAGCGGATGTTGTGTAATGTATACTATAAAACCTAGTACAGGTTGTGGTTTATGGAGAAGTTAGCGGATGAGGCTTCAATCATACTATAAAACCTCTAGTACAGGTTGTGGTTTATGGAGAAGTTAGCGGATGTTGTGTAATGTATACTATAAAACCTCTAGTGCAGGTTGTGGTTTATGGAGAAGTTAACGGATGTGGTGTAATGTATACTATAAAACCTCTAGTACAGGTTGTGGTTAATGGAGAAGTTAGCGGATGTGGCTTCACGTATACTATAAAACCTCTTAGTGCAGGTTGTGGCTTATCCGGAAGTTAGCGATTGTGGTCTCATGTATACTATAATACATTTGCTGCAAGTTGTGGCACATGGACAAATTAACGAATGTGGTCTGATGTATGCTATAGTATAAAACCTGTTGTACATGCTTGCATTACTAGGATAGGGAAAGTGCTGGTTAGCTCTGTGTCAGGATAACTTGACTGGGATATCGTGCCAGGGGGATGCTGTCTTGGTATCTCGATGGGGCAGCACTATAAAGTCGCCCTGAGTCTGTTAGGACTAGATGTTGCTAGGACGTAAACCTTAGTTCAATAACTTATTCAAGTTATTGTTGGTGTACCACCGACCGCTGCACTCTGTTTACTTCTTGGTGGTGGTGAGGGGTGGAAGGGGTGGAGAGTTAGAAAAGATCCCTGCTTATATTTCTACATGAGAACACCAACAACACCAATAACACCACCATTCGCAACACCATCCTCATCCACCAGACCAGACAGGATGGCCGAATGACTTAGAACATCCGCCTGGTAGGTCGTGGGTTCAAACCCTGGTCGAGTCAAACCAATGACTTTAAAATTGATATGTGTTGCTTCCTAGCCTGGCGCTCGGCATTATTAGGATAGGACAAGGACTGGTTGGATCAGTGTCAGGATAATGTGACTGAGTGGGATATCAGGTCATGGTGCTGGTGGCCTGCTATTCCAGTGGGGCAGCACTATAAAGTCGCCATGATTGCACACTGTCACAAGTCGGTACCCATCCTGATATGACCTTGGATGTCGCTAGGACGTAAAACAACAAACAAACATCCTCATCCACCACCACCCACCACCACCACCACCATCCTCATCCACCACCACCCACCACCCTGCTTTACTTCTGTTTACTTCTTGGTTGTGGGGAGGGTGTGTGTGTGTCAGACATGATACCCACTTTGATTTTTATATGAACACCAATAACACCACCACCATCCACAAAACCCACCACCTACCGCCACCATCACCAACACCCACCAACACCAACACCAACACCAACACCAACACCACACCACCACCACCACCACCACCACCACCACCACCACCACCACCACCACCACCACCACCACCCGACACCCCCCTCCCCACACACGACATTGGTGAGTGCTGGTCCCTCCCTGGCTGTGAAGTGACCTGCGAATATTTGTGTGTTGTGCATCGTGAGTGGCCAGGCTCCTCCCTGACAACTGGGTCAGCTGACATGGTCGGCACATGCTCAGTGTCGTCGTGTATTAGTCGGGCGTCACGGTTCGATAGCCCTGGAGCCGCCCGTCTCACCCCACTGCCTCCGGCACGGGGCTCTTATGTCGGCGGGTGATGTCACCGGGTGAGGAGTTTGTCGCCGGGTGAGGCGTTTGTCGCTTGATGCTCAGTCAGTCCACTCTGATAAGACTAGACCTCTGTACCGTCTGTGTATGGGACATGGGTTGTTTCGTCCCCTAAAGGCCCTGTCACATTACGGCGTATGGCGGGAGCGTATTGAAAACCTACGTAGGTCCTGCGCGTGCCGGCCTATGATGACATTTGGTGACCTTTCGGGTGGTTTTGAGCGTATGTGGAACCTACTGGGAGCGTATGGGAGCGTGCTGTGACATTTTTTGACAGTATGGGCCATACGCCCTCATAGGTCGGGTTTTTTTGAGCATGCACAAAAAAATTTGGATGGACGGATTTATGAAAGCGTATGGCGGCGTATGCCTCATACGCTTCACATATGGCGGCGTATGAGTACCGTATACGGCATATGCCGAAGTATATGACGTAACGCGCTTACGCCGCCATGCGCTCCCGCAAAAAAACCTAATGTGACAGCCCCTTTAGGGACTTGACTTTTGGAATGTTATCTCTTTGGTTTCAATTTGAGACTTTATGATCAATTAGGTGCCACCTCTGTTGGGTAGTCCATGGAATTACAACTTGTTGCATCGTATGTTCAATTAGACGCGACCTCTGCTGGTTGGTCCTGGGGAATTACCACTCATTGCAGTCTATGATCAATTAGACGCGACCTCTGTTGATTAATCCTGGGGAATTACTGCTTGTTGCGTTGCATTGTATGTTCAACCTCTGTTGGTTCGTCCTGAAGGATTACCGCTCGTTGCATTGAATCTTCAATTAAATGCAGCTGCTGTTGGTTTTTATCATGGGGAATTACCCCTTGTTGCAGTGTATGATCAATTAGGTGCAACCTGTTGGTTAGTCCTTTGGAATTATCGCTTATTGCATTGTATGTTCAATTAGATGCAACCTTTGTTGGTTAGTCCTTGGGAATTACCGCTTATTGCATTGTATGTTTAATTAGACGCAACGTTTGTTGGTTAGTCCTCGGGAATTACTGCTTATTGCATTGTATGTTTAATTAGACACAACGTTTGTTGGTTAGTCCTCGGGAATTACCACTTATTGCATTGTATGTTCAATTAGACACAACGTTTGTTGGTTAGTCCTCGGGAATTACTGCTTATTGCATTGTATGTTTAATTAGACGCAACGTTTGTTGGTTAGTCCTCGGGAATTACCGCTTATTGCATTGTATGTTCAATTAGACACAACCTCCGTTGGGTTGTCTTGTTGCATTGTATAATTAATTGGATGCGTTCTTTGTTGGTTAATCCTGGGGAGTTATAACCTGTTCTTACATCGTGTGTTCAAATCATCAGGAAATTCATGAGTGTCTGTTGACACATAATTGATCGTATGCTTTTACAGTTATATGTAAAAGCGATGGTTGAATACAAAATTAAAAAAATTCTCGCCATGGATATGGCCTATGCTGCCGACACAGCGTAAAGAAACCACCAATCAATCAAATCAAATCATCAGTACCAACCACCAGACGTAATTTCTAATTGAACATGTAATGCAAGCAGTGATAAATCCTCGGGACTAATAAGAATGGACACATTTAATTATTATTTGTTGCTCTATATGTTCACTTAGACACATAGAGTGAAACCCCTTTATAACGCGATTGTTGAAGTCCATAAAAAGTCATCGCGAAAAAAGCGAGTTCGCGCAAAATCAGGGTTCACTTGATTGAATTACCTTTGAATTAAAGAATAGCAGGTCCAATGAATCATCGCGTTATACCCAAATTTGCATTAAATAGGTGCGTGTTAAATTGAGGTTTCACTGTACTTGTTACACAACTGTAAGCAATTGCTGATGTTTCAACCTATTTTGTGTCTTTGCAGGTACATGGGCGTTGGCCTATCAGCGCAAGGTGTCAACATGAACAGATTACCAGGTACGCGAGCACCACCACGTGGCCATATTGATTAACAAATGTCAATGGCGGATCTACTAAACCGATTTGCTTCTCATTCTGACCGTCCAATTCTGGGAATGATAATTACCTAGAATATTGGATTTGTTTGGCAAGCATTGCTTCCTTCACCCTTTCAGATAACCTTTCTCTTACCATGGTTGCCGTTTTGTCATCTGGTTGCGATTCCGGAGATATCGATGATCTTTGCACAATTTGTTTGCTCACCCAAATCACTGTTTTGTTTTGGAATTCGGCATCCTTGACATTGTTCTCTTCTATTTCTTTATCAAAACGAGACTACTTGTGATAGGCTAGCCAATCAGGGACAAGTGTTATTTTTACTTTGAAAAGGGAAAACTACACAAAAATGGCGTCATGTTGCCATTATTTGACTTTAAGTTTAAGTACTGTGGGTTTGGGGGCTGCTTTTATCTTATGTGAGGTGAGAATTTGTATTTCATTTGGAATAACAATTAGAAGACATATTTATAACTTTTAGTTGAATGTGAAATATTTTCAGGTGGTCTTAAGTGTGAAATATGTGGCTTGAATGTATGTGATAGAAAATATATACCAGTTCGCCAGGTATCTGTGACATCATCATGGAGTCGCTGAACTCCCTACCGATACTCTTTAAAACGTACATGTCACAAATAAAAGGAGACTTACTGAAAACAACTTGATGAAAAGGCGGTTTAAGCTAGCATTCCTTACACGTGGTATGCTGCATGCAAACAGGTTGGGTCCTTTCACCCACACCCACACCCACACCCACACATTGTGTCAGGTTTCTCACCACTGTTCTCTATGGCAAACGCAGCAGCATTCGCATTCGCATGCCGCACCGATGGCTACAGGGACCGATTCAGTTGCCGCATTCGCATTCGCATTCGGAGGCATGGAAGCACCCCCCATACACTTACATGCGTTTCCATTTTTTGTCGCATTCACATGCCGCATACCGCATGTAAGGAATGCTAGCTTTAGTGTTTTCTGCTTTTGGGCAGGCGCGTCATTTTGTTATTTTGGGGGCGTCCTCCCATTTCTCCGTTCCCACTATATCGGGAATTCGACCATAGATGTTGCTAGGATGTAAACCACCAACAAACAAACAGAAACATTGCCCTGTTCGCTACACTACAGTAAAAACGCTAATACTAAAATACAGGCTATACTCACATCTGTCAAAGATCTGTCAGCTATTTCGGCTCCACCGTTCCCAGCAGAATGGAAATCACATCTGTACTTTATTGGGTGTGGACCCAGTGTTGGTAATAAAGCGGAGCCACATGTAGGCTCACCTGTTTGTCAGGGTGGGCATGGGTCGGGCGGGTTGGTGGGCACTGGGTGGTAAGTTAGGGAGCGGGACGTAGCTCCGACAGTAGAGTGTCCACCTGTGAAGGTGTGGGTCATTCGATCGATCCTGCTCAGTGGACCCATTTACAGTTTGGGCTATTTTCCATTCCAACCAGTGGTCTACGAGTGGTTCATCAAAGGCTGTGGTATGTGTTGTCCTGTCTGTGAGAAAGTGCATCTAAAAGACCCATTGCTGCTTATTGGAGAAAGAGTAACCTATGTGGCGGCAGTGGGTTTCCTCCAAAGAAATATGTCAAATTGACCATATGCTTGATGTCCAATAGCCGATGATAAAAATCAATTCTACACTACTTATACAAAAAGTTTTGAATCAAATTGAACTAGTACTGCCCAGCGGTGAAAACAAATGTTAAGACACTTATGCATTAGGAGCAGGGTAAATAAATTCATCACCAAATTTGTGTGTGTGTAAATGTCGCTTCCGCTTTCCGACTATTCCGCTTTAAGAAATGAAGAACAAAGGAATTAAATTTAACTGCTTCATCTGCTAAATTTCTGTTATGTGAAAGGAGACGGGATGGTTGTCGGATAAAGTCAGATTTTTGATGATCTTTGCATTATTTTTGGACGAATCCATCGGAGTTTGCTTACATTTCTTGTTCAAAACTTGAATATCATAAATTCTTTGGAATGCTTTTGAAAAAAGTTGGTTTATTCAGAATATATATTGTTAATTGTCTGACAGCTTTGTTTTTTCATATTTTATGTACTGGAGGGAAATCTGTCATGTGTTTGAACTAAAAATTGGCCACGGGTGTTGCGACTTAACCTGGCACTGTCCAGAGGGCAACAACTGGGTCAATCAATATAACTATAATATGACTGAGTGGGCTATTGTATCATGGTGCTGACGACACTGTATCCCAGTAGGACATCACTATAAATTTATCGATTGCGTGCTATCGTACAAATGAAGTGGCTTCCCGACCTGATATAAGCTGAGATGCTGTTAGACTATAAAACCCCAACCACTCAATCACTTGATGATGGTTATGACTGGCGGGTCGTTAAAACTGTAGTCTAATCACTCACCTAGATACTTTCTACATGTCCAACTACCAGCTGGGATGGCCGAATGAGTTGGGCATCCGTTTTCTGTTTTCGACGATCGGCGGATCTGTTTGTGGTAGTGGTAGAACCCTGATCGAATCAAACCAATGACTCAAAAATTGATACTTGGGCATTTCCTAGCCAGGCGCTTGACATTATTAGGATAGGGTAAGGACTGGTTGGCTAAGTGTCAGGATAATGTGACTGAGTGGGATATCAGGTCATGGTGCTGGCAGCCTGGTGGGGCAGCACTATAAAGTCGCCATGAGTGCACACTGTCACAAGTCGGTACCAGTCCTGATATGACCTTAGATGTTGCTAGGACGTAAAACAACAAAGAAACACACAAGCATATCCAACTTAGGTTCTGATGCACTCATTAAGCATTTAAGCAATTACAATTCTAGGTGCATAGACGAGGGACATACAAAGTCAATTTAATAAAAGCCTATTAGTGTTACCGCTACTGCTGAAACCCCATGTTTAGCAAATCGGTGTGCATACCAACATTAATTTGGCATGTCTTTACTTCAAATATCTCTCAAAGTTAACCAGTTATATTTATAATAAAAGTTCCTTGAAACTAAACTAAGATTGATTATTATGATGACCCTAATATATTTATCTACAACAGTATGACAGGAACTGACAACTATCGGACTATGCAAGTTTAATGGAGTTGCCCGGTGTGTATAAGCTGGCCCTACACTCTGGTGTTTGGCTGACCTCGGCCTGAATCACTCGTGGTCATCATTACTCACACCTCCCATGCATCACCATAAGTAACAAAGGGCCCCCGCCGGCCAAACTCTCCACCCACAACCTGGGTTTGTGCCACACACTGCAACAAAGGTGTCCTCGTGTAGTCGAATTAGCACCAATAGCGCAATGTGTGGTGAATAACAGTGTAGGCATGACTAGGTAGCAACGTGATGTATACTGTGGTAGGTTGGTAGTTATCGCACCGCACACTGGAATAAAAGTGTCATCATGTAGTCGAATTAGCACCAATAGCGCAGTGTGTGGTAAACATCAGTAGCAACATGATGTATACAATGGTGTAGTGGTAGGTTGGTAGTTATCGAACCGCACACTGGAACAAAGGTGTCATCATGTAGTCGAATTAGCACCAATAGCGCAGTGTGTGGTAAACATCAGTAGCAACATGATGTATACAATGGTGTAGTGGTAGGTTGGTAGTTATCGCACCGCACACTGGAACAAAGGTGTCATCATGTAGTCGAATTAGCACCAATAGCGCAGTGTGTGGTAAACATCAGTAGCAACATGATGTATACAATGGTGTAGTGGTAGGTTGGTAGTTATCGCACCGCACACTGGAACAAAAGTGTCGTCATGTAGTCGAATTAGCACCAATAGCGCAATGTGTGGTAAACATCAGTAGCAACATGATGTATACAATGGTGTAGTGGTAGGTTGGTAGTTATCGCACCGCACACTGGAACAAAGGTGTCATCATATAGTCGAATTAGCACCAATAGCACAGTGTGTGGTTTACATCAGTGTAGGCATTAGTAGGTAGCAACATGATGTATACAATTGTGTTGTCTTAGGTTGGTAGTTATCGCACTGTACACTGAAACAAAGGTGTCCTTGTGTCAGGCCGCCAGCACCATGACCTGATATCCCACTCAGTCACATTATCCTGACACCTAGCCAACCATGCAGTCCTTGCCCTATTCTAATGATGCTGAGTCTGGCTAGGAAGTGACAACTATAAATTTTTTAAGTTATTGGTTTGACTCGACCAGGATTCGAACCCACAAACTCATGAGTTTGGATCTCCCGATCTCCCATAACAGGAGATGGACACTCTACTCATTCGGTCACCCCACCTGGTCCTGAAACGAAGGTGTCCTTGTGTAGTCGAATTAGCATGAATAGCGCAATATGTGGTGTACAACAGTGTATGCGTGCTGACACAAGTCTCTCCCCGTCCTCATATGACCATAGATGTTGCTAGGATGTAAAACACAAACAAACCGAAATGTCCAATGGTAGAATGCTCACCCTAGAAAGGTCCTGACTTAAGCCGTGTTCACACCTGGGCGTTAAGTCGCCTCATCTAGTGCGCCTTATCTAAGTCGGCTCACATTGGCAGTGTGAACCCGACGCTGAGGCGGATTAGGGCTGATTCGCCTCAACTAGTTCGCTTCATGTAAACCGCGTCGCGAGGTAGGTAGCTTATATGAACCGAACTAGCTTAAGTCGGCCCACCTTGCCTGTGTGGACAGTAGCGGTTTACATGAGGCGGATTAAGCACGTCACACTATATAATATAATTTGTGCAGATATCGATTTCCGCCTTTAAACCGCCCCGAATACTGCATGTGTGGACACGACACTAGTTCGCCTCATCTAGTTCGCCTTATCTAGTTCGGCCTAAAGTTGTGGGTGTGAACACGGCTTTAGATAACCTGTCCCATGTGTAGGAGTGTACTGCGGTGTTAATATAGTAGAAAAACAAAACACTTTCTTAGATTTCATTCTACATATCCAATTTAGAAGCCTGTGCAGTCATTCTCATTTATTGCAGCATAGAAAGGCATACCAAATCCATTTAATTGAATATCTCCTGGATGAAGCTTGACTATAGACCTATTTCATATGACGTCAGCATAGGTAATTAGGTCTGTGCGCAAGCGTAGCTTGGCTGCAGGACAACATACAGTCACACTGCAAACTCAATGGCTTTGAGCAATCTTCATACAGAAAACGTGAAATATCTCTAAACCAGCACAACTTAGAAACAAACCGCTTGGGACACAAACAGATCAAGTGTTTAACAAACAGATTATATTAAATTTATATGTATATTGGTCAAAATTTCTATTAATTTCAAATAAAATTTAAGCTTTGCACTGCGCTTATGTTTAAACTCAATGCATTGTCAATGGCCGTGAGCAATCTTCCTACAGAAAAAGTGAAATATCTC
The DNA here is from genome assembly GCA_030323885.1 of Branchipolynoe longqiensis. NCBI lineage: Eukaryota > Metazoa > Annelida > Polychaeta > Phyllodocida > Polynoidae > Branchipolynoe > Branchipolynoe longqiensis. The sequence continues at coordinate 6,773,220 of CM059194.1, read as the reverse complement.
TAAAATCGCGCAACTTAGAAACAGACCGCTTGTCACACAAACAGCTCAAGTGTTTAACAAACAGATTATATTAAACTTGTATGCTTAATGTTCTGTATTTCTATTAAATTTGAATAAAATTGACGGTTTGTACTGCACGTATCGGCAAAAGTCAATGGCCGTGCACCATCTTCATACAGGAAAAGTGAAATATCTCTAAAACCGCACCACCTAGAAACAAACTGATTGGTACACAATGACATAACATATTCAACAAACAGATTATATTAAATTATTGTCTTTATTGTACTTTATTTCTATTAATTTTTAATAAAATTGACGTTTTGCACTGCGCGCATAGCCAAACCCAAGGACCGTGTGCCTTTGTTCTGCAGCCAATGTGCGCGCGCATACACAATTGAAAGGATATATAGTCTCAAGTATTTCAATATGCATAGCAAAATAAATTTGTCTTGTTTCACTTCAAATATTTCCAAAGTTAATCCTTTAAAATAAAATTTACTTTCAAACAGATTATAATTATCAACCTAATCTTTAATCTTTTTTAAAAAGGAGAGAAAACATTAAAAAAACATTAAAAAAACCTCAAAGCCATCATGTTAATCTAACATTCATTTAGAATGTTTGTTTGTTGTTGTTTTACGTCCTAGCAACAACTAAGGTCATATCAGGAGGGTATTTAGAATGTTTCTGCTCTGTCTCGTCATGCACACATCTCACTGTCGCATTGCTGTGGTTCCTTTGTGTGTTAGCATGTAAATCAGCGAGTAATGGAGCATCTCTCACATGGTTCTCAAATTACTGCGCAGTAAAGGGGAGCGGGCACTGGTTACCTTCATTTCTAATGGTGGTGGTGGTGGTGACGATGATGGAGGTGGTGATGATGGCGGTGATGATGATGGTAGTGATGATGATGGCAGCGGCAGTCAATCTCTTCACCCTTTTCTGAGCTCATCTAGCTCATCTAGCTCCAATAAAGAAGCTATTCGTTGACGGCTGCTGCGCACATTTGTATTGCCTGCATGGCATATTAGCCGGTGATACATGGGGGACGACTTTATGGCCAGAACAATACATCACCATCAGCATTCCATATATGCAGCATGCGAATGCGGTATGCGACATAGATGCCGATGCCATTTTCAGGATTTCTCGGTCTAAATTTGTGAAGGAAAGTCAAAGTTCCTGTTGTTTCCTATGGCAAACGCGGCAGTATTCAAATTCGCATTCGCATTCGCACTGATCAGTCCTCATAGCGATCCACTTGCCGCATTCGCATTCGCATTCGCATTCGGACATTGGAAGCACCACTGTTTATTTACATGCTTTGCCATGTTTTACCACACACTGCGTGCCGTGTATATGGAATCTTAGCTTTAGGCAGCCAGTGTTTGATCCCACACAGGCTCAGTTGTCCCTGATTGCCGCTCATTTCCTACCACGCTGGGATTAGCCGCTGCTGCTTTACGACTGTCTGAATCTGAGACAGCCCTGTTTGGTCGTGTGTGGGTCAGTATATTCAGGGATTCCATTTCTCAGCAAACTCGCTGATTTCAGCAAAAACTGTGTTTCCAAATCAGCGGGGGTGGGGGGGGGGAATTCTGTAAAAAAAACTTTTAATTATTTGTTAGTCTTCAAGTCTTAAAACAGTTAGAATTTCAAGGCCATGATATGTCCAAGTCGTTGCCAGATTGCGCCATTTTAATCGTAGGTTTAACAGAAATTGCGGGGGAGGGGGCTTTTTATTTTTTGGTCACTGGGACCCGTCGTACTCTGCTTGTTGCAGTCCGGAAGTGATGGGGTGGGGGGGGGGGGCACATGGAAGCTACAAGCTAGTTCTAAACTAAGAGCCATTGAATGTCGACTAGGGTGGGCAGTTCTGTACTTTGTGCGGGAATGAAAGATCTCTGCTGGGTTTATCTGTTTCTGCGATTTTTCCTATTTACCTATTAATGTTAATCAACATTCCAAGGAATCAGGATCTATATGACAACAGTTGGTAGCTATGTGCGAATACCGCCGATCGCCGCAAAGCGGTTCGGCAACGACGATAACGCTAGCTCAATTCCGCTGCGCGGAGCTGCTTTGCAGTAGGTGTTACGTTTCAGGTCGCCAAAAGGAGGGTTTTCTAGCTACAATTTAATTCTTGGTTTCATCACATAGAGCACATATTTATCTACATCCTCATTTTTTAATTGTTTTAATTGGACCAGTATTAGTTTCAAAAGTTGATGGTTGAATTTCAATTTTTACTTTTCTCCACAAAATCTTCATCAAATCACTCAAAGGTGATTAAAATATCCTATCAAACTATGTAAATATTGTTCCTTTATTAGTTCTCTACATGATGTGAAATTTTAAGGATGTTTGATGGATTGCCAAGAGAGTTATTTGATCCGCAGCACTTTAACTTTTGCTTACAATGTAACTATGCCTGTGCGAATACCGCCGATCGCCGCAAAGCGGTTCAGCAACGGCGGGTCACAGAATTCTAAGTGGTTTTCCATTGAACCAATTGACCAAATATACCCATAAAAACGCTTTATAAAGTGTCACAACTTCCTTGATAATTGTCACAGGATGATGATTTAGGTATCATTAGAAAGGTATTTCCAATACCTTTGTAATGATATATTTTATGTTGGAATCTGTTGACTTTGAAATTTTGTTTCACATACCTACAGTTGGGTAGTTCAAATCCCGTTCTGTTATGTATGACCTTTGATGTAGCTAGAAGATAAAATCCAAACAAGAACGAGCTAGGTATGAGCGAGAACATGATAGGTACAACAAGGATAGTTAAAACCTGACTTCCGGTATGTTTTCGCCATTGTCTGTCTATGGGAGAAAATCCGCATTTCCACAGAAATTCTCCGTCGGTGTAATAATCCCGGCTTGGTTTCCAGTTTTTTGCTGGAGACCAGTTTCATCACTATTTGTGACAGGTGCGGCTCAGAATTGTGTATAACGAATGTTATTTAGGTTTGTTTGTTGGGGCTTTGCATCCTAGCAACATCTAAGATCATATCAAGATGGATGCCAGCATGTGACAGTGCACACTCATGGTGACTGCCGACACAGCGTAAAACAACCATCAATCAATTTATCAATGAACCAATCAGTCAATCAATCTCATGGTGACTTTATAGTGCTGTCCTCCTGGGAAATTGGGCCACCGGTACCATGATCCGAGAACTCACTCAGTCACGTTATCCTGATACTGAGCAAACCCAGTTGTTGCCCTATCTTAATGCCAAGTGCTAGGCTAGGTAGTGACAAGTATCAATTTTGTACGTCAACTCGGGTTGAACACAGTGTCCCACACCAGAAAGCAGTCAGTGCTCTTACCAATTCTGGAATCCCGTCCCATGTATCATATAGGTGGCACAAGGCAAATGTTCAATATATACTATATTCACTTTGTATTGAATTTCTTTCACACATCGACATTCCTGAGAGGTGTTTGAGTTGATTTAAATACCAAGGTGATGGCCCTGTCACATTACGACGCATCGCGCAAGTGCGTGTCCAATGGGTAAAATCACTTTTATATGTCGAGATGCGTGAAACATTTCAGCGTGGGGGGCAAAGTTGGACTCATACATAATGTATACATATTGAATTACGCTCACAGTACGTTCGCAGAACACCGGTGAACGTTATATACGTAAATTGATCGGCAGAAAATTTCGCCTCATACATTACATACACCAAGACATGGCGGAGAAACGCAAAATGTAAGTTAGACGTAAGTTAGACGTAAGTTATCCATACGTTGTCAATATGCGGACTGTACTTTTCAACTGCCTTTCCGTCCGACTAATGTAGGGCAACGGAGTGAACAACATTTGTCTAATGTACATCTAACGTGCATCGACGCACACCTAACGTATACATAGCATACGGCCAACTGAACACCCATGCATTGTCATCGAAAGTTTTGTGCATGCACACAACTTTGCCGACCCCTTGACAAACGACGCCGTATCACAACGAACGTCGACATACATTGACGTATACCAACGCCCGCTTAACGAACGCATAACGCATTGCGACGTATCCCGACAGCAGCCAAAAATCACCTATGTCTGCGCACATTTGCGCGATGCATCATCATGTAGCAATGCGCATGGTAGCGCCGACGCCGTTTGAACGTATGCACTATAAGCGGCTGGTGCTCTGCACATCCCGACTGTATGGACTACTATTAGTCATGGATCGTCATGCAATAAACTGTCATGTATTCAGAGATAATATATCTATTGTGGAGTACAATGGTTTGTGTATAGATATATATTTACTATTTATAAATAACCCTGGAAGTACGGCCATGTGGTACTCTTTGACAGCCCTGATGTTGTAGATAGAGCAACATGTATCTGGGTCAAGTCTAGGTCAGTAGCTCATTAGCATGGGTAATACGCCGGTCCACCGACGGATTCCCTAGGCCTACTATGAGTATGGACAAGTTTAAATGATAATCTATGATTGGAGGTGCAAGCTTGGAGGATCAGAATACGCAGTAAGTCTTATAACCATGTTAAAGCTCATGAAATAAGGATTCCAGATCTTATTTGATCCTGTATGTGGGGCTAGGATTGACCTGAACATCGTGATTTTGCTATGCAATGTTCGGAGTTATTTGTATTTGTGGGGCCAGGCTGTGCGTGTACCCCTCTGCACCCACTCACCCCCGCCACCCGGTCGCCCAGTGTCTCCGACACAAGATACGGCAATCTCACTAACCCAACTCCCAGTCAATTGGGAATGGAAAAAGAAGATCTGTCTTGTGTTCAAATAGCATCTGTTAGCTTGGTCCCACCCCAACCTGCCTTACTCTGCCCTCACTGGCCTGACTTCTCCGACTTACCCGACTCGCCCGACTCCAACTCGCCCGACTCCCAATCACCCGACTCCCAATCACCCGACTCCCAATCACCCGACCCCCCACTCACCCGACCCCCACTCACCCGACTCTGACTCCCACTCACCTGAGAGACTCCGACTCACCCGACTCCCACTCAGCTGACTCCGACTCACCTGGCTCTTACTCACCCGACTCGGACTCGGACTCGGACTCACCTGACTGACTCCCACTCAGCCGACTGACTCCCACTCACCCGACTCCCACTCACCCGACTCCCAAATCCAAATGAAAATAGTCTTGAATTCGTATGAAAAACAGCCTTGAAATAGCATGTGTACAGACCATGGAACTCCCAACCTGCCGCATGGGAAGCCTTCGCTCTACTGATTCGGCCAAACATGTCCAGTCCATTTGTCCATGTAAACACGACTAAAAATGAGACCAGGCAAATTTACTCACAAGAAGCAGAATAGAACTGCTACTTCCAATCCCTCTCCAAACACATGTTATATGTGTAAAGATCTGTAGGAGATCACCAGACTGGCCGGGGTCGTCCATATCCGGTGTCTTTAGCACCCACTTTGTGTGAATGCAGTCAGGAATCAGCAATTACCTGAATGCTGCCCACCTCCACCATGATCAACATAGTGTAGAGCTTGTAGTGGAGTGCTACTGGCTCTCTGCTCAACCCTCCCTACACCACAGAGGTCATAGGGTCATAGGGATGGATCACCAGCTTTGTAACCAGCGCAACAGATGCTTTAACAGGGTTGCCAACCCTTACGGTTTTGCCATAAGGTGTACAATATTTTACTTCCATCATCACCTTATGTCGATCTTCTGGTTCTTCATTTTCCAATGTTGGCAACCCTGCAATGCCATTAATATAGTAATATATAAATCTTACGGATTATTTCTTCTTTTTTTTTAAATGGGAAAAAAAATAATTGTGGGGGGAGGGGGCGAGTACCCTCAGATCCCTCAATATAACATCCCTTAAGATTTTCCTGTTTTTCATTTTCCAATATTGGCAACCCTGCTTTAAGCTACATGTTGTGCCTATTGCAATTTGATTTGATTTTTTTTTTTTAAAGGCCATCTCCATTAGTGCTAGATTATTGATGACGATAATGATATGGTACATGTTGTGTCATGGACAATTTAAAAAATAGTGCTGTTAATGCTAGATTAATGAGGAAGAGCAGGAGGCATATGTGCCTGGTACCGTTTGGAAAATAGCTCTATTGATGGTAATTTAATGATGATGATGATGATGATGATGATGATGATGATGATGATGATGTAGAGGTGTCCATTGCAATTTAAAAAATACCTCTATTGATGCCAAATTATTGATGCTGATTACTAGGACAGGGCATGGACTGGTTAGCTCAGTATCAGCAAAGACAATGTATGACAAGATGCACCACTCAGCACTTTCCCGCGAAATACAGCAAACAAGGTAATTGGACAGGTCCCCATGCCTAGCCTGACTGTTGTACCATTGAAACAAGGGGAGAGGTTCTCTAGCCCACCCTGACTGCTGTACGATCAAAGACAATGTATGACAATTATAGTGTATTATCAGGTACTCCAAACTGATTTTTGAAATGTATGTTTGCATTTCACTGTTGTGATAATCAGATAGAACTTTATACACTGATTTCAGTGGTATAAAATTGATCTTGATGTGATAATTGGTTCAAAGGTTATGAGCATTTGAAAATATACTTTTGAGAGCTTTTCTCGTCCAAAAACGAAATTAGCAAATTCACAAAGCCATAGATCATGTGCAGATACTTGGAAACTCAAACTAAGGACATAATCAAGTTTCATCTATCATATAGATTGCATTTTTTTTTTTCAGGAAGAAAAACAAAAAGATTACACGGATATACCACTTTTAAAACAGCTAAAATATCAAATCGGTCCTTTTGTAAAGTTAACAGTACCTATTTACTACCTAACAATAAAACTAATATTTTCATCACTAGAACCAGCAGAAATGTATCTATAACTTGCATGTACTTTTAAAATTTAGACAATTGAACACTAAAATTGTGTTCCAACTGTCATTCATGACACATGAAATTCAGTTGTATGCCTCCACAATGTCTTCAATACACTCCACATGACAAACACAGCATTCACTGCTCACAGACATAACATTATTATGTAGTAGGAATCAGTTACAGCAACATCATCCACTTTGGAGCATTTGAAATAGTGTTTTCAGCTCGCCGGTTGCCAAATCGGTCTCACTTCTTCAGCTTCATGATTCGCGTGCCATGAATGAATTTACTATTTTTTTATGCCGATTTAATAGCTAAAAGCTTGCTCTTCAATTTGACAGGTGTTGTACCGGGAATTTTTCTCTTTGTCACTGTGAAATCTTGTCTTCAACCTTCCCTTTTGAATTTTCCCTCACTTCTATCATATGTATCTCAACATGTTTGGTCTCAAAATGAGGCTCAAACTGTTTTCTGTTTTGGCATTGTTAGATATTTTTAGTAACTCTTTAACACGCCAGTCACTGCCACACAAAAGACATGGGGGTTCAGGGCCAACTCCTGCCAGGTTTCATGCAGCCTGGCTGAGTCACTGAATGCGGCCTGTTTGGAGTAGCTAGTATTATCTCCTAATATTAATAATGAAAACAATATTATAGTGTAGTGAAATTCGAACATACTTTAAAGGGGCTGTCACATTAGGGTTTTTTGCGGGAGCATACGGTGGCGTAAGCGCGTTACGTCATATACGTCGGCATACGCTATGCATACGCTAGCATATGCCGCCGTATGCCGGCATACGCTTTCTCACGTGCATACGTCCAAATTTTGTTGTGCATGCTAAAAAAATCTCGACCTACAGGAGCGTATGGTTCATACGCTACTCATACGCCGGTGTACGCTCCTCGTACGCCGGCATATGCTCCTCGTACGCTAGGGGTATGCCGGCATAGGTTACGCATACGCTCAACTTGCATCACCGGCGTATCTCTAGTGTATGTAGCGTACGCATAACCTACGTGTTACGTATTCGAGCGTACTCCTAGCATATGCACAGCGTATTCAAAGCGTATGCCATAGGTCTCGACATCGATCTGAGCCGGGTTAACGGACATGTTTGGACCGTCCTACATGTTTGCACAGTCCCATTTCTTCATATATCATATATGGAGACTGCTTCCTAACACTAGTAACAGGTAGTTGCTTTTGATAGTGGTTGGAACATATGTTTGGACCGTCCTACTCTGGATGTCACACAAATATTGTACACTAATTATTCAGTTTAAAATAAATATGATCCATATACATGTATACTGTGGACAGCTACTAATAAAGCATGGCTGGGAATTACTTTTTTTTTTGTTTATCAATATAAGCACTACATATTTCTGGTGTCCTAAACATGTGTTACATCTGAGCAACCATACTGCCATATGACATCGCTTAATCATGGACTACCCCTTTATTTGTTATCTCATCAATTCATATTTAAATAGCTGTAATGGGGAGATTTCTAGCTTTCATTTGCAACCAAAAAATGTTAAAAAAATTCAAATATTAGATTATAACTCTCCATGTGACACTTCTGGCCAGTTTTCAGGAGAGTGACCCATGTGTGGATGTATGTATGTGTGGATACCCATCCTGATATGACCTTAGATGTTGCTAGGATGTAAAACAACAACAAACAAACATCGATCTGAGCTGGTTTACTGGACATGTTTGGACCGTCCTACATGTTTGCACCGTCCCATTTCTTCATATATCATATATGGAGACTGCTTCCTAACAGGTAGTTGCTTTTGATTGTGGTTGGAACACATGTTTGGACCGTCCTACTCTGGATGTCACACAAATATTGTACACTAATTATTCAGTTTACTTAAGATAAGATATGCTTTGCATACGCTAAGCATAGATTCCGCTTAGGTTACGCATACGCTACTCATACGCTCATATGCTACGCATACGCTACTCGTACGCTACTCGTACACTCCACATGCCAATCAAAACCGTCAAAAAATGTCTCATACGCTCCACGTACGCCACTCATAGGTTATGCATACGCTCAAAAACACCCGAGAGGTCACAAAGGTCATGATACGTCATCCCACACATTTTTTTGCCATTTTCGACGTAGGTTTTGAATACGCTCCTGCCATACGCCTTAATGTGACATGGCCTTAAGCACTTAAATCAGTGAAATGCATCAATAAAATTTCTGATTATGTCTGAGTCCGAAAACTACTACTACACCTGATCAAAGACAATGCACCTGGTTTGCCGTGGGATGGCGCCACTGTATGATTATTTCAGAAATTTCAATATGAAAGCACTGAGTGGAAAATCAGGTCATGGTGCCGACAGTTGGATCTCCCAGTGGGGCAGCACTATAAAGTTGCCATGAGTGTACACTATCATAAGTTGGTATCTGTCCTGATATGATCTCTGATGTTGCTAGAAGGGAAAGACCAAACAAAACATGCACATGCACACACTCACAGGCACACACTCGCACTCGGGCCCGCACACACACACACACACACACACTCACACACACACACACACACACTCACTCACTCACTCACTCACTCACTCACTCACTCACTCACTCACTCACTCACTCACTCACTCACTCACTCACTCACTCTCTCTCACACAAACACACATACAGAACATAGACACACCTTTAATGTTGAAGTAGCCACGTGGGTACAGAACTCAACACCGGCCACTACTGATGGAACGGCCGGATGTGCAGATGGCATTATGGGTACCGGCCACTACTGATGGAACGGCCGGATGTGCAGATGGCATTATGGGTACCGGCCACTACTGATGGAACGGCCGGATGTGCAGATGGCATTATGGGTACCGGCCACTACTGATGGAACGGCCGGATGTGCAGATGGCATTATGGGTACCGGCCACTACTGATGGAACGGCCGGATGTGCAGATGGCATTATGGGTACCGGCCACTACTGATGGAACGGCCGGATGTGCAGATGGCATTATGGGTACCGGCCACTACTGATGGAACGGCCGGATGTGCAGATGGCATTATGGGTACCGGCCACTACTGATGGAACGGCCGGATGTGCAGATGGCATTATGGGTACCGGCCACTACTGATGGAACGGCCGGATGTGCAGATGGCATTATGGGTACCCGGCCACTACTGATGGAACGGCCGGATGTGCAGATGGCATTATGGGTACCGGCCACTACTGATGGAACGGCCGGATGTGCAGATGGCATTATGGGTACCGGCCACTACTGATGGAACGGCCGGATGTGCAGATGGCATTATGGGTCGAACCAGACGGGGTGGCCGAATGAGTTGAGCATTAGTCTCCTGTTTTGGGAGAGCGGGGAATCCGAACCCGTGGGTTCGAACCCTGGTCGAGTCAAATCAAAATTTGAAAATTGATACTTGTCGCTTCCTCGCCTGGCGCTCGGCATTATTGAGATAGAGCAAAGACTGGTTGACTCAGTGTCCAGATAATGTGACTGAGCGGGATATCACTATCAGGTCATGGTGCTGGCTGCCTGGTCTCCTATAAAGCCGCCATGAGTGCGCACTGTGACAAGTCGGTACCCGTCCTGATATGACCTTAGGTGTTGCTAGGACGTAAAACAACAAAAAAACTAACTGTTAGTGTTACACAGCCGTCATCTTCATACAGGTGGGTCCTGCTTAGAAAACACTCAGTTGGTTGCCATAGTAACGGGCAGCATCACTGCCCGGGTCCAGTCTCTCTGTAAGGTATGCGTGTCGGAAGTGTGTATAAGTGGAGTGGGCTGTGTGTGGTGTATGTGACCTAGTTCTACTGCAATCTAGGTCAAGTGAAACTGGCTCAATTATATATGTGTGCACTTAGCTTGCGTTAGTCAGTCTGACCGCCACCCCTGTTTAACTCAGAAACATGCTGTCTGACTAAAAACAGCCACAGGAATGCCATTATTTGGATCCCTCTAAATGAAAAATTCTTCTGACATTGGGGACTGGGAACAAAGGAGTCTGGATTATTAGATTAATGAGGGTTGACACACATATGTGTGATACGGGTCCTTCTCAGAAACCTGTGTACCATATTTCCGACATGGAAACCCAAAGTGAAAATATTCCAGATAATTGAGAAAAAAAACATTCCTAGCAGAATCCATGTTCATATGGAGGCTTACATGTGCAAACAAAATTTCACTTTTTGATTTTGATCTTATACCAATTGAGAAAAACCTATTAACGATTAACCACGTAACATCCATTCATAGGATCATTTTAACAGACATCCATAACATCATTTTAACACAGGCAACCAATTCAAACAAGATTTTATTGATTACAGTTAAGCTAAAGTGATTACGTCTTACAAGAAAAAAAGCTGGGGGAAAGTTTGGGTATATGCATGGTGTCGATATACAAATTTTTACTTCAACACGAAATCATATCAGCATATTTCGGATACATTTCATGGGATAGATCAACTACATTTAGTATTGCAAACATACTTAAAGCCCCAGTAAACCGGATTGAGGAACCGGATAGAAAACAGACACTGTCCGGTGAAATACGGCAATGTACGGTTTATATACGGTTGGCATCCGGCGTGTCCGTTATCTGTCCGGTGGTGTCCGGTAAAAGTTTTGAACAGGCACAAAACTTGTACCGGACTGAATTGTACGGTTGGTGTCTGTTTTAAGTCTGTTTGGTCCGTCACTCATCCGTTAGGTGTCCGTTTTGTATCCTGAAGAGTCCGTTGACGGTGCTGTGGGAATTAGGTCCATCGGTTTTTGGCGCGTCCGTGAACAGTCCAGTTGGTGTCCGTTTGGTGTCCGGTCCGTCCGTTTGACATTCGGTTGCCGTCCGGTTCTCGTCTGGTTCTCGTCCGTTGACTATTCGTTAATGTCTGTTTAGCATCCGTTTCGTCCGGCGGCCCTTGCAACAGTTTGACACTGAACACCACCGGACTAGACAATTCTTTGCCAGTGTTGTCCGGTACTCAGTCCGGTAAGGTCTCACTAGGGATTCATACACAAAGGCAAAAATAAATATTTGACTTGCTACCCTCTAAAAAAAGAAGGCCTAATCATTAAGATTGTGGCATGGAGGCCAAATATGTGGTACACAATTTCTGAGAATTCCCCATATAATATTTACATATACAGTAAAACCTCTCTAACCGACCACCTCAACTGATCAACCACTCCCCTATATCGGTGGCTTTATTTGGGTCCCAATAATAAGAAATGCAAATAAATAACACGAATATACCATTTTTTAAACAGCTAAAATATCAAATTGGCCCTGTTGTAAAGTTAACAGTACCTATTTACTACCTAAGAATAAAAGTAACATTTTCATGGAAATTACTACTTTTTATGCTCATTTAATAGCAAAAAACTTGCTCTTCAATTTGACAGGTGTCGAGCCTACAATTTTTCTCTTTGTCACTGTGAAATCTTGTCTTCAACCTTTCCTTTTGAATTTGCCCTCACTTCTGTCACATGTATCTCAACATGTTTGGTCTCAAAATGAGGCTCAAACTGTCTTCTGTTCTGCCATTGTTAGATATTTTAGTAACTGTTTAACACGCCAATCACTGCCACACAAAAGACATGGGGGTTCAGTGCCAACTCCTGCCAAGTTTCATCGAGGCTGGCTGAGTCACTGATGGCAGTCTGTTTGGTGTAGCTACTAGTAGGAATGATACTACTCATTAATTTCCCGATATGGAGTTTGAGGCCCGAGGGACTGGGATGCACATTGCCCGAGGCAGAGTGAAGAAGGTTGATAATGATGTGCAGCCCCGAGCTCCAAAGGCCTCAAACCAAGTCTTGGGGCAATAACGTGTTTATTAAACTTTTGAACGGTAGTCCATTTGATCAGCAGCAGTTAAAAATAATGGGTATCTGATACCCCAGTCACACGAGAGCCAGCTTTCGCCGCCAACCTCCTTATGCCCAAAAGGACGCCAACCTCCAGCGTCCCATTCGATACATTTGTAAAAATATTTCGATAAAATGCATCGCTGGGGAATGCAAATGGTCTCTAATGGAGTACAAATGGTCTATTAATGTAAATGATATATAGTGCCAGGTGCATGAATGTCTTTTATGTAGTTCCTTTACTTATGGTCAATAGTCATTGTGTATTATTAGGTAGATAGTGTGAAGGAGGCACTAGTGATAGTGTGTAAGGAGCCTCAAGAGCTCTACTCACTACCCCCTCCCGCCCACGTGTTAGTCACGGATCACCACCCACATAGCTCAGGCAGGTGGTGGCCAAGCAGCCACACCGCATGGTGGTGGTGGGCAGATCACGGTAGCCATGGTGACACAAGAATGCTTACTGTTCTTTGGTGGAACTATAAATGCTTGTTGCTCATTGGAGATAATGGTCAGGTGGTATGCCATACCAGATCCATGTACCACTATATAATAATAAACCTGAGGGTACAAGCTCTCACTCTACTTTCATTCTGTATACTCTTCCTTTCTCTTCTTGCCAGTATTGATTTCATATAGCCTGCCTACACAACCCACAGATGCCAGCCTTGGACTTTACACATTGATTCAAATACGTGGTCGGCGCCAGGTTGGCACCGGGTTGGCGCCGACCACCTGGTGAGTGCGGCATTGCATATTTTGGTGGCGCCAACCAAGGGGTCGCCGGGTTGGCGGAGCCAGGTCGCCAACCACTTTTTAATGGCGCCGACCAAACTGGATGCAAGGAGGTTGCAAGTGCACCACTTGCAACCTCCTTGCGTCCAAAATTTCCGAAATGGACGCCGGGAGGTTGGCGTCCTCGTGGCACCAGCACTTAAGGAGGGAGTAAGGAGGGTGCAGTGAGGATGTTTTGACGTCGCAAATCGATCGTAAGCGAACGCAGGCCTCGTGTGACTGGGGTATTAAATATCCAACCATTGTAAAATCAATTTTATTATTAAAAAATTGATATTGAACTGTCCAGTCCGATATTAATTTCATCAGACTTGGCTGAACGTGTCCTGTGGCTGTAGCTGAAATGACCAAGAGGATATTATCAATGCTGTTTATTTATCTAATAAATGTGTATGTATTCCCTATAAAGATAGCTGTGATGTAAATAGCTGAATGCCTATGGTGCAGGGATGAAAGATCTCTGTGATTTTCCGGGTTTCCACAATTCTTTACTATACTGCAATCCCGCAGCACTATCGGTGTATGCTAATACTTTCTTCTAACGCTGCAGCGCAATCAGCGTATGCTAATATGTTGTTCAAACACCGCAGCACTATCAGCATATACCAATATGTGTGAAGCCCCACTTCCGGGAATTTTCCACGATTCCCTGCGTATGTCGGCCTTAGTCGCGAGGTCTGCCAGTGCCGGCTGTGTGACCCTGTGGGAGGGTTGTTGCTAGGCAACCAGGACGCTGCTACCTATGTGGCGTACTTGTGGGTTGCTGTGAAATTAACGAATGGATGATGGTTATTCTGAATAATGAAAGACTTAGCTCGAACGCCCAGTGTGCACGCAGAAGGGAGATGCTGTTCAACCGGAGCGGCGTAGCCACTGAGCTCCCCCCCCCCCCCCCCGCCCCCCCCCCCCCCCCCCCCCTACACACACCTTATCAGAACATCTGTTATCGCACCTGTCATGATATGAACATAGGGGATAGGTGTGTGTGTGGGTGGGTTGGTGGGTTGGTTGGTGGGTTGGTGGGTTGGTTGGTTGGTTTGTGGGTTGGTTGGTGGGTGGGTGGGTTGGTTGGTTGGTTGGTTGGTTGGTTGGTGGGTGGGTTGGTTGGTGGGTTGGTTGGTTGGTGGGTTGGTTGGTGGGTGGGTGGGTTGGTTGGTTGGTTGGTTGGTTGGTTGGTTGGTTGGTTGGTGTGAATGAGGCACTAGGTCGGTCGGCCGGCCAGTCGGTCGGTCGGTTGGCCGGTGGTGTTGGGATAACTGACCAGCAAATTCTCAACCTTTACTGTAGAAGGCGTTTTATAATAATAATAATAATAATAATAATAGTAATTATTATTATTATTATTATAATAATGTAAATTTAATACAGTGCTCTCACTAAGGCATTGTTCAACAAACCCAGGATATGATATATTTACAACTAGGTTACACTAGTTGAATGAGAGACATTTCATTTATCAGTTAAAGCTACTTTGAACAGGTGAGTTTTGCGGATAGACCTATATTTATCATCGCTACAGGTACTGCTTTTCGAAATCCTCTGGTAGCCTATTCCATAAAGTTGGACCACACAGAAGTCACAATCACAATATGATTTGAGCAGAGGCACGTAGACGTGTAATATAACTAATAATATCTGACTGGATATTCTGAGAGTTCCCGACGACTGAGACTGAGACTGAGGGCAAGTATCGTATCATTGGTAGCTGTATAAGCAGTTGGGAAAATCCATATGCTGTTTTAATGTATTATGTAATTTATTATATTTATATAGAAAGGTGGAGCATTATCCAGTCTATTATATATTTCTGATATAATTATTTATTATTCCTACTCTATTATTTATTTGCTGCGGGTCAGCTACACACTAGTGCTTGTGTACCAGACGCAGTGGCCGAATTAGTAGAGCGCTGGCCTACCGTGTGGGAGATTGGGAGTTCAATTCCCGGTCGAGTCAAACCACTGACCTATAAAATTTATACTTGTCACTTCCTAGCCTGGCACTCAGCATTAATAGGATACAGCAAGAACTGATTTGCTCAGTGGCAGGATAATGTGCAGGATCATGGTGCTGGTGGTCTGATTTCCCAGTGGGACAGACCTATAAAGATGCCATGAGTGCACCCTGTCGGTACAAGTCGGTACCCGTCCTGATATGACCATAGATGTTGCCAGGACGGAAGCTTCCAGCAACCAACCATCCAACTGGCGCTTGTGGCGCCCCCATCGTCGGCGGCGGTCGGCGAAACACACGCCTTGTTTTTTATTTATCTGCAGAGCCTGCTTTTAATTTGATATATTCATTGATTGACTTTGCTTTAGTTTGGAGTAGCGTTTGTTAAGAAATAATTAAATTTAGAGATGTAAACACCCCCACCACCTCCACCCCCGACCCCCACAATGGCTAAATGTGGAGTTCCTTGAAGTGAAAACACACACACCGAAAATCTGGTCATCATATGCTTGTATGTGTCAGTTTCTGTTAAATTGACTTTGCGTTTAATTGAATATTCCGTCTATACAGTAATACATATTTAGTAACGGCACCTGTATCTAAGATGGATATGTAGGATCAAATGTAGGGAATTGACTTTGCGTTTAATTGAATATTCCGTCTATACAGCAATACATATTTAGTAACGGCACCAGTATCTAAAATGGATATGTAGGATCAAATGTAGGGAATTGACTTTGCGTTTAATTGAATATTCCGTCTATACAGCAATACATATTTAGTAACGGCACCAGTATCTAAAATGGATATGTAGGATCAAATGTAGGGAATTGACTTTGCGTTTTATTGAATATTCCGTCCATACAGCAATACATATTTAGTAATGGCATCTGTATCTAAAGGGGCTGTCACATTAGGGTTTTTTGCGGGAGCGTATGGCGGCGTAAGCGCGTTACGTCATATACGTCGGCATACGCCGTATAGGCTACTCATACGCTACGCATACGCTACTCATACGCTGCCAGATGCCGCCAGATGCCGGCGTATGTGAAACGTATGAGGCATACGCCGCCATACGCTTTCATAAATCCGTCCGTCCAAATTTTTTTGTGCATGCTAAAAAAAAAACCACCTATGAGAGCGTATGGCCCATACTGTCAAAAAATGTCCCAGCACGCTCCCATACGCTCCCATACGCTCCTCATACGCTCCTCGTACGCTCCTCGTAGGTTCCACATACGCTCAAAACCACCCGAAAGGTAACCAAATGTCATCATAGGCCGGCACGCGCAGGACCTACGTAGGTTTTCAATACGCTCCCGCCATATGCCGTAATGTGACAGGGCCTTAAGATGGATATGTAGGATAAAAATGTAGAGAATTGACTTTGGTTTACAGAATGTTCAACTTTAATGGGAGTTGGTGTGGTAGTCATTTCAAGAGGATGTGTCAGATGTTTTGTTGTACAGACAAGGTACAGTTGACGTCTTTCCACTCGACACCAGTGTTCACATCTATTGCTGTGCAGCTGACGTCTTCCAGACAATCACACTTCTTACTGTTAGTGAGACATCATACAGTTGACTTCTACTAGACATCAGTATTCACACTTCTTACTGTTAGTGAGACATCATACAGTTGACTTCTACTAGACATATCAGTATTCACACTTCTTACTGTTAGTGGGACATCATACAGTTGACTTCTACTAGACATATCGGTGTTCACACGTGTTACTGTTAATGGTACGCCATACAGTTGATTTCTACCAGACATATCGGTGTTTGCACATGTTACTGTTAGTGATACGCCATACAGTTGATTTCTACCAGACATATCGGTGTTCAAACTTCTTACTGTTAGTGCTACGTCATACAGTTGACTTCTACCAGACATATCGGTATTCACACTTCTTACTGTTAGTGATATGTCATACAGTTGACTTCTACTAGACATATCAGTATTCACACTTCTTACTGTTAGTGATATGTCATACAGTTGACTTCTACCAGACATATCAGTATTCACACTTCTTACTGTTAGTGATATGTCATACAGTTGACTTCTACCAGACATATCGGTATTCACACTTCTTACTGTTAGTGATACGTCATACAGTTGACTTCTACCAGACATATCAGTATTCACACTTCTAACTGTTAGTGAGACATCATACAGTTGACTTCTACTAGACATATCAGTATTCACACTTCTTACTGTTAGTGAGACATCATACAGTTGACTTCTGCCAGACATCAGTATTCACACTTCTTCCTGTTAGTGAGACATCATACAGTTGACTTCTACTAGACATATCAGTATTCACACTTCTTACTGTTAATGAGACATCATACAGTTGACTTATACCAGACATATCGGTATTCACACTTCTTACTGTTAGTGAGACGTCATACAGTTGACTTCTACTAGACATATCAGTATTCACACTTCTTACTGTTAGTGAGACATCATACAGTTGACTTCTACCAGACATATCAGTATTCACACTTCTTACTGTTAGTGAGACATCATACAGTTGACTTCTACTAGACATATCAGTATTCACACTTCTTACTGTTAGTGAGACATCATACAGTTGACTTCTACTAGACATATCAGTATTCACACTTCTTACTGTTAGTGAGACGTCATACAGTTGACTTATACTAGACATATCAGTATTCACACTTCTTACTGTTAGTGATATGTCATACAGTTGACTTATACTAGACATATCAGTATATGAGTTAGAGCGTCCGTCTCCCGTGCTGGTAGATCGTGGGGTCGTGGGTTCGAGTCCCGGTCGAGTCAAACCAATGACTTTAAAATTGATACTTGTCGCTTCCTAGCCAGGCGCTCGGCATTATTAGGATAGGGCAATGACTGGTGTTCTCAGTGCCAGTATACATGTACTGAGTGGGATGCCAGGTCATGGTGCTGGCGGCCTGGTTTCCCAGTGGGACAGCACTATAAAGTCGCCATGAGTGTGCACTGTCACAAGTCGGTACCCATCCTGATATGACCTTAGATGTTGCTAGGATGTAAAACAATAACAAACATATCAGTATTCACACTTCTTACTGTTAGTGAGACATCATACAGTTGACTTCTACTAGACATATCAGTATTCACACTTCTTACTGTTAGTGGGACATCATACAGTTGACTTCTACTAGACATATCAGTATTCACACTTCTTACTGTTAGTGATATGTCATACAGTTGACTTCTACCAGACATATCAGTATTCACACTTCTTACTGTTAGTGAGACATCATACAGTTGACTTCTACTAGACATATCAGTATTCACACTTCTTACTGTTAGTGAGACATCATACAGTTGACTTCTACCAGACATATCAGTATTCACACTTCTTACTGTTAGTGAGACATCATACAGTTGACTTCTACCAGACATATCAGTATTCACACTTCTTACTGTTAGTGAGACATCATACAGTTCACTTCTACTAGACATATCAGTATTCACACTTCTTACTGTTAGTGAGACATCATACAGTTGACTTCTACTAGACATCAGTATTCACACTTCTTCCTGTTAGTGGGACATCATACAGTTGACTTCTACTAGACATATCAGTATTCACACTTCTTACCGTTAGTGGGACATCATACAGTTGACTTCTACTAGACATATCAGTATTCACACTTCTTACTGTTAGTGAGACATCATACAGTTGACTTCTACTAGACATATCAGTATTCACACTTCTTACTGTTAGTGAGACATCATACAGTTGACTTCTACTAGACATATCAGTATTCACACTTCTTACTGTTAGTGAGACATCATACAGTTGACTTCTACTAGACATATCAGTATTCACACTTCTTACTGTTAGTGAGACATCATACAGTTGACTTCTACTAGACATATCAGTATTCACACTTCTTACTGTTAGTGAGACATCATACAGTTGACTTCTACTAGACATCAGTATCAGTTATTCACAACTCTTAACTCTTCACTGTTAGTGTGAGACATCATACAGTTGACTTCTACTAGACATATCAGTATTCACACTTCTTACTGTTAGTGAGACATCATACAGTTGACTTCTACCAGACATATCAGTATTCACACTTCTTACTGTTAGTGAGACATCATACAGTTGACTTCTACCAGACATATCAGTATTCACACTTCTTACTGTTAGTGAGACATCATACAGTTGACTTCTACCAGACATATCAGTATTCACACTTCTAACTGTTAGTGAGACATCATACAGTTGACTTCTACTAGACATATCAGTATTCACACTTCTTACTGTTAGTGGGACATCATACAGTTGACTTCTACTAGACATATCAGTATTCACACTTCTTACTGTTAGTGAGACAACATACAGTTGACTTCTACCAGACATATCGGTCTTCAAACTTATTACTGTTAGTGAGACATCATACATTTGACTTCTACTAGACATATCAGTATTCACACTCATTGCTGTACTGTTAGTGAGACATCATACAGTTGACTTCTATTAGACATATCGGTGTTCACACATGTTACTGTTAGTGATACGTCATACAGTTGACTTCTAGCAGACATATCAGTATTCACACTTATTACTGTTACTGTTACTGAGACAACATACAGTTGATTTCTACCAGACATCGGTGTTCACACTTATTATTGTTAGTGATACGTCATACAGTTGATTTCTACCAGACATAACAGTATTCACACTTACTTATTATTGTTAGTGAAACACTGTACAGTTGACTGCTGATTGTTGTGGCAGCCTTTCAGGGCAAGCAGACCATGTCACTTGACGCGTGTGTTTGTATCTGTGCTCGTACTCAGCTGCTATAGGTGACCTGGTGCTATCAAACAATGACAAGTTCATGGTGGGGCGACAATCATTTCAGATTAATGACCTCATAATCTCTCTAGACTTAGACTAGGTAC
The DNA here is from genome assembly GCA_030323885.1 of Branchipolynoe longqiensis. NCBI lineage: Eukaryota > Metazoa > Annelida > Polychaeta > Phyllodocida > Polynoidae > Branchipolynoe > Branchipolynoe longqiensis. The sequence goes on along the minus strand of CM059194.1, from coordinate 6,752,768 downwards.
CGGGAGCGGCATGAAAAAGTGCAGGACTAGTGCTTTTTCATCAATATTCACATGCTTTTAACTATTTCTGTATGTATTTGATTTTGATGCAATTGCATAACCTAGAGGATCAACATATGTTCTATCCAATGTTATTGTTGGATTGAATATATAGTGAGTTTGTATTTAAGTAAAATCCATTTGTATGGTGAGTGTATTTAGTGAATATTCCTTCATTACTGGTGTCAATGAAAACTACTCTGAAAACAGGGTATCTTTAATGGGCTCGCGCTTCCTTGCACTACATCATAGAAAGTCTTGGATGGTACCAGAAGAAGCACAGTGACCTCAGCTTTCCATCCATATATAGTTTGCCATAGGTCAAAAAGGTCAATCAGGTCAAATTCTGCCATTTAAATTATTTTGAAAGTTTAAAACCCATTTACTGAATTAAAAATTGTTTAAAACCTAATAACATTTGGTATGGATAGATAGACAATTTGATTCCTTTGCCAATGATACCACTCCTACTATAGTGCTAGTTAGTGCAAGGAGCCGCAGACAGAATATTGACACCAACTTGTTTGGACCTTTGCTGACCACACTAGTTTCTCAATGGTAACAACCATGTAGAAACATGTACATGACATTGATGTCTATTGGGATATATTACAGAATATATAATCTAACATTGGGCCAAATTTGGGGAAGATCCAACTATTGCTCTAGGCACAGTGAATATTTAAAGATTTACTTAAATCAATATTTTTGGTTTCAGACACTTTTAATTTGTATTTGCAATCAAAATGCAGATTTTGTATAGCTTTTGCAAAATCATTGGGATAGCCAATATGCATTAGCTCCATATGCTATGTGTGCAAAATTTGAAGAAGAGCCACGTATTGGATGAGCCACAGTGAGTGTTAAAAGCTTGATGAACAAATCTTTATTTAATATTTTTGTCCACTTTTCTTTTGTATGTGCAATCAAAATGCATTTTTTGTATTTCTAGACAGAATATTGACACGATAATGTCTATTACCTCCAGATGATAGGCACTGTCAATTTATAGGAAGTTTAACCAATTGGTTAAGCTACAATGAGCATTTGGATATTCAGCAAATTGATATATTTGGTTTTCCGACAATTTGTCTTTATATGATCAATCAAAATTCAATATTTTCCATATTTTTGGATATAATATTGAGATTAGTCTTAGAGAATGGTTATGGTAATACTGTGCCAAATATGTCGAAGATTCAAACAATTGTTTTGCTATAATGAGCTTTCAAACATTGAAATGTTGAAAATAATTCACTTACAGATGCTGTTTACATGGAAACAATTACACTTTTTTACATTTTAGGATGCAAATATCTTTTGATTCTCTGCAGATAGAGGTCTGAAAAAAAATACGGTGTTACACTGTTATGAAGAGGTGAACTATTTAGCATTTATTCAGACCATTACAAATACCTAGGCCTTGAGTTGGACAGCCAACTAAACTACAACCTATGTATAAACAAAATTGTCCAAAAGGTAAACCACAAACTGTGGCTATTTGCAAAGCTAAGAGACTACATGACACAAGAAATGTCAATAAAAATCTTCAAGGGCATGGTGCTACCCTATTTTGACTATGGAGATGTAAACTACATGGGTGCAAAGAAAGAACTTCTAAAAAAACTGCAAACACTACAGAACAGAGCCCTGAAAATCTGCCTCAGAGTAGACAAGCTGCACCCCACCTATGACATACACAAAAGAACCAAAGTAAAATTGCTAGAAAATAGGAGAATAATTCATCTGAAAACATTAGCATACAGCTATAGTCAAGACAATAAACTCCTAACAAAACCACAAAGGGCAACTAGAGCAAATAATGCGCCACGAGAGAAGCACGCTAGAAATGGCTGCCAAGGTGTGGAATGCCCAAACAGTAAAGGAACGACAAATTCCCGACCTAAAAACATACAAAAAATATCTGTGCAAAATAAGGCTAGGAACCCCCAACTAAGCTGCACCGCAAAGGGGCAGGTGATACATGTCACGGCCCACCAGCGAGACGCCCAATGGAAGGTAACCATACCAAAAGCACCCAGATAACACACCTCACAGCTGCGTACAAGCCTATGATATGTAAATAGGAGTAGGCTAGTCTAGAAATAAGAGTAGAAAAAATAAAGCACATATATGCCAAGAAAATCCAAAAAAATTAACATAGACTACTATAGTACTAACCAGACCAACCAACTATCTATCTGCTACTGAAATACAGGCAATCAAATACCTTATCAGCAGCTACTGTGTGATAAGACAACACCAACACTACAGCTGGCCAGCATTGAAAACAAGCCTGAATACCCAGGCTTATATGCTATGGACAGTATAAATACAGCCTCAATAAAAAAAAAAAAAAAAAAAAAAAAAGACTTGTTGCAGTTTTCCAAGAAAATACCATGCTTTGAAAATGGCTATTTGGCCAAATCAGAATGATTTCTTTTGTTATGAATTGCCCTTTTTGACATTGTCTCATTAAAAATCTGCTTGACTAATTGATTTAGCAATTGACTATTTAAATTCCTTTATATATGTAGAATGGAATGTGGTTAGCAGAACTCCCCTCACATCCTTCCACTTTCTATTATATTTGGTCAAAGTTCCACTTTTAATTCAAAATTAATACATTTTTATATATTTAATCTAAAAGAATTATTGTCTCAAGAACAACAACTGTCTTTGGATTTGGGGTTGTAATTTCAACATCTATAGGAAGGAATAAAAATATTGCACCACAGGCATATTTTGTAATTTCGCTGTCGGTACCTACTTAGACTGCGTACTTGGCTATTCTGAGTCCGCTCTGCGCGAACATTGAATATATTAAAGTTGCATAGTCCGATGGTTATGAGTTTCTGCAATTTTCTGAGATAAATACATTAAATTGGTCATTATCATCTACATTACTTTAGTTTGAAGTTGCTTTTGATTTTAAATGGCCAACTTTGGAGATATTTGACAAATTAAAGTAACGTTTATTTTAAATGGCTAACTTTGGAGATATGTGATGAGAAAACCTAGGAATTAATATTGGCAAGCATGTATAAATTCTGACACCATAGGCTTTAATAGAAATAAGTTCTATTAACTTGGCTCAGTATCCCCTTCTATGTCGCAATAAATGCCTAATAAGTGCGCCAGTGTCTCGGTTTGATATGTAGGATCAAATTTAGGTACACGTTTTAATTTTGACAATTTGCTGTTTTCTTCGGACTATGCAGCTTTAATCATACACAATAACCACCAAAGCTTGCCGCCTAACGATCTATCTGCATAACTGCAGGTTAACATCAATTACAAAACCAATTAAACCTCTATTAACATTAATTGACCGGATGAGGTTAGCCCAATTGGTACAATGCACACTTCCCATGCAGAATGTCAACAGTTTGAATCAGGGTCGAGTCAAACCAATGACTTACAACATTGATACGTGTCGCTACTTAGCCTGGTGCTTGGCATTATTAGGATAGGACAAGGACTGATTAGCTCAGTATCAGGATAATCTGACCGAGTGGGCTATCGGGTCATAGTGCCAGTGGGCTGATCTCCGAGGGGGCAGTATTATACAGCCATCATGAGTGCACACTATCATGAGTCGGTACCCGTTCCTGATAGGAATGTAGATGTTACTAGGATATAAAACCCCAACAACACAAATCTGGGTCTTTCTCCTGGAAAGAACTTATATTGTTAAACCATTGCCCTTAATAGACCCCGACAGTTAAGCTGGAAACTACCCGACTAAAGCAGTTCCAGATTCTGCCGATTGATGTCACTAGCTTAATTGGTGGTGTTTAATACATGTGAAGAGAGCAGCGGTGAAACCCAGACGAAAAATACAATATAGTTGTCTTTTATATATACTACAAGGATAAGAGCTTGATGCCTGTTGCGAGATGAATATCTGAATATAATCAAGCCTTTTATTATTTTTCCAAGCATTCTTTATGGAGATATAGCATGTGAAGTCATAGGCAGTTAGGAAAACGACCCGACTAGAGTGGTTCCAAATTCTGCCGATAGATGTCACTAGCTTAACTGGCGGCGTCTATTAGCTCAGCGATGGGATAATGTTCCTGAATAGGATATCGCAGCATGATGCTGGCGGCACAGAGCTTCAGTGGTTCCGCACTATAAAGACAGGCTCGTTATGATCGCAAATGTTGATTGGACATAAAACCCCTACCCTCCTTCCCTCCTTCCTTCCTTCCTTCCTTCCTTCCTTCCTTCCTTCCTTCCTTCCTTCCTTCCTTCCTTCCTTCCTTCCTTCCTTCCTTCCTTCCCTCCTTCCTTCCTCTCCTTCCCTCCTTCCCTTCCCTCCTTCCTTCCCTCCCTCCTTCCTTCCCACCCTCCTTCCCTCCCTCCCCTCCCTCCCTCCCTCCCCTCCCTCCCTCTCCCCTCCCTCCCTCCCTCCCTCCCTCCCTCCCTCCCTCCCTCCCTCCCTCCCTCCCTCCCTCCCTCCCTCCCTCCCTCCCTCCCTCCCTCCCTCCCTCCCTCCCTTGCCTACACGTTACTAACTCTTCGACTGCCTTGTTTTCCACAGGGTGGGACAAGCACTCGTACGGTTACCATGGTGACGATGGCCACTCGTTCTGCTCGTCGGGGACGGGTCAGCCGTACGGCCCGACGTTCACGACGGGCGACGTGATCGGGTGCTGCGTGAACCTCATCGACAACACGTGCTTCTACACCAAGAACGGCGTCAACCTCGGTGAGCAGCCTGCGGGGTGCCTCAGTACACCCGGCACAGTGCTGTAGTATGCAATGCTCAGTACTACAGTGTGCAGTATTACAGTCCTGCACTACACAATGTTCAGTACTATAGTGCACAGTATTACAGTACTGCACTACACAATACTCAGTACTATAGTGCACAGTATTACAGTACTGCACTACACAATACTCAGTACTACAGTGCGCAGTACTACAGTGTACAGCCTTCAATTACACTATTACAGAACACATGATATTCAATTGTGTCTTTTGTTATCAATATGGCTTTCAAATGCCTTTATGTTCACATTTGTTGCATTGTCACCCCTGAATAAATCCCCCCCCCCCCCCCCCCCCCACACACACACGTCCCCAGATGAGAAATGTCGGCGGATTTCCGGTTGTTCGATTTACTTGGGCCAAAGAGTCACTTCGGTTCATATTGTTTAGTTAGCTCTGACAAATCATCCGGAAGTCCGATTTCCGGTTGTTCTTTTCATTGAAGATGACTCGTCTCTGGGCCCTAATTGGTCGGCACCCTTTTGAAATATTGATATTGTGGTGGCAAATTAATACCCAGATGCCTGGATGCTCTGTTTAACGAGTTATGGATCATCAACGCAGATCTACTAATGCCTGCCCATATTTATCAAATTGTTTCTCTTTACCTGTAACTGGCCTTCCTTAATGGTGGTTAGAATTCAGTGATGCCGGCCTCAGTCCGTAGCCGCTGATGACGACTGAATATCAATAACTGTCTGAGTCATGTAGTACCTACCAGACATTGGTTAGAATTCAGTCATGCTGCCCTCAGACCATAGGTACTGATGACGACTGAAGATCAATAACTGTCTCCTTTGTGTAGTACCCACCATATGGTGGTTAGAATCCAGTAATGCCTGCCTCAGACCATAGCTGCTGATGACTGAAGATCAATAACTCTGCTTTGTGTAGTACCTACCATATGGTAGTTAGAATCTGCTAATGCCTGCATCAGACCATAGCTGCTGATGACGACTGAAGATCAAAAACTGTCTGTTTTGTGTACTTACCTACCATATGGTGGTTAGAATCTGCTAATGCCGGCCTCAGACCATAGCTACTGATGATGACTGAAGATCAATAACTGTCTGCTTTGTGTAGTATCTATCATATGGTGGTTAGAATCTGCTAATGCCGGCCTCAGACCATAGCTACTGATGATGACTGAAGATCAATAACTGTCTGCTTTGTGTAGTATCTATCATATGGTGGTTAGAATCTGCTAATGCCGGCCTCAGACCATAGCTACTGATGATGACTGAAGATCAATAACTGTCTGCTTTGTGTAGTATCTATCATATGGTGGTTAGAATCTGCTAATGCCGGCCTCAGACCATAGCTACTGATGATGACTGAAGATCAATAACTGTCTGCTTTGTGTAGTATCTATCATATGGTGGTTAGAATCTGCTAATGCCTGCCTCAGACCATAGCTACTGATGATGACTGAAGATCAATAACTGTCTGCTTTGTGTAGTATCTATCATATGGTGGTTAGAATCTGCTAATGCCTGCCTCAGACCATAGCTACTGATGATGACTAAAGATCAATAACTGTCTGCTTTGTGTAGTACCTACCAGAAGGTGGTTAGAATTCAGTTATGCTGGCCTCAGTCCATAGCTACTGATGACGACTGAAGATCAATAACTGTCTGCTTTGTGTAGTATCTATCATATGGTGGTTAGAATCTGCTAATGCCGGCCTCAGACCATAGCTACTGATGATGACTGAAGATCAATAACTGTCTGCTTTGTGTAGTATCTATCATATGGTGGTTAGAATCCGGTAATGCCGGCCTCAGACCATAGCTACTGATGATGACTAAAGATCAATAACTGTCTGCTTTGTGTAGTATCTATCATATGGTGGTTAGAATCCGGTAATGCCGGCCTCAGACCAGAGCTGCTGATGATGACTGAAGAATAATAACTGTCTGCTTTGTGTAGTACCTACCATATGGTGGTTAGCATCCTGTCATGCCTGCCTCAGTCCATAGCTACTGATGACGACTAAAGATCAATAACTGTCTGCTTTGTGTAGTACCTACCAGAAGGTGGTTAGAATTCAGTTATGCTGGCCTCAGTCCATAGCTACTGATGACGACTGAAGATCAATAACTGTCTGCTTTGTGTAGTATCTACCTTATGATGGTTAGAATCTGCTAATGCCTGCATCAGACCGTAGCTGCTGATGATGACTAAAGATCAATAACTGTCTGCTTTGTGTAGTACCTACCATATGGTGGTTAGAATCCGGTAATGCCGGCCTCAGTCCATAGCCACTGATGACAGAGAATCCAAAAAGCAACCCCCAAATCAACAATTATCAGATAATACGGTAACTGATACACAATGCCATAATTGAACCCCTATGCTGTTATTATTGTAACCTACTGCTGAATTACTATGTAGTGTTGGAACCTGTGTCTGTAGATATAAGAATATCCTACCATTTTGATTATGTCAAAATATATTTGTGCATATACTATGTCTGGAAGACCAGTGCCTAGGCAGTGAAAAAAATGGCGTTCGGCTGAATATGCATTTTAATAACAAAGACGTAATTCGTTACATGTCAAATTGTGCATCAACCTGAAAATGGCTAATTGTGGTATTTATGGTTTACATTTTTCAGGCATTGCCTTCAGGGATTTACCGGTGAGTGAACACTTCAGATTACACTATCCTCATTGGTATATGGGTATACTCCCCCTTATAATACCATGCCTGTGACTAACGATATACTGCTCTACCATTCCGTATCCGGATAATGTGATTGCGTGGGCTATTGGGTCATGGTACCAGTGGGGAAGTCTCCCAGTAAGACCACTATAAAGTCACCATAAGTGTGCACTGTGATAATTCGGTATCCATGTTAATATGATTAGATGTTACTAAGATGTAAAACCCCATCAAACATTTTCATTTGCGTTATAATTTTGATATCAAGAAGCAGCAAGTCACTTCTTCAGACTAGGACCAGCCAGTGGAATAATCCCCATCAGTGCACTGACATCACTTATCTCCTTCGCATTAATATAAATATTATAACTTCCTACTCTCTACAAATCTAGTTTTCTGACATAGTTCTTAAGTTGCATAGTCATCTCTAAATTAAAGCGCTTGCGTAAATTTGATCCTACATACCCATCTCAGGTTCTGATGCACGCATTAAACATTTATTGCGCATAGAAGTAATATCAATGATATTCCTTCTATGCGCAATAACAGAACCTGTCAATGCTGTGAACCTTTGATGTCCAACATTTCGATGTGTGTGCAAAATCCATTTAAGGCTTTTTTCGCCCCACTTCAAATATAGTTAGCCATTGATGAGTAAATTAGCCATTCCCAAGTAAAATTAACCTATATTTAATTTGGTTTAAATTGACAGAAACTCAAAAAAACATCGGATTATGCAACTCTTGTTACCCTGTTCTCTACAGTCTCTCCGTCTCTGTGGAGATTGCTGGTGTTGATTTGCTGCTGCATGAGGTGGTGGGTTGGACTTCAGCTAAGTAATCCCAAGTTCTTTTAGCCGAACCTCTACCAGACAGTCGGCTTGCCCTGTTCTCTGCTTTTTCCCCGTCTTTGTGGAGATTGCTGGTGTTGATCTGCCCCTGCGTGAGGTGGCGTGTTGGGTTTCAACTAAGAAACCATGTATTCTTGCAGCCGAACCTCTACCTGATGGTCGACTTACCCTGTTCTCTGCTTTTTCCCCGTCCCTGAGGAGATACCTGATGTTGATCTGCCCCTGCATCAGGAGGTGCGTTGGGTTTCAGCTAAGTAACCCCGCGTTGCTCTTGCAGCCGAACCTCTACCCGACGGTCAGTTTGCCCTGTTCTCTGCAGTCCCCGACGTCTTTGTGGAGATTTCTGGTGTTGATCTGCCCCTGCGCCAGGAGGCGGGTTGGGTTTCAGCTAAGTAACCCCCACATTGTTTTTGCAGCCGAACCTCTACCCGACGGTCGGTCTGCAGACTCCTGGGGAAGTGGTCGAGGCTAATTTCGGAAACGGCCCCTTCGTCTTTGATATCGAAGACTACATGAGGGTGTGTATTTGTTTTATTTGTGTATCGGCTATGTGAAATTAAGCAAATCGAGTTAGGTTTCGTATTAGATGGAAAGGGAAAAGGACAAATTCACCAGGTCGGATTAGCATATCACATGTGTCGGTTAGTGGGATTAACAAAAATATATCTATTGTAAATGTTTTAAAGTTTTAGTAGATGCATTTTACATTTGATTTTGTATATGGCTGTTAACTATCTGGCATGAGAATAATTGCGCATCTAATTCCCTCTTGCCAGGGTTTTGGGTCGAGCCCAGATATTTCAGTCGCACAATTTAGTTTACAAACGAGGGAATTTTGTTAACAGCTGTCATGTCTAGTAAGCGGTTATAAATAGTGCATTGTGGGTGTATTTGCAGTGAGAAAGAAAGATATTCTGAAGGAGATAGTATACCTATGTAACCACGTGACCCACCCTGCCAGTGCAGCGAGTAACTGAATCACACAGAAAGCAGCAACCTAGAATGGACCTTATTCACTTGAAGCCTCAGAAATCGAAAACGAGACTTGTACAGCAACCTAAAAAAACTGAGCCAATATCCACTTACAAAGCATTAAACCATCTACACATACAACTTGGCACGGTGGCCTAATCGGTAGAGCGTGGGCCTCTCGTGTGGAAGGTCGGGAGTTCGGGTCTCGGTTGAGTCAAACCAATGACTTATCAAATTGATACTTGTCGCTTCCTAGGCTAGCGCTCGGCATTATAGGATAGGACAAGGACTGGCTTGCACAGTATCAGGATAATGTGACTGTGTGCGATATCGCGGCATGGTGCACGCGGCCCGTTCTTCCAGTGGGGCAGCACTATAAAGTGGCCATGAGTGCGCACTGTCACAAGTCGGTGACCGTCGTGATATGATCTTAGATGTTTCTAGGATGTAAAACAACAAACAACAACAACGTAGGTTGCTCTTTCGATCAGAGTTGAGTAATGTGTGAGTAAGGCCTATTTAAACACTGAAGTTCTTCGACAAATTCGATGTAAAAGAAAGCGTTGTGAAATAGAACTGAAGTGGTTAGCTCAGCGATTGTGCGCTTTGCGTGAGGCGGCTGTGCTGTTGTTGGGCTTGTATACGCGTGAGTAGCGCAGAGGGCCAATGTAGTGTTGAGGTTGTGAAACGAGTGTGAATGTGAGGAGTCGTCAGATCTTTTTGCAGGAGTGGAGAATGAAGACCCGCCTCACCATTGAGCGCTTTCCTGTCCCCGACAAGAAAGGCGAGTGGCAGACCGCACTACAGAAGTGAGCACCTCTTTTCTCTCCGGCTTTTTTTTGGTAAGGTACTTAAAGCCACTTCGCTTGATGAAAGCATGCAATTTTCTACACCAAAGCCTTTACGTAGGTTTGATGCTTATTATTGATCTATTACGTAAATGAGAAGACAATACAATTAGCATGGTTGAGCTATGGACGCTCCTTAAAAAGCCCCTCTGCTTTATTAAAGTCCGAATTCTGTGTGAGTGAGGCAGATGTTTGGGGAGCACAAGCACGTGTGGCCTCCCCCGAGTTGTTAGCCCCCCCCCCCCCCCATATTGGGGGCATTGAGCTGGTAACCAAGGTGCTCCAGCCCCAATGTAGTGAGCAAATAACAAAGCGAGTATATGCAAACCTAAGAACTGCTCCTCCTACAGGTTGGAGCATGTCGGCCCGCTGTCCCGCAATTACACGTTATATAATAATAAAACTCAGTCATGTATCATCATCACCTTCGTATATTAATTAACCGTGTTGATATACAGTAACACAAACGTATATATATGGTTAATAGCAGACAGGTAATATAAGTAGACTCCATTCAAAATAATATTTGCATAACGAGTTATACACCAGAATACTTGGGACATTTATTGTTACATAGAAGGTATAAGTCAATTTAGCCTAAGTCAATTTAGCCTAAGTCAATTTAACCTTAGTCAATTTAGCCTAAGTCAATTTAACCTAAGTCAATTTAATCTAAGTCAATTTAACCCAAGTCAATTTAACCCAAGTCAATTTAACCCAAGTCAATTTAACCCAAGTCAATTTAACCCAAGTCAATTTAACCCAAGTCAATTTAACCCAAGTCAATTTAACCCAAGTCAATTTAACCCAAGTCAATTTAACCCAAGTCAATTTAACCCAAGTCAATTTAACCCAAGTCAATTTAACCCAAGTCAATTTAACCCAAGTCAATTTAACCCAAGTCAATTTAACCCAAGTCAATTTAACCCAAGTCAATTTAACCTAAGTCAATTTAATTTAAAACCTGTCATTGTTGAAACAGAAATAAATCATTCATACTTTCACTTTAAATTTCTCCTTTTACCCTTTAAATTAAGTTACTTTAAATTAAAGTACGTTGTAACTTCTAACATAATACATGTACCGGACCAAATATCCGGCATGATGAGACCGGAAGTTACCCGAGAAATATTTTCCAGTTTCCTGAAGACCGCCTAAATATATAATTAAAATATAAAATAAACAATGAAAAGTAAATCGTGCTTAACAGATAGGTCATACAAAGTGGTGAATATTTTGTAAATATTGATTTGCAATGAATATTAAGATTTAGCTAAGATAGTGTGAATATGTTAGTTGATGAAGTATGATTCGCCAAGACCGGGAAGTGGGTGAAAAAGACTTTATTCAGAGGCACTGAGGAGTCCTCAGCCTTAGTACAGGAAGTAAGATAAAGTAGGAAGTATAGGTAAGGAGGGTGGCGGATAAAGTAGTCTTGTAGGCGCGGCTGCAGCTGCAGAAGTGACTGGATGAGCGGGCAGCCCTGCGGTGTATAGTTTGGTGGGTGGCGCTTCGGGTGAGGTCGGCCTGAGATGGGTGTTTCACGGTGGAGGTGAAAGCGGCTGCGGCTGGTCGTGAAAAAGACTTTATTCAGAGGCACTGAGGAGTCCTCAGCCTTAGTACAGGAAGTAAGGTAAAGTAGGAAGTATAGGTAAGGGGGGTGGCGGATAAAGTAGTCTTGTAGGCGCGGCTGCAGCTGCAGAAGTGACTGGATGAGCGGGCAGCCCTGCGGTATATAGTTTGGTGGGTGGCGCTTCGGGTGAGGTCGGCCTGAGTTGGGTGTCTCACGGTGGGGGTGAAAGCGGCTGCGGCTGGTCGTGTGGAGGCTGCTTCCCCTGTCGCGAATCAAACACAATACCAAGCACTATAACCAATTTCTAGACGTTCTACTTTATCGAACTAGCTGAGTGCAATTATATACCTGTATTTTCTGTGTTCTTATTTCATAGTTCGTCTGAGGCGAATAAGGGGAGACACTTAATTATATGTTTAGAATTAAAGGGGAAAAAAGAAAACACCAGGGTTCATACGGAGCCTGGAAAGTCCTCAAAAGTCAAGGCCTTGAATTTAACCTATTTCGGGTAATTAGTCTTGAAACGGTTTGAATTCTATTAAACTGTCCCCACTGATCTAAGTTAGACCGAAATTGCCATTTGCCATTGTTTTTTTCCCTGAAATCCAAATGAAAATAGTCTTGGATTCCTATCAAAAGCAGCCTTGAAATAGCCTTGAATTTCATATCTTCACGTGTACGGACGGACCCTGCCTCACAGAGAATCCACCTCTGATTAAAAGACATAGGATGACCCCAAAATAAAACCCTTTTGTCCTGCTTGTAACAAACCATAAAGGCGTGTAAGTGCATGGTCAGTTTGGTGCATTCAAGTGCACTGGTTTTATGACCTGCACACGGCGCACCACTCCGCTCATTCCGATACCGACTGAACTTAGATGGCTGAAACCAGGTACAATGCAGCTCAGGCACATTACCACAGCTGTGGCCCACATCAATTTGACCTCGATGACCTTTGACATTGACCTTGGCAAGTGTCAAAAGCTCATGTGGATTGTTCCGATGCAAACCCTGATTGTGCTTGTATTGCGGTGTGAGAGGGCCTTAGGCGTCTCGGGCTGCTACTGTCAAACGCCTGATTCATTGTGTGTGCGTGTGCGTGTGCGTGTGTGTCTGGGTATATATATATATATGTAAGGATACCACTAAGCAACAACGAGGAACCAGTGTGGGTAATATGGTTGATTGAAAACCGATGAGATTTACCCTATCTGACTGGGCCAAAACCGCCCAACCGAATCGAAATAATAATTTTTTTAAATCAAGTTTGCGGTTCAACCAACGCATGATATTGAGGAGAGGTCGTCTCGGGACTCACACACAGCCTATATACGGCGATCCAAGCGCCATCTGGCGGATCGACCCAAATAAGCATGGACACTGCTAGTCCAGTTCAGCGTTTGCGGTGATACAGCGCCGACCACTGTTGGGTTCTAACTAAGAAATGACACCTCTTATTAAATAGCATTGGTCGTAATGCGTAGCATTTCGTTTGATGCGAGGAGAGGAAGAGACCCTCCCCCGCCCCCCGCTGTCGCGCTGCTTTCCCACCTCGCCCGACGCCGCCGCGCGCCCCCTCCTCCCCCCGGCCCCGTGTCGCGCAGCTCTCTCACCTCACCCGACGCCCGCTGCTCGCCTCCTCTCGCCCTCCCCCGGGCCGGCAGCTTTCACACCTCACCTGCTGTCGCCCGTCCCCGCTCCCTTATAAGCCCTCCCCCCGCCTCCCTCAGGCACTCGCCTTCCTGCCGCCTTCCAAGATCCTCAACTTTTTCTTCTTTGGGCTACTCCTCCTCGGACCGATTCATCATGCCCGGGCGCGGACGGGGGAAAGGCCGGAAGAACGCCAGGACTACCGTCATGAGCACCCCAGGGCCCTCCTCGGGCTCCCCGGGAGGCTCCGCGGCCTACTCCGCCTCGGCATCACCTTCGGCGCCGTCGGCCCGCCCCTCAAGCGATACCACCGCCATCCTGGAGGCGCTCACCCGCCTCACCGCCCGCATCGAAGCCGTCGAGGCCGGGGTCCCCCGAGGAGCCCCGGACACACCCCAGCCCCTGCCGCCCGTCCAAGCACCTCGGGCCCTCGACCCGATCGGGAGCCGACCGCCGGCTCCGCCTCAAGCGACTCTCCCCGGGGCGGTCACACCCGCAATACGAGGGTTACAACCGCCTCGCCGCCGCCCCGCGACCGTCGCCCGCCTACCGCCACGAGGCGGCGGAGCACAGCCCAGCATCCGCGGCTGACGCAGTCCGCGATATACTGGCCTCCGCCGAGGCGCACCACGCCGTCCGGCGCCGAGGTGTCCCCTCGGATTATCTCTTCCCCTGCGACCTGGTGGAGAGGGGACCCGGACGCAAGCCGGTGAAGCTGGGTGAAGCCACCAAGGACGAATATCACCTCGCCCTCCTCACCTTGGTCAACCACCCCTCGTTCCCGGCCCACTCTCTCCGGGGCCTCCACCACCATCACCTCACCATCATGAGGGACAACCTCCTCCACCCCTGGCCGGTCGTCCGCCGGTACTCAGAGGCCATATTCTCGTGGATCGCGGACGGCAGGCTCCCCCAGGGGTGGCACGACCCCGTGGCCCTCAACAACATCCGAGTCGACAGCATGCTGACCGTCGACCCCCTCGACACGCCCCCCCAGCCCGGCACAAGATGGGGCCCGAGGCGCCCACCTCCCCCGGCACCAAGTCGACGCCCGCACCGCCTACGATAGGCACACTCACGGGGCTCCCTGCTCCGCTTGGAACCGTGACCCCACCTCGTGCGATCGCGCTCCCGTCGGGGAGGCTCACGGCGAGGTGGGAGACAGGCGCCGGCACGTCTGTGCATATTGCGCCAATGTACGGCGCATATTAACGATGCACAGCGAGGCCGGGTGCCGCACCAAGCAAGCCCGTGAGCGCCAGACCCCGGCCGCCTCGGCGGATTTTTGATCCGCCGGCCTCCCCCCGGCCGGCCCGGGGGGCCTTTCCCGGCGCCTCACCCCAACCACTGCCGACAGCCCCGCGACCTCCACCGACAGCCCGAACACCGATCGAAACGCCGCCCAGACGAAGCCGGGGATCATCACCTCGCACCTCACACCTCGGACGACACAGCCCAGCCCCACGAGGGACCCTCCCCAGACAGCCCAGCCACCGACCTCCACGACACCGCCTTCATGAAACCGCCCGACCCGACCCCGACTCCCACCCCGCCCAGGCCTGAGGAGTTCGCTGCCCCCCTCATCAACCCTCCCCGGACCTCCTCCCCGAGGCCTCAGGAGCGGGCCTCCCTTTTTTGGCCGCCCGCTCCCCCCCTCCACGTAGGCCCCGGACCCTCCTTTCGCCCAGACCCTCCTCTCCGGGCCCCCGCCTCGGGCGCCCCCTGCCCCCGCCTCGGGCGCGCCTCGAGCCCTCCCCTACTCTTTGGCGGAGGGCTCCTCGGCCCCCCCTCACCAGAACTCTGACACTGCTCCTGATGAGCCCCTGGTTATCCTGTACATCTCCTCCCGCTCCTCATGAGCACCCTCCTGCTTTTGCTCCTCATGAGCCTCTTCCTTCTTTTATTGCCTTGTACCTACACTGTTGCTCCTTATGAGCCTACTACTCTGCTCCTCATGAGCCTCTCTCTTGCCTCTGTATACTCTGTTTATGTTTTACTCTGTCTGAGGCGGAAATAAACGCCTTTATTCCTACCCCCGCCTTCCTCTCTTCCTTTTCGCGCATCGAATAACATTGTCGAGAATTAATATTAAAAACCAGGTTTGCTGAAGCCTATTTTTTCAGAAATGTGCTTGCCAAAATTTATTTGCCATGTCTACACTTCAAATATCTCCAAAGTTAGCCATTTTGGCGTCTGCATAATATAACATGCATTTAGGAATCACAGTGAATATGGTCTTTGCTGCTGACACAGCGTAAAGCCGCCAACAATCACTCACTCGTCAATGACGGATTGGGCTTCACCGCCTGAGGCCTCACTAAAACTAGGAATGAAGCTAACTTGAACCACTAAGTGACAGTTTCATGAGTAATTTCTTGGTGCTATTGGCTAGTGTTGCTTTGATCCACCAGCTGACAGCACCTTGTAGTGTGTAGCCCAGGAAAGACACTACTGCATTACCAGTAGTTCCTACTGCTTTCCCAGCGAATGTTGTATTTAGAAAACTGAAAAATTGTCTTAATTTATCTGCATTATATTCTATAGATCAGGGATGAAAGATCTCCGCGATTTCGCGAATTTCCACGATTTCTATTGTACTGCAATCCTGCAGCACTATCAGCACATACAGTGTTCAAACACCGCAGCTCTATCAGTGTATACTAATACGTTGTTCGAATGCTGCAGCATGTTATTCAAATGTTGCAGCACTATCAGCATATGCTAATGTATTGTCCAAATGCCGTAGTACTATCAGTGTATACCAATATGTATGAAACCTGACTTCCGGGAATTTTCCGCGGGTCCCTGACAGTGATAAGCCTATGGGAGAATATCCGGGTTTCACAGAAATTTGCCGTCGGTTTACAGATAACCTCACCATAGCAATTCTTTTCCACTTTTTTTTTGCCGCGGACCACTTTCATCCCTGATAGATGAACAATAGAAATATGTTTGTACTGGAATTTGATTACCCTCCCACCCTGTCAAAAATGTGCTGATTTTAACCAATTATCGTGTGCCGGTATACTTCATCGGCTGGACCGTTGTTTTCATGTTGCGTATTTAATTTCTGCTGTTTGTCTATGGGTAGGATCGTCTCTACGTATCTGGTGCATCACGGTTACTGTGCCACAGCTGAGTCATTCGCGCGCAACACAGGACAGGCCTTTGAAGAGGAACTAGCATCAATCAAGAACAGACAGAGTAATCTTTCAAACATTCAATTTGATATGGTCATGCTATAGCCACGCCCATCTTTTCCCTCCACTATTTAAATAGTGTAGGATGTGGTAGTTACACCGTCTTCACATACAGGGCACATATGGGTCATTCTCAAAAACTGTGTACCACATTTTTGGTTTCCGCATTACATTGTTAATGATTTTGCCTTCTTTTTGGGGGTTTTGAGTCAAATAGTTATTGTGGACGCTGTGTAACAAGTATTTTTGAGCAATACTACATGTATTTAATCTATCCCATAAATGTATCCAAAGTATGCTTATATGATTTTGTGTTAAAGTGAAAACATGTAAATATTCATATCAACATCATACATATATCTACCCAAATGGTTTTTAAAACTTTTTTCTTGTAAGAAGTAATTCTTTTGTTTTAACTGTAATCAATAAAATCTTGTTTGAATTTGATGTGTGTGTGTAAAGTGATGTTATGGATGTTTGTTAAAATGAGGTTACACAGTTGTTGACTGAATTTTAACAGCTTGCATAATTTGTATAAGATCAAAATCAAGAAGTGAATTTTTTTTATTTCAACTCTGACATATAAACCTTCATATAACTATGGATTCTGCTATTATTTTGAATGTTTTCACTTTTCGTTTCCATGTCACAAAAGTAGTACAGTAAAACTTCTCTAAAACGACCGGCCTTGGAAGTGCCTTTAAGTAGTCAAATTAGGGAGGTGGTCGGTTTAGGGAGTTAGAATATGGTTAAAATGGTATTGTTGGGACCCAAATAAAGCGATCGGTGTAGAGGAGTGGTCGATCTGTGGAGATGGTCGGTTTGGGAGTTTTTACTGTACAGTTTCTGAGGACACACACATGCATAGTCCGGTTTGGGAGTTTTTACTGTAGACAGTTTCTGAGGACACACGTATGCATAGTCCGGTTTGGGAGTTTTTACTGTACACAGTTTCTGAGAAGGACACACGTATGCATAGTCCGGTTTGGGAGTTTTTACTATAGACAGTTTCTGAGGACACACGTATGCATAGTCCGGTTTGGGAGTTTTTACTGACCACAGTTTCTGAGAAGGACACACGTACGCATAGTCCGGTTTGGGAGTTTTTACTGACCACAGTTTCTGAGAAGGACACACGTATGCATAGTCCGGTACGGGAGTTTTTACTGTAGACAGTTTCTGAGAAGGACACATATGCATAGTCCGGTTTGGGAGTTTTTACTGTACACAGTTTCTGAGAAGGACACACGTATGCATAGTCCGGTTTGGGAGTTTTTACTGTACACAGTTTCTGAGAAGGACACACGTATGCATAATAGTCTGGTTTGGGAGTTTTTACTGTACACAGTTTCTGAGAAGGACACACGTATGCATAGTCCGGTTTGGGAGTTTTTACTGTACACAGTTCCTGAGAAGGACACGTATGCATAGTCCGGTTTGGGAGTTTTTACTGTACACAGTTTCTGAGGACACACGTATGCATAGTCCGGTTTGGGAGTTTTTACTGTACACAGTTCCTGAGAAGGACACACGTATGCATAGTCCGGTTTGGGAGTTTTTACTGTACACAGTTCCTGAGAGGGACACATGTATGCATAGTCCGGTTTGGGAGTTTTTACTGTACACAGTTTCTGAGAAGGACACACGTATGCATAGTCCGGTTTGGGAGTTTTTACTGTACACAGTTTCTGAGAAGGACACACGTATGCATAGTCCGGTTTGGGAGTTTTTACTGTACACAGTTTCTGAGAAGGACACATGTATGCATAGTCTGGTTTGGGAGTTTTTACTGTACACAGTTTCTGAGAAGGACACACGTATGCATAGTCCGGTTTGGGAGTTTTTACTGTACACAGTTCCTGAGAGGGACACATGTATGCATAGTCCGGTTTGGGAGTTTTTACTGTACACAGTTTCTGAGAAGGACACACATACGCACAGTCTGATGAAAGCATACCATTTTCTAAACCAAAACACTGAGTCTGCGTATCCAACTGAGATACTGGTTTACATATTTAATATTTGCTGCTGCATAGGAGGGAATACGAAGTCACTTAGCTAAAACCGGTCATTGCGTTGAACATTTTGTTGCGCATTCCCAAAGTAATTTTGCTCGTTTTCACCTCATATATCTCTGAAAATCTTTAAAATAAGCCTTTTATGATAAAGGCTACTTCAAACTAAGATAATTTAGATTATAATGGACAATATATTCATATCGTAATATTCATCTAAAAGAAACTAAAAACCATCTATGCATCTGTGTACTAGAAAAAATGGATATAAAGCTGATTCTATTTGAAATAATCCTGGTCCTCCAAATTGAGTAGTTTGTTTATTGCCGCTTTTGTATTTGGTGTCTTCGCTGATGTGGCAGGTGACGTTTGTCTAATTAATGTTTACGCTCTCAAGCAAAGCCCCCATGTTGATGCTTAACGCATTGTGAGGCCACTTGCGTTAATGTATCACTGCAGCAGGACGCTGCCTGCATTTATCCGTCTCCACAACAACGCTTATGAGTCAGCATGTCTAATTTACAATCAATCAATGTCTGTTCAAAAATTTATTAATAGAAGAAAATTAGGGGGGAAAAATGGCTTACGGAATCATATGAAAGAAATGAGACATAAATGCTGCATAGTCTGAAGAAAAATCTAATTTTCAAAACCAAAACAATTATCTAGATTTTATTCTACATATCTAACTTAGATACTGGTGCACTTTTTAAACATTTGGCGCCACATTGAAGGGAATACTGAGCAAATTTAATAGAACCTCTTACTGCAGAAGCGTATGGTGAGTTTTGGTGTGCTTGCCTAAATTAATTTGGCATGTTTTCATTTCAAATATCTCAAAAGTTAGCCATTTGGAATAAAAGTTACTTCAAACTAAAGTACGGCCAATTATAACAATCAATCTTATATATTTATCTCAGAAAATGATGGAAACTCAAAACCATGGGACTATGCAACTTTAAGCATTTACTTAAATAATAAGTAATTAATTATTGAAAGAAGTCTTTGTGGCCTATTTTCTGAGCATCTTGCTGCAAAGTGGCAGTGCTAATACAGCAGTGGACTGACGGGTGGTGTTACAAATGGATTGACTTATTACCGTTGAGAGCTTGCAATGGGTGACCTGCACTAATATGTCTTGATTTCAACAGGGATCCAGCGGCTTGTGCTCGCTGGCAGGATGGGTGAGGCGATTGAGACGACGCGACAACTGTATCCCGGGCTCCTTGAGCGTGACTCGAACCTGCTCTTCATGCTCAAGTGTCGCCAGTTCATTGAGATGGTGAATGGGACAGACAGTGACGTTCGCGGTCCAGCCATTCGCTCACCCAAATCTCGTCATTCGTCAGGGTCTGCGCGCAGCTCCCCCAGTATGTCGCCAGTGCACCACCCGGTGCATGTGACGGTGCCGGTGCCGCGAGCTCCCAGCGCCGGCTCCATGTCTGGCTCGTCAGGTGGTAGCAGCCCCAGCCGGATACCAACTCTGGTCGGAAGCAGCGTCTCGTCCAGCTCCTCAACGACGACGAGTAAGACTCACAGCACAACGGCTATTCTGCCAGGCAGTAATAACAACCCTGCCGCTTTGTCACCAGGTGCCGGCAACAACTCCACTCCTCTTGTGTACTCAGAAGCCGGTATGAATGCGACAAACAATGCCATGAATGGCGAAAACGTAGTGCCACAGCAGCAGCAGCAGCAGCAGCAACAACAGCAGCAACAACAACAGCAACAGCAACAACAGTCGCAGCAACAACAGTTGCAGCAACAACAGTCGCAGCAGCGCACGCAACCAGCAGCCGCACTGAACGTGCCACAAATACACATGGACACGTGCGACGTGGACATGGCGGATGGGTGCTCTGAGAACGGGATGGACCGGACTGCTGTCACTAGCACTAATGGCACCTCGTCCAACTCCTCCAATGGATTGTGCACGAACGGACTTGGCGGCCAGGCAGACATGGAGTGTGATATGGGTGAGTAGTCGCTTTGTTAGTTCTAGCTGTGTAAACTACCTACCAGACGGGATGGGATGGCTGAATGAGTTGAGCATCCGTCTCCTGTTTTGGGGAGATCCGGGGATCCGAACCCATGGATTCGTAGCTTCGAATCCTGGTCGAGTTAAACCAATGAGGCAATGACGCTGAAAGTGGTCAGTGAGTGTACGCTGCACTGGTGGGAAGGGGGGGGGGGGTGTAGATACCAGTCGTAGGAGGCAAGGACGCTGAAAGTGGTCAGTGAGTGTACGCTGCACTGGTGGGAGGGGGGGTGTAGATACCAGTCGTAGGAGGCAAGGACGCTGAAAGTGGTCAGTTAGTGTATGCTGCACTGGTGGGAAGAGGGGGGGTGTAGATACCAGTCGTAGGAGGCAAGGACACTGAAAGTGGTCAGTGAGTGTACGCTGCACTGGTGGGAGGGGGGGGTGTAGATACCAGTCGTAGGAAGCAAGGACGCTGAAAGGCGTCAGTGAGTGTACGCTGCACTGGTGGGAGTGGTTCAGTGTACAGGAGTGCATAGTTGGGTAGGTGGTAGATTACCATAGTTACTAAGGAGATCAGAATTAGGGTTGTTAGGGTGTTATGGCTTTCAAAGGGTCGAATATTTGCTAGAACATTCCCCCTTCTATTCAATTCAAAAACAAATGTAGACTAAGTTCTCTACCAAGTCTGACCATCAGGAGCTATGTGTTTATCGGTGTAAATTGAGCGCTTAGTAATAGCACTGTCACATTACGACACTTCTCGCCAACGCGCGCCGACGTATGTGATTTTTGGGCGGAATGTCGGGACACGTCAGGAAGCGTTACGCGCGCATTGGTATACGTTGATGAACGGCGCCGGTCGCCGAGGTTTGGCGTAGTTTGGCGTAGTGGCACGTCGAAAGTTTTGTGCTTGCGCAAAACTTTTGACGCGTGACAATGCGCAGGTGCTAACGTTATGGGGACGTCAGAAGCACGTCACCATCGCTGGAATAACGTTACGCGAGCGCTATGCACATGGCGCGCTCACGTGGCGCGCTCACGTGACGGTCGTTCCCACACGTTGCACCAAACAGTTGCTTTGTTGTTTTACATCCTAGCTACATCTAAGGTCATATCAGGACGGCGTGCCAAAACATTTTAGTTTTTTTTCCACATGCATCGATATACCTTACCACAACGTCGGCCGCACGCTACTAATACACCGAAAAGTTGGACGTGTCTCGACGCGTACAACTTATTTTCCGCATTGGCGGCGCGCCGGCGAGAAGCGTCGTAAAGTGACAGGCCCATAAGAGATACGGCTGACAGTGACCCCAACCCGAATATGTCACTTAGGGAATGCCTACATTGTTGTCCACCCAGCCACTAAGTAGGCCATGTTACGGTAAGAAATTTGATGATTAAAATTGTTGGCCCTTTGGTGCTTTCCCGACTTTTGTGGATTGATTTTGACACTTGTCGATATGAGAAATTCCAGTCGATTGGTGGCTTCCTGACTTGGGCAATGACCCACCTCTTTAGGTCCAACCAGTTCTCATCCCTAATTGATTGATTGGTGATGGTTTGATCCCAAATGTGGGCAACAAATACCATCATGATGGCGAAAGATGCGGCATTAGACTGTTACACAAACATATAGGAAGTGCTATTTTATTTAATGTAGATCAGTCATTGGTACAATTTCACGGCATCCCAATTGACAAACAAATGTACAGTCGCTAATTTTGTGGTGGAGTGGTTAGAGTGTCTGACTTTTTCTAGGTCGGACTCCTAATCTGAAGGTCAGTGGTTCTATTCCGCGTGCCTCCACCTCTGCCAATTTGGATTTCCACCGCTATGTATAACTTACAGCGCCATCAAAGGCCAGTTGCTCTCATACCATGTCTATGTGGTGTGGGAGGTTAAAAATTCCTTGGGTCGGTAAAAGTGTAGGCTCGGGCTTTCTATCGACAAACTGTCTAATGGTGAAAACAAGCCTATTAAGGTTTATCCATGATAGGCAGTATAAATCTTCAACAACAACAACAGCCAGAACCCTATGTTTGATCACCAGGCGCCATGTGTTTGTAGGTTAAAAGTGACATTGAAGGTTAGGACTGTTGAGGCACAATTACACCAGGCTACCATTAAGGGAACAACCATTGCCACCTCACTAATCTAGTAACTAGGTTAACTTGAATCACGAGGTGGTGTTTCTACTGTTCTTACTTCATCTTACTAATACCAGAGGACCAGACGGGTTGGCCGAATGAGTTGAGCGTCCGTCTCCCACTTTGGGAAATCTAAGGATTCGAACCCATGGGTTCGAAACCTGATCGAGTCAAACCAATGACTTAAGAATGTATACTTGTTGCTTCCTAGCCAGGCCTTCTGCATTATTAGGATAGGGCAAGGACTGGTTGGCTTAGTGTCCGGATAATGTGACTGAGTGGGATATCAGGTCATGGTGCTGGTGGCCTGGTCTCCCAGTGAGACAGCACTATAATGTCACCATGAGTGTGCACTGCCACAAATCGGTACCCATCCTGATATGATCTTAGATGTTTTCAGGACGTAAAACTCCAACAACAAACCAACCTAATGATCAGAAGTCAATAACCAGGGGAGAGTATAATTATACCTCACCAATCAGATGGGTCAGTTACTGAGTTAGTCATGAGCCGGCAGCTGCACACGCAGCAGCTGTCGAGACACAGGTGAGTGTTGAGCACTTTCCATGGTCGATTTGCGTTACATGTTATTCATGGACATTCGATATGCAATTCATTTCTACATTTGGAACTCGATAACAAAGCGTTTATATATTACTTTAGAAATGTGACACAGGTAGGTGCAATATAATGTGCACTGTTAGTGTTACGCTGTTAGAATGTAAACTGCAGTTTGCTATTACTAAGCTTCATTGTGGGGGACTCCCTTGGACCATACCTACAGGTGGGCATGACACAGGTAATTGTGCTCTTACACATACGCCTTACTGATAATGTACTCAAATTCCTGATGAAGTTTAGTTCTATGTAACTGGATGGGTTCTTCTGTCGGGTCAGAACTCTTGCGGTCAGTGTTTATTATAGACAGTCGTTGGCAGTTGTTAGCTTTGGATAAAACTGCTAGTGTTACATATGTCATTTATACTTCCCTTAGTTACTATATTCTACAAAGTCTATTTAATTACGGTTATTGTATATTTCAGTTAGTTGTCATGTCACTAGACACACCAGATGTTTGTCACTGGTGTTATTGGTGACAGTCCTTGACAGGTCTTACTTTGGATAAAACTGCGAATGTCACTTATATTAGTGACCTTTGCCTTTGGGCCTAGTTACTGCATTCTAGAAAAGCCATATTATATACTGTTTTTGTTTATTACAGTTAGTAATGTCTCTTATGACATTTGTCACTTGGGCTATTGGTGACAGTCCCTGACAGTTTTTACTTGAGTTAAAATTGCTTGTGTTTGAGCATAATTACTATATTCTATAAAGGATATAAATATCCTGTTATTGTATGTAAACAAGATACGATCCTGGTGACCAAAAATGTGACATTCATGACATGGACACCAAATGTCAAAACCCGCTGAAAATGTCACAATCATTCACATTTACTTAAAGAAAATAGATAGAAATAGACATAGACATATCCTTAACAAAAATATATTTAAAAACGCTAAATACGATTTATTATGTTCATTCAATTGAGTAACATTCGTCAGAAAACGGACAAGAACTTGTTTTAAAAAAATCGTTTTATTTCAATAACAAAGCAAGCTATACTCAAAATTTCCATTGGATTGTTATTGTCATTGAAATTGAAAGAAAACAAGGTGATTTGATTTATTTGTGCTGTTGTATGTTCCTTTAATCGTTCGTCACTGTGGCGGGCACGACGGGTGACGAACGTCACCACATTTTTAAGACACTAAAACTTCATAAGAATTTATTTTCCGATGCAATTTCTTTTAGTATAGGTGATTAAGTTATTATATATGTCTCCTGCACCCATGATGGCTCCATTATCAGATTTTAATAACTAGAAATTGTCACCTTTTTGGGTAACATTTTGATGGGGTTTTTAGAAGAGAAATTTCCATAACATTTAAAGTTTTTAAATAAACACTACCAAGTTGTCTAAGCTGAGTCTCCTACCCATAAACATGTAGTTATATGTTAGACAAAGGATGTGATATCAATGCACTGAAAGCTGTGCTAATATAGCATGAAATGTAGGTGTTTGCAATCTCTCCGGTATCGTATTTTGACATATATTACAGTTAGTTGTCACCGTCACTTTTCTAATACCACTCGTATCACCGGGTGACAGTCCTTGACACTCCTGGACAATTCTTGTTTTGGTTTGTGTGTTAAAACTACTAGTGCCGGTTATATTATTTATATCTGCATTTGGGTATACAGACCACCCTTACTGCAGAGAAAATGTGGTCGCATAACCGAGGTGGTCGGTCGTGTTAGGGTTAGAGGTGTGACGCATTTAAATGTGATATTTAATCATACTTGTTGGTTTTAAGATAACATATTAAGTAATTAAAACATCACATAATGACACTGGTTTTAGAATATCCATTTAAGCCAAATAAAAGCTCATGAGAGAAGCACGCTGGAAATGGCTGCCAAGGTGTGGAATGCCCAAACGGTAAAGGAACGACAAATTCCTGACCTAAAAACTTACAAAAAATATCTGTGCGAAATATGGCTAGGAAACCCCCACTAAGCTGCACTGCAAAGGGGCATGTGATATGTCACAGCCCACCAGCGGGATGCCCAATGGAAGGTAACCATGCCAAAAGTAGCCAGATAACACACCACACAGCTACGTACAAGCCTATGATATGTAAATAGGAGTAGGCTAGTTTAGTAATAAGAGTAGAAAAATAAATACATATATACCAAGAAAATCCAAAAAAACTATCATAGGCTATTTACCATACCAACCAATTATCCATCTACTACTGAAATGCAGGCAATCAAATACCTTATCAGCAGCCACTGTGTGGTAAGATAACACCAACACTACAACTGGCCAGCATTGAAAACAAGCCTGGGTACCCGGGCTTATATGCTATGGACAGTATAAATACAGCCTCAATAAAAAAAAATTATTAAAAAAAGTATCACAATCATCCGTGTTGGTTTTAAAATAACAGTAAGTAATTAAAACATCATATCACACTGGTTTTAAAATGTCCATTTAAGTATCACAATCATACATGTTGGTTTTGATGCGCGAAAAGGAAGAAAGTAAGGCGGGGGTGGGAAAAAGAGGCGCTTTATTGAAACACCTCAACAAGGAAAGAAGACACGCTATGTACAAGGAAACAATGCGGTAAAAGTAAGCTTAGGACTAAGGAGCTCCGGGGGAGCTTTCAGTGTTCGTGGCGAGGGGCGCCGAAGAGCCCTCCACTGGCTTGTAGGAGTGTTGGGTGGGTGGGTGGAGAAAAAGGAGCTTGAGCAGGGAGGACGGCTGGAGGGCGAGTGACTGAGGGAGGCCAGCGGGCGGCCTTATAAGGGAAGGAGCGGGGAGGTGACAGGCGGGGAGGGTGAGAAAGCGCCGGGGCAGGGTGAGAGGGCGAGGTGGGAGAAAGCTGAGGGAGGGATGACAGGGAAGGTGAGAAAGCCGGGCGGCGGCAGGAGAGGCGGGGGGAGGGTCTCTTCCTTCCCTCGCATCAAACGCAATGCGAGCATTACGACCAAAGTAACACATTAAGTAATTCAAACATGCCATTGCCACATTGGTTTTAAAATGTCCATTTAAATATCACATAATCATTCTGCTTGGTTTTAAAATAACATTAAGTAATTAAAATATCTAATAATGACACTGGTTTTAAGATGTCCATTTAAATATCACATAACCATATTTGTTGGTTTTAAAATAACCGTAAGTAATTAAGACATCACATAATCACACAGGTTTTAAAATGTCCATTTAAAACCTGTCATGTAATCATACGTATTGGTTTTAAAATAACAGTAAGTAATTAAGACAACACATCACACTGGTTATAAAATGTCCATTCAAATATCACCTGGCCATACTCGTTGGTTTTAAGATAACATTAAGTAATTAAAACAAAACAATACACTGGTTGTAAAGTGTCCATTCAAATATAACATAATCATACTTGTTGGTTTTAAAATATCACATTATGTAATTAAAACATCAGATGATCACACTCGTTTTAAAATGTTCATTGAAATATCACACACGCATACTTGTTTGGGCGCATAAAGGTGGAAAAAGAGTGGTAGTTGGTTGCATTAGGCGGGTGGTCGTTGGGTAATTTGTAGATCAAATATGTTGCTGCATTGGAATTCTGGTCGCATATGGCGGGTGGTTGTTGTTCAGGGTGGTCGCTTAAAAGGGGGACCACTGTACTCTAAAATTACATTAGTTTCTGTTTCATGGTATTTTATTGTCATATTCATTATGCTGACATGTCAACTGTCACTTTTGTTATTAGTGACAGTTCTAAACAAGCTTTATTTTCTAGGAAAGAAATGCCAGGCCAGTCATGTACTATTTCTTTTGGGATATTTGGTATATTTCAGAGTGCCTTGTTGTTATATTCCTATTCTATTTACATTTATTTCTGGTGTGTGTTAATTTTCAGTATAAGTGGTTACTTGACTAAATTAAACTGACATGGCCATAATAGTTTTCCTATGCTAATGTATGTACAACTCCACCATTTATCGATGCATATATATAGCCTTAGTATAATTTATGTGATTATAAAGTATTATGTGTGTATAAAGATATGTAAGGAAATTGTAATACTCCGTCAGACTCAACACTTTACCAGTAGTGCCACCTGCGGCCCGCCTCACCTCTATCGGATGTTGACTTGTGTCAGTCGCATCGGAGGATATATGATATCCCACTCAGTCACATTATCCTGACACTGAGCCAACTAGTCACAAAACACCTAATGAGAGCCTTCTGTTTGTAAATGGTGTCATGAATCTAGGCCATGAACATCCGACAAACACGACCAGGCGAGATGGCCGAATGAGTTGAGCATCCGTCTCCTGTTTTGGGAGATATGGGGATCTGAACCCATGAGTTTGTGGGTTCGAACCCTGGTCGAGTCAAACCAATAACTTAAAAATGTATACTTGTCGCTTCCTAGCCAGGCGCTTGAAATTATGAGGATAGGGCAAGGACTGGTTGGCTCAGTGTCAGGATAATGTGACTGAGTGGGGTATCAGGTCATGGTGCTGGTGGCCTGGTCTCCCAGTGGGGCAGCACTTTAAAGTCGCCATGAGTGCGCACTGTCAAAAGTCGGTACCCGTCCTGATATGACCTTAGATTTTGCTAGAACGTAAAGCAACAACAAACAAACAACAACATCCGACAAACACCCAATGACAGCCTTCTGCTCATTCCTGGTCATGAACCTAGGCTGGGTACTCTGCCACAGTGCGGTTGGAATGTAAACATTCTCCTGCTGGTATTTGATGTCATGAACCCAAGCTCTCTCTCCCATGGTAGGGTTGGAATGCACATGGCAGAAATACCTATGCAAAATGCCATTATTCTGATTGTGTATCGTGTCATTCATTACGTGGTTTAAATACATAAGCTTAGTCACATGTTAGTGCTAGCTTTCTGATCATTTGTGAGTTGACATCCCGAAATGAGTTGCGTTTCGCACCTATGCATTTTCAGTAATAGGCCAACAATGTTTATGTGGGTGAAATTATGTATATATTTGTTATTCCATAAAACTTGCCTCTATTGCTTTACTGAGTATATTTGTGTATCCACTGGGTAAAACTACATTTATAACACCAAATAGTACTTTTATTATGCATTTTGTAATGTGGATTCAATAGAATGATCCTGCAACACCTTGACTTTAAAGTCAATTTTCTAAAGATATGTATTTTTCATGCAATACAGAATGTTTGGCCATTTTGGGGTAATAATTTCGTCAATTTTCATCCTAGAAGAATACATTTGGTATCATTTTAAAGCTTATGCTCTGCTCTATCTGAATATGTCCATACACAATGCTGTTGCATATTCAGAACTTAGAACGAGATCACTAGGCTAGGGGAGTAATTCACATATCGTATTAATCCTAGTATAGATGGTTAAATTCACTATTGTAAATATCAGGGCCCGTATGCATGGAGTGGTGTTAGCGGCGTGTGGTGTTAACCCTGTAACACTGGGTAGCTATCACCGTTTATCGGCGGCGTCAAGAACTATGTCAAGCCGTATGCATGGGCGCCTAAACGGTGAGTGTTAGCTAAACGTGAATGTATTTATAGATTTGGGAAATCCCTCGATTCGACTATGAATAACGTCGCAATGCGGCGGCGGTGTTAATATCGGTTCGGATTTAGGGTTAAATTGATCAAATTTCACTTATGGCATAGGTAATTCTGTTAAATATGACAGCATTGAATAGATTTGTTTACTTTACATTCGTCGATTCGAAAATATTAACATCGCCGCCGTTGCGGCGGCAGCGTTAATCTCGCTTAGATTTTAGGGTAAATTTAATAAAATTTCACTTATTGCGTATGTAATTCTGTTAAATATGATAGCATTGAATAGATTTGGGTTTAATATATGGCCACCGATGCGGCGGCTGTGGTGTGTGTGTTTTGTTGATATGGGACAGTATGGATATCGACGTCGAAGCAGCGACGGCGATTTGTTTACTTTACATTCGTCGATTCGACAATATTAATATCACCGCCGATGCGGCATCAGCGTTAATATCGCTTCGTTTTTAGGGTTAATTTGATTAAATTTCACTTATTGCGTATTTAATTCTGTCAAATATGATAGCATTGAATAGATTTGGGCACCATCCTCACACTAACCTAACACTAACACCGCTGTAAACCTGCTATGAGCAGAGTTAGAATTTCCGAGTTTAAACTCGCGGTGTTAGGCCTGACACTGCTCCATGCATACCAACTTTTCGGCGCTAAACCAGAAATCCCGCCCTAAACGCGGTTTGGCTCGCTAACACCGCTCCATGCATACGGGCCCTGGATTTATAGATAGACTTACAAAATAGTACATCCGTCTAAATTACCCAGCCATGTGAGTAATCCACATATCGAATTAATCATGGTTTCGATGGTTAAATTCACAGCTGTTAACATCAGGATTTGTAGATAAACTTAAAAAATAGTACCTCCATCTAAATCACCTGCCTACGTGAGTAATCGACATATCGAATCAATCATGGTACTAACGTAATTACTAACAGCTAAGATGACAAGGTAACTACCACATTGAGACTATTGCTGTTCAGCGCTAAACCATCACAAAAAAAGTCCTGATCTTACCTTAGATGTTGCTAGGATGTAAAACAACAAACAAAAAAACATCACCAAAAGAAACACACAAAAACCCAATATGTCAAGATGTTTAGCTCCATTGCAGCATTAGCATTCGGTAGAATATTGCTGGATGGCTAGGGCCGATTTGACTGATGCATATTATTTGATCTTGATTTTCATTTCCAGAGAGTGATAATAACTGAGCTTCAAGCACTTCTGAATGGTGTTTGCTAGAATTTTCAACAACAAATATTCCGCCTGTTTACACTAGTCCACAAGGTGGCAGCACTGGACAGTGTGTATACCTTGAATATCACTACTGTATTACCCACAGTTCCTCCTGGTTACACTAGTCCACCAGGTGGCAGCACTGGACTGTGTGTAGACCCTGAATATCACTACTGTATTACCCACAGTTCCTCCTGGTTACACTAGTCTTACTTTAATCCACCAGGTGGCAGCACTGGACTGTGTGTAGACCCTGAATATCACTACTGTATTACCCACAGTTCCTCCTGGTTACACTAGTCTTACTTTAATCCAACCGGTGGCAGCACTGGACTGTGTGTAGACCTTGAATATCACGACTGTATTACCCACAGTTCATCCTCGTTACACTAGTCTTACTTTAAATCCACCAGGTGGCAGCACTGGACTGTGTGTAGACCCTGAATATCACTACTGTATTACCCACAGTTCCTCCTGGTTACACTAGTCTTACTTTAAATCCACCAGGTGGCAGCACTGGACTGTGTGTAGAACCTGAATATCACTACTGTATTTCCAGCAGTTCATCCTGGTTACACTAGTCTTACTTTAAATCCACCAGGTGGCAGCACTGCACAGTGTGTAGACCTTGAATATCACTACTGTATTTCCAGCAGTTCCTCCTGGTTACACTAGTCTTACTTTAATCAACCAGGTGGCAGCACTGGACAGTTTGTAGACCCTGAATATCACTACTGTATTACCCACAGTTCATCCTCGTTACACTAGTCTTACTTTAAATCCACCAGGTGGCAGCACTGGACAGTGTGTAGACCTTGAATATCACTACTGTATTTCCAGCAGTTCCTCCTGGTTATCTTACTTTAATCAAACAGGTGGCAGCACTGCACAGTTTGTAGACCCTGAATATCACTACTGTATTTCCAACAGTTCCTCCAGTTTACGCTAGTCTTGCTTTAATCAACCAGGTGGCAGCACTGGACAGTGCGTAGACCTTGAATATTGCTACTGTATTACCAGCAGTTCCTCCTGTTTACATTAGTCTTACTTTAATCCACCAGGGCCCGTATTCATATGCTGGTGCCAGGGCCTTAACCGCGGCTATGGTAGCCCCACAAGGCTAACGGTGGAAAATCCATATTCATGTGCCTGTGCCAGCGCTAGCCGCCGACCGTAGCCTAGGCTAAGCTACCCCAGTTTCAAATCAAGTTTAACTGCAAGCCGTGCCGGTTAGTGTGCCGGCTGCCGATATATTAATGCCAAATCTATTCAATGCTATCATATTTAACAGAACTACATACGCAATAAGTGAAATTTGATCAAATTAACCCTAAATTCGAAGCGATATTAACGCTGCATCAGCGGCGATATTCATATTTTCGAATCGACGAATGTAAACTAAACAATTCGCCGCCGCATGGACGTTGATATCCATACTGTCGATCGCCGCCGCATCGGCGGCAATATATTAGGCCCTAATCTATTCAATGCTATCACATCCGACAGAATTACATACTCTAAACGTGATATTTTATCAAATTAACCCTAAAAGCGAACCGAGATCAACGCCACCACCGCTATGGCGGTGTTATTCATATTGTCAAATCGAGGGAATTCCCAAATCTATAAATAAAACTCATGGTTAGCTATCCGCGGCGGCTTGGACATTGGTGAATACGACTTGACCTATTTCTCCAACCCGCCGCTAGCTGCGGATAGCTATGCCAGAGCTAGCGTATAGCACCGGCTATGCCTGGCACCAATACATGAATACGAGCCCAGGTGGCAGCACTGGACGGTGTTTAGACCCTGAATATCACTACTGTATTATCAGCAGTTCCTCCTGTTTACACCAGTCTTACTTTAATCCACTAGGTGGCAGCACTGGACTGTGCTTAGACCTTGAATATCACTACTCTATTACCAGCAGTTCCTCCTGTTTACACTAGTCTTACTTTAATCAACCAGGTGGCAGCACTGCACAGTGTGTAGACCTTGAATATCACTACTGTATTACCAGCAGTTCCTCCTGTTTACACCAGTCTTACTTTAATCCACCAGGTGGCGGCACTGGACTGTGTGTAGACCCTGAATATCACTACTCTATTACCAGCAGTTCATCCTGGGTACACTAGTCTTAGTGTAATCCAACCGGTGGCAGCACTGGACAGTGTGTCGACCTTGAATATCACTACTGTATTACCAGCAGTTCCTCCTGGTTACACTAGTCTTACTTTAAATCCACCAGGTGTCAGCTCTGGACTGTGTGTAGACCTTGAATATCACTACGGTATTACCCACAGTTCCTCCTAGTTACACTAGTCTTAGTCGACCTTGAATATCACTACTGTATTACCAGCAGTTCCTCCTGGTTACACTAGTCTTACTTTAATCCACCAGGTGGCAGCACTGGACAGTGTGTAGACCCTGAATATCACTACTGTATCACCCACAGTTCCGCCTGGTTACACTAGTCTTAGTTTAAATCCACCAGGTGGCAGCACTGGACAGTGTGTAGACCTTGAATATCACTACTGTATTACCAGCAGTTCCTCCTGGTTACACTAGTCTTAGTTTAAATCCACCACGTGGCAGCACTGGACTGTGTGTAGACCCTGAATATCACTACTGTATTACCAGCAGTTCCTCCTGGTTACACTAGTCTTACTTTAATCCACCAGGTGGCAGCACTGGACTGTGTGTAGACCTTGAATATCACTACTGTATTACCAGCAGTTCCTCCTGTTTACGCGAGTCTTACTTTAATCCACCAGGTGGCAGCACTGGACAGTGTGTATACTTTGAATATCACGACTGTATTACCCACAGTTCATCCTGGTTACGCTAGTCTTACTTTAAATCCACCAGGTGGCAGCACTGGACAGTGTGTATACCTTGAATAACACTACTGTATTACCAGCAGTTCCTCCTGTTTACGCGAGTCTTACTTTAATCCACCAGGTGGCAGCACTGGACAGTGTGTATACCTTGAATATCACTACTGTATTACCAGCAGTTCCTCCTGTTTACACGAGTCTTACTTGAATCCACCAGGGGGCCATATGCAGGAGTCGGTGGTATTCGGTGTTAGCGAGCCAAAACGGTGGTAAGCGGGAATTTCCCGGTTAGCGGCGAAAAATGGTATGCACGAAGCGGTGATAGGCCTAACACCAAAAGCTTACCCGGTGTTACCCTACCCCCTTTCCATACTGGCGGCGGCGGCGGTTTGTTTACTGTACGTTCGTCGATTCGAAAATATAACTCTTAATATCGCCGCCAATGCGGCGGTAGCCTTAATAACGCTTCGAATTTAGGGTTAAATTGATCAAATTTCACTTATTGCGTATGTAATTCTGTTAAATATGGTCGCATTGAATAGATTTAAGCCTAATATATGGGTACAGACGCAGAGGGATTTCCCAAATCTATAAATAAATTCACGTTTAGCTACAATGAAAGTGTTACGCGCTCCTGCATACGACTTGACACAGTTCCCGACGTCGGAGATAGCTACCCAGTGTCAGGCTTTACCACCAAAAGCCGCTACCACCGACTCCTGCATACGGCCCCAGGTGGCAGCACTGGACAGTGTGTATACCTTGAATATCACTACTGTATTACCAGCAGTTCCTCCTGTTTACACTAGTCTTACTTTAATCAACCAGGTGGCAGCACTGCACAGTGTGTAGACCTAGAATATCACTAGTGTATTACCAGCTATTCCTCCTGTTTACAGTGGTCTTAGAATAATTGTTCTTTATATCTAACAATTGCCTTCTTTTACAGAAATAGACCAACCTTCATCAAAGCGACAGTTGTGTGGTGGAAACCCGTTGGCGATAGAAAAAATGTTGCAGTACGGTCGCGAGCTACAAACTATGAGTGTTCAACTTAGGCGAGAATATGGAAAAAATGAAGTGAATAAAAAAGCATTACAGGTTAGTAGTCTGGTGATAGGTCTCATGGACGAAGATTGTGTTATGTTATATTTCCTCAGTTAATTGATGCACCCAGTGGTAACGTAAGTATGAGAGGGATGCAATTAGGTATATTTAAGCTGTTTGATGTTCATTTAAAACGTCTTTATTTCACCACTAACTTAATCACTTCAAACCTAGTCTACTCGGTCACGATTCTATACTAATGCTTTTTGAAAAATTATTTATTAATATTGATTATTAGAGTAATACATAGTAATGTAATGTGTTTACTTATTGTTATTAATACTTTTGTGATAAATATAGTTATTGTACGGTTTTAATTATAGTATAATAAATATCATTAGTTATATAAATGTAATGGTTGTGCAATAAATGTAAAGATACCAACATTGCATTAAATTACCATTTATCATGTGATGATAATATATTAATAATCTTGAACTTCATTTGCCCCATTTCAAGGCCTTGAAAAGTCTTTAATTTATCCTATTTTCGGTTATTAGTCTTGAAAAACCTTGAATTCCATTAAACTGTCCCCAATGATCTAAATTAGTCCGAAATTGCCATTGTTCCCCCCCCCCCTGAAATCCTATTGGAAACCGCCTTGAAAAGCCTCAAATTCCATATCTTCACATGTGTACGGACCCTGAAAGCGTTTCACCGCAGAGAGTTAACAGTCGCGTTCTTTTGTCAGGACGCCTTCAGCCTGCTAGCGTACCAGGACCCCTGGAGCAGCCCCGTTGGCCAGCAGCTCGACCCGGTACAACGCGAACCCATCTGTGCCGCCCTCAACTCATCCATTTTAGGTGACCAGCTGCAGTTTGCTTCGTCTCACCCCTATTCTTTCATCCTTGTGATTACTCGGCTATTTTCTATTGACTAGCGGCTTGTTAGTATTACTTATACATGTAGTTGGTATCACAGTTTGGCTCAGTCTCACATGTTTCTGTCTATATATGTATTATCATGGTGCAGACCTGTATATTGGTCATTGTAATACAGCATGTGAAACTGTAATTATGGCCACTTTGGCTCAATCTCACATGTTTCTGTCTATATATGTATTATCATGGTGCAGACCTGTATATTGGTCAATGTGATATAACAAATGAAGCCATAATTACGGCCACTTTGGCTCAGTCTCACATTACTATTTAAATACGGCCACCTCTGTGTAGCCACCAATTGCTTAGTCCCACAGATAGCCACACATGTAGGGGCTCACTTAGTCTGCGAGTCGTATTTCAACCCTGAGTCTCTCTGGTTTACTGTTCAGTTGTTATGCATTTTTTTAATGTAAAGAATATCAAAAAGAATTTAAGAAAACACTAAATAGTTTCCAACAACAAATAATCATGCATTTTGTGTCCTTTAACAACAAAACTTTAACTTTATTCTTCATACAAGTGAATCTTCCAACAAAGATATTACTTAGATGGTGCCCCCTACATATTTTTCTCTTTCAGAATCTTTTTTCTGTTATTTAGATTTTAAACAACAAAAATCATTCCAAAAATAACACACCTGGTGCTCTTCCACATTTTTCAATTTGAAAATCTTTAGAACAATTTCAAATGAAGTAGCTTCTTTTTAAATATTAAGACTTCAAACAACTTATCTGATGTTTTGCCACATTTTTCTCTTTCAAAGTCTTAGGTAAATAAATATGTTTGTAAACAAACAAAAATAACTTATCTTCGCTCTTGTGTGTTGCTCCCTCCCACAGAATCACACGGCCTTCCGAAACAGCCACCCTTGGAGCTGGCGATTGGCCAGGCGACGCAGTGCATGAAGCTCATGTCCAAGAATGGCATCGGGTCCTGTGCCTTCGCGAACGTCTCCCAGTACCTCCAATAATCAACGCTGCCTCATAGCCGCTCTTTGGACATTTAGGAAAACTTTTTCCCATCTCGGGCACACACACCATAAACCTTTGTTCTTGGGTCACTTCAGGGGCCATCTGGTGGGAGATGGTTGCTATGGAGGTGAAGCTAATTTCCATGGCAACCGGCTGACATACTAGTATGTATCGTCTTGGAAGGTTTATCATATATATATGTATATGCAAAAGTGGTTTTTAATTTTTTATTTTGAGGACGGGATGCAGAAGAGCGCCTGCCTGACGCAGTCTCCTTCTTTTTGTGCGAAAGTTGGTTATGGTTTCTGGAGCCATGTGGTTAGGACCCTTCGAAGCCCTTCATGGTTACAGTTTCACGGTTTACCTAGCAACCGGCATTAAGGTATTTATAAACGATGGATAAACAAATAAAGTGAATTCAAGAACCTGCTTACTGGACGGGACACGATGGAAATTAATGTAGCATGAAATCCTGAACATATTTGTTTTAACAAACAAAACATATACATATCATTCTGGTTGATGGTTCATCAGCAACCACTGAAAGCGTTATGTAAACTGCCTTTTCGAGTTATTTGTGTTTAGTTTTTAGAATGAACTGTTAGCCTTCATGGGAGGGAGAAGAAGGGGAAAAAATTGCATAGGAGGTGGAGTGTGAAGAGCGTAAGTTTGTAATTGAAGTTTATTGCCCATTGGTGTAGCAGTGATCTAGGCTTGATACAAGTAGCGTTCGGAGTGGTTAGCGCAGCACCTGATATGAGGCCGGGTTGTCGATGCCGGGCCCACAGGTGGAACTGGACACGGGCATCCCAATGACTCAACGATGTGAGCTTCACTTGACATTACCATGGCAAAATGCGACACCCGCTGCTGTGGTTAAAATGTACCGGCTCATTTGGTAGAGCCTCATTATGGCCGACCGGTCCTGAACCTGCCAGCCACTTCCTCATCTGTGTCAGTGCAGCAACCGAGTCGTGACTGTCCCAGAGACTGCGGTCGGTGGGGCTTTCGAGTCGTGACTGCCCCAGAGGCTGCTGTCGGTGGGGGTTTTGGAGCCAACTCTTGAACATATTTACTTTTTCAATATGAAGATCCCTTTTTGTGATACAGATGTTTCGCTAATTTTTGTGAAATAAATATTTCACTAAATTTTGCAACATGTTTTCATAATTTTTGTGATACAGAAGTTTCACAAATTTTTTTCGATACAGATGTCGCATTAATTTTTGCGATACACTAATTTTTGCAATGTAGATGTTTCACTAATTTTGCGACTCATATGAATTGCTATGTTTTGTGATACATATGTTCACTAATTTGTGTGATACAGATGTTTTGCTAAAGTTTATTAAACATGTTTCACAAAATATTGGTAAACATAAGTTTTGCTAATTTTTGTGATACCGATGTTTCACTATTTTTTTAATACAGGTGTTTCGCTAATTTTTGTGATACAGTTGTTTCGCTAATTTCTGTGAAACAGATGTTTCGCTAATTTCTGTGAAACAGATGTTTCGCTATTTTTGCGATCCAGGTTGTTTCGCTAAGCCAGTTATGGGTTTTGTCTTAAGAGAACTTGTGTGACCTGTTGAATCATGTAACAATGTTTGCGAAGGTATTCTCATCTCAAGCTACCCCTAACTTTGTCTGCATGGAGACTTAGTCCCTTCCATTTAATTGGGGTGGTATGCACTAATTGACGGAGGTGGATGGGGGGGGGGGGGGCATACACACGCAGGGGTAGGTCGTTTGATTTCACTCAGAAATGGCAGAAATGTGGGTTCGAGTTTTGGTCTAGGGATTCTGTCTGATGTTTGCAATACACATAAAATTTCTAATTATTCATATTTTGGTAAATAGTAATTTTCCACCTTACTAAATATATTCATGGGGATTTTTCTTGAAATGTAGAATAACAAAGATAATTTTGTTTAAATTCCTCCACACGGAGATATAGGAAAGAGCGAAGACTACAAGTCATGAGCCCAATGCAGACTAAGATGCTTTTTTTTTTTGTTTAAAGCATTGAAAAAAATGTATATAATTATCTGGAAACAGATTAATTATTCTAGGAAATCTTTGTTCGTTCGGTCTAGTGAAGGTTGAGTAACTACAGCATTAATTTGCACACGAGGACAGGCGTGTAGACTTTTAAATTGTATCCCAACTGAAAAAAATTGAGCAGCCTTTCTCCCACTTCATTTTTAAAAGTTAAGTTTAGTATATCACACAGGCCCATTTTTAACTCTTTAATAAAGTTACATAACCCGGTGGTTTTGAGTTTCTGCCCCGTTTAGATGAATGCATCATTATAATCTACTCGAAGCAACTTTTATAATAAATGCAGCTATTTGAAGTAAAAACATTCCAAATTAATGTCCATGCACATCCAAATGTTGGGTCACGTAGGCTTCAGCACTAACAGGTTCAGGTAAATTAAACTTTGTATTGTCTTCTAAGTTCTATGCAGAAACAAATGCTTAATAAGTGCACCACTATCTAGCTTAGATATGTAGGATCAAATTTTGTTTTGCTTTCAACGGATTATGCCGCTTTAAGCTTTCTGGCCTAACCTACAATGTGACTGATTGTGACTGCTAAATAGGTCACTCACTTCCCTACAACCCTCTCCCGCCACCCCCTCCCCTGAGAGCGGATGGGGGGCAGCATGGATAAGTCTGAGTAGACCATTAGACAGTTGAGCCTACACTTTTATCGACCCAAGGTATTTTTAACCTCCCACACCTGTAAGTTATACGCAGTGGTGGAAATCCAAATTGGCAGTGATGGCATGAGGAATCGAACCATCGATCTTCAGATTAAGGAGACTGACCTAGACACTCGAACCACTCCGCCACAGAGAGCACCACTTTTTTACTTACAGTGATTCATAGTCATGCAGGTTCTCTTTTTGACAAATCCCTGTAGTTCAGTTTTGTTGAAGAGTCGGCTTTAAATACCTGCTACTGGTTGCATGGGTTGTGCTGTTGGGGGTGTGTGGGTGTACCAGGGGATGTCAGGTCGTTAAGGGGGGGGGGGGGGGGGGGGGTTGTGTTTTGTTTTTGTGTGTATCATATATATGTGACTCAAAAATGAGGTTAAAGCACAATGTTATTTGCTACCATGTATGTCGCACACTGATGACTCTCCCGTCGTAGATCGGCCACCATAACGCCGATCACACACCGATCACCGACTAGAGATTTATTGGGTTCCTGAGGGTTTTTTCAGTGTTTTTTTTATTTTAAAAAATATTTCCCACCTGGAATCTTATTGCAATTCCTGATGGACGACTGAGAGATTCGAGTTTTATCGAGTTTGAGGCTAGTCTTCCATGCAGAACACAGCGGCGACTTGGTGTCGGCAGTCGGCAAATGTCTGTGACGGCTAGGTTTGTCAGTGTGCGGCAGGCATCAATCAGCCTTGGGAATTTGTGCCCTTAAAATAGGAGTCATGCAAGAAACTAAAAGGAAGACAAGGGACATATTATTATGCAAGCTAATGATATGCAGTGAGCGGGCACCGAGTGGCTAGCCTAGCCGCACATGTGGACTTTTGGGCCAGACTCCTTCCGGCACCGCGTTTTGTGATATATCGGGTATTCTCAGTAAAGCATGGCCACCGTGCCAGCATCAGTTGTTTGCACCCTCATCCTCGCCATAGCACCTCTGCCACCGGATGCAGGAGTTGTTGACTGCGCAGCAATGATGGGCAGACAAGCGCTGTTAAGTGGCCTGCGCCAGACGAGCTCTGCTCCGCCTATATGGCTCGAGTTAGTCGAGCAGTCTTATTGTTTGTTCATTGATAGGTTTGCGCCTCTTTCCCACCCAGCCGGGTATGACTTTTAACAATCAGGGATGTTTGTTGCTCGAAAGACGTTTCTCAGATATGCACAAAAATATGTGCACATGCACACACACACACACACACACACACACACACTACATACACATACATATATACACATTCACATACATGCACCGGCTGTCCACTGACAGGTGCTATGCATATATAACAAAAGTGACCCATCTAGGACTCAGGGAGGTTACTATATTTACTTGATAGCGGATGCTGGCCCTTCTGGTAGGTTGTTCGTTAAAAAGTATGTTACAAGGTCAGTGATGTGTAGGATTCTGTCCAGATGGTTGACCTCATCGGTCAACCACCTGTATGGTGTCCACTGCCCCCAGCAGACCAAGCATCATTTGTCATTTCGCAAAAGGCCTTTCCCAGAGAAGAAATCCACGCACGTTCACACACATCCACAAATGCAGCCACGCACAAATACACATCCACACACACAACATAGGATCCGCGGTTGGTAACAATTGGATATCTTTGACTCTATGAATGTAGAATTTAAGTTTGGGGCACACCATGTATTATACGAAGTGGCGATGACTTTGCAGCTTGGCTGTAGGTAGATGAACGATAATATCTATATTAACTCTAGACACTGCTGTTGTAGGACTGGGACTGGGGCCCTTAGGTAGCCAATGGTTGCTGTAAGAATACTGTTTGGTCCGTAGAGTTCGTTGTTGTCCTACCCTTACCTGCAACGGATGCCATCTTGGGTTTGAGCTCTTGAGTCTTGAAGCGTGTAACGTGTGCATGCACATAATGACATGTGCATTACATGGACCTAAATACGGATCCCAACATCCTACCCTACTGTACATAAAAAAGTCACTGGTACCAGCAACGAGCCACATTCTTCGGTGCAGTATACATTATGGGTGCGCTTGTGTTATATGCAGAAAGCGACATCTGAAGATGGTTTAAGAAGACTAAGTGTAAATGTTAGCGGAAACAGATTGAATGCATTGAACTCTGCAGTTTGATGTCGCTATTTACAGCCGGGTGTCCTTGCCTGTCTCTCATAGTGTTTAGGCCCCTGACCCTGTAACGGTGGTAATCGGTGCTACTGGCCAAAGTCTTGAGCGGCAAGGAGACATCCCGGAAGTGAGGGGTCTTCCCAGAAACCGGAAGTGAGCGGACAGCACGGAAGTGAAGGGACAGCTGAGAAGTGAAGGGGACATACCAGAAACCAGAAGCGAGGGGAAAGCCCGGAAGTGAGGGGACAGGCTTGGTAATTTAACAACTCTGACCGAGTCTGAAGCAAGTATTTAAGCACAGGATGAGCGATGGATCCTCAATCTGATCACTTCTGGCCGGCATTGTTGATTACTGCGCTGGCGTATGCCACATTACGCTGTGAGTCCCTTGGTGTAGCGTCGGCCTGCTCCGGTATAACCAAGCCACTCCCTCCCCGTGTGCTGGTAAGATACATGGAAACCAACCGAAGCTAGAGACCCTACAACTAACTACACACATAGGACATAATGCCTTGTATAGAAGTTTTTTCTGAGTGTGTGACAACTGACGTAACACAAGACTCGACAACCACTCACCCCAATGCCTTTTTCTTGTGCTTAATTTCATGTTTTATTTTGTAAACAATCAATCTGAGTTGTGTTTTTTTGAAGTCGCAGGATGCCAGCTACCTAATCTATCTCACGGTGTGGCTTCTGTGTCTGACACCTTATTTAAACGTGGGGGCACGCGCCTTCTGTTACTCTTAACTGTTCAGTGCGAATTGCCTCTCCACCCGCCGTGTGTCAGTTATGTGTAGATAGGAGCCCCGCCCTAACCAACCACCTCACACCTCTCAACAATCGTCAACACTTGAGCTATGGCAGTCGTCGCCTTGTGGAGGCAGAAAGGAAAAGAAAAAAAAAGAAAAAAACAGGGAAAAAGGAAGTGGTTCCAGTTGAAGGGATTATGAATCTACTGGAGCCATAGCCAAACATTGCTGCAACAAAAATGGGGGCTGGGGCGGGGGGATGAGAACAAAAGTTGACCAAATTGCTTGTGACTTGAGATGGATTGCGGACTGTCTTGAGTCAGGCTCTCCTGGCATGTTAGAAGCCTACTGTACTTTTACCCATTCACCCCGAACCCCACCCCCACCCCCAAAAAGCCCCCGTTGCTGTAACAACCAATATGCTACGGGAGCTGGTCCAAAACATGCATCCTTAGCTCTCAGTATGCAAACTTGATCCACACCTCAGGTGATGGTTAGGTGGCATCAGTCCCTTGTTAATATTATTTGCAACTAGTATTTTTTTAATTTTTTTTTTTAATTGTTAATGTCCCATTATGGAAGTGAATCATAGCGTGCTTAAGATAACTTTTAAAGATAGCTAGCAGGCACCCAAGTTGGCTACAAAACTGACAGTTAAAAAGTATATCAGTATATAGGTGAGGGGGGGGCATGAGTTGTGGATAACTTCCTTTTATGAGCTTTAGAATTTGCAATTTTCGCCGTAACATCGATAATTCTGTGACTATGAAGTGAAACATTCGAATGTGTTTCTACAGAATTAGGTTATGGCATCTAATTTCTGGCTATTTTGATATTTCGGTTACAAATTCGTACAAGTTAAAGTTGCATACTCCGATGGTTTTCAATATCTGATGTATACATATAAAATGCCGATCAGCCCAACATATTTATATTTATGTATATATATATAATATATAAAAATATAGTAGGTTCACCAGTATAATCAACTACCTTAAAGTCTGAAAAAAAATGTAAGAAAGAAATTGGATATTTGAAGTTTGGTGTAAACACAGAAATTCTGGTCATGAGATTAGTGAGCCATTTTCAAGCATCAGATTGCAAATATTTAATGACTGCATCCAAGTAGAAATTGGAACTGTAGGAATTAATCCA
This sequence comes from Branchipolynoe longqiensis, assembly GCA_030323885.1. Classification (NCBI taxonomy): domain Eukaryota; kingdom Metazoa; phylum Annelida; class Polychaeta; order Phyllodocida; family Polynoidae; genus Branchipolynoe; species Branchipolynoe longqiensis. Next base: position 6,710,108 of record CM059194.1, on the reverse strand, counting down.
GCTACGAGTCTTGGCTTTAATTTTAAAGTTTAAAAAATGTGATGCTTTCATCGGATTATGCAGCTTCAACCCTGAATTTGATCTAAACAGATCACACCCTTTTAAGAAAGATTTTTTTTGTTTAATGGTTTCTGGCTTGTTCACCCTTCCATTGTAATTTGGCTGTTGCCTTATTTACTTCGGGAGGGGGGGGGGGGTGTACACATTTTATCTGAAGTAACCTTACGTTGGTGTTTTCTTAGCTCAGAAACTTCATTTGGTTCAGAACACATTAACAAAAATGACATTCAAATAAACTCAATTAGCACTAGCGGGGGAGGTGGGGACGGGGGGTAGGAGTTATCCATTTCTTGTGCTTAGTACTGAAACCCAAATGACTGATAAGCAGGACATGTGGTACTGAGACCAGTCTTAATTTGTATGACTTTCCCTTGTGACAGCACACCGACTGGTAAGAATGCAGCGACTATTAATACTGACATTTTATTTGTTTATATGTATCGAAGGCATACTGGACCATGCCTACGGTTAGCCCCTGCGGGTTAGGTTTGCGGTGATTATTGATTTAATTTGTAACCTGAATGCGGCCCTTGTTGTGCATGTGACAGGCGGGAGGTGGTGTAAGTTATTGTATTGAGACCTAGGTGCATGGATGGATGTGCCCACCACTGTTTGACCCTGAATGTATGGTCTTTGGTTTTTGTTCATAATCATCAATCAATATAATATGTACCGATTTCGATTAAGATTATAATAAAATTTAGACAAATTCATCCCGAGTGTTTTCTCAAATGTTTTTGTTATAGGTTATTTTGTGTAGAATATATTTCCTAGCTTTTTTTTTTTTAAATAACCGCAGCAACCAGACATACCGGTATGCAACTTGGGATATTATCATATCGGTCTAATAAAGGTTGCATCGTGCCTTTTATAGTTTTAATATAATAAATCATCACTTGCATTTTGGAATAATGAAGATTATTTCAATCCAATGGTAAACTATTCACTTTCTGGAAGCGCAAGTATTATAATTAATGCTATGAACAGAGAAGGCGTATATAGAACGTAACAAATTAAAAGACAACACCAAACCAAATTTCTATCTGTAACGCTTGTACTAACACTTGAAAGAGTGAATATGCCAAGCAAATTTCACCAAAAAAAACAATATAAATTTGTTTAAAATCAAAATAGATTGCTATGATTGTAGCCGGAAAAGTTAAAATAGTATTTTATTTATGTTGTCGCCGCCCGGTTATCTGAAGCATCCAACTGGACATAACTTCTAGGTGTATTCTTGATTAAATAGTCATAACATAAAACATCTAACACATGAATATCTATTTAGTATAAAATATTCACCCAGACTGGTTCAGTGATTGGGCTGTGGGAGTAACCAGTGGTTAGATCAAATATTCACCCATACCTAAATAACAGATGACCCCATACTTGATGTACTGCAACTGCAAGTACGGGGTTGATCTTTTATTTAACCCATACCTAGAGATAAAAGCTTTGCTCCTAACCAAAGACACTGCGAGAGTAATGGCCCTGTCACACTACGACGTAATGTGCCTGCACAGGGGAAACGTGAAAATAAATTTGATGTCAAAATTCTCGACGTAATATGTAAATACGGGGCCAAGTTGGACGTCAATGCCACGTAGTTGACATGAGCGTAACGTCGGTATAGCAGTTATAACGTGGTTCAACGAGTGAGGACAAAGGAATAATTAATTGTGTCAACATGAGGCTAGCGAAACTCCAACGCATGTGACGCAAGCCTAGCGTGACATTAGCGACGACTTAGCTAGTGTGACATTAGCGACGACTTAGCGTCGTACTGGTGTGATCACGCCCACCCTAACGTTGCCACGTCTGACTCGATCGTTTTTCCCGACGTAAGTCGACATCGACCCACCGAGACTAGTGTCGGGCTGACGTGAGTCCAGCTTGGCCAGCATTCACAACATGTTCGAAGGACGTCACAGACATTACACGCACGCTAGACTTTCGTCAACTACGGCAGGACACGTTTGCGAAACGTTTGAGCAACATTAGGCACGCGTCACAGATATGTTTGACCTATGTTGAGATACGTTAACCCCACAGTCTTAGCGAGGGCTGCATGTTCCTCCCGCCTGTGCGTCACTCTGATGTAAGACAACCTTGATTTAACGTAGCCGACGCAGCTCTATCACACGCCTAACGTCAGCGTAATGTCATCCTAACAAATCACACGCCTAACGTCAGTGTAATGTCATCCCAACGAAACTGCATCACGTCGAAATTTTGGGCACGTCCAAAACCTTGAAGCACGCTGCCGTAACTCGACGTAACCTGACGTATCTCGATGTCTGCCTACCGTAACCATGACGTAACCCGCTGTACCTCAACGTAATGACCAAAATTCACCTATGTCGGCTCACATTAGCTCGTTACGTCGTAGTGTGACAGGCCTATAACTAACCCATACCCAGAGGCCGACCAGTGAATAGCGAATGACAGGGTAGATACAAGATTCACCCCGAAAGTACTTGCAAGTTGCAGTATCTTTCATCTACTTGACTACTACCATTAATGATTAAAGGCATTAGTACGATCTCGCGACAGGGCTGCGCCTTCGGGACTAACTAGACAGTTGTGTGAACATTTTCTTTAAGTTGCGTTATCATACATGGAGTTTGTGTGTTGGGGGGGGGGATGGGGAAACCGTTATATGATAAATGGATAAAACGTAGCAGATAAGAATAGTAAGATAGAAGCGAAGCTGGCTAATAGATAATGTAGCAATGTGGACAAAATTTTCAAGCCACACCTATATGAAAATGAATGGCATTGTTGGAAAGAGCTTTGAAAACCATACAATAAAATCCAACAATCGTGTCAATCGGTTGATTATTAAGCGTGCTAGAGCTATTTCAATTTCGAAAATGAGGGGTAATTTCCTGCCATTATTTCAATGCTTTAGCATTACAAGTGTGTGACCCAAAATCTAGATATTTAGTCAATTTTTGTTCTAACTTGCTTAATAATCGATATATCTCACTGAAATTGTCGGTGTAAGTAGATCTCTAGCTGCTCTGTTGATTTCACCCATTAAAATAAAAGTGACTTGGGGGATATACGCCATTAAAATAAAACTAAACGAATACATTAGTGATTTAGAACCTAGATATTTAGTCTTTTCTTTGTCTAACTTCCAAAATAATCGAGATATCTAAATGAAGTTTTCAGTGTAAGTAGATGTATATCTGCTCTATCGATTCCACCCATTAAAATAAAAGTAAATGCATACATTAGTGACTTCTATGGATTCATTGTAACTAATTTCATCCTTACCGTCATATTCGGAAATTCATAAGAATCTCAGTAATATGTCAACTTAGAAGTAAGTCTAGTATAACTATCATATGTGAAATACAATATATCCATGAATCACCTCAAACCTAATGGAAATTGACTATTTGGTATCAAGACGGTACCAGTGCTGATATGACCTTGGATGTTGCTAGGATGTAAAACAAACAAACAAGGTAAATACAAGACAGTAGCTTGAAATACAATATATCCATAAATCACCTCAAACCTAATGGAAATTGGCTATTTGGCATCAAGACGGTACCCATGCTGATGACCTTAGATGTTGCTAGGATGTAAAACAAACAAAAAAGGTAGTACAAGACAGTAGTCCTGATATGACCTTAGATGTTGCTAGGACATAAAACAACAAACAAACTTAATACAAGACAGTAGCTTGAAATACAATATATCCATAAATCACCTCAAACCTAATGGAAATTGACTATTTGGCATCAAGTCGGTACCCATGCTGATATGACCTTAGATGTTGCTAGGACATAAAACAAACAAATAAGGTAAACTTACAAGACAGGCACAAATGCATAATAAACACTAGGCAATAGCTTGAGATACAGAAATATGTTCATAAATGACCTCAAACAGAATAGAAATAGAGTGTTTGGCATCAAAACATACAAAGCACATGGTGTCATGTTTGTAAACAAATCCCCTCAGCCAATGAGATTCCTTATACTGGGTCACGTGACCTGTTCCTGTAGTAAAACCTCAAGATGTAGGTCCACAAATCTCCAATCATCCACCATATACAAATATATTTTGTCATAAAAAACTTTTTTTTTAGCATTCTAAGATAATTGCACAACACTATAATGTATTAGTTTTGTGTTTTGTGTGCTCAAAGTGGGTGTAGTTGAGTCATAAACACGGGGCATATTTGTGGATTTTCAGTCATCATTGAATTGATCAATCTTAACACTGAAATTTTGGGGACCTAGCAAAGTACCTTTTCGACCTAGCAGCTTCATGAAACTTCACACAATGGTCAATAAATAACAGATTTAAATGTCCATATACTTTTTAGAGCTACCCAAGATGCATAGAAGGTGGAGTTTGAGTGTTGAAATCAAGTCAAATCTTCTGAATGTGAACAGGCACAGAAAACATGAACGGATTTTCAAACTGTCAACATGAGCTTGTAGCTGAACATTTTCTCTAAGTCATAGGCTGAAAGTCATGGGGATACCCCCATAGAGCTAATGAAAAACAACCACTCTGGGGAACCCCTCCGTTTTCAAAACGAGTTTCCCAGGAACAGATATTTGGCAGAAAACGGCGGTCGCGTAGCGCACGGACGTGCACGTAGCCAACAACTCAGCAAAACATCACTTAAGACCCCTGTGTTCGGTGTAGCCTGGGCCGCGTTCAGGCTCCGTCTCGGAGGCGCCTCGGAGGCGCCCGTGACGTCAGGCTAGTCTGAACAACAATAGCAGTTGGTCGCCTCGAAAATGGCCGCCCCCATAGGCGGCGGCCATTTGCAATCGAAATGCTGCGCTCTGATTGGATGAAACCACTGAGCCCGGCGGCCATTTTCGAGACGCTTTTTGTCTCCAACCAGGGCCGCGTTCAGGGTCCGTCTCGGAGGCGCCTCGGCGACGTCTCGGCGATGCTTTTTGGCCTATTTGCGTTCAGGGTCTGTCTCGGCGACGTCTCGGCGACGCCTCCCTTTTCAGGTTGGAGACAAAAAGCGTCTCGAAAATGGCCGCCGGGCTCAGTGGTTTCATCCAATCAGAGCGCAGCATTTCGATTGCAAATGGCCGCCGCCTATGGGGGCGGCCATTTTCGAGGCGACCAACTGCTATTGTTGTTCAGACTAGCCTGACGTCACGGGCGCCTCCGAGGCGCCTCCGAGACGGAGCCTGAACGCGGCCCTGAAAAGGGAGGCGTCGCCGAGACGTCGCCGAGACAGACCCTGAACGCAAATAGGCCAAAAAGCATCGCCGAGACGTCGCCGAGGCGCCTCCGAGACGGACCCTGAACGCGGCCCTGTAGGGCCGTAGTCATGTGACCAAATAATTACCTCGAATAAACAGTCGATGTAAAAAATATATTATTGACTAATTATTGTATTTAATTAAAATTACACGGATCTAGCTCTATGTTTGAAAATAAAATTATATCAAGTGTTTATTACGCGTTAATTCCTTTAATATACAGCATATGTTCACGAGGTCAATGGACATCCAACATGGCGGACAAGGAGGATAAAAATCAACTCCTTTTCTTTGATACGTTTACACATGAAAACTCGGAGGTAGGAATCATGCAACCAGTTGCAAAGTATGATATGAAGGCAAACATGACACACGACCAGTTTGTTCTGTAATCACGGCGTACCTCCCCCTATATACCCGAAGATGAAACCCCTTCGAAGCGTGTCCGCTCAGTTTTCGCTTGTTTTCTTGTGAGCGGTGTCGGCGCCGTTGTGGTTCGCAACAAAAGCTCGGATCTTAAGTTAAGCTAATCGTTGAAACACGCATTTGTTTATGGTACTTATTAAAGCAAATTGCGGAAACGTGATAAAGCATGGCGGTGGGTTGTGCTAATCGTCGAATCTTTTGAACCATTGCTGATAAATGATGCCCCTTTGCCGGCTTGACCTGTGTCTGTGAAGCTGTGTTCACACTAAAGCCGTGTTCACATGGACAAAATGTGAGGCGTATCACACAAATCGAATCAGGTGAGGCGAATTAGGCGCCCGTTCACACGGACACTGCGTGAGGCGGAAGTGGATATCTGCGCATGAGCAAGTCCAGGCAAACCAGCGCCATTTTGGGTTCGACGACGAAGGCAGCAGAGAGTGGGTTCGACCTAGATATGTGTTTAATTAATCGTATTGGTTTGGAACGGTCAAAACTTCTGCTGGGCAGTGAAACCCTAAAAATAAATGATGAAAAAAATATCTGTGCGTAGATAGCAGTTTCATTAATTAAATTATATAATATGCGCTTTTGATCGATCGGAAAGTCAACAAACTGAGGTGTCGACTGCGCATGCGTGTGACGTCCTAAATCGCTTCATATGCGTTCACACGGACAGGGTAGAACGCCTCAGAGTAAATCGCTTCGTGTAGACCACCTCGCGATGCGTTTTACAGTAGGAAATTTCTATGAATCGATTCAGCCCTAAAACGCCTCACCGTCGCGTTCACACGGCAAATGTGAGTCGCAGTACGCGAGGCGTTTCGCGTGAGGCATTTTAACTCGCCCGTGTGAATACAGCTTAACAGTAACAACTAACACTTCACTCTTCAGTAACAGCGCCACATGACATGTAGTGATGTTTGTTTGTTTGTTGTTGTTTTACATCCTAGTGATGTACTGATGCACCAACCACAGTGCGGTGTGTGTTCATTTGTCAACACAAGGGGGCGCTACTTGTCTTAAATTATTGTTGAATTCTGATTGTACCGATGTAACAGGTAAGCCTATATCCGAATGAGTTTAGCACAGTAAATATATATATTTCTCCATCACTAGGCATCACCGAGAATATTTGATAATTTACATCTCTGCCGAATATTAAATCTTTAATATGAATAAGCAATGCTTAGGACCGACCCACTGATATAACTACAGCAAAGTATTTTTTTTTTACTCTACTCGTGGTATTCGATTTGAAATTCTATCAACTCGGGTGACCCGAATACAGCCGTCGTTTCCGCGGAGTAAACTCATTTCATTTGTGCACCCATGTTTATGCCAAATTGTTATTTATTTCTTTTATTTTTTAATAAAATCTAAGTTTTATGGCAGATTCTATGGCAGCGGGCATTTGTTTTGATATATTATTAACCAATCGCTGACCCCGAATACCGACTTATGGCCTTGAGAGCGTCGATGCAGAGTAGTGCAGAGGAACACGTACACTGGTCCCAGTGACATCATCACACCATATATGGAAGATCTGTAGCGAGGGACCAGTGTCGTTGTTCCACGACTTGGCTTGTGCTACTCTGCGGCGGCGCATCATTAAGTTAAGGCGTTAGGCCAATCGCTGTCGTCCATCCTGCTTGCTCTGTACTGAAGTTTGACAAGCGATTTCCGTTTCCGTTTGCTGGATTTGGATTATACTGTTATTCAACACGAGTTTACAAATGGCGGCGCCCATAGAGGGCTATTTCCGTTTCCGTTTGCTGGATTTTGGTGAAGTACAGGTATTGTTTAAGCATATTTGCTATATATGTACATGTGTTAGTCATTAGCCTCCCCGTGGGGGGGTCGGTATTATGCACATGGCTAATATGACATAGGTCATAGGCATAGCCCAATCAAAATTATATGTAATAATGCTGTAATAAATGCATCTCAAAATGAACCTATTTGCATGAATAGCGCTCGAAAATATCCACAAATACACACTATCACTTAGATAAAAGATTCACCCCGTACTTCCAGTACAGGGGTGAAAACCAGCCTTATATAAAAACGGTAGAAAAATCGGGCTAATGAAATGAGTCTTTATGAGAGCCTAATTTCACAATCTAAGAAGCAACATTTATTCTTTGTATATGTCTTCATGTTTACCCGCTACTTTTGAGTTGGAAAATATAATAAAACATATACTTTAATGCAATTTAAAAGTGAAATCGATGGTGTTCTCTGGCCGCCATCTTGTCTTTTTGCATTCTCTCCCATTTCACCAACTCTGTTCTGATATAAGTAACCATTTGACACTGGTGCCAGGCATTCTACTTCTTGTTCCATACTAATGCTATTTTCGCCCGTATTTATATAAGGCTGGTCTTCACCCGTGTACTACAAGTACTGGGTGAATCTTTTATCTAACTATCACTGTGACGTGTGAGGCCCTATATTTATTTATTTAGTTTTTTACAGACACTAGAATAATAAAACAATGGAAATAATAATCCAGGCCTGCTGTATTTCCAGTTAACTAATTAGAAACTACCACCGATTTGGGGCTCACCAGCACACATTCATATACTTTTACACCTTTTTGGTTTTAACTGTCTGCTCTTTTTCGTATGGGGTCAGTGGGTCAATGCAATATTTTATTACGGCCGTAAATCAATGTTTGACATATTTCAGGGCACTCTTCGGTGGTACAGTGACTATTTTTGCTAAAGTAGTGTTAATATTAGTGTTAATATTTAGTGTCATATACTTAGCTCTGTTTTACACCTTTTTGGTTTTAAGTGCTCCTGCTCTTTTTTGTATGGGGTAAGTGAGTCAATGCAATTTTTTATCATGGTCTTAGATAGATGCTTAACATATTTCAAACCCCTCTTGGGTGGTACAGTGACATCTATCTCCTTTTTTTGGTTTGAATATCGAATAAGGAATAAGTAACTAACTTCACATTTTGAATATCAAATAAGGAATAAGTAACCAACTTCGCATCGGTCTCCAGATTTGGGTCTCAACAGCACACATTCATATACTTAGTCTTATATATCTAGCTTAGTTTTACACTTTTTTTGGTTTTAAGTGACTGCTCTTTTTTGTATGGGGTCAGTGGGTCAATGCGATTTTTTATCATGGTCTTAGAAAGATTATTCACACTTTGAATATCGAATAAGGAATAAGTAACCAACTTCACACTTTGTCACATTTATGTATATGAGGAAAAGAAGTGGACCTAGGACTGACCCCTGAGGTACACCACATTTTCTTTTTTCCTCGTTTGATATGGCCCCATGTACTGTGGTTCATTGTTTCCGATTTTCTAGGTAGCTTGTTAGCCATTTCCCTGTTACTGCTGTTATTCCCATTTGGGATAGCATGCTAATTAGGATAGTGTCAAAGGCTTTGCTGAAGTCGATGAATGCTGCACCCACTAGTTTCTTTTTGTTGATATTGTTAGAGCTATCTTTTATTAAGTTAGCAATTGTTTTTATTGTCGAGTGGTTTTTTTCAGAATCCGCGCTGTTTGCTGGTTAGTACTTTGTGTTCGCTTAGGTGGTCCATAACATGTCATAGCATAGTATAGTATCCCTTATTTCTTTATTAGCTGTTAAAATACTGGCTAAATTTGCAGGATGTGAACCTGGACTTGGTGCAGTTCTCGCAGCCTGTGACGATCAGCGAGGTTCGCGTCATTCCCCTTGGAACAAGGGTCGACATCAACGTTCCGGGCGGACTCAGGCTTGGGTGAGTCTTTGCCTATCTTACTCTACCGTACTCTAGTTTGAAGTAACATTTATTTTAAATGGCTAACTTTTGAGAAGTTAAGTGAGAAGTGCAAACATTCTAAATTAATTTTGGCAAGCACGCTAAAACTGACACCATCTAGAGACTATAGGCTTCTGAAGTAACACTAACAGCTTCTATTAAATCTTGCCTCAGTATTCCCTTCTATGTGCCAACAAATGTTTAATAAGTGCACCAGTATCTGAGTTAGAATCACTTAGATATGTAGAATCAAATCTAGATAATTGTTTTGGTTTTGAAGATTTGATGTTTTCATCAGCCATCTTTAACATTGACTTGTTACTATTGATGGTGAATCTTCTGTCATGTGGTATGGATATGTTTCTTTAGTTTTTATATTGTCTTGCTCTAGACACAATGTGTCCTACCATGTTGATGTTGATTACTTTTGTATTGGTTGTGTTTTAAAAGATTTGTATTACATTCATGGGTTACACTGGGCCAATTTCAACTGTGGACAATTGGTCTTCCTCATTCCACTGCCCCTTTCCATATCCACATAAATGATAATGCCAAGCACCAGGCTAGGTAGCGACAAGTGTCTATAAAATTTTTTTACTTGCGCGCTCTTGCAGGTCACCGAGACTTCACCTACCCGTCTGAGTAAACTAGGTGCCCTAGGCAACCAGACAGTTCTTATTGTCCTAACCTGTTTAAAACAACAATAGCAACAGCAGCACAATTCTATCAATTTTCTCTTTTTCTCCTTAGAGCAACAAGGCCTTCGTCGTTCAACCTCGAGTTTTTCATCAACAATCTAGGAATCCCGAAAACATCCGTGTTTGAACAACTTGGAATGTAAGTCATTTGTTTTCAAGTCCGGATTCACCAGAAGTGGCATTTGAAAGAGTTATATGCACACAATCCTTTATACACTGAAAGCAAACCGTCAGTGCAATTCATGCGGTGTAATGGTGAAAAATCATTTTGGCCTCATTATCTTCTTGGTTGTCCATCGGTGGCGACTATGACATGAACTCATTAATTATTGTGAACTTGTCAATGACCGATGAGTCCAATTTGTGCTTGGAATGTGCGGTGGCTCGTTGGACATGTGTGTCTAGCTGCAGTCAGAGTCTAGTAGATGAAGGAGACAATCTATTCTCTGCTGAAGCTTTTGTTTAGCTTGAGATTTACGATCAGTTTCAAACTGTGTTGTGCCTTTACGAATAGAAGCACATCATGAACTCCTGTCCTTGGCCACTATTTCCCAGGTTGTAGTTTTGACACTATATTTCTTCAGGTTGTATTTAAGGCAGTCCTTGAGCCTTTTCTTATGACAACCTTGATTTCTTTATCTATTTACAAGTTCACAGTAGAAGAGAGCTTTTGGTATTCTATTCTCATCCATGTGGACTACATGGCCAGCCCACCTAAATTGTGGTCTCATGACCAAGCCGTCAACGCTGATTATAACCTCAGACTAACCTCAGAATAACCTCAGAATAACCTTAGAATAACTTCAGAATAACTTCAGAATAACCTCAGAATAACCCTCAGAATAACCTCACAATAACCCTCACAATAACCCTCAGATTAACCTTCAGAATAACCCTCTGAATAACCCTCAGAATAACCCTCAGATTAACCTTCAGAATAACCCTCAGAATAACCCTCAGAATAAGTAGACGGTGACTCCTCATAGAAGCTTCATCAGGACATTGACGCAATCTTCAAGACCGTCTTTAGGGTAGTGTTGACTCAATTTATTATTTGTTGGGGTTTTGCGTCCTGTGGTCATCAGGGTTTATCAGTGTGCTATAGTGCTGCCCCACCGGGATACCTTAACCTAACCCCTAATATCTCAAATTATTCTGGCACTGAGTCAATCAATCCTGTTGTGCTATCATAGTAATGCCAAGTACCAGGCTAGGTAGCGACACATCAATTTTGTATGTGATTTGTTTGACTTGGCCGTCTCTTCTACGCGATAGCCAGTAGACATTTCTTGCGGTGGTTGACGCAGTAGTGTATATCTTCCTGCGGTTGGATTGGGTGCGTTAATACAGTGAGGGGTATATAGGTGACAGGAACCAGTTATGGATAATGTTCTTAATTCAGCTATTGTCCGGGATCCCATTTCTCAGCGAAATCCAAATCAGTGGGGGTGGGGGGGGGGGCGAGGGATCGTGTCCATGAAAAAACCATACTTTTAATCATTTGTTAGTGTTGAAGTCTTAAAACATTTGGAATTTCAAGGCCAAACTATGTCCAAGTAGGTACCAGATTGCACCATTTTAATTGTACTTTTGTAGGTTTTAAGAAATTTCTGATGGGGGCGGGGGTCACGCCCCCAGACCCCCCTAGGTTTTCTGGGATTTTTCTTTGTTTTCCCTCTGGGACACCTGTAAATATTGCAGCATCAATATACTTATATGTTTTGATGTGTTAAGAATTGATCATTGTATCGGGTTGTTGTTTCGTACAACTTTTAAAAATGTCTGTTTTTTCTGCATGTGATGGGAGGCAACAGTGAATTTGTGAGTGGGATTTGGTTTGCTATGAGTGGGAATGACTATCTTGTACAAAAATGAAGTGATAGTTAATGGTTACGCTTTCCTCTTTCAGCTTAAATTACAAGGAGAACGTTGACATCCAAATAAAGGCCAATAACACTGTAAGTTCCGTTAATATCCTTAAAGCTGCCTAATCGATCAAGTGTAAAGAGGGCCACTGACCTCCCCAGGTGAAATGTCAGATACACAGGTAGGCGTGGGTAGGGTGATTGCATCAGGGAACCGAGATAGGCTAATGGTTAGGACACTAGCCCTGAAGTGTGGGTTTCAGTCATGCTCTAGGGCCAATGGTTCTTTCTCATGTGTATGGAAAAGTGCTATGTGCGTAATATGTTGCGACTCACGCAATATGTCACAATTCGCACCAAAAAGATTACTTCTTTCCCATTTCCAAATAATGCCACCTGTGTTGATTGTGGGGTAATTGTGGGAAGGCAGGATGGATGGATTGCCTGGGGTAATAGTGGGACGGCAGGAAGGATGGATTGCCTTTTGCTATCATTGAGACCGGTTTCTGTTTACGCCCAATCAGAAGCTTCCCACCGATGGCCTCATACTAAAGGGCTGGTATGCCACCATCACCATCGCGGTGTACGGTACACCCACACAGGTAGTGCGTGAAAGCTCACCGCCACCTCCACCACCACCACCCCAACAACAGAGTCACGTCAAGCCACCAGGTAAGCACTGCTTCATAATGCTACCAACCTGCATCTCCCAGTCTACTGCAGACTTTGAATTTACAATGAGTGAAATAAAACTGCACTGACGACTTATTTGGAACATGGCTGGTTTCGAAAGCTTTTTTCTCTCTTTCATTCACAAGTCATGCATGAGTGGGTTTTCTCCTGTGTCTTTAAAGGTATACTAACAGAACCAAAATAACTATATATTCACAAATTCTCACAATCCTCAAATTTCATTTATTATTTTTATCTTTTGACAGTGTATATTTAGGTGAGGTAATTCCTGGTCCAGTATAGGTTGCGTGTATATTCACAGGGGGTAATTTATGGCCCAGTATAGGTTTCATGTGCTGTAAAAACTCTCTAACCGACCACCTCCACAGATCGACCACTCCCCTATATCAATTGCATTAATTTGGGTCCCAAACGATCGCATATACAATACCATTATAACAATAAATAAAAAACCTCCCTAAACCGACCACCTTCCTAAATGGACCATTTAAAGTCGGTCCCATGGACAGTCGATTTAGAGAAGTTTTACAGTATATTACTGGGGGTAATTCCTGGTCTAGTATAGGTTGTGTGTATATTACTGGGGGTAATTCCTGGTCTAGTATAGGTTGCGCGTATATTACTGGGGGTAATTACTGGTCTAGTATAGGTTATGGTATATATTACTGGGGGTAATTCTTTGTCCAGTATAGGTTGTGTGTATATTACTGGAGGTAATTCCTGGTCTACTATGGGTTGCGTGTATATTACTGGGGGTAAATTCCTGGCCTATTTTAGGTTGTGTGTATATTACTGGGGGTAATTCCTGGTCTAGTATAGGTTGCGCGTATATTTCTGGGGGTAATTCCTGGTCTAGTATAGGTGTGGGTATATTACTGGGGGTAATTCCTGGTCTAGTATAGATTACGCGTATATTACTGGGGGTAATTCCTGGTCTAGTATAGATTACGCGTATATTACTGGGGGGAATTCCTGGTCTAGTATAGATTACGCGTGTATTACTGGGAGGAATTCCTGGTCTAGTATAGGTTGTGTGTATATTACTGGGGGGAATTCCTGGTCTAGTATAGGTTGCGCGTATATTCAAAGGGTAATTCCTGGTCTAGTATAGGTTGTGTGTATATTACTGGGGGTAATTCCTCGTCTAGTATAGGTTGCGCGTATATTCAAGGGGTAATTCATGGCCCAGTATAGGTTGTCTATATATATATATCTGCAGGGAGTAATTTGCTTTTTTTTGTTTAAAAAATACAATGCAATACAGGAAATATTTCTAATGCAACTTTCAGCCAACCAATTAGATACGTGGAAGACGGCCTTTAACGAGAATAACCCAACTTCTACCATTCCTCTATAACCGTGGTCTACTCTGTCTCACATGGCCTGGCTCTAATTTACCATCACTCGACGCCACCTGGCGGGCAACAGTGATCCAACAGTAGTTGCTTGGCAACAGACTTGCACTAATTCCTGCTCACTGCCCAAGCTCCTAGTGTTTACAATAATATTCGATGTGCCATACCTATATTAATTTAGTTTGTTTTCTTCTCCCTGTCCCTTTTTTCAGTTTCACTTGCTAACATGCGTAAGTTAAGTGAATGTGTGCATGTTAGTAGTCTGGGTGTGTTGACTGGTGTAGTGTAGATATGTGAACGTGGTCTCTCCAACACTTGCACTTGTCTTAGTCTGCTTCTGCCCCTTCGGCTATGTCTATTCCAGTATTGTACAGGGGTTGAAACAATCAGATTTGTATTTGTGCAATTTGATGGAAATAGGGGGTGAGGTGATACATACAGATGAGGTGGTGGGGGGGGGGGGGGTATTATACAGGCATGAGCATTTCCCGCCAATTGGCTGATTTCCGCCAATTAAAGGAAAAGGAAAAGAAAAAATGAACCAACATTGTTATTAAAATGAACTTCAGATTAGTTTTATTATCGTATTCCTTGACATTTGATGCTTTATTATAGCAGTTATGCAAGTATTAAGAACTGATGGAGGGAGTCTAAGACTATATATTGAGGAAGTATAAGACTATATATTGAGGAAGTATAAGACTATATATTGAGGGAGCATAGGACTATATATTGAGGGAGCATACGACTATATATTGTTGTTAAAATAAATTTACATTACTTTTATCATATTCCTTTACATTTATTATAACAATTAAACAAGTATTACCATATTACAAGCACTGCCAGCTGAAGGAGTATAAGACAATAAATTAAATAACTAAAACTATTAACTGTGGTATAGGTGTATTATTTATATTATTGACTTATCATTTATGCAAGATTACAAGAAAAACACTTCTGTATTCTTAGAGTACTGGTCTATATGCCTACTCTTACCTTATGTCACAGGTGAAGAGTGAAATTTCTCCCTCCTAAGTGGCTACCAAATTGCACCAATTGTGTCCTACTTGTAAAAAAAATTCTCAATGGGAGGAGGGGTAGCCCCCCCCCCCTCCCTGCACCCTCCCCCCCCCCCCCCCCCCCCTACTCGGCCTTTGCCCGAGTTTTGAGGCATACGCCCACAATCAGCTAATTTGTTTTACTTTTCTGTTCATGTCTGATTAAATCTTGTGCCATCTCATATACAAAAGAAAGCTATAGAATTTATTCACCTCTTTGGCTAAATGGATAAATTTATAGAGAATTCTCTCAGCAGAATTCTTGTGTTCCGGATTCTCTTGTTTTCTTTTTCTGTTACATTCATTGATTAAGCAGGAAAAATTTCAATCACCGACAATTGGTCTTCCTCATTCCACTGCTCCTTGCATTATCCTCGTAATGCAGAATGCGAGGTTAGGTAGTGACGAGTATACATTTTTACGTCATTGATTTGACTTGAGCCGTGTTCACACGGGCAAAATGTGAGGCGAATCAGGCAAATCGAATCAGGTGAGGCGAATTAGGCGCCCGTTCACACGGGCACTGTGTGAGGCGGAAGTGGATATCTGCGCATGAGCAAGTCCAGACTAACCAGCGCCAGTTTGGGTTCATCGACGTCGGCCGAGAGAGTGTGGGTTCGACCTAGATATGTATTTAATGAATCTTATTGGTTTGGAACGATCAAAACTTCTGCTGGGCAGTGAAACCCTAAAAATAAATGATGAAAAAAATATCTGTGCGTAGATAGCGGTTTCATTAATTAAATTATATAATATGCGCTTTTGATCGACCGGAAAGTCAACAAACTAAGGTCGACTGCGCATGCATGTGAGGTGCTTAATCCGCCTCAGTGCGTCCACACGGGCAAAATAAATCGAATCAGAGAAATCGCCTCACGTAAACTACCTCGCTTAGGTGGTTTACAGGATCCGCATCATGTGAATCGAATCAGCCCTAATCCGCCTCAGACGTCCGTTCACACGGGAAATGTGAGGCGAACTAGGCAAGTCGCTTTCTACGAATCGATTTACATTGCCCGTGTGAACACGGCTTAAGCCGGGTTTCAAACGTGGGGTTTGAATCTCACGACCTGCCACATGGGTAGAGGCCGCTCAACTCATTCAGCCATCTTGCTGCGCATGTCCAGGGAAAGGCATTCTCTTAAAAAGTACTATCGATTTTAGTGCATATTGGCAACTCAATTATATATTTTTATCCCAAGGAAACTCAGCTCACTCTCCTAGCACATATTTAGTTCAAACTCAATGAAAACAAAATCTTAAGATCTGCTGAAAAGCATTTGGTGGCGAACAGAACTGGTTGGCCAGATCTATAACTAAAACCTTTTAGTTATTATCTAGCAAGTCATTGCTGTTTTGAAGTATTGAATTAACATTGAGTAACTTATACGCCTGTACTATAATTTGGCAGCTTTTCAGGTTTAGGTAACCAAGGATACTTGCTTCAACTTCCGCTTCCGCTTCTGCTTCCGCCTCCACCTCAGCTTTCACTTATGCTCTTCCGCTTTCCCTTCTTTCTGTTACAGTCTTTATTGTGCGGAGAATCGAACCTGAAATAATCTTGCAATTTCTAAAAGGCATCAGGATTGCACAGACAATTATATAACTTTTACATAATGACCATTTGACACTAAAAGAAGGTATGCATTTTTACCTTTAAATGCTGTTCATTGAAAAATGTATTTTAGGAAATCTATTTACACAGGTCACTCATGTCACATTTATCCCGGAATGAAAGATTTCTGCGATTTCGTGGATCTCCGCGATTTATTTAGTAAATCTGCGATTTGAGTCATTTCTAAAATATCTAGGCCCCGATAAACAAACAATTAAATTTTATGTTTTTTCTCCAAGTAAGCTCCATGATAGCAATCTACACCAGAAATACAATGTCATGTGGTGACAATAATCCTGCCCAGTTTGGTTATCATGAGGTGGTTGTAGGTGCACATTGAGTTTACGGTACAAGTTGTATAATGAAGGATAAGCCTGGGTAGGGGGCCATCTATAACTTGTAGCTGCACCCCGAAATGGGGGACCAACGGAACTCAGCATTATAACGCGATCATTGGGGTCCATAAAATGTCATCGCGAAAACAATGGGGTCAAGCTAAATCGGGGTTCAATTTACTGAATTACCTTCGAATTAAAGAATTCTGGGTCCAGTGAATCATCGCGTTATATCAGAATTCGCATTGAATCGGGGCGTGTTATAACGGGGTTCCACTGTACCTGTATTTGCAGTTACAGTCCACTGGTCCCCGGGTGGGGGGGGGGGGACTGAAGCTGCCACCTGGCGTGTTTCCACACTTGGTGGTTGCCGCTTCCAGCCTTATCCTTCTCTGTAGACTCATTCCTTTTAACTCACGTTGAACACATGGCTCCTGATGACTACACTTAGTATGGTTCGTGTCCGCTTTGCTTTTTGAATTGGGTTGTCGTAAAATTGTGCTAATAAATATTCTACATTAAATAAAATACCACTTCCTGTCTGTATGTGTAACAGTGCTGCAGCGTGCGTCACTTCCGCCCTCTCATGGCCTGCAGGCGTGACTAGTGGCTGGGTGGACACCAACTTTGGTATCTCAAAGTGACGTATTGGTGCATCTCATGAGTTACTCTATTTACTGACACTCACCACACCGGATAGCGCCACTCGCATCATCACAATTTTGTTTTTTGGTTGATTAGTTGTTTAAGCAGGGGAAATTTCAGTCATAGACGACTGGTCTTCCTCATTCCACTGCTGGTCGATAGAAAGCCCGAGCCTACACTTTTACCGACTCAAGGGATTTTTAACCTCCCACACCACATAGACATGGTATGAGAGCAACCAGCCTTTGATGACGCTGTAAGTTATACACAGCGGTGGAAATCCAAATTGTATAATCGCTGATCCGAATTGTATCACAGCGTTCCCTATCAGATTAGTGGTTGAGGGACCCCGGTACCCATATGCTTGATTACCCATATGTAGTAATGTTGCCTGAGCACTGTTTGAATAGCATGCCTTTTGTCCTCCTTGTACAGTCTTCGTATACCCGTATAGATGGAATGGTCAGTACAGCACTTCATGACTGTTCAGGTTTAAGTTGAAATTAACAGTTTTAAAGACTGTTTGTTGTGGGTTACACAAGCTGTTTGTTGTGACTTACACAATTTTTAATATTGATTTTTTTTTTGCAGTTTAAAAACTGTCTGTGTATTCAAGATGGTTGTCTTCTATCCCTTCAGCATCAATTTTGTACCAAAACAGCCATTGCCTCAAACATCAGTTATGGTTGATGTTTCATATGATTCTATAAAGACAGCTGACATCAACATCAATTATAGTTTACATTCCCAACTCTGAGGTCAAACAATTGTCTCCTGTGCTAGCAGCATCAGCTACGTCTGACATTGAATCAAGGCAGCCATTTTGAATCACACCAATATCAATTACGGCTTACATTCCCAACTGTTCCTTTGCAACAGGACAGCTGATGTCAGTCCCATTAATATTAAATATGACTTGCATGTTCCACAATAATCCACTAACGCTTATATTCCCAAATTTACACATCCTCCAATAATCCACTATCGCTTACATTCCCAAGTCTACTCGTTTGACAAGAATCATTAAATAACATAATCATTAAATAACATGCGTTACTAGAGCCACCATCAAGATATCTCCTGTCCTACGAACATCAATTATACCTTAGGTTGACAACTGGGACCCTCCCCATGATGAGAGCAGTGTTCACAAGTTAGCATATTGCTCAACTCCTTTTTTCAGCTGTGAACGCGGTCACCTCTCCGCTGACGCCCGACTTCCAGTCGTCCGTCGGGCATCCGGTGGTGCCCTCTGCTGACCGCACCCCAGAGTGGTCGGACATTGTGCCGCGTGCGCATGACTACCCGCCCGCCCCGCTAGACTACCCGCCTGTCGGACCGCAGCCGGTGGCGCCCCCTATCCTGCAGCATGTCTCCTCCATACTACCGCTGGTCCATCCAAGCGCGCTGCTGTCGGAGCCCTATCCGCCTGCCCTGGACGCGCTTCCGCCCGGCGCATCCGACGCGCCGCCCGCCGAGCCCCGCCCTCCGCCCGCCGAACCCCGTCCCCCGAACGTAGAGCCGGCGCCGCCCCCGCTCCCGCTGACGCGCGACGCGCACGATTACCGCGACGCGCGCGGCACGCCGACCGTGTACGAGGAGCGGTGGCGCGAGCGGGAGAGCGAGAGGGAGCGAGAGAGAGAGCGGGAACGGGAGCGGGAACGGGAGAAGGAGAACATCAGGGAGCGGGAACGGGAGAGGGAGAGGGAGCGGGAGAGAGACAGGGAATCGCGGGAAAGTCGAGACGGCCATCATGGCCGCAGTAGTAGGGACAGCCGGGACAGCCCTGATGCGAACCTTCCCGTGGAGCGGGAGCACAGGGAGCGCGAGGTACGCGGGTCTCGTGAGAGTTCGCGCGAGCCGAGAGACCAGCACCGCGACTGGGAGCGCGACAAGTACCGGGACAAGGGCCGGGTGGACCACGACCACGCCGACCCGGCCAAGGACCGCCCCGCCCGCCCGCGCTCCCCGGGACGCTCGCGTTCATGGACGCCCGACGGACACAGGTCCCGATCGCGCTCGCCACTCTCGAGAGAGATGCGCGAGTCACGTGACTCCCGGGACGCGCGCGACGGGAAGGAGACGCGCGGTGGCGGCGTTGGCGGCCGGGAGCACTGGGACGCCGGTGGGGTCGGGAGTGGTGGAGGAGGGGGAGCGGGTGGTGGTGGTGGTGGTGGAGGTAGCCACCCACGAGAACCTCACGAGCCACGAGATCTGCGCGACTCGCGCCGAGAATCACGTGACGCGCCCGAGCCACTACGAGAGTCGGGGCGGGACAGTCGGGAATCGGGGCGCAACAGTCGAGACAGTCGGGAATCGGGGCGAGACAGTCGCGAGTCGGGGCGGGACAGTCGCGACTCCAGCAGAGACAACCGCGAGCCTCGCGAATCGCGAGATTCTCGCGAACCACATCGGGGGGAGGCGGCGTCGTCGTCATCTGAGGTGGGGCACGGAGCGCGCGGCGAGTCGAACCCGCGCGGGGAGGCGTCGGTAAAGGAGCCCAAAGAATCTCACGAGACGACGGAGCCGAACACGCGCGAAGTGAAGGAACCGCGCGAGGTGAAGAAGGAGCCTCTGTTGAGCAGCAAGCCGGAGCCGATGGTTACTGAGCACGTGGAGGGGCCGCCTTCGACTGGGGCGGCGACAGGTAAGCACAATGGTAGGTCGGCCTGCAACTTGCTCAGTCAGTAATGGCACATATATACTTCCTTTTGACCGGGCACTGTGGCATAATCGCTAGAGCACAGGCCTCGGATGGTCGGGAGTTTGGTTCCCGGTCGAGTCAAACCAATGACGTTAAAATATATATTTTTCACTTCCTATCCTGGTGCTCGGCATTAATAGGATAGGGCACGGACTGGTTAGCTCAGTGTCAGGATAATGTGACTGACTGGGATGTCGGGTAATGGTGCCGGCGGCCTGATTTCCCAGTGGAGCAGCACTATAAAGTCGTTCTCAGAAACTGTGTACCACTTGAGGTAGTCTACTTGAAATGCATATTTCAAAGAAACCCATTATTGGAGTATCAATATTTAGATTTCATCATTTAGCCCAATAATGTGGGAGATATTTTAGATCAAAAGTAAATGTTAATATTTTGTATTGTGTATATTATTGGGATGGATGTTGCTAAATAAATAGAAAATTACATCACTAATTTGTGACATTGTCAACAGCATTGAAAATAAAGTGTCACAAACTTAATGAAACCTCTGAACAACAGCACATTTCACTTCAAATGATCATATACAATGTCTTCATTAAGCTGAAGACATTTATTTCTTTAAAAATTATGTAATAGTTAAACTTTTCTGGAGTCATTAACATCGTAACATTTTGTTTCCACTTGCAAGCACTATGAAACTCTGTATCAAACACTGAGTACAGATATGGTACAGGAACTATTTTCACCATCTGACACTATGCATGGACGCAGTTATGGTATAGTAAAAGATAAATCATGAAATTGGCCCTAAACATTGAAATTTGAGCCGAACATTCGTGTAAAATTGTTGATTCCACTTGGACTGTTACCTTGCTAATATTTTTATGCTTTTCTCTTTAATCATCACAAATAAGACAAAACCATAGCAATGAGGTTTCAAATTATTATTACTACTGTTTATAAAGCAAGTGGCATATGAAATCTCCTAAAAATGTCAAGCTTTGTGTGGAAAATATTTGATTTTGGAGTCAGATTGGTTTCCAATCTATACTGCTATTTACTGCGTGTGAGCATCATTTGACATACTTAAAAATGTCAGAATATGTTTATTTTCAATTATTCAGATGCAAAAGGACATACACATTGAGGAAGCTTGTATATACTTTGACAGCATTTTGATTTTGTGGTACTGATGTCACAGTATTGGTACACAACTTCTGAGAACGACGCAATTACGCATTACATAACTACAGACTAACTAGAAGAATCAGCGGGTATAATTAAACAACACTCTGGTACCAGGTGGGTATTATGTTAATTAACACATGAAAGGAACTTACAGCGTGTGTTTAAATACATCGAAAGGTAAGCTAGGAGAGCTGTATTCCGCTGAATTCAACAAACATCAGCGCTGAAGTGCCAGTCTGCCGTCATGTGTGAAAGTTGCTGAACAGTAGTATACGTTTTGAAAGTAGGTTAGTTCAAGAATGCCCAGTGCTAAAAAGATGCGTAGTAAATGTTTCCTGGAATTGAAGATTTCTGTGCAGAAAAGATATCGGGCAGGAGAACGCGGTGTAAGTAAATAACTGGTGCAAGGCTTTCGTAGACTTTCAGACTGCATTTTGCCAATGAGAGGAAAGACACTGACCTAATTAAACATAAAAAGCGTAACCTATGACTACAATCGTATCTTGGATAAAAAGAGTAACTATGACTACAATCATATCCTGGATAAAAAGAGTAACTATAACTACAATATTATCCTGGATAATAAAGGTAACTGACTACAATCGTATCCCACATGAAAAGGGTAATTATAACTACAATCATATCCTGAATTAAAAGGGTTAAAGATGGTATTTTTGGTAACTAACTTTGGGGTTATGCCGGCTGAGGCTGCAGTCTAATGACGCGGACTGACTTGCGGCGTCTCTGAAATGTGTGTGTCTGCTTCAGGTGACATAGCTTCTCGCATTGAGCCCCCTGACGACCTGTTCGAGCCCCTGAGCCCTGACGCGCCCCCTGACGAGAGGATGGAGAAGGTCTTCAGTGCGCTCAGCGACGGAGAAATACAAGTGAGAGCTTATTATTAACTCCCACTCCACTACCCTCAAAAAAAGTAATTCTTAAACTTGCATAGTCGGCTGGTTTGGAGTTTTTGTTATTCAGCTTGGTCATTATAATCTACCATGCATTAATTTGAAAATTCAAAAAAACTAATATAGAAACTACTAACACCCAAAACCGCAAAGGTTGGCCCGCGAAAGATCAGGTAAACACTCCTGAGTGCGGGACCAGACTAATCCAGTATCACAGCTGTCCAGCGTTGAAAACAAGCACCCTCACAGGAGCTTATACGTTATGGGCAGAATAAAAAACTTGTCACCAAAAAAAAAAAAAAAATAATTTGAAGTAGCTCTTATCATAAATGATTAAATTTAGATAAATTCGAAGTGAAAGCATTAATTTTGGCATACATGTAAAAATGAAATCTGAACACCATTGGTTTTCAGCAGTAACAGGTTATATTAAATTGACTTACATTTTTGTATGCAGTGGCAAATGGTAAATAAATGCATAAGTATCTAAGTTGGATATGTAGGATCAAATCTTGAGTGTTTTGGTTTAGAAAATGGTCTGCCTTCATCGAAATGTGCGGCTTTAAAGTTGTTGTCACTTAGAAGATGCTTTCCCTGCCAAGTGGAAGAAGAAAACTGTATTTTTACTAATTTAATTTCTAGATTGTAAAATAAGAGTAATCTCTTTCTCTCTTATTTATGCTGGTTGAAAACAAGGATTAACAATGAGGGGCGAGGAGGGGGCGAGGGCTCAGCTGTCATTGAATATCATGGAAATACAAGAAAAGTAACGTCATACATGAGTTATAACTAATGAGATATAAACTAATCAAGTCTTGGACAATTTTGGACGATAACACCGGAAGTCGGCGTCTAACTGGTGTCGCATCTTGGTCTCGATTATGGACACCGCAGCACCATAAGGTCTACTGTTCATTCAACCCACCAGGAGGCAACACCTTACAGACAGCACACCCCTAACAAACGCTCATGCCTTATTAATAGTTCCTCAGGGATTTACCCAATTTACTGTATTTTGACAAAGTAAGAAGTTTAATGAAAGAAAATGAATGGCTTACGTACCCCATTCCACAAATTGTATATTCCACATTCTGGGCAGATGACTGCCTTCCCACAAGTTAGGTGACATTCTACCCTTTTTCGGAGATACCGCTGCTTACATTTGAGTCGAGATAAGTGGTGGTTGTGGTGTGCGTGGTTAGTGTTTTGCGTGTTTGCGTAATTAACTGTCGCTGTTTGTGCAGGACGGTGGAGACGCGGAGGGCTACGAGGACATTTCGTCTGGGGAGGACAATCTGTCTGAGTTCGGTGCTGACATCCCTGTACACCCAACACAGGTAAGTGACAACCACAAGCAATATGACAGACTAGACTAGTTGGTCTCCCCTCCCCTCCCCTCCCCTCCCCTCCCCTCCCCTCCCTTCCCCTCCCCTCCCCTCCCTCCCCTCCCTCCCCTCCCCTCCCCTCCCCTCCCCTCGTCTCCCCTCCACTCCTCTCCCCTCCCCTCCACTCCCCTCCCCTCCCCTCCCCTCCGCTCCCCTCCCCTCCCCTCCCCTCCCTTCCCCTCCGCATCCCCTCCTCCCTCCCTCCCTCCCCTCCCCTCCCTTCCCCTCCCCTCCCTTCCCCTCCCTTCCCTCCCTTCCCTCCATTCCCCTCCCTCTCCCCCTCCCCCCTCCTCTCCCTCCCTCCCCCTCCCTCCCTCCCTCCCCTCCCCTCCCCCCTCCCTCCCATTCCGCCTCCTTCCCTCCCTCCCTTCCTCCTTCCCTTCCCTCCCTCCCTTCCCTTCCCCTCCCTTCCCTTCCCCTCCCTCCCTTCCCTTCCCTCCCTTCCCTCCCCTCCCCTCCCTTCCCTCCCTTCCCTCCCTTCCCTTCCATTCCCTTCCCTTCCCTTCCCTCCCTTCCCTCCCTCCCTTCCTTCCCTTTCCTTCCCATTCCTTCCCTCCCTTCCCTTCCTCTTCCCCCCTCCCATCCCTCCCCCTTTCCCCGTCAATGTAATGACGAGCACCAAGCTAGGTAGCAACAAATATATAGTGTTAAAAGTTATTGGTATAACCCGGCTAGGGTACCGCCTAAAGGAGCGAAAGCCACTACTTGCCATACAGGAAGTGGGCCATCCCGTCTGGTTTAGAGACCAGTCTGTATGACCGAAGGACTCCTCTCAACAACATAATGTTACTCAAGTTGAATTGTATGTATGTTGAGGGTATGTTTCTTGCAAAAACTCAAGAAGCCATTCAAGTGAATATTTAAAAAGCCGCATGGTTTGCCCCTTATGTACTGTGTGTATTGTTTCAGATGGAATGGGAATACGAGATGGATGACGTGTACGGGGAGTATGGCCTGTCCAACTTTAACCCGTACCGCTGTGACCTGGCGCCACTTGGAGTGAGTACTGTACAAGAGGACACTGCAGCCTCCGCCTTGACCTTCCTCCGGGTTGTAGTCATGGTGACAGCCCCCTCACTTTGTAGTCATACTGACGGTTTCCACCTTGTCACTCCCTCACGTTGTAGTCATGATGACAGTCCGTCTTGTCACTCCCTCACATTGTAGTCATGCTGACAGTCTGCCTTGTCACTCACACACTCACTTTGTAGTCATGATCACAGTCCGCCTTGTCACACACTCACTTTGTAATCATGATGACAGTCTCTCTTGTCACTCACTCACTTTGTAGTCATGATGACAGTATACCTTGTCACTCACTCACTTTGTAGGCATGACAGTCTCTGTCTTGTCACTTCCTCAGTTTGTAGTCATGATGACAGTGTCTTGTTTTGTCACTCCTTTAGTTTGTTGTCATGATGACAATCTCTGTCTTGTCACTCCCTCTGTAGTCATGATGACAGTCTGCCTTGTCGCTCCCTCCTTTGTAGTCATGATGACAGCGTCTGCCTTGTCACTCCTTCACCTTATACGACAGCCATTAGCCATCCATACCCCCCCATCCCCAGCCGCCTACCCATTGTGCTCGTTCGCACTCTCTTTGCACAACTAGCCTTCATTAAAACCAGGTATCGCTCATGTAACTATTATTTAACCAGAAAGCAATCAACATTTGATAGAATATTCTTAATTAGTATGCTCACCCACTCCAATCCCTCCCAACTTTCATATGTCCTGTGTGAATAGGAAAATGTTGACAATTGTGAAGGAGCCTTTCGCTGACGGATTACTCGTTACTGGCAGACATTTGCTGACCCTGCACTGACCGAATACGAACTGCGGAAACAGGAGCTGATTACAGCGTGTGAGGTGCAAATGCCGGATTCCGCTCACCGCATCCTCGACATGGTGGAGGCATTCTGCACAGTACCGCACACTGGCAAGTGGGTCGAAGCGATGGAGGGTCTGTCGCAGCTCATCGTCCCCGGGCTCGTGTACCTCGTGAACAAGACCGAGCACAGAGGTACATCTCCATCGGGGTGGAGCGCAGATGCGTAGGGTTTGGGCATGTCATGTGAGATTAGATGGTTACTTCATTGGTAGCAACGTGAAAAGTTAAATGTCGAAGCGGGTTCACGACCCACATAAAATCCAAAAGGCAACATGAGTGGGATGAAAACATTAATAAACTTAAAGAAATTGAACCATCGGTGGGAAAACAACCACAGACTCATGCGGGAGGTTGGCAGGACCAAGTGGTCCTTAGCCGCTGCCGTATTGGGCACTCGTGGCTTACACATGCTTTTCTGCTCATGGGGGAACCTCCCCCTGAATGTATTGGGTGTCAGTCCCTGCTGGCACTCAAACACATTTGACTAAGTTGTGTTGATTGTTGGCCCTGCGCCAACAATTCTACACTGCAGACACTATGCATGACTTTTTTACTAAAGTAAAACAAGAAAACAATTTAACTTGTTGAGGGCAACTGGACTACCACCTCATATAGTTTACTAAATAAATTCTATCAATTTTTAAGAAAACTTTTCTTTTTCTGGAGGAATTTGTTTCCCTTGACCACAAACATATGATTGTGAGCTTTCTAATTTAATGAGTGTCTATTGGCACATAATTGATTGTCTGCTTTTGCATGTAAAAGCGATGGTTTGAAGAAAAAACTAACATTTCTCGCCGTGAATATGGCCTATGCTACCGACACGGCGTAAAGCAACCACCAATCAATCAATCAATCAATCATGGGATTTACATTGTCCATTGGTGTGATAATGTATTTTTCCATGCCCAATTAAGGAAATCGCCATAATATTTAGTATTTAGGAGTCCTTCATAATTATCAGCATTTTCACAAACTGTTCGGTGTGGTTGTGGGTGGTTAAGACCCACCATACTCTTTCTAATCTATATACAAATGCTGGTAAAATTAAGCCGGATTTGAACCCACAGAGGTCAGTGCAGACTACTACAATATCAACATTCTTATTGTACACTTTATGGGTCGGAGGGGGGGGCATGCAAAGTTATGTTTTATACGCTTGTGAAAATGTTGATAATTGTGAAAAAATATTTAAACAAAACGTTTTAATTATCGGGGTAAGTTTGGTATTATGAGCTAAGACAGGGGGATGCTGGGTAATCTGTGCTGTTCTTATGGGTGAGTCATGAAATAATAAATAAAATTGTGCATCCCAATTGTAGACTAGACTTATGCAAACCTATATCCTGAATCTATCGGAGTTCAAATTTTATGGGAAACACATTTTGGATTCCGTGCCTAAGGCTCATGGGAACCCATCAAGAACGAGTTAGGTATGGGCGATAATATAGGCACAACACATATAGTTGAAACCTGACTTCCGGCAATTTTCCCCGATTCCCTGACGGTGCTAATCCTATAGGATAAATTCTGCGTTTTCGTGGAAATTCGTCATCAGTGTAATAATCTCGGCTTGATTTCCGCGTTTTTTTTGTGCCTAAGACCACTTTCATCCCTGATATTTGAACACACAAGTAAAGATGGCGTTGTCTCATTGATGGTGGCTCGTATGTTACTACAGAGGTGATGAACTTGTTGGTGGCCTGGACTCTGGAGGGACTAGATCTGGAGTGTGCCATGGCGCAGCCGGAGACCGCTTACAAAGTGCGCCACCTGAAGGTCGGCATTAAGCTGACCGGGCTGCTCTGCTCCTGCGACTCCTACTGCGCCTTTCGTATGCTGGTGAGTCCGCCTTATCTAAGTAAGGGATAAAGAGTTTGCGGCCAGAGTGTTCTGGCTGAGTCAAATTAATGACTTATAAAATTGATA
Organism: Branchipolynoe longqiensis; assembly: GCA_030323885.1. Classification (NCBI taxonomy): domain Eukaryota; kingdom Metazoa; phylum Annelida; class Polychaeta; order Phyllodocida; family Polynoidae; genus Branchipolynoe; species Branchipolynoe longqiensis. The sequence continues at coordinate 6,682,357 of CM059194.1, read as the reverse complement.
CTTGTCGCTACCTAGCCTGGCACTTGGCATTAATAGGATATGACAAGGACTGGTTAGCTCAGTGTCAGGATTATGTGCCTGAATGCCATAATGGGTCATGGCGCTGGCGGCCTGGTCTCCCAGTGGGATAACACTATTAAGTCGCCATGAGTGTGCACTGTCACAAGTTGGTACCCATCTTGATATGACCTTAGATGTTGCTAGGATATACAACACAAACACAGTTATCCTTCTAGAAACACGGGCTCGGCCAGCAATAATATTACACTATTCAAACATTCAAATTTGTATATTTAAATTCCAATGGGGTATTCTCCTGGCTCAATCACTCAAGCGAATTCCAATAAATATGCATTGTAAATAACTTTAGATTGTTTTTCGATTCTGAAAAATTCTGTAAAATTGATAATTTAGTTTGCAAGCCAAAAAAGATTTCACTAAGTCGGTATTTCTACAAAAAAAAGATAACATATTTTTGCACATGTGTTAGTTTGATACAGGAGCGTGCCTTCTGTTCGGCCGAATGGCACTGGTGCCATATGAAGTCACTAGAATATAGTTCTGTAGCGAATAGCAAAATGGTATGGAATAGTAAAACAGAAACAACACAAGTGTACATACTTGTCGGCTTCATAATAGTCTCCGTGGGTGGGCGGAGTGATTTCAAATGGGCTTTGGCCTTCAGCTTTGACCCATGTGAATTGACCTCCCCCACCCAGATGTATATAAAGTCATGTATGTCGATTGTACCGGACGTGATGGCCGAATCGGTAGAGCGCAGGCTTCCCGTGCGAAATGTTGGGAGTTTGATTCCCAGCTGAATCAAACCAATGATTTATACAATTCTTGTCACTACCAAGCCTGGCGCTCGGCATTAATAGGATAGGACAATGACTGGTTAGCTCAGTTTCAGGATAATGTGACTGAATGGGATATTGGGTCATGGTGCCGGTGACCTGGTCTACCAGTGGGGCAGCACTATAAAGTCACCATGAGTGCGCACTGTCACAAGTAGGTACTCGTCCTGACATGACCATGGACATTGCTAGGACGTAAAACTCCAACAACCAACCAAAGAAAGTTTCGATTGTATTTTGAACTGGTTACCATGGACATTTCAGACGCAGGATGCTCAGGACAAGCTGATCGACTTGTACCAGTCTCAGTACATGTCTTCTTCGGTGAAGCTGCAGATAATCCGGGCTCTTGATTCGACAACACGCTTGCGAGAAGGGCTCGACTGGTTTCTGGGGCGCCACCATCTGCAAGTGAAGACCAACTCGAGCGGGCGGCTCACTTCGTACCAGCGCGTGTTAGAGATCATGCTGAGTAAACAGGTGGGTCCGATTGTACGGCCTTCGCACTTTGTGGTCTCAGAAGTGGCAAGAAGACGCTTGGCATTATTAGGATAGGGAAAGGACTGGTTCGCTCAGTGTCAGGGTAATGTGACTAAGTGGGATATTGGGTCATGGTGCTGGCGGCCTGGTCTCCCACTGGGGCAGCATTATAAAGTCGCATTGAGTACGCACTGTCACCCATTCGGTACCCATCCTGATATGACCTTAGATGTTGCCAGGACTAACCAACCTGAGGTGGCAAGTAGATAAGAGTATGAGTAGGGAGATCTCCCTAATACACAAGTTGTAAATCGGGAGAAATAGCGTGGCTGAAGGGGGAGAGGGTGACCTCGCCTTTCCCACAAGGGGGGTGCGGGTGGGGGGGGGGTGATACAAAATTGTGTATTCCGGTGCATTATGACGGAAAATGTGTACAATTTTGTTTAAAACCAAGCCAAATTGATTCTTCAGTGGGAGATTACAAATTAAAAGCAGGAAATTGGGAGATTGGGGTTATTTTGCTATATTTCAGGGAGATCTCCTGCCAAATCAAGAGACTTGGCACCTGTGGTCTTCCTCCTTCCGCTATTATTGTATGTGACTTTGCGGGCAGATACAATATGGTGGGCAATTATTTATATTAAAAGCGGAACTTTGTGATACATTTCTCAGATGCTTGATGGTACCTTTCTGTTGCCATAGAGTGGATCTTCTGTGATTGGTTAAAGTTGTATAATCGGATGGTTTTGCGCTTCTGTCATTTAAAAAATTAATACCGACCCACCCTCTGGGAAGCCTAAGGACTAACGCGTGTACATATATACACAAAAAATACTCCTACTCATAGAGGTAGGAAATGAATTCACCAAAATCCAACAACCGGAAACGGAAATAGCCCTGTATGGGCACCACCATTTGTATACTCGTGTTGAATAACAGAATAATCAAAACCCAACAAACGGAAATGGAAATCGCTCGTCGAGCTTCGCTACGCAGCAAACAGGGTGGATGACAGCGATTGGCCTAACACCTTAATGATGCGGCACCACAGAGTAGCACAAGCCGAGTCACGGAACAACTACACTGGTCCCCTCGCTACAGATCTTTCATATATGGTGCGATGATGTCACCGGGACCAGTGTACATGTTCCTCCACGCTACTCTGCAGCGAGGCTGTCAAGGCATTAAGTCCATAGACCCAATTTACGGTATTCGGGGTCAGCGATTGGTTAATAATATATCAAAACAAATGCCCGCTGCCATAGAATTTGGCAATACGCGCAGTGCAAAACTTCGATTTTATTCAAAATTAAAAGAAATAAAGAACAATTTGGATGCACAAATGCAATATTAATACTTTATTCCGCGGAATCGATGGCCGTATTCGATTATCGCGACCACGACTCGGGTCACCCGAGTTGGTAGAATTTCAAATCGAACACCGCGAGTGTAGTAAAAAAATACACGCGCCATCATAAAATATTTTGCTGTAGTTATATCATGGGGTCTGTCCTAAGCATTGCTTATTCATATTATATTAAGTTGATTGTCATAATCTACCTTAGTACAGTTTGAAGTAACTTTGATGGCTAACTTTGCAGGTATTTGATTGTTTGTTTGTTGGGGTTTTACATCCTGGAAACACCTAAGGTACAGCTCCAGACAACTTTTAAAATCTATCAACTATAAATGGACATGCTGGGTCACAGTTTTAAAGTGCATCAATTATAAATAGTCATATAGCGTCATAGTTTAAACAATCTATCAACTATAAATAGACATGTTGGGTCATAATTACAAACTACATCAAGTATAAATAGACATATTGGGTTATAGTTCTAAAATCTATCAATTATAAATAGTCATGGGTCACAGTTTCAAAATGCACAAATAATCATATTGGGTCATGGTTTTAAAATAAACCAACTATACATAAAGTCATAGTGGTAGTTTCAAACTATCCAGACTATAAGTATAACTAGTCATATTGGGTCATGCCACCTATGACTAGTGACGTCACGGGGGCCGTGTTTGCCGACCTTTAAGTGCCCGCATGTGGTTTGTGCAGATGGTGCGTTCGATGGTGTCGCTGACGGCGTTGATGCGGAAGGTGCACACCTACGAGATGCTGCTCAAGTTGGCGCACACCGTGGAACTGTAAGTTAGCACCCCGCAGCAGATCGGCCAAACATTTCAAGTTATGCGCAATCATTCCAATTTCCACGCTCTCATTAAGTGGTCCAACGCGTAAGCTCCGTCATTTTGCAACAACAACATCAACAAAATTCCAAAGAGTTAGTTCTTATTGTTGATTTAGTCATATCAGATTTGAACATGGAAATTATGCACATTAGAAATCTATTAGTAGCTTTCTATATCTTACTTGGCCCTTTGGGGCCGGGGAGCACCCAAACACGCCTGCATGTTCCACGCGCTTACAGTGTCTGTAGTTGAATAGCATTTCTAGAAATGCTTTCCTCGAAATGTGTAGATCATATCAGAAATACGGTGCTACCCGATTGTGGGCGCATTCAGGTGCTCCCGGACTGTAAGCGTGCAAAATCCGTGGGTGCACCCATGTGCTCCCGGCCCCAAAGGGTTATGTCATTCTTCATATTGGTTATGTCAGGGCTTTATTTCCTGAGTAAAAATGATTTATACGTATTATTTAGTACGCTCTGTCACCAACACAATGAAACGAACAATAGTAAATGTAGTTGGATGAGTATAACTCTGGCTGGTACCCTCTCAAAGGCCCCTCCGTTTATTATAAAGCAAATTTCCTGCCGACTGGAGGCAGATTCAGTGGCGTGCACACGCACACGGGCCTGGCTTGCAGCAGCAGCCGGATGCGGGCTGCCCTGAATGCAGCTCGAGGCCTCAAAGCGGCTCAGTGCTGCATAATCATATCGGATGCACAACTCTCTCCGACTGTATTACTAACAAATAAACAATGCTTTACTTCACATAATATTCGTGTAACTAGTTACACAACACATTATTTTGAAGAAATTTCAAAGAAATGCTGGCAGGTCTGCCTGGGTGCATTTAAAATCAATACTAGTTTCCTAGATTAAGACCATTTATGTATGGTGTGTAGAACATCAGGTCCTCACACAGGATGATAGTAATAATAATAATAATGTAAATTTAAAGTCAAACTGGTTCTTAGCATTACTTAAGCGAATATGTACAGAGTTTAGGAGACTTGTTTACAAGGTTTGACTTGCTCATTTTATCCCGACAGTTCTCAGTTAAAAATAGCTGTCTTCAGTTATTACAGCTATTTTAAACTGAGAAATGTTGGGTTGAAGTTAATTTACAGCTATTTATAACTGAGAACTGTAGGGATAGTTTATTTTACAGCTATTTTTACCTGAGGAATGTAGTGATAAAGGTATTACAGCTATTTTTAACTGAGGAATGCAGGGATAAAGTTATTACAGCTATTTTTAACTGAGAACTCAGGGATAAAATGAGTGGTTAATGAAAGGGCAGTTTGGCCTGGTCGGTGAATAGTTAGTGTGATGGCGTGGGTACCACCAGTCTTTATGAGGCATAGTTGGGGTAGGTGGGCTGTGATTACTTGAGGGAACTTGAAGGCTTGTGGGAGAAGTATGGAATCATCGAAGGTCAGACTGTGGTGTAGTATGCGATAGCGCTTGTTTTCATCTACGCTCAATGACAGCGAATGGGTGTCACCTCCCTCCGCATGCAATGTTTCCAAACTTGAATGAACTATGCGTCTGTATATACAGGTTGACAGAGACGGCGAGTATTTTGGACAAGGACCTGAAGCCGGCCGGTACCGGCGACACCGAGTCCGCTATGGACACGGACGGGGACGTGGAGGGGCTGGAAGAGGAGCAGCTCGAAATCATCATCGGCTACATAGAGGAGGTCACCAGCGTGGTCGTGCGCGCCCCTCACCACATCGTGAGTAGCTCAGTCTGTGACCTAGTTTAGCAGAAAGTAGGTCAAGATGTGCGTAAAGTTAGCAGGACTAGCTTATGCAGTCTTGGGGACATTTAGATTTCTGTCTCATTTCCGTTTTAATACAAGTCCTTTAACTCTCAAATGAAAAGAAAAGAAAATGATGAAGCTTTTATTTCACATTAAATTGCTGTGATTTAATTCAAATTATTTTAAAAGATGGGAAATGAATATTTTGAGCAGTTGTTGCTGACTATTCCTGCCCCAGCCTGATATGACCTTAGATGTTGCCAGGACGTAAAACTCCAACAACCAACCACATCCTCAGCCTGGTGATGCGAGAGTGCTGGCCTAACCAATGAGCAACGGCTTATGGAAGCCTGTTTTTCGATTGCGCGTGTATAATGTTCTATAAAGTTTATATTATAAGTTTTTGAGTGTTTGCCTTGTTCGTTCTTCAATAGTTGAATGGTCTCCGAATGGCTGCGATGAAGCTTGTTGTTGAAAGCATTGATTCCTTATATATTTTTGTCAGAGATAGTGTGCTGGACCATGTTTTACTCCTAATGGGGATTTTGAATCAAGGGAATGGCACGGTGTAGTTGCTTCAAGTCGTTGGGGGTGCTTCCTTGTTTATTCCACTTAGATCAGAATGAAGGTGACCTGCCGCTGCCCACCTGGGTAAGACGTAGCCTCTGGTGGCGGCTGGCTGCTTTCAAATGGGTCGGCCAGTCCACCATAGAGACCACGGCTGCTAGCGTGCTGCCACCTGCCGGTCCTTCTGAGCGGCAAGGGTCAGCGTCGTCGAAACTGCCATTGTGTGGTAGTAGGGCCCGTTACGGACTACTGTAATGGTTTCTGTTCTAAGCCGGATCTGAATGAAGTTGACCCATAACTGACTGTAGGAGTGATATTACCGCTCAGTATCGTGACACAATATGTAAAAGTCTTGCGAAACCGTAATATATGGAAGGCGAAAGTCTGAATTCTGTTTGCTCTTTGAGACTTGTGGTTTTGATTATGACGCTAACAAATATGCGGTGTTGCTTGACAGGCGCAGCCCCGTCGGACACTGCCTGCCAAAGTGAAGTTTGCCATGATGCTGAAGCCTTACGATCCGTACCCAAACCTCTTCCAGATGTTCAACTCCAGGTAGGGTAGAACCAGGTGGCACTGTACAAGATCCTGGTCGCAGCACCAGTGTTGTGTGGGCGCTTTTTGAGATGTGTTTATTTTTGTTCACCCATTTAATCCTCTGAATACAACAGACGTCAGTCCTTCAGCACTGGTTTATCAGTATTTGTAATAAAAAAAAACTTCCCAAGCGGTATTATATATGGGTAAAGGGAGTTAGTTCTGAAATTGAGGTCGTTAAAAAAGAGGGGCTCGACATGTTTCTCGAAAGCAAGAATCTCAGTGTAGATAAGTTGGTGAAAAAGAGAGATGAGGTTACCTAAATAAAGAGAGATGAAGTTACCTAAATAAAGAGAGATGAGTTACATAATTAATGCGAGATGAGGTTACATAATTAAAGAGAGATGAGGTTACATAAATAAAGAGAGATGATGTTACATAATTAGTGCAGTGTATTTGTCACTGTATGCGGATGCTGCTTGCAGTGAGTGGTATTATACAATGATTACGGCAAACTTTTGTCTCATTTCGTGTTGCAAGCATACTATGCCAACCGGGCACGGTGGCTGAATCGGAAGAGCGCGGGCCTCATGTGTGGGAGATCGGGAGTTTGGTTCCTGGTCGAGTCAAATCAATGACTTATAGAATTGATACTTGTCGCTTCCTAGCCTGGCGCTCAGCATTAATAGGATAGGGCAAGGACTGGTTAGCTGAGTGGGATATTGAGTCATGGTCCCGGTGGCCTGATTTCCCAGTGGGCAGCTCTATAAAGTCACCATGAGTGTGCACTGTCACAAGTCTGTATTCATCCTGATATGACCTTAGATGTTGCCAGTACATATAACTCCAACAACTAACCTTCTATGCCTAGAGTGGCACTCAAACCCATACTTCTGCCACTCCAGGGTGAGTATCCTCACTGTTAACTGTTCCTCCTTAGAGGTCTGACAACGTAACGGTTGCGCTTTTCAGTAAACTGCTGGAGGTGGTGTTCGTGCTGCTGTCGTCACCACTGACTGCCAGCCACAGCAGCGTCTTCATGGCAATTCGCGAACTGCTCGTCCGCCTCATGGACACACATGCCGGGCTGCTCTACCTCAGCTCCAAGCCCGACCTCATCAACTGCATCACGCGCACACTCATACAGGTAAGCGAACTGGTGTGGTCACTTTCTTTCCTGCTAACAATCAGTCGGTGCCGCTAGTTACTTCCGTCCAGAGAAACACTTGATTGTTTGCTTTTACATTCTGTGTAAAAGCCATGTTTGAATAAAAATATGGCAGAATAGAAGTGAAACACTTCTTGCCATGAATATGGCCTATGCCGGTGACAAGGCGTAAAACCACCACCAATTAATCAATTAATCAATCAATCAACTTCCTTCCATAAGCGGATAGGCTGCTGGGCTTCTCGATGTACACTGCTAAGATCTAATATGATCCATCTGTGGTGCCCAGTGTGCATTGGTATATCCTCTGCTTGTTAACTTAAAATAATGTTGCCCATATCATGTGTGGATAAGTAATAGTTGAGTCTTGTCAGTACTTGGATGGGTGATCACCTGGGAATACGAGGTGCTGTAGACATCCTGATACAGGCTTATAGTCTACCAAATCAGTAGTGATAAGTAATAGTTGAACCTCGTCAGTACTTGGATGGGTGACCACCTGGGAATACGTGGTGCTGTAGACATCCTGATACAGGCTTATAGTCTACCAAATCAGTAGTGATAAGTAATAGTTGAGTCTCGTCAGTACTTGGATGAGGTGACCACCTGGGAATACGAGGTGCTGTAGACATCCTGATACAGGCTTATAGTCTATCAAATCAGTAGTGGATAAGTAATAGTTGAGTCTCGTCAATACTTGGATGAGGTGATCACCTGGGAATACGAGGTGCTGTAGACATCCTGATACAGGCTTATAGTCTATCAAATCAGTAGTGGCTAAGTAATAGTAGAGCCTCGTCAGTATTTGGATGTGTGACTGCCTGGGAATACGAGGTGCTGTAGACGTCCTGATACAGGCTTATAGTCTACCAAATCAGTAGTAGATAAGTAATAGTTGAGCCTTGTCAGTACTTGGATGGGTGACCACCTGGGAATACGAGGTGCTGTAGACATCCTGATACAGGCTTATAGTCTACCAAATCAGTAGTAGATAAGTAATAGTTGAGTCTCGTCAGTACTTGGATGAGGTGACCACCTGGGAATACGAGGTGCTGTAGACGTCCTGATACAGGCTTATAGTCTATCAAATCAGTAGTGGATAAGTAATAGTTGAGTCTCGTCAGTACTTGGATGTGTGACTGCCTGGGAATACAAGGTGCTGTAGACGTCCTGATACAGGCTTATAGTCTACCAAATCAGTAGTGGATAAGTAATAGTTGAGCTTCATCAGTATATAGATGGGTGAACACTCGGGAATACAAGGTACCATAGACATCCTGATACAGGCTTATAGTCTACCAAATCAGTAGTGGATAAGTAATAGTTGAGCCTCGTCAGTACTTGGATAGGTAACCACCTGGAAATACGAGGCGCTGTAGACATCATGATAGCGCCTTTATGCCTACCAAATCAACAGTGGATAAGTCTACGTAATATATTGTGATGTAAGTAAACGAATGTTGGCTGCACTGGCCTCGTTTTCACTGCCGCATACCTAAGTGGTGTGAATTGTGCCACTTTGCAGCAGGACTTCTCGCACATGGAGGGGACGGATGACAACTGGGCCCAGCAGCTGGGACTGCAGCTCATCTACAACCTGCAGGCCGTGCAGTTCATCGACCAGCTGCGGGAGTATCACCAGAAAGGTACCCCGGAGGCCACCGCCACCCGCTCTCACTACTCAGTTCTCACGCTTTCCTGCATGTGTATCACCAGAAAGTTACCCCGCTGCCTGCTCTCACTACTCAGTTCTCACGCTTTTCTGCGTGTGTATCACCAGAAAGGTGCCTCGTCGCCGGCTCTCACTACTCAGTTATCATGCTTTCCTGCGTATGTATCACCAGAAAGGTATCCCGCGGGCCACCGCCGCCCATTCTCACTATTCAGTTCTCACACTTACCTGTGTGTGTATCACCAGAAAGGTATCCGGCTGGCCGCTACCACCCGCTCTCACTACTCAATTCTCATGCTTTCCTCTCTGTATCACCAGAAAGGTATCCCACAGGCCACCGCTGCCCGCTCTCACTACTCAGTTCTCATGCTTCCCTGCGTGTGTATCACCAGAAAGGTACCCCCCGCCACCCACTTTCACTACTCAGTTCTCACGCTTTCCTGCGTGTGTTTCACCAGAAAGGTATCCGGCCGGCCGCTGACACCCACTCTCACTACTCTGTTCTCACTCCTGTTGGGTAAATTATATATAAAATATTTTAGATACAAATTTAACTTTAAAAATGAATAATTTTTGCAATTATTTACATTTTTCTTTAATTTATTTATTTAATTTTAAGTTTTTAACAACTAAAACACCTTTCTTTTCTGAATTATAATTTTTTTAAATACTTATATACAAATTTACATTTAAAATTTATTTGAAAAATTCACAATTAAATCATAAATGGGGAGTTTTTATAATTAATTAAAAGTGGATTTTAGATTATTTTCTTTTGATTATCTTTCTTTTTGAAAGCCTGAAATCAATTAATTTTCTTCCGAAAAGTGGTGACATAAGATATTGCTTATGCCTGATGCGTATCCTGATTGGCAGATGCGAGTGAGAAGGAGGTTGACGATGCTGACGTGCTGGTGGCGCTGCACAACCTCTACTCCATGACCTTCCTACCGACCGGCAAGCAGGCCATCATCCATGTCTTCAGTCTTGAGGACAATCTGAAAGTCTTTATGCCCTTCATCGAATTAGCCGGTAAGCGTTCTGACAAACTTCCGGCTAGACGACTAAATAAACCCTTATTGACACAGAACGTGAGCAGAATTTGGGAATCACGCGCGGAGATTATTTCAATTAGCAGTCCATCCCCAAATGCATGAGCCCAGTTACCGCCTTTGGAAGAGACCACCTATGAGTCTCCATTAGCTGACTTATACGCGGTACCCGATCTTGAATTGACCTTAGATGTTGCCAGTACATAAAACCCTAACAAACAACTTATGTTTGGCATATTGGGAGATGCTCAAGCTGTTTAGAAGATATCAAGCAAATGTAGCATTTTGTGGCAGAATCAAACATAGATGACAAATACAACAGGAAAACTCCATAAATAATATTTGCATAATAAATTATGCCCCATGAAACGATGGCTCAGCTTTAGTACTTTGAGAAACATTGGCAGTGTAATGATAATAATTTACCACTTTTTAAAATTGTTATTATGACCATTAATCATTGTAATCTTCAACAAAAGTAATTTCGTAATTTAAGGTTTGAAAATCAATCATGCAAAATTTGAAAGGAGAGGAATTTTTAGAGACCTGTCGTGACCTGGAAGGTGGTGTTCTAGATGTTGTAGGTGACGACTGCGAAACAAAGCTCAAGAAATCGGTTTGTCTGAGCTACACGGTGCTGCTGCTGCTGCTCATTATCCGCCACTCGGAGAAGGTCACCATGCTGGAGAAGTTTGGTGTGCAGCTTCTGCGCTTCTCGAAACAAGGTAGGGGTATCTCGCGTATGCAACATAGTGTAGCATGGTGTAGACAGCAATGAGAATACTCTGTAATCACACTTACGTAAACAACGTTAGACCAGACGGGATGGCCGAATGAGTTGAGCGCCCATCTCTTGTTTTGGGAGATCGGGGGATCTGAACCCATGGGTTCGTGGGTTCGAACCCTGGTCGAGTCAAACCAATGACTTACAAATTATATTTGTTGCTTCCTAGCCTGGCACTCGGCATTATTAGCATAGTACAAGGACTGGTTGGCTCAGTGTCAGGTCATGGTACTGGTGGTCTGGTCTCCCAGTGGGGCAACACTATAAAAGTTGCCATGAGTGCCCAATGTCACAAGTCGGTACCCATCCTGATATGACCTTAGATGTTGCTAGGACGTAAAACAACAAACAAACAAACAGGAATACTCTGCCCTGAGACTCACATAATCAGCGATGAGATTAATGTATGGTCACTCATGAAGAACTGTGAGAATATTGTACTCATAATCACGCAAACAATAATGGGAATATTCTGCGCTCACTCTTGCATAGCCAGCAATGAGAATATTCTGCAGTAGCACTCACTTTACTAAGAAGATTCTGCATTAAAACTTACATAAACAATGATAAGAATATGCTGCACTAACAGAACAGTGGTGAGAATAATCTATTCAAGTGTTCACATGAACAATGAGAATATGCTGCATGAACATTCGTGGGCAACGATGAGTATAGTCTATATTAACGCTCACATGAAAAGTGATGAGAATACTCTGCACTATAGACTACCGTCAGTATATTCTACATTAGTGCTGACAGTGATAATACCTCGTTCTAATACTTGCATGAATAGTGATTATAACACTCACAGTCATATAGATTACAATGAGTATATTCTGCGTTAGCGTTTACATCGATGAGAATATGTGGTACTAATACTCACATGAACAGTGATTAGAATACTTGGTACTAATATTCACAGATAGTGTACTCGGTAATAATACTCACATGAACAGTGATTAGAATACTCGGTACTAATTAATACTCACATGAACAGTGATTAGAATACTCGGTATTAATATTCACATATAGAGTACTCGGTACTAATACTCACATGAACAGTGATTAGAAAACACGGTACTAATACTCACATGAATAGTGATTAGAATACTCTTCTAGCACTCACACTCATATAGACTACAATGAGTATATTCTACATTAGCGCTTACAGCGATGAGAATATGCGGTACTAATACTCACATATAGAATACGCGGTATTAATACTCACATGAACAGTGATTAGAATACTCGGTACTAACACTCATAAACAGCCATGTAGAGATAACATATTAACAATGCCGCCTGTTGCTCCTCAGACCTGGGTACAGGCAAGTTGGCTGACAAACATGCAGAATTGGCTGAGTGGTTGCAGCCGCTCGCAAAAGTGTCCAAGTTCGATCTGGATCAACTGCCCGAACTGGTCAAGCTGCTCCAGCAGTACAACGAGGAGCTCACCGACATCCCGAAAGGTACGTACTGACAAAGCCGGATAAACATTCAGAACAATCGGATGGCAATCAGCGATAGTTATGACTGAACATTGCGGTAGTTGTGATATAAATCTGTGTTAAATTTACTTAGATTAGTTTCATCGAAATATGAAGTGACTCCTTTTCTTCGAATGCAGGCAGGCTTGGGTGTCCACCCTGCCACTGCTGATTATGTGTATTCTGAGATATCAAAGTTAATGATCACCCAGCCCTTGTCAGGGCTCTGGCCATGCCATGGTCAGGGTGCAGCACACTGCAGCACAACATACTGCAACACCTACATACAGGAACTGGTATTTTATTTAATGTAATATATTTGCTATCGCAATTTCACCACAATCCATACCGCAAACAAATATATAGCAATGACCCTACCCAGTTTGTCCATTAGGAACCATGTGTTTACGGATTCAAATTGAGTTTAGCGTATAAGGCCGCTAGTGAAGGATGGGGCTGTAGGGCAAAATAACCCCACTTCCGGCCATGAAAACAAATCAGGTCCAAGCTTCAGTCCCGCCCCAGGGACCAGCGGATTCTATCCCAGAAGAGGCATATTGGCATAGTGGCTATGTAATATGGAGAAATCCCTGAGGCATGATTGCTTACCCACAAACAGATCTATTATTTTCACGTAGCGCCTGCAGCATATTGCGGTTACTGAGGACGCCAGGTTGTGAATAATCAATGCGTCTAGTTGGCACGCAACCAGATGGGATGGCCGAATTAGTTGAGCATCCGTCTCTCGTTTTAGTTAGGTAGATCATGGGATTCGAACCGATGGGTTCAAACCCTGGTAGAATCAAACAAATGACTTATAAATTGATACTTATTGCTTCCTAACCAGGAGGAACTCTGCATTAATAGGATAGGGCAAGACTGGTTGGCTCAGTGTTAGGATAATGTGACTGAGTGGGATATCCTGTCATGGTTCTGGCGGTTGGTCTCCCAGTGGGGACACACTATAAAGTCGCCATGAGTGTGCACTGTCACAAGTCGGTACCCGTCCTGATATGACCGTAGATGTTTCCATGACATAAAACTCGAATGAATGAATGAACAAATGCTTAACGGCATATCAGCACACTAAGGGCTATACAACCAACAACCAGCCAATCTCGGCTCGAACAACCAGCCAATCTATTTGGCACACAGGTATCATCACAACATTACGCGTGCTGAAGCACCTGGCTATCCCGGTGGAGATGCTGGCATCGACAGGACTGTGTGGTAATGAAGACGAGCCGGAAGAACTGTGTTACAAGTATGCACTCGTAGAGCTCTACAGCGCTGGCTGCTTTGACATCTACATCAACATCATACAGGTAAAGGATGCCAATGGCTGGTGCCGGGTGTGGACTAGGACAGTGTAATCTAGGACAGTGTAATACGCTCCAGCTGATCTGCGCTTAAATAACCTGTTTGTACAACTAAGCATGTGTTGGGAGAATGACGGCTAATACGAAGGCATCACGGTGCAGCTTCTGGGTTTTGTTGTTTCGTGTAGGGGGGGGGCATTAAAATATTATGAATCGGTTAGGGCGTCCAAGCGTTATGTGGCGTGTATGGTCTAGTGTTACTGAGCGTTACAAGGGGAGGGGTCTAATTTTGACATAAATAGCGTGACATAATATTTGACCGGCTCCTAGTCTCTTACTTAATTTTTGCACGCAGGTGGCGCCGCCGTGGTAAAGAAGGGAACTAGGCCCTCTGTGTAGACCATGTGTAGTATACAGAACAGTTATAAGGGGTGAAAAACTGGTGATAGTGTCCTTGTTTATTTCTCTTTGACGTCCAATAGCCGATGTTAAAAATCAATGTGCCCTAGAGGCGTCGTTAAATATATCAAACTTTCCTTTTGTTTATTTTTCCTTAATAGATTATAAATCATATATATTTATATTTGTCTGTTATATCTATATATATGTGCATTGATACAGTTTAGTAAACATATATAAATATAAATTCTTTTAAGCAGCTCAGAACACGTTAAAATGGATGTTCTATTAGAAATGTGGCCTGGATTTTTGGTATTTCCTGTTTCATGCGCTTTGTCTGCAGACCATTGTTTGTATTACAGAAAGTCGGGGAGCTAATTCAGGGCCCGTGGCAGCAGGGCATCCCTCAGTCCGGGCGGGCGGGCGCGGTGGTCGTGGCCTGTGTCAGCCCCACGCTAGCCCTCATCAAAGCCACCATCTCTAATCTAATCATCTCCCGGGACTCAGAGGTCAGTGGCATCTGGCGTACTGTGTTAGTGAAAGACGGTGATTTTACGTGTGGACAGTCAGTCAAGTGACTTCAACCTTGGTTAACCCTTTGGAGCCGGGCGCACCTGGGTGCACACACATGTTTTGCGCGCTTACAGTTTGGGTGCACCTGAATGCACCTATAATTGGGCAGCATTGTATTTCTGATATAATCTCAAATTATCAGGAAGAATTTATCTAGAAAAGCAATTCAACTACAGGTGCAGCAGGGCTGTAAGCACGTGAAACTTGCGGGCACACCTGACTGCTCCTAAGCCCCAAAGGCCCCTGAATAATGAGAACAATTTAAAATCACTCGGCCCATTCATGGGCACTATTACGCATGCCTACATGTATCGTTATTCATGTATATTATTTTGTGTGCATGGAGTTCTTTAATTATTTTCTGGCGTGATATCCTCGTGCCATTCAGTTCTGCAGAAGGCAGCTCAGGAATGAAGTAACGTGTTCGCGATAAGTTATTGTGCAATTGGTTTACCCCTTTTGGCCAGTTGTTATTGAAATTAAATTATTTATTAAATCTATACAATATTTAGCCTGTATGTAGGACTGAATTGTCGGTGTCAGTGGCAATGTGTATGTTCACTCCCTGTGTGTATCCTCAGTTCCAGTGTGTGCATTCACTTCCTATGTGTATGTTCACTTCCGGTATCATGTACATTCACTTCCGGTGTGTGTGTTCACTTCCTGTGTGTATGTTTACATCCAGTGTGTATGATGGTCACTTCCGGTATCATCAGGCATGTGATTTCTCCGGTTTTAACTGGAATTCCGTGTTTTTAAAAATTGTACTCGAATAAAAACACCTGTGTCATGAAGACTACAAATAGTAATACCAATCAAATAGTCAGGTTATATTCACTATCTAAGCAAAGCAAAACACCTCTGAAATACGCTATTTGCATCCCATTCGCGACTCAGTGGGATGCTGTGTGTCCCCACGATAACCTACACCCAATCACATGCCTCGTCCATTGTACACTCACTTGTGGTGTGTATGATGTTCACTTGCGGTATTGTGTACAGTCAGTTGCGGTGTTCACTTCAGTTCCGGGACCTGACATGCCTGAGCAGCTTGTTCCAGCTACACACCATCATGTGCTCTGTCATGCTGACTGGCGCGCCCACCCCAGAGATTGTAGCGGTAAGTCACCAGTTTCCAAACGCTATATAATTACGATATCTGAGATATGTTGAGATATAAGCGTTGATTCACATGACCACCGTTCACTAATTTTCGGACATTGCCACGGTATTCTTATACGCGAATACTCTTTTGACCACCAACCTGCCCTGTGATGGCACTGCAGGAACTAAATGTGGGTATTAGCTCACTGCACAGCATGTTCTGTAGGTAAAGTCCAGGAGATTTCCACCACCAACCCGCCTTCTGTCGGCAGTAGAAAGAACTAATGTGGGCCCGACCTGATATGACCTTAGATGTTGCCAGGTCGTAGAACTCAGACAAACAAACAAAACAACTTATGTGTGTAGCAGCACACTGCGCATGCTCCATCTGTAGAAGGTCCTTTCTGGTCAATCTGCGCACATTAGCCTCGTTTTGACTTCTGATACCATTGTGCGCATGCACTGTGAACCATTTCAACAGATTCAGAATGATATCGTCGACTCTCTGATGACCTTCACACAGCCCACTCTCCAAGCCGAGGAGACGGAAGATGGTGAGTACTGCCGCCCCGTACCGCTTCTGCAACTCTAGCAACCCTTTTAATCAAATTTATTCTAGAAATATATGTAGAGTAAGAATCCTGATTATCACCCATAATAGGGAGTGCCCACCGTCCACCGATCACCCATATTTATATTAGATAACCCCTATTATCACTCATAATAATAGGGAGTGGCTAGTGGCCACCAGCCACCCATATTTATATAAATAATCACCCATAATAATAGGGAGCATCTAGTGACCACCAATCACCCATATTTATATAATCCCCATTATCACCCATAATAATAGGGAGCATCTAGTGGCCACCAACCACCCATATTTATATAATCCCTATTACCACCCATAATAATAGGAAGCATCTAGTGGCCATCAACCACCTGTTTTAAATAGAAAAATCGCTATTATCACCCATAATAATAGGGAGCGACTAGTGGCCACAGGAGTGACAAAAGACTATATTCAATGAATAAACTATTTAAAACGACAAAACAGGAAAGCCAACCGCTCCTCAAAGCAACCTCAAAATGGTCTCTGGCGGTTGTCTGTTTCAGCACTTAGCAAGTCGCTGTGGACTTTGATGATGCGGAAGCTGTTCAAGTTTGTGCCCACCTCACCATACACCTTCCTGGGTGGCCTGATGCTAATCTCAGAGCTGCTGCCACTGCCACTGCCGCTACAAACAAGAGAGGTACCACTTCCTCGCAACCCTTTCTAACACCTCGTGCCTTTGAAATATCAATATCACTAAGCAAGTCGAGGATGGTTTTTATCTGAATTACCTCTGCTTTTGTATTCGCCTTTTCGTACATTTAAACATGCGTTGTGCTTTTTGTGCAGGAACTGACGGAAGATGAGGTGACGCTGGTTATCAACCAACGCAAGCTGTGGTCGGCACACCTGCATCCGCTGACCACAGACATTGAGGAGGTGATCAAGTCGCTGGCGGGTAAGCTGTTCAGCGGTGTGAGTCATGTAGTCATGCACATAGGGATTCCGCTAGTTAATATGAGGCGGCCTAGAACCTACTCAGTGAAGTGCTTAGGTAGCCACCTGCACCAATTCACCCCGCAACAGGCACAACCTGCATTTATATATTGATTTAATGAATTAGTAATTTAGTAAATTGGGCTTCCTACCTGTATAGACCAGAAGGGATGGCCGACTGAGTTAAGCATCTGCTTCCCACGTGCCAGGTCTTGAGGTTCATATTCTAGTGTAAAGTCGACGGCTGGCGGTTTGAGTGGTGTAGATAGGCAAATAAGAAATCACTACAGGCAAGGAAGGAAAGTAGATAAAGAGTGAAAGGTAGGAGAGTGAGACTCTCTCATTTATTGTATTTATAGTTTCAAAAACAAGATGGTGGTGATCACATGATCCAGTCTTCCAATCCCTAACAAGCATTCCTCTATCCACCAATGAGGGTTCAATATCCTTGTTGCCAAGGCATGGTTAGATCTGGCTACAGTGCCCTGTTGTATCTGGTGCAGTGATCCATAAATAACTCTTGGAGGGGAGGGGGTATGTGAGGCGACTTCACAAAGACTGTCCCACATGTCAAGAAGTGACCCTCTCTCAGGTCAAGAAGTGACCCTCTCTCTCTACTATATTAATACACAACCTCTATCTCCAATTAGTAATGAATCACCAACTCCACATACACCTTATATGCCTTTGGTTTTACATACTATTTACCATTTTATAGACAAGTTGCAATTTATTATAGCAGAGTTCTCCATATCCCATATCTCATATATCGGAAAATTTTACACTAGGTTCGAAACCGGGTCGAGTTAAACCAATGATTTACAAATTTATACTTATTGCTGTCAAGCCTGGTGCTCGGCGTTACAAGGATAGAACAATTAGCAGTGGAATGAGGGAGACCGATTGTCTGCAGTTGAAATTTCTCCTGCTTAATCAATAACTAATTTAAACAAATTAAAATTAAAATGTGGGCTGTATCCTGAGAGGTGTCTGAATGCAGGTGGCAGGGATCTGTTAATGCAGGCAGCGTCCTCAAATTAACTACCATTTCTAACCACCAATTTAGGATATTAGCAAAAGAAAACCCAAGAGTAGAATAGACTACATCACGGTTCCAGCGGCGCAGTGCATTGTGGGATGCGTCAGAGCAAAACAAAGCAGCGAGAAGCACATGGCACATGCTAATATACTGGGTGCAGCTATGAAATGTGCTAGTTTCAGCTCATCTCAGCTCTTGTTTGAAACATCGAATACCAACTAAAAAATATATATATAATAAATTAAGATATTAATCTTTTATCCAGCATTGCATTTACATCAATATAATCAGCACATCTTATGCCATGTGCATTTAGATTTAGACACTTAGGCACTCAGACTAGTGTTAGAGCCATAGCCAGTTTGATTTATTTTATTCATGTTTTTATGTCTATTCTATGGTTAATGACATATGTACAAATAGAAAATGAGTAGGGTTAATCAGATATTGATTATATATTTCTTTGAAACAAGTTTTTGTGGACACATTTGACATTTTAATATTTAGAACAAGAATTACTTCTGACTAATCAATCGTGATGTAAACATCAGCCTGTGAAGTGACTGAAATTGTATGTTTCTTAGCTCAAAATGCTTAATTATGGAGAGTTGTATCTTAAACATATTCATTATGTTATTATATTGCATCCTTCCGTCCATGTTTGTGCCAAATTGTTATGTATTTCTATTTATTTTGAATATAATGCCAGTTTTGCCCTACGCGTATCGGCAAACCCAATGGCCGTACGCCTTTACTTTGCTCCCGGCCCCGTTTTCAGCGCATTTTTTCTTGAAGATTTATACTGCCTATCATGGATAAGTCAGAATAGACTTGTTTTCACCATTAGACAGTTTGTCGAGAGAAAGCCCGAGCCTACACTTTTACCGACCCAAGGGATTTTTAACCTCCCACACCACATAGACATGGTATGAGAACAACTGGCCTTTGTTGACGCTGTAAGTTATACACAGCGGTAGAAATCCAAATTAGCAGAGGTGGGGGCACGGGGAATCGAACTACTGACCTTCAGATTAGGAGTCCGACCTAGAAAAAAGTCAGACACTCTAACCACTCTGCCACAGAGGACACCAAATGCTTAATAAGTGCATGCGCAGTCGGAACCATGATGTAGTCTATTGAAAATGGTTTAAAGATACTTAAAATGTTGAAAGTAGCAGTTTTTATAATCCAAAAAAAACATTGCTATATTTGATCCTATATATGCAGCGTAGGCACTATAAACTTGTCAAAGCTGCATAGTCCGATGAAGCATCAACATTTCAAAACCAAAACAATTATCTACATTTGATTCTAATTATCTAACTTAGGTACTGATGCACTTATTAAGCATTTGTTGCTGCAACCAATGGAATACTGCATTAATTTAATAGAACCTGTTACTGCAGAAGCTTATGGTTTCAGAGTTTTGGCGTGCTTGCCAAAATTAATTGTCAATGTTTGTACTTCAAATATCTGAAAGGTTAGCCATTTAAAATTAAAGTAACTCCAAATTAAAGTAAAAGTAGATTATAACAATCAATTCAATATATTTATCTCAGAAAAATGGCAGAAACTTTTCCGCGTGCATGCCTAAATTATTTTACATATCGTCACTTTAAATGTAATGTTAACCCTTTAGAATAAAAGTTACTTCAGGTTAAAGTAATGTAGATAATAACAATCAACTCAATATATATATTTTAAAAACATGCCAATAACCAGGGTCCGTACGGGGCCTAGACAGTCTTTAAAAGTCTTGAACTTCATTTGCCCCATTTCAAGGCCTTGAAAAGCCTTGAATTTAATCTATTTTGGGTAATTAATCTTTAAAAGCCTTGAATTCCATTAAGCTGTCCCCCTGATCTAAATTAGTCCAAAATCGCCATTTGCCATTGTTGTTTTCCCCTGAAATCGAAGTGAAAATAGTCTTGAATTCCTATCAAAAACAGCCTTGAAAAGCCTTGAAATAGCCTTGAATTCCATATCTTCACATGTGTAGCGACCCTGAATAACTCAAAATCATTTTGAATCAATACCTCTGCAAAGAAATGGTTAAAAGTGTTCTTCGCTGTTTCTTTGCGGTGCACAGGGTCGTCATGCCAACCACTGCAGCAGGTACTACGCCGGATCTGCTGGCAGATCGCAGACCTGGCTGCGCCGTCCGCACTCACCATTGTCAGGTGAGTTCCAAGTTTGCACACAAATCTGTCGCGGAATGAGATTCTCACAGTAAATTGAAGCTAGCCTTTCTTCACCGAAGCTGGTTTGGTTCAGAGCAGTTTGCAACTCAACTCAACTCAACTCAAAATGGAGCAATCTGAAGAAACCAACGGAACAGTAACTCAGGCATCTCATTTCTCAGCGAAATCGCTGATTTCAGCGAAAAATGAGTCTCTAAATCAGTGGGGGGGAAATCCTGTATGTGAAAAAAACTGTTGCTTTCAATTATTTGTTAGTCTTGAAGTCTTAAGTTAAAACAGTTTGAATTTCAAGGCCAAAATATGTCCAAGTAAGTGTAAGATTGCACCATTTTAACTGCAGTTCTGGATGGTGGGCATGCCCCAAACCCCTCTAGTTTTTAAGGGATCTAAAAAAAATTGTCACTGGGGCCCCTGGTAACAAAGCAAACTTCTTTTGCAGATGTCTGATGGACGCTGTGTTAGAGAGTATGGACGAGACGCTGGACAAGCTGAAGACGACGCCGCCGCCGCCACCCCTGCTGGAAGTCCCTCCAGGTGGCGCTGTGACAGAGAAGGACGGAGAGAAGCGGGAGGTTGAGAAGGAGGACGTCCGCAGCTCAGGCCAGACGAGTCGCATCCTGAACCTGCTTGCCTTTGTCATCAACCAGCCACCAATCAAGGCAGCCTTCGTCTACCTCACCCGGCCAGGGTACGTTGGGAGGAGGGCGGGTGTATGCAAATGAGCCAATTAGCCAAAAAGCCAGCTTTCGGGTGTGATAGGAATAAGTGAGATGGGTGGTTTTGAGTGTTGGCTAAATTAGTTTTTTTTGCTTTCATATTTTTGGCTGAGATGGTAAATGCGTGTGAGGGGGACATAGCTCAGGTGGTAGCGTATACACCTGTGAAGGTCATCCTATCGATCCTGCTTAGTGGACCCATTTGCAATTTGGGGTATTTTCCATTCCAACCAGTGGTCCACAACTGGTTCATCAAAGGCTGTGGTATGTGCTGTCCTCTCTGTGGGAAAGTGCATATAAAAGACCCCTTACTGCTTATCGGAAAGAGTAGCCTATGTGGCAGCAGCGGGTTTCCTAAAAAAACTAAAAGTCAGAGTGACCATATGTTTGACGTCCAATAGCCGATGATAAAATCAATCCGCTCTAGGGGTGTCGTTAAATAAAACAAACTTTCCTTTGAGATGGTAAATGCTTAATAATCTGGAGGGGGGGGGAATGGCTCGGTGATTGAGCCACTTTCCTTGGCTGCCCTCAGCGCCTCTTCTTTATTGCTGCGCTGGTGGTTGATTTGTGCGTCTTTCTGCATTGATTTGTGCATCTTTATGCAGGTCAAAGCATGATGAGAAATACATGGAGGTTCTGCCCCGTCTCGTCCATCTGTTCAACGTCGTGTCCGAGAAGCTGTCGCACATCCAGGCGCAGGAGTCCATAGCCGTGAGTTATTTCGCACGCTTCTCTCATTTACGCCCCACCAATGGTTTGGATGCCTGTTACTGCCGCTCTCCAGAACTGTGAGAAGTATATTTTTGAATGTCACCTCATTAATACCCCTTCTGGTGCATGATGGGTGATTTGCCTCTACACTAAAAATGTCATCAAAGTTGATTGATTATGGATTAATGCCGCGTCGGCAGCAAGTGTCATATTCATGGTGAAGAGTTAGTGGTATTCATTCTGTCCGTTTTATTAATCACATTTATATGCCTATATTGAAATTGACATGACAATCTGAAATGTTCAGATTTATGTCAAATGACAGGAAAATGATTGATAACATTTTTGAGTGTTGATATCAAAAGTTGTATAGACCAATGGTTTTGAGTTTCTGCTATAGATTTAGGTTGATTATTCATACTTATATACCGAGCCTGACGCTCAGCATTAATAGGATAGAGCAAGGACTGGTTTGCCCAGAATCAGAGTAATGTGACTGAGTGGGGTATTGGGTCTTGGTTCTTCCTTCTCTCCGTCCGTCCGCCCGCCCCCTCCCTCCCTCCCTCCCTGCCTCCCTCCCTGCCTCCCTGCCTCCCTGCCTCCCTGCCTCCCTCCCTGCCTCCCTGCCTGCCTGCCTCCCTCCCTCCCTCCCTCCCTCCCTCCCTCCTCCCTCCCTCCCTCCCTCCCTCCCTCCCTCCCTCCCTCCCCCTCCCTCCCTCCCTCCCTCCCTCCCCCTCCCTCCCTCCCTCCCTCCTCCTCCCTCCCTCCCTCCCTCCCTCCCTCCCTCCCTCCCTCCCTCCCTCCCTCCCTCCCTCCCTCCCTCCCTCCCTCCCTCCCTCCCTCCCTCCCTCCCTCCCTCGAGGTCGGTCGAGTCAAACCTATGACTTATAAAATTGATACTTGTTGCTTCAGGATGTAAAACACAAACAAACAAACAGCGGTCTGATTTCCCAGTGGGGCAGCACTATAAAGTCACCATGAGTGCGCACTGTCACATGTCGGTACCTGTCCTGATAGGACCTGAGATGCTGCCAGGATGTAAAACTCCAACAACCAACCAACCCTCCCTACCCTCCTCCCCCACTCCCTCCATCCCTCCATCCCTCATCCCTCCATCCCTCATCCCTCCATCCCCCACTCCCTCCATCCCTCCATCCCTCCCATTGAGTTATACAGACTTCTTCATGTCGCTTAATGGCCTCCTCATCTTGTGACCGACAGTCGATCCTGCAGTCGTTGTGTGACCTTGAGGTGACCTTGCTGACGGGCGAGGCGACCCTGGTGGAGCAGCTGAGTAACTCACTTCCGGCGCAGGACCAGGTGGCGACGACGTGCAATGCCCTGATCGCACACATCGGGGAGATCGACCACAACTACAGCTCGGTGCTGCCCGCCCTGCGCACCCTCACCTTGCTCATGGACCACGACTACGGCTTCCACCACATCAAAAGGCACGTCCCCCGCAGCGCGCTGCTGCCTCCGCTAGCCAGCCCGAACAGTCAGCCTGCACGATTAACCGACAGTCGCTTGGCTATGTCCGAGGAGCATCGCCTTAGCGCAATGTTGTCTGAAGACACGGTCAGGAGACTCTAGGGACGGAGCGTAATTTGATTCTCATTCTGGCCACGCTCTGTATAACAAAGTTAGATTAGTATGAATGTTGAATTTGTGTTGGAATTTCCTTAACCAATCAGATTGCAAGTTATAAAATTTGCGGAAGTGACTGCTCTGATTAAATCCCGCTACCAGAGCTTAACCCTTTTGGGGCCAGGAGTGCCCAGGTGCACCCATGGGTTTCGCACGCTTACAGTCCACGTGTGCCTGAATGCACCTGCAATTGGGTAGTACTGTATTTCTGATATGATCTACAAATTATCAGGAAAACATATCTAGAAAAGCAATTCAACTACAGGTGCACCAGGGCTGTAAGTGCGTGGAACTTGTGGGTGCACCAGGGCGCTCCCGGCTCCAAAGGGTTAATCCATTTGATCTAATTTCCATTGAAACTAATGTCACAGCGATGTCAGGTTTAAAGTCACGCCTCAAAGGGCCTGCGTGTATCCCATAATGTATTGTAAATGGTCAAACAGACCAAGTTCTACACACATTGTTGATCAGATGAAGAAATAAGTCAGGAACATCAAAGATGGTCTTTAAATATGTTAATTGAGTTTGATCAAAACCTGTTTGAATATTTTCCTAATTTGCCTAGATTTTCAGGATTTAAATCTGTGGCATATAAAGGCTGCAAATGAAAAGGCTGTAAAATTCAAGCGAATTGGTAGTTCTGTTTATGTATGGGGTTTTCTTCATCTCCAATATGGATGCATGGCCGAATCGGTAGAGCGTAGGTTTGCCATGCGGAAAGTCAGGAGTTCAAATGTTGATCGAGTCAAACCACTGACTTACCAAATTTATGCTTTTTGCTACCTAGCTTGGCGCTCAGCATTACTAGGATAGGGCAAGGACTGGTTAGCTCAGTATAAAGATAATGTGACTGAATGGGATATCAGTTCATGGTGCCAGCGGTCTGGTCTCCCTGTGGAGCAGCACTATAAAGTTTTCCTGAGTTCACTCTGTCACAAGTCGGTATCTGTCCTGATATGACCTTAGATGTTTCCAGGACATAAAATTCAAACAAATAAACAAGTAAATCAAGCAGAGTCATGGTCTCATGAAATTTAACTCCTAGTTTCTATGCCTGTCCTGTATATGACCTTAGATGTTGCCAGGATGTACAACTCCAACGACTGACCGACCTAGTTTCTGTACTATTAGTTTTTTTACTGTGCGTCGATTAGTGATTTTTCGGCATTATCATGACAACGTGAATGTCTTTGTGGTGTCTTTGTGGTTTCCCCGTTTTCACCTGTAGTGTATTTTATCTCTAAGAACCATTGCTGCTGGTGCTAAGGATTTTAGAAGCTGGGCATTTTTGACTGTCCCTAACCAGTTTCTCATTGCGCGCTGTTTGTTTAACAGTGCCTTGGGTAAGAAGCAGCGCGCCTTCATGGACCTGTTCATGCGCATCAACTCAAGCTTCAGCAAGGACAGCTCCGACTGTATTGCGACTCTGTCCTCGGCAGCGGAGTGTGTGCAGTACATGTGCACACTGCCTGAATCGACAACCGGGGACGCTGAGGACCCGACACTCATATCGTCAGTGGACCGCACGGCCACAATGAGCATCCCCGAGATGCGCACAGCGCTGCAGTGGAGCGACGACCAGGGCCACCCACTTGATGAACTTGAGAAGTTACTGCAGGTGAGCGACTCGTGTTGGACATCGACCGGCTTCTGCAGCTCGCTTCCAGTGGTGCGCAATGGACAGGATGACGCAATGAGTAGAGCACTCGCTTCCTGTGTCGGAGGCCATGGTTTTGATCCTTGGCTGAGTAAAACCAACGACTTAAAAAATTGATACTTGTCACTACCTAGCCTGGCGCTTGGGATTACTAGGATAGAGCAATGACTGGTTTGCTCAGTGTCAGGATAATGTGACTGAGTGGGATATCGGGTCATGGTGCTGGGTCATGTTGAGAGTCACACCATGCCTTCCTCAAGTGTTCAATTGCCCACTTGGACAGATTATGCCATTCGAAGGTACTTAACTTCTGTTAATAAAGAGAGTGAAGTGAATCGCTGTCATTTCCTGGTCATTACCGACTGAATAATGAAGGCCTATAAAGCCGTTAACCGTTCATCTGAGTGAGTGACTTGGGACGTACCATGACTATCATAATATCTATTTTATGAATGCCTAATATTTCATAAAAACTGATGGACCTGCTATTGGAATCGGAATTGGAAAGAACACACTGGCGAATAACTTCAATCTAGGGGTTGTGTCCAGTTTATTCACAACCAGTAGAAGTGACCTACGACTGTACTCATGTAACCTCTAACGGGTGATGGTCAGGTGGATTTGCATTGTCCCGCTTCCTCACTGTCCTGCCACCTGTCGGCCATTAATGACGTGTCAAGGGTCACTGCAGAGGGCCACCGCTGTTTCAAGAATCCTACGATACTCATGCACAATTTGTATTGTTAATTGTGTAATTTATAACTGTTTACGCCTTCTGTTTAATAAGGACCTGGTGGCCAGTTTATTTGAACAAATTGAATTCAGGACCATTAACATCAATCAAGCCAGGCACTTCGTAAAATGCCAGGCTGGTGTGGTAGTGCCACCTAGTGGCACCATTAGGTGGCGTTCTGGAAGTCCTAAGCTACTCACCCAGAACTAAGCTAGTCACTCAGTAAGCGATACCACTAGGGCTGCAAAGACAGTCACTAGGGAGACGGGATTCAGATGAATGACAAATGTTGAAAAGCTACTTTGACGCGCTTCAGGAGTATGCGAAGGAGGAGGAGACGCTGAAGACCCTTCACGAGACTGTGCTTGCCATCACTGTGATGCTGCGGTCGGAGGAGGATGACGAAGATGCAGATACTAAGAGTGATCCGGCTGCAGCCACCAACCCGGTGAGCGCAGAGCCGACAGTCCCATCCGCACCACCGGCACCACCGGCACCACCGGCACCACCCCCGCCCGAGCCGCTGAGCCAACAGTTTGCTCTGCGCGCCACCTATGTGGTGGGTGATGTAGAAGACGACCGCCTCACCACGTCCTACTGGCTCGCGTTGCCAGCCGGTGATGAATCGGACCAGGAACTTGACTTGGTATGAACTATCCTTTAGGTGGAAATGGGACCATTGTAACCTTTGTATTTCAGAAGACATCCGCATTGCATAAAGATTTAAGGTTTATTTCGCTTGATTTTTATAGAGTTTGCTCGTTATGATAGGAACTACAGTCAACCTCTCTAAATTGACTGACCATGGGACCGACTTTAAATGGTCCATTTAGGGAGGTGGTCGGTTTAGATAGTTTTTACCGTTACAATGGTATTGTATGGGCGCTCGTTTGGGACCCAAATAAAGCGATCGATACAGGGGAGTGGTCGATCTGTGGAGGTGGTCGGTTAGAGAGGTTTTACTGTATTCTAAATGTGGAAATCAGCTTATCCAATCTGATTATGACACTTGTAAATTTCTTTGTACATTTAAACAAGAAATTAATGTAAAAAATGATATTTCCTAATTTACAAAAAGGGTTATTGGTTGGTTCATTGTTTTTTGTTTTCATGTGGTTGTTTCTTTTGATCTTTTTATGTAGTGTGTGGAGTAATACAATGCAAGATCATATAGGAACCTGATTCTCATGTTTTATTCCCTTTACTGTGTGGCAGTACTAGTTGTGTGAATAGGGAAGTAATCCCTAGCAGTACTAGCTGGGTTGTGTGAATAGGGAAGTGATCTCTGGCAGTACTATCTTGGTTGTGTGAATAGGGAAGTACTGTGTAGCAGTACTAGTTGGGTTGTGTGATTATGGACATATTGTGTAACAGTACTAGTTGGGTGGTGTTAATAAAGAAGTATTGTGTAGCAGTACTAGTTAGGTTGTGTGAATAGGGAAGTACTGTGTAGCAGTACTAGTTGGGTTGTGTGAATAGGGAAGTACTGTGTAGCAGTACTAGTTGGGTTGTGTGAACAGGGAAGTATTGTGTAACTACTACACAGGTTGTGTGAATAGGGAAGTACTGTGTAGCAGTACTAGCCAGATTGTGTAAATAAGGAAGTACTGTGTAGCAGTACTAGTTGGGTTGTGTGAATAGGGAAGTACTGTGTAGCAGTACTAGTTGGGTTGTGTGAATAGGGAAGTATTGTGTAACTACTACACAGGTTGTGTGAATAGGGAAGTACTGTGTCGCAGTACGAGCCGGGTTGTGTAAATAAGGAAGTACTGTGTAGCAGTACTAGCCGGGTTGTGTGAATAAGGAAGTATTGTGTAACAGTACTAGCCGGGTTGTGTGAATAAGGAAGTAGTGTGTAACAGTACTACACAGGTTGTGTGAATAGGGAAGTACTGTGTAGCAGTACGAGCCGGGTTGTGTAAATAAGGAAGTACTGTGTAGCAGTACTAGCCGGGTTGTGTGAATAAGGAAGTATTGTGTAACAGTACTACACAGGTTGTGTGAATAGGGAAGTACTCTCTAGCAGTACAGTGAATAGGGACAGTAATGCCTAGCGGTAACTGAACCGACACTTCCTACCGATCACTCAACTTCTGTATTTTGAACCACGGGTGTTTGCGTGAACATCTCTGTAACGGTTGCGTTCGTTGTGTGCAGGTCCGATGTGACTTTGACGAGATGTCAGAAAAGTACTGTCCAGAATTTGACCTGAAGGTGGAGTTGTGCAAGGGCGATAAGGGAACTGCGGAGATCCAGCCAGCCAAGCCCCGAAGGCGCATGCGACAAAACCGGCGTGGCCATGACACCATCAACACAAGTCGGATGCGTGGCAACAGCAATAGATTCGGTAAGCTGCTTATTGCATAGCACAATATTCTGTAAACTTGAATTAAGCACTTGAAAATTCTGCCAGTTTTGTACTTTGAGAAATGCTCTCCAGCATATCTTTATGTAGTCCATATCCAGCGTGCTTAGCAGTCAGATCAGATGACCACAGTGCTATTCATCATCACCATTGTCAATCCCTTAACTAGGAGGGTCATTGGTACACCACAGATGACATTGCAACCAGTTTTCTCCATTTTTCCCTGTTCTCCACTTCCCTCTGGGATTTGCCGAGCTCCAGGCCTGTCCATTCCCTGATGTTGTCTTCGCACCTCTTCCTTTGCCCGCCTTGTTTTCTTTCCGTTAAACTGAGTGTTGGCTCATAACTGCAGTTGCCCCGATGCGTGGCCGGGGCTTCGGGCGTGGGGCAGTGAACAACAACCGGCATGACCCGTTCAGGTCACGGCCCCCGAACACTTCGCGCCCACCTTCCATGCACGTCGATGACTTTATTAAGATGGAGAGCCAGCACCATGGGCCCAACACGTCGCAGGCGAGCGGTGGCCAGCCGCAGCTCGGCAGGCGGCAGGACAAGGTGCGTGCAGGCTGCGGCCTCCTTTACCGGCTATACTTTAAGGTCACTTTGCACCTACAACCAACCACACGCCTCCTATTGACCAAACCTGTTAGGATTGTTGCCATGCATTTGTTTCTAACGTAGATTGCAGTGAAACTGTCTTGCAAATATTTTACATTTGATAAAATACCACTTTGTGTATCATGGTGCTATGTGTATTCATTCACCACCACCCTAAATTTCTGGTATGTAAGCTGTAGCTGTGATCCGGCGTGCTGAGTCGTAGCGACAGTCTTCTCCAAACGCCGAATGTCCCCCTGTGATGGTGGTGAGTGTGCGTCAGCGCCTGCACACATTGTATGTAACCAGACCGCTTTTTCTCTTCCCATCCCTCAGGAGAACACCATGCAGAGTGGTGGTCGTGGACGTGGCGGCTTTGACCGAGGTGGGCGCGGCGGAGGCGGCGGGGGAGGAGGCAGCGGAGGCGGTGGTGGGGGCGGCGGCGGTGGCGGTGGTGGTACTGGTGGCGGTGGTGGTGGTGGTGGTGGTGGCGGTGGCGGAGGCTTTGGGAACCGCGGTCGCTTCTTCAGCCCGCCCGGTAACTATGGAAACAGGCGCGGGGACCCTGGTGACCCGCGCGCGGGGGGACGCGGTGGGTACCAGCAGGGCGCTGGGGCAGGCGGGCCACGTGGCCGCAACTCGGCACGGGGTGGGGGTGGGGGCGGGGGTGGTGGTGGTGGTGGAGGCCGGGGCGGCGGTGGTGGTGGAGGTGGAGGAGGAGGCGGCGGAGGCGGGAACCAGGGCGCCCTGGGGCTGTCAGGCCGCGGCGGGGCCTCTAAGGGCGGCAACCAGAACATGAAGGGCCAGAGCCCCTGGCAGAGCCGGGCGCGACAGTTCGGGCAGACGGCGGCACGAGGCGGCTTCGGCAGAGGGTAGGTGGAGCGCGCGGAGTGAGTTTGAGATAATAGACTCACCAGTCACTTCATTGTGTATGATAAAGCGACTCCCTGCGCTATCGTATTGTGACTCCCCACAAAGTTTCTTTCCGTAAATGTTTAGTTCTTTTCTAATATGCATTGATTGTTACTTTTGGTTAAAAGAATCACAGACATATAAAGGGAATTTAAACAAAATTCAAACAAACGATCTTCTATAATATACATATGCGCATATACATCAATATATGTGAAAATGAGTGGCTTGACATATCCCCTAACCCACCACAAAGATCCATTGACCTACAATCACAATATTATAGGACGAGTCGCTTTATTATGCATGATGATTCACTTTGTTTAATATTACGCGAGTTAGAATATTATCTCACTCCAGCTTCTCGGTCATTTCTCTGGACTGGTTAATTTGTAAGACGGGTATTTCCACTTCCACTGGTCCTGAAGCTGCGACCGAGCACTGCCAGACTCCGCACGCCGGGTCGGAGCTTCAGCTCACGTATAAGACATTTTAGAGTTGGTGCCCCTCCCATCCCTATCCTTCACTATATTATATGGACCCTTTACTTTAAACTCACTTTACGCCTATTAGCGCCTATTATCACATCCCTCCTGATCACCAAACTTAGGCTTCGTGCCATACATTTGTTTGTAATGTAGATTGCAGTGAAATTATTCGATAAAATACCACTTTGTTTATGTGTATTCACCACCTCCCCCACCTTCCGCAATGTACGCCGTAGCTGTGACCCGGTGTGCTGAGTCACAGCTTCAGTCCTTCTCCACGGACCAGCGGTACTTGGAATACACATATTGATTATGTTCATTAGTTAATTAATTATGTTCAATTGTGTTTATTTGTTCATTCATTATGTTCAGTTATGTGCATTAGGTCAAGCTGCATAGGTCAATGAAAACATCAAATTGTCGAAATGAAAACACTTAGATTTGATCCTGCATATTCAACTTCGGTACTGGTGCACCGATTAAACAAGTATATGGAATAC
The DNA here is from genome assembly GCA_030323885.1 of Branchipolynoe longqiensis. Classification (NCBI taxonomy): domain Eukaryota; kingdom Metazoa; phylum Annelida; class Polychaeta; order Phyllodocida; family Polynoidae; genus Branchipolynoe; species Branchipolynoe longqiensis. The sequence goes on along the minus strand of CM059194.1, from coordinate 6,651,277 downwards.
TAGTTCAGTTGAATGAACACCTGTCACTGCTGAAACCTATCATGTACACCATTTCATTCTCCACACCAAAGTTATTTTGCCTATTTTCACTTCAAGTATGTATACATTGGAGGCATTCGACTGGGACCGTGCTCTCTGCAAGATTGAGTGAACTAGGTTTTCGAATGCAAAGAGGACCAGTCAAATGGCTTCAGTGGTTTCAGCCAATCAGAGCTGTTCTCTTCCATTGCAAATGGCTGCCCTGTATGGGGGTGGCCATTTGCAATCGAAAAGAACCAATCAGAGCTGTTCATTTCCATCGCAAATGGCTGTCCCCATAGAGGGCAGCCATTTGCAATCGAAAAGAACAGCCTGATTGGCTGAAGCTACTGAATACACCATGTGACCTTATGGATGGAGCCACAAGACACATTTGATTCATACGTATAGAAACCCACTTCCGGTCCCAGTCGAATAGGAATTTGTAAAGAAATATTTTGATATGCGAATATAGAGGCCCAGTCAAATACACCCAATGTATATACTTTAAAATAAAAGTTACACTACGGTCAAGTAGATTATAACAATCAACCTAATCTGTTTATTTAGAAACTATAGCAGCGACTGAAAACCATTGGATTATGCAACTTTAATTTGGCAATTGTTTGTAGATTATCAGCTAATAATAGGTTAAGTTAATCAGCTGATTAGGCTAAGTGACAATGGATTTGACGCCTCGACGTAAATACAGCATTTATTGCTGACGGTGTAAAATTATCTGTTTGTTTGTTGTTTTATGTCCTAGCAACATCTAAGGTCATATCAGGACATCACTCGCTCATCCCGTCCTGATATGACCTTATATGTTGCCAGGACATAAACCTCCAACAACCAACCAATCACTCACTCACTTACTCACTCACTCACTCACTTACTCATCAGGCTAGACTAAAAACTCAATTTGTATAATTACTCATGCATAATTCAGAATCTAGATTCTCAATAATCAATTCGCTCCGACCATGCAGGAGTTGCCTGGCCATATTCGACAACTGTAGACGACATGCTCAAAGGGCTCAGGTCACAGTCCGAAGACGACACCCTCAGGTGACTCTGTAATGGTGAAGCGATTTGATTCTCATTTTACCACTATGTACAAATCAGAATTAGTGAGAATATTGCATTGTTCCTGTAACCAATGATGCCAACCAATCAGATTGTGTGTTATAAAAATAGCCGGACTGAGTTTTCTCATTAAGGCATTGCTACGAGGTCTTAATCCACTAGACCTAATTCCTGGTGAAACCAATGACTTATAAAATTGATACTTGTCGCTTCCTAGCCAGGCACTCGGCATTAATAGGATAAGATAGGACAAGGACTGGTTAGCTCTGTGTCAGGATAATGTGACTGAGTGGGCTATCAGGTCATTGTGCCAGCAGCCTGATTTCCCAGTGGGGCAGCACTATAAAGTCACCATGAGTACGCACTGTCAAAAGTCGGTGCCCTTCCTGATATGACCTTAGATGTTGTCAGGATGTAAAACTCCCAACAACAAACCAACTAACCTGCTGGAACCAACATTGATAAAGCTCCATTTTCTGTTCGTAGGGGCCATGACCGGTCCATGTCTGGTGAGCGACGAAGTGGAGGCGAAGGGCGGTTCAGCCAGCGGGGCGGCCGAGGGCGGGGAGGAGCCGGTCGGGGCCAGCGTGACCGCGACATGGACAGAGGGTAAGTCAAGCCAACCGATGACCGGTCAGGTGACGAGAGACACCACCAATGCCAGGCTTCTCAGCCACATTTGTTTGAAAAAAAAAAATTCTTTTCCTTAGCTTTTTGATTGCCTTTCTGCTGTGATAGGCAGTTTATATACAAGTCTTTGAATGCTCTCATCGTGTTCATTCTCATCATCAAATGGCCTCTGAATGTCGAACATGACACTTGTTGAAAATCTACCGCTGTTCTGTTGATGGAGCGCTGTCATTCAACTTCAGTGTGACAACAAGTAGAGTTTAAACCTGACTTCCAGAAATTTTCCTGTGATTCCCTGACAAAAAGCTTGTTTTATGTAACGATGCCTCTAGAGCGCTTTGATTTTCGTATCATTGACTATTGGACGTCAATCATATGGTCATTCTGACATATTTATTTGGAATAAACCCGCTGCTGCCACATAGGCTACCCTTTCTGACAAGCAGCAAGGGGTCTTTTATATGCACTTTCCCACAGCCAGGAGAGCACATACCATGGCCTTTGATGAACCAGTTGTGGATCACTGGTTTCTGTTCCCTGACAGTGCTAACCGTATTGGAGAATATCCGCTTCGGAAATTCACCTGTGGTTCTGCTAGAACCCGCTAGGTGGTATCAAGGTCTCGGCTTGATTTCCACGTTTTTTGCTGGAGACCACTTTCATCCCTGCATTTAGTATCTAGAAATTGGACGCAAAACTGTTCGAGCTTGCTATTGGTTCAAAAAGCTTTGATTTTTTTTTTTTGTGATGGGTGTATTTATGCTTCACATAACGGTTAATCTTGCGCTTGATCTACCTTTTTTTGTGATGGGTGTATTTATGCTTCACATAACGGTTAATCTTGCACTTGATCTACCTTTTGAGACAACAGAAAGCTTAAATTATTTCTTCAATTTATGTTCATAGATTGATTAATTGGGGTTTTGCAGATATCTGCAGGTGTAACAATTTTGTCAGGAGTATCTTTTGTTTGCCTCAGCTCTCCAGGTAAATCCTTTAATAATATGAGATTATCTCACTCTAAACAGACCTGGTATAGGCCGCTGAGACTGGAACTATACTCCGACAAATGCTCGCCAAACACCTTTTCAGTTTGTGTAACTGAATATGTGGAGGGAGAGTACAACAATGGCTAGGATTCCCGGTGTTCCCTTGTCTGTGGGGAATCCCACCCATGACATCATTCATATATTACATTCGGAGTTTGTTTGTCATCTCAGTGGACTATTTTGGGCAAGTTTGATGCGTCCTGTTAGCACTATTAGCACTGAACTTACTACATGCGACAGTAACATTATTTCATCTCCTTCAGATTCATGCCACCCCCCATCAGCAACTTCCGCCGCGACCGGGGAGGGCGCCACCAGCGCTCCTTCACTAAGTAGCCATTGCCATGGAGACCCATCACTCACAGACGCGTGTTAGATGTCGCCACAGAAGAGCATCAAAACACACAACACAACACAACACAACCTTGGAAGGTCGCAGCTCAAACCCTGTTTGAGGCCAAGAAGACATTCTGCGACTCATATGCTTTTTGAATGAAAGCGTTCTGAGCCAAACACACAAATGCGAATGATGTATGAAGCGCGATGAATTCCCCACAAGTATATATGTATATCTGTGTAAATGTATGCGCACATTAATATTGACCTATGGGTCTGAGAGCAGGAGGCAACGACTGACAGTGACAGTTTTGTGGGGCGTCAGTGTTACCCGCATAGGCCTGGAGTCTTGGACGTGTAGGTCTATCGGTGCCTACAGTGAGGCCTGGTGTATGCTTAACAGAATGCCTTGAGGCAAAGACTGCATTTACTGAAACTACATGAGCATGTAAAGTCACATGACCTACGGGCAGGTGGCAGTGAATAAAGTACAATCACTCTTAGATGCTGCGTTATAGTAGTAATGTAAATTTAACAGAGGGCCGTCGCGAGAAGGAGCCATTCTGAGGTGCTATGCAATTAAACTATGATATGACATTTACAACTAGGTTGAAATAGGAGAGAAATTTCATTTACCATAAAAAGCTACGTTAAACAAGTCTGGGGGTCAGATTAAAATTTGTCAAGAGATGCTACTTTTCTAACATCTTCTGGCAAGCATATTGCCAGTCGCGCAGACATTGCGACTGAATGATGGTCATTTCTCGACACCGTTTCAGAAGAATCAGCGACATCCATTTTTTTTCCTGCTTATCTCTTTTTGTAGCGGTTGCGGTTTTACAAGCATCACCCTTTCCAGATACATTGTTGTTTGTGTTTGCATATGGTTGTGGAGTACTTCTGATGGTTGCCGTTCAATTTATTTATATTTAGAAAGAAGGTAAAAGGAAAAGAAAGGCGAATTGGGGTGAAGGAGAAGAACATCTAGTAACTGCTCTGGGTAATACTTCAGTTTATGCAATTCACAACTTTTCTGAATAACAAAAATAATGTTCTTAAATAGACACACCACCTGCATAAACCTGGAGCGCATTGTCAATGAGTTAAGAAGTAACATGGTAAATTGCTTCATTAACTACCTGAATACTGTAGATAACGCGGTCTCTATGGTGGTGAATATTACAATGCGCAGTCCAATAAAACTGATATCAGACTAACCCGTATGATATCCTCCATTGCTTTTCGGTTATTAAAATTCATATGAATTTTAACTTGTACTTCTCAAAATGATGATGTCATTTAATAAACGCTTTTCCATCATACTATGGGGTTTGAATCCCTCGAGCCTCAAGCCTCATATAAAGTAATAACTGCTTAATATAGAGCTCTGAGGTCAGTATTGAGTGAGGTGAAATGAAGGCGCATTTAGATTGCAGAGCCCTATGTGCCCCAGACTCTGTATTGAGGCAATAAAGCGGTTATTAAATTATTAGCTTTCAAACTTGATGTACTTTAACTGGAAGCTGAAATTTCAATGAATTTGAACAAAGCCGGACAGAAAACTGATATTGGAGTGGCATTGGTCTGATATCGGTTATATCAGACTGCACAGGTTGTATGGTATATCACCATAAAGAACAGTTATCAACACGGTTTAGACTTTTTATAAAGTTGTTATATAGTTCAGCGCATACATAAGTGTGTATCGTAACAAGAATTATTTACACGCAAGACTTGAAAAGTGGTGAATGGAGACCAAATGTAATCATCAAAGGGGTCTGCTTGGAGAGTGAGCACCTAGAAGTCACCAAACTGCTCTGCTTGGAGAGTCAGCACCTGGCTTTCATCAAACCACTGCTTGGAGAGTATGCACATGGTTTTCATCATACCGCTCGGCTTGGAGAGTGAGCACCCAACTTTCATCAAACCACTCTGCTTGGAGAGTGAGCACCCGGCTTTCATCAATCTTCTCTGCTTGGGGAGTACACACTTTGTTTTCATCGAACGACTGTGTTTGGAGAGTGAGCACCTGGCTTTCATCAAACCTCTCTGCTTGGGGAGTACACGCTTTGTTTTCATCGAACCACTCTGCTTGGAGAGTATTCAACACTTATCAAACTGCTCTCCTTGGAGAGTGGGGCAGACCTTTCATTCGGGATGTGCCCTATGTAAAGGGGACAAAAATAACCACAGCTTAGTTATCAACAAATCGGGTGATCTTATCTTATAGAAAGGTCAGATGAGGCAACGTGTGGAGAGGGTGATTGGAAGGGGGTGTAGGGGTGGGGTGGGGGTGGGGGGTGATTGGAAGGGTAAGGAGATGGTGTGGTGCCGGGGGCCATGTTGAAAAGTAGAGGAGGGGAGAGGCTTGTTTGTTTTTTGATGTTTTACATCCTAGAAACAACTATGGTCTTATCAGGATGGGTACCAATTTGTGTCAATGCACACTCATAGCAACTTTATAGTGCTGCCCCACTGGAAGACCTAGGGCCGTATGCACCAATCAGAGTTAGGGCCTTAACTGCGGTTTGACTATCTCCACAGGGCTAGCTGTGGAAAATCCGTATGCATCAATCGGTGCCAGCGCTAACCGCCGACCGTAGCCTAGGCTAAGCTAAACCATTATCAAATCGGGTTTAACTACTAGCCGGGGCGGTTAGTGTGCGTGTATGGATGTAAATCTATTCAATGCTATCATATTTAACAGAGTTACATAGTCAAATAGTGAAATTTTATTAAATTAACCCTAAAATCGAAGCGAGATTAACGCTGCCGCAAAGGCGGCGATATTAATATTTTCGAATCGACGAATGTAAAGTAAACAAATCGCCGCCCCCGCAGCGACATCGATATCCATACTGTCCAATGTCAACTAAAAATGTCTGCCGCCGCCGCCGAATCGACGGCAATATATTACACCCAAATCTATTAAATGCTGTCATATTTAACAGAATTACATACGCAATAAGTGAAATCTTATCAATTTAACCCTAAATTTGAACCAATATTAACGGTCCCGCCGCATTGGCGGCGTTATTCATATTGTCGACTCGAGGGAATTCCCAAATCTATTAATAACTTCACGGTTAGCTATCCGCCCCGGCTAAAACATTGGTGCATACCACTTTACGTTTTTCGCAGACCCCCCGGTACCCGGTGCTAGCTGACCGGAGCTAGCGCCTAGCACCGGTTAAGCTTAGCACAACTTGGTGCATATGGCCCCAGGTTGCTGGCACCATTACTATATCACACTCAGTCACATTATCCTGATAAGGAGCTAACTAATCCTTGTCCATTCATATTAATGTCATTCATCAGGTTTGGCAAAATCCATCTTGCAAGGCACCGTGAAAGGCGAAGGAGACAACGCGGACAAAGGAAGAGGTGGGAACATAACATCAAGAACGCAGGCTTGGAGTTCAGCAAGTCCCAGAGGACAGTGGGAGAACAGTGAAAACCGGTTGCAAAGTCATCTGTAGTGCCCTATGACCCTCATGGTTAACGGATTGACGATGACGATGATTGCTGTCAGCTGATGTTTACCGAAATGGCGGCAGACTCCAAACCCACTAGCGAGCCGTACCTGAGAACCAGGCTACTGGGTGAACCCTCTGTTATTGGCATCAACTGTTAAGAGGAACATTCCACTGCTGTACAAAACAAAGCGCAAGGTGTTCACTGCCTCCTTTCACTCTGCTGTTCCTGCCGGCTTCCTGTGGGCGGTAGTGCCCGTCGGGGAGGTGGCAAGTCGTCCAGACTCCTGAAGGGTGTCAGTGTGCCTGGAAATGCTTTGATGCTGATCATTTAGGTTTTGATGCTAATTGAGGAAATGCTTGTAGCTGTAGCTGATCAGCTTTAGAAATTATTACTAAAACAAAATTTTAATCAAATTGGATTAGTGCTGCCCAGCGGTGAAAACTAAGCGTTGGCATACTTAATAGTTATTAGCAGGATAAATAAAATCACTTAAAAAGAAGCTGGATGGGAAACTGGGAGAGAGGCTGTGTGTGTGTGGGGGGGGGGGGGGGGGCTGAGTGTAGGAGGGGGTAGCGAGCAGGCAGTGTGCGCGTAGGGGGTGAATGGGTGCGTAAAAAGTGGGGTGTGGCACACTGAGTTTGTTTGTTTATTGGGGTTTTACATCCTAGTAACATCTTTGGTCATATCATGGAGGGTACTGCTTGTGAGTGTACGCACTCATGGCGACTTTATACTACTGCCCCACTGGGAAACCAGGCCGCTGCCACTATGACCCGATATCACATTATCCCGATACCTAGCTAACCAGTCCCTGCCCTATCCTAGTAATGCAGAATGCCAGGCTAGGTAGCAACAAGTATCAATTTTGTAAGTCATTGGTTTGACTCGGCTGCCATTCGAACTCCCGACCTTCCTTACGGGAGGCCTGCACTCTACCGATTTGGCCACTGCGTCCGGTCAGGCACACTGAGTATCACATGGCTGTTCTTAGCAGTTCAAAGTACAATGTAGTTGATATATAGCAATTAGAATTAGTCATCTAAAGAATCCATGCCAACATGAGGTGAGCACATCTTTAAAGGTATAGAAACGAGCATCTGTGTAAGCAGGCGTGTGAGAGAAATCTGGAAGCTGAATAGCGGGGGGGGGGGGGGGGGGCAATGGTGTGTGTGTGGTGGTGTGTGTGTGGTAGGTGTGTGTTTGGTAAGTGAGGATAGGTGTGAATGTAGGTATGAGTGGTGTGTGTAGGTGAGTGGTGTGGAGAGGTGGGTGAGTGTGTGTGGAGAGGTGGGTGAGTGTGTGTGTGGAGAGGTGGGTGAGTGTGTGTGTGTGGAGATGTGGGTGATTTAGTGTGGAGAGGTGGGTGAGTGTGTGTGTGGAGGTGGGTGAGTGTGTGTGTGGAGAGGTGGGTGAGTGTGTGTGGAGAGGTGTGTGAGTGTGTGGAGAGGTGGGTGAGTGTGTGTGGAGAGGTGGGTGAGTGTGTGTGGAGAGGTGGGTGAGTGTGTGTGGAGAGGTGGGTGAGTGTGTGTGGAGAGGTGGGTGAGTGTGTGTGGAGATGTGGGTGATTTAGTGTGGAGAGGTGGGTGAGTGTGTGTGTGGAGAGGTGGGTGTGTGTGGAGAGGTGGGTGAGTGTGTGGAGAGGTGGGTGAGTGTGTGGAGATGTGGGTGAGTGTGTGTGGAGATGTGGGTGAGTGTGTGTGGAGATGTGGGTGATTTAGTGTGGAGAGGTGGGTGAGTGTGTGTGTGGAGAGGTGGGTGAGTGTGTGTGGAGAGGTGGGTGAGTGTGTGTGGAGATGTGGGTGATTTAGTGTGGATAGGTGGGTGAGTGTGTGTGTGGAGAGGTGGGTGAGTGTGTGTGGAGAGGTGGGTGATTTAGTGTGGATAGGTGGGTGAGTGTGTGTGTGGAGATGTGGGTGAGTGTGTGTGGAGAGGTGGGTGAGTGTGTGGAGAGGTGGGTGAGTGTGTGTGGAGAGGTGGGTGAGTGTGTGTGGAGATGTGGGTGAGTGTGTGTGGAGATGTGGGTGATTTAGTGTGGATAGGTGGGTGAGTGTGTGTGTGGAGGTGGGTGAGTGTGTGTGTGGAGAGGTGGGTGAGTGGTGTGGAGAGGTGGGTGAGTGTGTGTGGAGAGGTGGGTGAGTGTGTGTGGAGAGGTGGGTGAGTGTGTGTGGAGAGGTGGGTGAGTGTGTGTGTGGGAGGTGGGTGGAGTGGTGTGTGGAGAGGTGGGTGAGTGTGTGTGGAGAGGTGGGTGAGTGTGTGTGGGGAGGTGGGTGAGTTAGTGTGGGAGGTGGGTGAGTGTGTGTGTGGAGGGGGTGGGTGTGTGTGGAGAGGTGGGTGAGTGGTGTGGAGAGGTGGGTGAGTGTGTGGAGATGTGGGTGAGTGTGTGTGGAGATGGTGGGTGAGTGTGTGTGGAGATGTGGGTGATTTAGTGTGGAGGGGTGGGGGAGTGTGGGTGGGAGGTGGGGGAGGTGTGTGGGAGGGGGGGTGGGGTGGGTGGGGGTGGGTGTGTGTGGAGAGGTGGGTGAGTGGGTGTGGGAGAGGTGGGTGAGTGTGGTGTGGAGAGGTGGGGTGATGTAGTGGGAGAGGTGGGTGAGTGTGTGTGGGAGGTGGGTGAGTGGTGTGTGGAGAGGTGGGTGAGTGTGTGTGGAGAGGTGGGTGAGTGTGGTGGAGAGGTGGGTGAGTGTGTGTGGAGATGTGGGTGAGGGTGTGTGGAGATGTGGGTGATTTAGTGTGGAGAGGTGGGTGAGTGTGGTGTGTGGGAGGTGGGTGAGGGTGTGTGGGAGAGGTGGGTGAGTGGGTGTGGAGAGGTGGGTGAGTGTGTGGGAGAGGTGGGTGAGTGTGTGTGGAGAGGTGGGTGAGTGTGTGGGGATGGGGGTGAGTGTGTGTGGAGATGTGGGTGATTTAGTGTGGAGAGGTGGGTGAGTGTGTGTGTGGAGAGGTGGGTGAGTGTGTGTGGAGAGGTGGGTGAGTGTGTGTGGAGATGTGGGTGATTTAGTGTGGATAGGTGGGTGAGTGTGTGTGTGGAGAGGTGGGTGAGTGTGTGTGGAGAGGTGGGTGATTTAGTGTGGATAGGTGGGTGAGTGTGTGTGTGGAGATGTGGGTGAGTGTGTGTGGAGAGGTGGGTGAGTGTGTGTGGAGAGGTGGGTGAGTGTGTGTGGAGAGGTGGGTGAGTGTGTGTGGAGATGTGGGTGAGTGTGTGTGGAGATGTGGGTGATTTAGTGTGGATAGGTGGGTGAGTGTGTGTGTGGAGGTGGGTGAGTGTGTGTGTGGAGAGGTGGGTGAGTGGTGTGGAGAGGTGGGTGAGTGGTGTGGGGTGGTGGGAGGGTGGGTGAGTGGGTGTGGAGAGGTGGGTGAGTGGTGGGTGGAGAGGTGGGTGAGTGTGTGTGGAGAGGTGGGTGAGTGTGTGTGGAGAGGTGGGTGAGTGTGTGTGGAGGGGTGGGTGGGTGTGTAGTGTGGGAGAGGTGGGTGAGTGTGTGTGTGGGAGGTGGGTGGGTGTGTGTGGAGAGGTGGGTGAGTGGTGTGGAGAGGTGGGTGAGTGTGTGTGGAGAGGTGGGTGAGTGTGGGGGATGTGGGGGGTGTGTGTGGAGAGGTGGGTGAGTGTGGAGATGTGGGTGAGTGTGTGTGGAGAGGTGGGTGAGTGTGTGTGTGTGCAGAGGTTGGTGAGTGTGTGGAGAGGTGGGTGAGTGTGGAGAGGTGGGTGAGTGTGTGTGTGGAGAGGTGGGTGAGTGTGTGTGTGGAGAGGTGGGTGAGTGTGGTGTGGAGAGGTGGGTGATGTGGGTGGATGGTGGGTGAGTGTGGGTGGGAGAGGTGGGTGAGTGGGTGTGGAGAGGTGGGTGAGTGTGTGTGGGTGGGTGGGGAGGTGGGGTGGGTGGGGGTGGGGAGTGGTGGGTGGGAGTGTGGGTGAGTGGGATGGGGGTGAGTGTGTGGGTGGAGGGTGGGTGGTGTGTGTGTGGAGAGGTGGGTGAGTGGTGTGGAGAGGTGGGTGAGGTGGTGGGAGGGGGTGGTGTGTGGGGAGGTGGGTGAGGTGGGTGGTGGTGGGGAGGGGTGGGTGGGGGTGGGTGTGGGAGAGGTGGGTGTGTGTGAGTGGAGAGGTGGGTGAGTGTGGAGAGGTGGATGTGTGAGTGTGGAGAGGTGGGTGGAGTGGGAGGGGGTGTGGGAGGGAGGGTGGTGTGGGTGGAGAGGTGGGTGGGAGGTGGTGGGGAGGTGGGTGAGTGGTGGGAGGGTGGGTGAGTGTGGGAGGGGGTGGGTGGTGTGGGGGTGGTGAGGGGGGTGGGAGAGGTGGGGTGAGGGGTGTGGGAGGGGAGTGGGGTGGGAGGGGGGGGGGGGGGGATGTGGGGTGGGTGTGGGGGGGGGGGGGGGGGTGGGAGGGGGTGGATGGGAGGGTGGGTGGGTGGGGGTGGGGGGGGTGGGGTGGAGGGTGGGTGGGGTGAGGGGGGTGGTGGGAGTGTGGGGTGGGGGGGGGGTGGGTGGGGAGAGGGTGGGGGGAGTGGGGGGGGGGGTGGGGTGGGGGGTGGGGGAGGTGGGGGGGGGGGGTGGGGGTGGAGAGGGTGGGGGGTGGGGAGGTGGGTGGGGTGGGTGGGGGTGGGTGGGGGGGGGAGTGTGGAAGGGTGGGGGGGGGTGGGTGGGAGAGGGTGGGGGGTGGGTGGGGGGAGTGAAGGGGTGGGGGAGGGGTGGGGGGTGGGTGGGTGGAGGGGAGGGGTGGGGGAGGTGGGGTGGAGGGGGGGGGGGGGGTGGGGGGAGGGGTGGGGGGTGGGGAGTGGGGGGGGAGGTGGGGAGGAGTAAGGGGGGGGGTGTGAGGAGGGGTGTGGAGTAGGGGTGGGAGGGTGGGGGAGATGGGGGAGGGGGTGGGGGGTGGAGGGTGTGGGGGGGGGGGGGAGGAGTGGGAGTGGGGGGTGGGGGGAGGAGGGGTAGGGTGGGAGTGTTGGGTGGGGGAGGTGGGGTGTGGGTGGGGGTGGGGGGGTGTAAGCAGTAGAGGGTGGGGGAGATGTAGGGAGTGGGGGGTGGGGGGAGGTAGGGTGGGGGGGGTGTAAGGGGTGGGGGGAGATGTGAGCGGTGGGGGGTGGTGGAGAGGTGAGGGGTGGGGGAGGGGGTGGGACGGTGAAGGGGGTGGGGAGGGTAGCGGTAAGGGGGGGGGGAGAGGTAAGGGGTGGGGGGGGATGTAAGCGTAGGGTGGGGGGATGGTAAAGGGTGGGGGGAGGTGGAGGGTGGTGAGGGGTGGGGGGGGTGGGTGGGGGGGATGTAGAGGGTGGGGGAGAGGTAGAGCAGTGAAGGGGTGGTGGAGATGTAAAGGGTGGGGGGGGTGTAAGAGTAGAGGGTGGGGGGGATGGTAGAGAGTAAAGGGTGGGGGAGATGTAAAGGGTGGGGGAGTGTAAGGGGTGGGGGGATGTAAGCAGTAGAGGGTGGGGGAGATGTAAGAGTAAAGGGTGGGGGAGATGTAAACAGTAAAGGGTGGTGGAGATGTAAAGGGTGGGGGAGATGTAAAGGGGTGGGGGGTGTAGCGTAAAGGGGTGGGGGAGATGTAAGCAGTAAAGGGTGGTGGAGATGTAAAGGGTGGGGGAGATGTAAACAGTAAAGGGTGGTGGAGATGTAAGCAGTAAAGGGTGGGGGAGATGTAAGGGGGTGGAGGGTGGTGGAGAGTAAAGGGTGGGGGAGTAGGTAAAGGGTGGGGGAGATGTAAAGAGTAAAGGGTGGGGGGAGTGTAGAGGGTGGGGGGGTGTGAACAGTAAAGGGTGGGGGAGATGTAAAGGGTGGGGGAGATGTAAACAGTAAAGGGTGGGGGAGATGTAAAGGGTGGGGGAGATGTAAACAGTAAAGGGTGGGGGAGATGTAAACAGTAAAGGGTGGGGGAGATGTAAACAGTAAAGGGTGGGGGAGATGTAAACAGTAAAGAGTAGTGGAGATGTAAAGGGTGGGGGAGATGTAAACAGTAGGGGGTGGGGGGTGCAGATGGGAGAGATATGGGGGATGTGCGATGAGTGGGGGGTGGGGAGAGATGAGGGGTGGGGTGGGAGAGGTGCGATGAGGAGGTGATGGGGCAGGGGAGGTGGGGAAGATGAGGGGGTGGGGGAGGTGAGATGTGGGAGAGGTAAGGGGAGGGGTGGCAATAAGGGGGATGGGTGAGAAAGGTGAGATGAAGGGAGGGGTGGGGGAAATGAGGGGGAGAGGTGGGAAGGTGAGATGGGGAGGGGGGAGAGGAGGGGAGTGGTGAGGATGATGGGGAGGGGTCGGGGAGGTGCGTTGGGAGGAGAGGTGATGGGGGAGAGGTCAGCGGTGTTGGAGGGGAGGGTGGAGTTGAGGGGGGGTGGGGAGGGGTGGGGTGGGAGAGTGAGGGGGAGTGGGGGATGGGGGGGGGGAGGGGGAGTGGAGGGATGGGGTGGGGGAGGTGGGGGGGGTAGGGGTGGGGAGGGAGTGGGGGAGTGGGGGGGGGATGGGGGGGGGGAGGGGAGGGAAGTGGAGGGATGGGGTGGGAGAGGAGGGAAGTGGAGGGATGGGGTGGGAGAGGGGGAGGTGGAGGGGGGGGGGGGGGGTGGGAGGGGGGGGGGGGGGGAGGGGGAGGGGGATGTGCGTTGAGGGGGAGTAGAGGGATGGGGTGAGGGGAGTGGATGGATGGGGTGAGGGGAGTGGATGGATGGGGTGGGAGAGGTGAGGTGGAGGGATGGGGTGGGAGAGGTGAGGGGGAGGGCGAGGATGGGGTGGGAGAGGTGAGGGGAGTGGAAGGATTAGATCAGAAATAGATGGCGGCAAACTGAGATCAAATTACGGGCGGTCCGCCCACATAACGTGCGGCTGCGCATGCGTCGCTGGAATGTTACCCACAAGGCACTACCAGTACCACCACCCCAGCCACCCGCCGCTTCCGGAATGAAGCGGCCCGCGCCGACTGGTGCCACAGCTGCTCACCAGACGGCGCCACCAGCGGCGGCCGCCCGGCGCCTGTTTGCCGGTCTCACAGTTTGAAAGGATGCCGGTTTAAAACGGGGCTTTTCACAATGCGCATGTGCATACATTTCTCCCTGATTGAGATTGTACCCATGTTTAATAACTTGTTAATTGCTTCTTAACTTGTTAGTGTAGTGGATAATATATACTACCAAGCATAAAATATTCTCTACAATGATTCCTGAAGGAATCCTTGCTTGTCTCGCCCTACATTTCCAGAGAACTCTTCCACAGACAGAATCAAGCCAGAAATTCAGAAAAGATGCCATTCGACATTGACGCATGCACATTACGAAAAGCCCCGTTTTAAACTGGGTCCCCTTTCAAACTGTGATACCTGCACCACCACCACGGTCAGCATCCTGCTGGTCGCGAACCCCAACACCGCTCCCCGCTTCCACCCTAGAGAATCTGTGCACACAGAGGACATGCGGTAATGTGGGCGTCCCGGGCGGCGCTACTGCAGCGCCACCACACAATGGCAACGTGCGATCCGCAACTAGACCATTCCGCCATAAAATAAAATAACCAAAACTTGTCCTCATGCAACTTTCAACCAACCAGATGAGCTTTAACAATAAGTCTGTCATGTGTGCCACCACGCAGCTAGCATTAGAATGTGTACGGACATTGTCGCCGACTGTTCGGCGGGCATTAATAGTTTATTTTCGCGTGGGGGAATCAAGAGGGCAGCGGCGCGCGAGGGGTTCTGCAGGACTGCAGGTACTGGAGCATCAACACTCGGCCTGTCGTACTAACAGTTCGCCTCATCCACACCACCAAAACAGGAACCGGAAGTCTGCTTTGTTACATCCGTTGATTAAAGTTGCGCAGTCCGATGGTTTTGAGTTTCTGTCATTTTTATGAAATAAATCTATTAGTTTGATCATTATAATCTACCTTATTTTAGTTTGAAGTAACTTTGATTTTAATTGGCTAACTTTTTGAGATATTTGAAATGCAAACAATTAATTTTGGCAAGCACATCAACACTCTGACACCATAGGTTTCAGCAGTATCAGGTTCTATTGATTTGATTCAGTATCCCCTTCTATGTGGTGACAAATGCTTAATAATAAATGCACCAGTATCTAAATTAGATACGCAGGATCAAATCTTGATTTGTTGGCCCTGCGCCAACAGTTCTACACTGCAGACAGTATGCATGACCTTTTTACAAAGGTAAAACAGGAAAACATTTTAGCCTTTTTTGAGGGCAGCTGGACTGTACCACCTCATATAGTTTACTAAATAGATTCTATCAATTATTAATAAAACTTTTCTTTTTCTATGGGAATTTGGTTCCCTTGACCACAAATATATGATTGTGAGCTTTCTAATTTAATGAGTGTCTATTGGCACATAATTGATTGTCTGCTTTTACATGTAAAAGGGATGGTTTGAACAAAAATCAAACATTTCTCGCCGTGAATATGGCCTATGCTGCCAACACAGCGTAAAGCAACCACCAATCAATCAATCAAATCTAGATAATTGTTTTGGTTTTGAAAATTTGATGTTTTCATTTAACCATACAGCTTTAAAGCTGTGGAAATGTCAATCACGGACAATTGGTCTTCCTTATTCCACTGCTCCTTGCCCTATCCTAGTAATGCAGAGCGCCATGCTCAGTGGTGGATTAACTACCACCTGGGTGCCTAGCCTGAGCCTTAGTGTATTAAGCCAATTCAGCCTAATAGTTAAAGCTGCATAGTCCGATGAAAACATCAAATTTTCAAAACCAAAACAATTATCTGTTTGTTTGTTTGTTGTTGTTTTATGTCCTAGCAACATCTAAGGTCATATCAGGACGGGTACCGACTTGTGACAGTGCGCACTCATGGCGACTTTATAGTGCTGTCCCACTGGGAAACCAGGCCGCCGGCACCATGACCTGATATTCCACTCAGTCACATTATCCTGACACTGAGCACACCAGTCCTTGCCATATCCTAATAATGCCGAGCGCCTTTATAGGAAGCAACAAGTATCAATTTTAAAGTCATTGGTTTGACTCGACCGGGACTCGAACCCACGACCCCACGATCTACCAGCACAGGAGATGGACGCTCCAACCCACTCGGCCACCCCGTCTGGTGTAGATTTGATTCTACATATCTAACTTAGATAATGCTGCACTTATTAAACATTTGTTGCCACATAGATGGGAATACTGAGTTAAGTTAATAGAACCTGTTACTGCAGAAGCCTATGGTGTGGGAGTTTTTGGCAATTAATTTTGCATGTTTGCACTTCAAATATCTCAAAAGTTAACCATTTAAAGTAAAAGTTACTTCAAACTAAAGTAAGGTAGATTATAATGATCAACCTAACATATTTATCTCAGAAAATTACAGAAACTCAAAACAATCGGACTATGCAACTTTAAGCCACCACTGACCAGGCTAGGCAGTGACAATTATGCATCTTTTAAGACATTGGTTTAACTCTGCTAGCATTTGAACCCAGGGTTAGAATTTCATGAGCTGCGACACGAGAAATGGATGCTCAACTCATTCTACCATCCCGGCTGCTTATCCCTTATGTAGGTCAACTTAATAATTGAACATATTGTATATGCAATTTTGTTATATTTTTTGTAGGCCTACATTAATTGATTAAGCAAGAGAAATTTCAATCACAGGCAATTGGTCTTTCTTATTTCAATGCTCGTTGCCCTATTCTAATAATGCCAAATGCCAGGTTAGATAGCGATAAGTAGGCCTATTAATATTTAAGGTTTCGACCAGGGTTCGAAACCATGCAATTCAAATTCCACAAACTACTCAACCGGGAGGCATATGCTCAACTCATTTGGCCACTTTGGTGAAGATTATGTAAGCCTCATTTTCAAATGTGCTTGAATAAATAAAGTCTATTCACAACCATCCACCAACTTCACTACCACCACATACCGGGCGCGGCGGCCGATCGGTAGATCCTGAGTTTGGTTCCCTGTCGAGTCAAACCAACGACATACAAAGTTGATACTTGTCACTTCCCGGCCTGGCGCCCGGCATTAATAGGATAGGGCAAGGGCTGATTAGCTCAGTGTCAGGAAAATGGGACTGAGTGGGATATCGGGTCATGGTGCTGGTTTTCCCATGAGGCAGTACTATAAAGTCACTATGAGCGCACACTGTCACAAGTCGGTACCCATCTTGATATGACCTTAGATATTGCCAGGACATAAAACTCCAACAACCAACCACACACCACTACGACCCTACCACCTCTATCACGCTGATAATTACAATCACTACACTTCGATCGCGGCAGCACCACTGCCGCTGCCCCTATTATCGCCCACGTCGAAGTTCTGCGCCTGCTCGCGTGGAGGCGCTGTGCGGGGGGCGCTGGTGCGGGCGGGCGGCTAGTGGAGGCGGCATTGCCGGGCTGGTGATGGCGAGACGCGGTCAGTGCGCCTGCGCCGCCCCTCTCCCCGGGGCGGGGCCGGGACTGCTGGTACTACTGGTGGTAGCACGTCGTAAGTGTTACACGTCTGATACTCACACTCACCGAACTCACGTTAATCTCACCTGTAACTTGTGGTGTAAGCATTTAAAGTAGCATCTCTCTCCCTCTCTCTGACTCTCCCTCCCCATCTCTCTCTACCTCTCTCCCACCCCCTCTGCCTCCCTCACCCCCTGTTTCTATCCTCTCTTGCTACCTTTCCCTATCTCTCCCTGTCTCTCTGTCTCTGTATATATATATATATATATATATATATATATATATATATATATATATATATGTGTGTGTGTGTGATGATTGATTGATTGGTGGTTGCTTTACGCCGTCTCGGCAGGATAGGCAATTTTCACGGTGTATGTGATGCATAACCTATTATGTGAGTATAAAGATATGGAAGGGAATTGTTATTATCTTGTTACTAGCTTTAACCTGTGGCTGTGCTGTGCACATGTATAAAGCTAAGCTTCGCATCAATCAGTAGTTCAATACCTGGACCAATATTGTGTTGAACTGTCATTATATACTATATTCAGGGTCTCTGACTATATTCAGAGACTGCATATATCTACGTTCTTTGCTATATTCTGGACTTGTGCACAGTTCCGCTTCAATATACATCCGCCATCTGGTGGAACCCATCTGTACCATTATGCGGTGAACAATATTGGTGGCGCTATCTAATGACAGAGTTAACAACTCTCATGGTTACATGACTCAAAATGGATGCCACTCTGGCCGAAGTGATCAAAGTTAGTAAAAGAAAACATGCTATTAACAACCTATTAACAGAGAAGTAGTTATCAGAACCCTAAAACGTAACCACCATTCAGTATTGTGTACTTAAAGTAGACCACTCAATCACGAGAAAGGTTATTCTGAAAGTAAATTCCTCGGCTATGCCAATGTATACTTTCCACTTACGCCAGTATCCAAGTTAATGAGAAAGCTGACCAAACTGCGAAAGTGGCTGTGAAGAGTGTCCAAATAATAAGTTGAGTAACTTCATCATCATCATCATGCTGTCGGTCGCGATGCAACAAAGACTGCTTTCATTACTTGACTGTCGCTCTCCATTTAGCTCTCTGCTGTGAGCGTGATGTCCATGAGTTAATGTCTCTCAGCTTCAAGTTTCTCTTGATGGTATCCTTGAACAGGAGACGAGTGCGCCCTCTCTTTCTGTAACCAGAAGACAGTTGAAAGTAGAGGATCTGCTTTGGTAGCCTGTCTGATGACATCCTCATGAGGTGTCCAGTCCACCGGAGATTCTTTTTGATCAGAAGATCTTCCATAGAGGGCAGTCTTGTCCATTCGAGTATTTCCGTATTTGTCAATTTGTCCTTCAAGGTTAGCCTCATGATCGAATGCAGATGCCGCATCATGAAGGCATGCAGCTTTTTCACCTGTCGTCTGTTCACTGTCCATGTTCGAGTGGTTAGATTTCATGGCTTTGCGCCAACAATATTTTAATGTAAATAGCATCTGAGACCTCTTTACCAATGTTGGTTGGTTGGTCGGTTGGTTGTTGGAGTTTTACGTCCTAGCAACATCCAAGGTCATATCAGGACGGGTACCAACCTATGACAGTGCACACTCATGGTGACTTTATAGCACTGCCCCACTGGGAAATCAGGCTGCTGGCACCATGACCCGATATCCCACTCAGTCACATTATCCTGACACTGAGCTAACCAGTCCTTTCCCTATCCTATGAATGTAGAACGCCATGCTATGAAGTGACAAGTATCAATTTTAAAGTCATGGGTTTGACTCAACTGGGAACTGAACTCCCGACCTTCCTCATTAGAGGTTAGCGTTCTGCTGATTCGGCCACCGCGTCCGGTTTGCACCAAGAATGTTTTAATGTAAATAGTGTGTAAAGGCCCTGTCACACTACGACGTAATGATGTCAGCATAGGGACAATGTGAAAATAATTATATTACGTCAAAGTTCTCGATGTAGTATGCAAATTGTGGCACAAATTGGACGTCGATGCAGCGTAGTTGACGAGAGCGTAACATCGGTAAAGCATAGTGATAACGTCATTCAACGAGAGAGGACAACGTAATGACGCTCACAGAACATTATATACGTTATTCGATCACCAGAACTACGTTGCGTTATGTTACGTTATGTTACATACGTCATGAAACGGTGGCGAAATGCTAAAAGTACGTTGGACATACATTAGGCGTACATTATCATGACGTTGCCATCATGCGGCCTGGACGTTCCCACCGCCTTTAATGTGGGTCAACATCATGCAACGTAGTGCAACGTAGTGAGCAGCATTTGACTAATGTCCGTCTATCGTCATCGACATTCGCCTAACGCATACATAACGTAATCCCAACATAACGGCCTCACGTCGGCATTACGTCAAAAGTTTTGGACATGTTGAAAACCTTGACACGCCCCGACGTAACACGACATAATGTGACGTAGCTTGACATCAGTGTAACGTCATCATAACGCCATCATAACGTAACCCAACGTACCTCAACGTAATGATGAAAAGTCACCTATGCCAGGCTTACATGGGCTCTTACATCATAGTGTGACAGCCGTATCAGACCTCTTTGCAAATGTAAATGACACACATTTTTGAGTTCCTAAGAACAATTGATGGGTTCCGGCACATAAACATCCCAAATCCATTTGAGTTGTTTTCTATCATATATAATTTAAAATAACAATTTAAATCATGGTTTAGAACTCAGTGGAAATATAACAGATTTGTCTTAAAATAGGAACAAACTGAACAAAGGTTGATTCGTGTAATCACTATGCTATGTAAATTTGACATCATTTGTCCTGTGGCCATATGTAAAATGATTGCATGTATGTATACATATAGGGAAATATCTGATTCTTTGTAAAAAAAAAAAAAGAAACACACAAAAAACACACAAAAAACAATCAAATGCTGATTTGCTTTAACAATGTGTCTTGTATAATTATGGACATTAGAGCGATGAATGTCTCCTAAAATAGGGACAAATTGGGCAAAGGCTATTCATCGAGTCACTATTGTATAACTTTGACATCACTCGTTCTGTGGGCGTATG
Organism: Branchipolynoe longqiensis; assembly: GCA_030323885.1. Taxonomy (NCBI): domain Eukaryota; kingdom Metazoa; phylum Annelida; class Polychaeta; order Phyllodocida; family Polynoidae; genus Branchipolynoe; species Branchipolynoe longqiensis. Next base: position 6,631,205 of record CM059194.1, on the reverse strand, counting down.
TGTCTATGCATGTAGAATTCTTACATGTATGTACATACACATACAGGGACATATCTAATTCTAAGTAAAGATTTCAATTGCAGATTAGTTGTAATAATGTATTTTGCATAAGTATAAACTTTAATTTAACATAACATTCGTTGCTCAGCTGGAAGATTACCCCTTAGGTAAACCATAGTTACTTTACTTCATGTGACCAGACGGGATGGCCAAATGAGTTGAGCATCCGTCTCCCATTTTGGGAGATCGGAGGATTTGAAACCACATATTTGAACCCTGGGGCCAAATGTATGAGGGCGGGTTAGGGCTCGTAACCCACGCGTCGTGCGGATTTCCCGGGTTAGAGGCCAAAGTGTCAATGTATGTGCACGGGTTAGGCTACCGCCTCGAGGGTTAACGTCGCCATCACTAACCCCAAGTTGAGCCTGGGTTAACGTGCAGGTTAGGGACCGATTCGGGCCAAATCTATTCAATGCGACCATATTTAACAGAATTACATACTCAAATCGTGAAATTTCATTAAATTAACCTTAAATTCGAAGCGTTATTAAGGCTACCGCCGCATTGGCGGCGATATTAATAGTTATATTTTCGAATCGACGAAGGTACAGTAAACAAACCGCCGGCGCCGCCAGTATGGAACGCGACGTCGATGCGGCGGTTGCGGCGATTTGTTTACATTACATTCGTCGATTCGAAAATATAACTATTAATATCGCCGCCAATGCGGCGGTAGCCTTAATAACGCTTCGAATTTAGGGTTAATTTAATGAAATTTCACGATTTGAGTATGTAATTCTGTTAAATATGGTCGCATTGAATAGATTTGAGCCTAATATATGGCTACAAACGCAGAGGGATTTCCCAAATCTACAAATAACTGAAACGTTAGCTAACCTGCGCGCGCTTTGGACTAATACATCCCCCGTGACACATATATTAACGCCGACAATAGATACCCCGCCGGCCGCCCTTAACTCCGCAGCCGATAAATTGTGGCTCTTACATTTGGCCCCTGGTCTAGTCAAACCATTGACTTAACAATTGATACTTGTCGCTTCCTAGCAAGGTGCTCGGGATTATTAGGATAGGGCAAGGACTGGTTGGCTCAGTGTCAGGATAATGTGACTGAGTGGGATATCAGGTCATGGTGCCAGTGGGGAAGCACTATAAAGTCACCATGAGTGTGCACTGTCACAAGTTGGTACCTGACATGACCTTAGATGTTGCCAGGATGTAAAACTTCAACAACCAACCAACCTTACTACTACTAGTACATGTTTGTGGTGAACTAACTCAACTCAACGCCCCCCCCCCCCACCCCCACCCCCACCCCCACCCCCACCCCCACCCCCACCCCCACCCCCTGTACCTCCACCGCTGTCCCGGTCTACATCCGGGTTCTACTGCTGTGTAGCAGACGCAACGCAATCCTGGCGTGCCGGCCTTGTGGCCTAATGGATAAGGCGTCGGTTTCCGGAGCCGAAGATTGTGGGTTCGAGTCCCACCAAGGTCGCTTATTTTTTGTCCCTCCCCCCGATTCCGTTTCATATCGTTTTCTTTATTAATAGTTGAAACACTGCTTATTGTGGCTGCACGATATCGTAAACATAAGACATTTTCAAATTGATTTAGGATTCAAGGGAAAATAACCAAAGTGTGAGAGGCAGGTGTGTGTAAGAATGGGTTTAATTGTATGTACTCTTAGCGAATGGTAGACAGGAAGTGTGAACACTTATTTGTGGTGCAAGTGTGCACTCTTGGTGCAAGTGTGTGTGAGTATGTGTGTAGACTATATATATGTGTTCGTGGGTTTAATTATACTGTCCGAGTGTATTGTGTAGGCCTATGTGTGTAGACGATATATGTGTGTTCATGGGTTTAATTATACTTCTTTGTCCGAGTGTATTGTGAGTAGGCCTATGTGTGTAGACTATATATGTGTGTTTGTGGGTTTAATTATACTGTCCGAGTGTATTGTGTAGGCCTATGTGTGTAGACTATATATGTGTGTTCATGGGTTTAATTATACTTCTTTGTCCGAGTGTATTGTGAGTAGGCCTATGTGTGTAGACTATATATGTGTGTTTGTGGGTTTAATTATACTGTCCGAGTGTATTGTGTAGGCCTATGTGTGTAGACTATATATGTGTGTTCATGGGTTTAATTATACTGTCCGAGTGTATTGTGAGTAGGCCTATGTGTGTAGACTATATATGTGTGTTTGTGGGTTTAATTATACTGTCTGAGTGTATTGTGTAAGCCTATGTGTGTGCATGCGTGAATGCCTATATGTTTGTGTGTGTGCCTTTGTGCAAGTGGCCATCAGAGCTAATGGAATACTGGCCATCATCATTCGAAGATGTTGTGCCTTGCACGTCCACTTTTGGAATATGGAAATGTTGTGTGGTCACCACTCTACAGGAAGGATGCTGAGTCAATTGAGAAGATCCAAAGAAGGGCAACGAAGCTTGTACATGGATTCAATGAAACAACATATGCAGATCCCAAGCATGTACTACAGACGGGCCTGGGGGGATATGATTGATCGGACGCCGATTTGTGTGTGGTTGCGTGTCTTGTCTGTATATAATTTTATGCAATCTAGGTGTGATAATGCTGGGTTGGTTCCAGGAATGACAGTGACTCATCCTTGGTGGGACATGTCCCTAATACCCCAGTCACACGAGAGCCAGCGTTCGCCGCCATCCTCCTTATGCCCAAAAGGTCGCCAACCTCCCAGCGTCCCATTCGATACATTGATTCAATTACGTGGTCGGCGCCAGGGCGGCGCCATATCGGCGCCAGATCGGTGCCAGATCGGCACCAGATCGGTGCCAGATCGGCGCCAGATCGGTGCCAGATCGGTGCCAGGGCGGCGCCGGCCGGCGCCGGGCTGTCACCGCATCAGCGCCGGGGCGGCGCCATATCAGGGCTGGGGCGGCACCAGGGCAGCATCAGGGCGGTGCCAGGGTGGCGCCAGGGCGGCGCCAGGGCAGCGCCATAGTGCCTACCACCCGGTGAGCGCGGCATTGCATATTTTGGCGCCGCTAGGTCGGCGCCAGATTGGCGCCAACTGACCAACTCCTAGGTTGGCGACCTGGCAGCACCAGGGTGGCGCCAGGGCAGCGCCAGGTCGCCAACCACTGTTTAATGGCGCCGCCGGAACAGGACGCAAGGAGGTTGCACGTGCAGCAGCAGCAACCTCCTTGCGCCCAACATTTCCGAAATGGATGCCGGGAGGTTGGCAACCTCGCGGCGCCAGTGCGTAAGGAGGGAATAAGGAGGATGTTAGTAGGAAGTTTTGACGTGTCGAATCGATTGTAAGCAAACGCAGGCCTCGTGTGACTGGGGTATTACTAAGTACTGACTATAAGAAACAACCTGCCTCTTGCTTAGCACACCCATATATCGCTACACTATGTTTAATCAAACGTCTTTGTGAGATGGTGTGAGTATGGTCAGTGTGTGTGCTTAAGTGCACGTCTATGTGGGATTGTGTGTGAGTATGATCAGTGTGTGTGTGAAGATTTAGTGTAATACACTCTTAGTGGGTCGATAGGAGTATTTCTCCTCCACCCATTGGCACCGATCAGGGTGGAAATGAAAGGTCACACCCACCGCTCACACCCACAAATATATATAGACTGGACAGGGTGGTTGGAAGCGTAAGAACATGAGCAGGCTTCCCATACAGGAGGTCTGTCGAGTCAAATCAATGACTTACAAAATGGATACTTGTCACTCCCGAGCCTGGAGCTCGGCATTAACAGGATATGGCAAGGACTGGTTTGCTCAGTATCGTGATAATTTGATTGAATGCGATATTCGGTTATTGGGCTAGTGGCTTGGTATCTCAGTGGGGCAGCACTATAAAGTCAGAATTAGTGTGCACTGGCACAAGTTGGGACGTGTTCTGATGTCACATTAGATATTGCTAGGATGTAAGAACTCCAACGAACAATTAATCATTATTTATATATTTCAATACCTGAACGCAGGTTCTGTTGATTGTGAGTTCATCATTTCTGTAAACATCCTATACAGGCATTTAGCTTCCCAAATCAATAGTGCCTATTGAGCCTCGTCAGTACCTGCATGGGTATACAAGGTTGGTTTATTTGGGGTTTTATGTCCTAGTAACAACATCCAAGGTCATATCAATAGAGGTATCGACTTGTGACTGCACACTCATGGCGACTTTATATATAGTGCTGCCCCACTGGGAGACCAGGCCACCAGCACTACGACCCAATTTCCCACACAGTCACATTATCCTGACACTGAGCTAACGAGTCCTTACCCTATCCTAGTAATGACGAGTGCTAGGCTAAGTAACAACAAGTATTAATTTAGTCAATCATTGGTTTGATTCGGCTGGGATTCAAACTCCCGACCTTCCGCACAGGAAGTCTGTGTTCTTACCGATTCAGTCACTGTGTTTGGTTCGGAATTCAAGGTCCTGAAATCCTACCTACCAAATCAGTAGTGGATAGTTGAGTCTTTTCAGTACTTAGATGGGTGACCACCTGCGAATATGAGGTGTTGTAGACATCCTGATACTGGTTTATAGCCTCCCAAATCAGTCGTGGGTAAGTCATAGTTGAGCCTCGTCAATACTTAGATAGGTGATCACCTGCAACATGAAGTGCTGTAGACATCCTGATACCAGCTTTTTTTCTTTAAGATTTATACTGCCTATCATGGATAAGTCTGAATAGTCTTGTTTTCACCATTAGACAGTTGGTTGATGGAAAGCCCCAGCCTACACTTTTACCGACCCAAGGGAGTTTTAACCTCCCACACCACATAGACATGTTATGAAAGCAACTGGTCTTTGATGATGCTGTAAGTTATACAGAGCGGTGGAAATCCAAATTGGCAAAGGTCGCGGCATGGGGAATCGAACCACCAACCTTCAGATTTGGAGTCTGGCCTAAAAAAAGTCACACTCTAACCACTCCGCTTATAGCCTACCAAATCAATAGTAGATAAGTAATTGGTGAACCTCGTCAGTACTTGAATGGGTGACCACCTGGGAATACAAGGTCCTGTAGACAACCTGATAGAAACTTAGTCTACCAAGTAATGGCTTTTTTTTCTCTTTTTTTTTTTACGTCCTAGCAACATCTAAGGTCATATCAGGACATGTACCGACTTGTGACCGTGCACACTCTTTTCAACTTTATAGTGCTGCCCCACTGGGAAACCAGGCCGCCAGCACCATGACCCGATATCCCACTCAGTCACATTATCCTGACACTGAGCCAACCAGTCCTTGCCCTATCCTAATAATGCCGAGCGTCAGGCTAGGAAGCGAAAAATATCTATTTTTAAGTCATTAGTTTGACTCGACCAGGATTCAAACCCACAAACTCATGGGTTCGGACCTCCCGATCCCCCAAAACAGGAGGTGAACGCTCTACTCATTCGGCCACCCCGTCTAGTGCCAAGTAATTTCAGCAGCAATAACTAATGTTGTGGGTAGCAGCTCACTGTACAGCACATTCTGTGGAAAAGGTCTTATAAAGCATTTCCACCACCAATCCATCCTCTGATGTCAGTGTCAACAACTAATCTTGTAGATCTAGTAGCTCGCTGCGCATGCTCTATGGGAAATGTCTATTGTCATGTATCATTGAAGGTTGCGAGGCAGTGTTGTTTACATGCTTTATGATACACAGTGCGCAGTGCGCTGACGTGTGATCCAGAAGCCGTGGCCGTGTGCCTGCAGCCCCTGGACACGCTCACCAGGCAACACACAGCCGGCCTGCCCGCCTACACAGGCCGTACCCTGAGACAGGTGTGCACGTAAGTCTCACACACCTCACACACCACATAACACACCCGGCCTGCCCACCTACATGAGCCGTACCCTGAGACAGGTGTGCACATAAGTCTGACACACCTCACACACACACCACAAATGGCCTGCCTGCCCGCCTACATGGGCCGTGCCCTGAGACAGGTGTGCATGTAAGTCTGACACATCTCACACACACCACACACAGCCGGACTGCCCGCCTACATGGGCAATACCCTCAGACAAGTGTGCACATAAGTCACACACTCACACACCTCACCCGGCAGCGGCCTGCCGGCCTACACCGGTGTGGCGGTTTCAGCTCGTTCCCATGCTCAGCCGTGTCCCGTTGCTTCTGCGCATGCGTGGATTTCGCATCAACTCGGGTCACCCGAGCCACTTATTGGCGCATGCGCACATCCTACAAACTCGGGTCGAATAATCGAATACGCTTCTCCGCGCTCGGGTGGACAATTTTTTCTTCTTTTTTTAATAACCGATAAAACTACAGCAATAGGATTTAAAGTATTTTATGATGGCCTAGTTTACCTATATTTCCATTTAATTAATCTAAGTTATTCTTTTTTTGCACACGGCACGTGTATTTGTCGACTCCACTCGCCGTGTTCTATTTGAAATTCTGACGACTCAGATGACCCGAGTCGCCCGGGTAGTGTTAATCGATTACTGCCAATTCTGACGCATGCGCAGAAGCGAGGTACACGTCTGAGCACGGGAACACTCTGAAACCGCCAATATCCTGAAACAAGTGTGCATGTAGGTCACACACATCTCATACACACACACACATGGCCGGCTTACCCACCCACACAGGCCGTACCCTGAGACAAGTGTGCATGTAAGTCTCACAGACCTAACACAGCACAACAACACAGGCCGTACACTGTGACAGATGTGTCCGCAAGTCACACACGTGATCTCACACACCACACACACCTCACACGGCCCTCCTGACTGCCTACACATGCCGCACACTTAGACAGGTGTGCATGTAAGTCTCACTCGCCACAAACACCTCAACAAAGTTTCTATTCGTAAATGTTAAATTCTTTTCTAATATGAATGCTTTTTTAACTCCTGTGCTTTAAGATGTATATATATCGATGAAAGCATAAGCGTTTCAAAACTGAAATGCCTATACATTACAACGATCAACTTTTTTGTTGTTTTTGTCATGAATTTATTTACCCCGTTCATAATGGATAAGTGTGGGGAGCACTGCCACTAATTCAATTTGATTCAAATCTTTTGAATTTTGTTTTAGTAACTGTTTCTAAATTGCAAACAGTAAAAAAATCCAGTTTTGACTATACTTTGTGTTAGTCCATTTAAACATATGTATATATATATTTTTTCTAATGTATTTATCTCAGAAAATGTTAGAAACTCAAAACCACCAGACAATGCAACTTTAATTAATAAACATAAAGCATGTGAATGCTTTGTTTTTGGTTTGTTTGACATCTTAGCAACATCTAAGGTCATATCAGGACGGGTAACGACTTGTGACAGCGTGCACTCATGGCGACTTTATAGTGCTGCCCCACTGGGAGACCAGGCCACCAGCACCATGCCCTGATATTCCACTCAGTCAGATTATCCTGACATTGAGCCAACCAATCTTTACCCTATCCTAATAATGCCGAGCACCTGGCTAGAAAGCGACAAGTATCAACCTTTAAGTCATTGGTTTGACTCAACCAGGGTAGAAACTCACAAACCCATGGGTTCGGATCCCCCGATCTCCCAAAACAGGAGACGGATGCTCCACTCATTTGGCCATCCCGTCTGGTACAGGCGACTGTAACAAAAACAAATCAAATGAAAGGTCCCAAAACGGGGTTAAAACGAGGTTTTCGTTCCAGGTTGTTCCGCCAGATGGAGACGTGCCTCGGTCTGCTGGCGCCCCCTTGTGGCGAGTCGGACGAACAAGTCTACGCTGGTGTCCGGAAGGCCAGCAGCTTCCTGTGTGGCGAGGGTCTGCGCCGTACGTAGCTGCTTCCGGCAGGTCTGGCGCTGCCCACTTCCGGTACTGCGGTTAGGGTGACGGCACCAGCACTGCAGGGACCTGGGCCTGTATGCACCAATCGGTGATAGGCTTAGCCGGAGCTAAGGCACTAGCCGCGGATAGCTACCTCAGGGTAGCGGGGGGTTTGAGAAATGCATGAATCGGTATGCACCAATGTTTTAGCCGCTGCGGATAGCTAACCGTGGTTTATTTATAGATTTGGGACTTCCCTCTGTGTTTGTACCCATATATTAGGCTCAAATATATTAAATGCGATCATATTTAACAGAATTACATACGCAATAAGTGAAATTTCATCAATTTAACCCTAAATTCAAAGCGTTATTAAGGCTACCGCCGCATTGGCAGAGATATTAATAGTTATATTTTCGAATTGACGAACGTAAAGTAAACAAATCGCCGCAGCCGCGGTTTGTTTACTGTACGTTCGTCGATTCGAAAATATAACTATTAATATCGCCGCCAATGCGGCGGTAGCCTTAATAACGGTTCGAATTTAGGGTTAAATTGATCAAATTTCACTTATTGTGTATGTAATTCTGCTAAATATGATCGCATTGAATAGATTGACATCCATACACGCACACTAACCACCCCGGCTAGCAGTAAAACCTGATTTGAAAATGGTTTAGCTTAGCCTAGGCTATGGTCGGCGGTTAGCGCTGGCACCGATTGGTGCATACCGATTTCTCACATTTAACCATGTGGAGCTAGCCAAACCGCGGTTAAGGCCCTAACCCCGATTGGTGCATATGGCCCCTGGGGTTTAGTCCCCACTTTGACATGGTCTAATAAATTGACTTAGTAGTCCTTCTATGCATCAGTAAATGTTTAATGTGTGTCTCAGTATCTAGGTTGGATATGTAGGCAAGTCTATTGGTTTAGAGAATGGTATGCTTTCATTGGACTATGAAACTTTAATCAACAAATGTGAGAGAAAATAAATAAATAACTATTTAACAAAGTGTATGTGCGTTAAAGCTGTATAGTCCAATGAAATATCAAATTTTCAAAACCAAACCAATTATCTAGATTTGATTTTACATATCTAACTTAGGTACTGATGGACTTATTAAGCATTTGTTTCTGTGTATAAAACAATACTGAGTCAATTTAACAGAACCTGTTGCTGCAGAAGTCTATGGTGTCAAGCTTGCCAAAACTAATTTTCCATGTTTGCACTCAAAATATCTCAAAAGTTTACCATTTAAATAAAAGTAACCTTGAACTAATGTAAAGTAGATACTAGTGATCAATCTAATATATTTATCTCAGAAAAAATGCAGAAATTCAAAACCATCGGACTATTCAACTTTAAGCTGGAGAATCCATTGAAAAAAAGACAAATTAACCAATTAAAGATTTCCATTAATAAAAAGAAGCTTTAAAACATGTTAATTTGTGAATGGAGGAGGATTGAATCCTTTGAAATAAGTACAACATAACCAATTAAAGATTTCCTTTAACAAAAAGCTTTAATATATGTTAATTTGTGGATGGAGGAGGATTGAATCCTTTGAAATAAGCACAACATAACCAATTAAAGATTTCCTTTAACAAAAAGCTTTAATATATGTTAATTTGTGAATGGAGGAGGATTGAATCCTTTGAAATAAGCACAACATAACCAATTAAAGATTTCCTTTAACAAAAAGCTTTAATATATGTTAATTTGTGGTTGGAGGAGACTGAATCCTTTGAAATAAGCACAACATAACCAATTAAAGATTTCCTTTAACAAAAAGCTTTAATATATGTTAATTTGTGAATGGAGGAGGATTGAATCCTTTGAAATAAGTACAACATAACCAATTAAAGATTTCCTTTAACAAAAAGCTTTAATATATGTTAATTTGTGGATGGAGGAGGATTGAATCCTTTGAAATAAGCACAACATAACCAATTAAAGATTTCCTTTAACAAAAAGCTTTAATATATGTTAATTTGTGGTTGGAGGAGACTGAATCCTTTGAAATAAGCACAACATAACCAATTAAAGATTTCCTTTAACAAAAAGCTTTAATATATGTTAATTTGTGAATGGAGGAGGATTGAATCCTTTGAAATAAGTACAACATAACCAATTAAAGATTTCCTTTAACAAAAAGCTTTAATATATGTTAATTTGTGAATGGAGGAGGATTGAATCCTTTGAAATAAGTACAACATAACCAATTAAAGATTTCCTTTAACAAAAAGCTTTAATATATGTTAATTTGTGGATGGGGAAGGACTGAATCCTTTGAAATAAGCACAAAATAACCAATTAAAGATTTCCTTAAAAGAAAGCTTTAATATATGTTGATTTGTGGATGGGGGAGCCCCCCTCCCCCAACCCGCGATGACCTTCAGTCATGCTATTTCTCCCTATTTCCAATTTGTGTATTAGGGAGATCTCCCTACTCACTCTTATCATCTTAGCACCTCTGTAAACTCAACATGTGGTCGTCATAGCAACAGTGCTTCTCACTTTAACACAGAATACCGGAACCACAAGGTGTGCTTTGCAAAGGATGCGCTGGCAGCGGAGGGTCCTACATGCAACCTCACACAGAGCCTGGACCAGGCAGACCCCACCATGACACGCGCAAAGTCCTGCAAGTAGGTCAACACAGAGTTACTCCCACAGCACCGTCTCTGCATTAGAGAGAAAAAGTGTCGGAAGGGTGGATTATCGAAATAACCACATGGATTTGCAATCTAATGTGCGAAATATATATATGGCTCAAATACTTATCTATTTGTATATACCACTACTTTTAAAGTGAATAATTGATTAAATCATGTGGATTAATACATTTTAACAGTTTAATCGAGAGATTTCTGTGGCTACCAATACCCATCTTGTTCTTTTGGTTTTTATGCATTCTCTTAAAATTTCTCAACTCAAATTCAATATAGATAGCATTACACACTGGAACCAGCGACTCCACTATGTGATTTATAACAATTTTTGTTCAACGGATGGTTGGCTGTTTGAGTTTTATGTCCTGGCAACATCTAAGGTCACATCAGGACGGGGAACGACTTGTGACAGTGCACACTCATAGTGACTTTATAGTGCTGCCCCAGCTGGAGACCAGGCTGCAGCACCATGACTTGATATTCTACTCAATCACAGTATCCTGACACTGAGCCAGCCAACCAGTCCTTGACATATCCTAATAATGCCGGCTAGGAAGCAACTAGTATACATTTTTAAGTCATTGGTTTGACTCGACCAGAGTTCGAATCCCACGATCTACCAAAGCGGGAGACGGACGCTCAGATTTAGATTAGGGTTGTCATTCAGCCCTACTGTGGGTAGGAATAAAGCCCGGTACACACCTCCCGTATAAAACTTTAAAACATCCGTTTCGCGACTAAAGTTTGGGTTTTCCTCAGTTTCAGTCTTTAGGTGTGTGACCCCCTAACACACCTGAGTCTTCTGATTCCCGACTTAAAACTCAGTTTTAGGGCTTAAAGTGGACAGGTATAGGCTGCTGAAACAGGAACCGTATTCCGACAAATGCTCTCCAAGCACAACCTTGTTTAGTTTTTATGTTTATAGAACCAAATATGTGTGGGGAGAGTAGTGAACCCACTTCACCACCAGAAGTGGGTCAGTGCTGAGGTCAGGGTGGGGGGTCAGGGGGAGATCTGAGGCTGTGTTGTTTTGAAAATGGATGGGTGAGTGGAGAGAAGGGAGAGTAAAACTGGGGTATTTTCAATTTTCTTTAGAGTAGAAGGGGAAGGGAAGAGAGGGGAATGGAAGGGAGGGGAATGGAAGAGCGGGGATGCAAGTGGGGGGAACGGAAGAGGAGGAATTAAAAAGGGGGGAATCAGAGAGGAGGAATGGAATGGCGGGCATGCAAAAGGGGGGAATCCAAGAGGGGAATGGAAGAGGGGGAATGGAAGAGGGGGGAAAGGAAGAGGGGTGGATGGAAGAGGGGGGAAAGGAAGATGGGTGAATCGAAGAGGGGGGAATGGAAGAGGAGGGAATGGAAGAGTGGGGAATGGAAGAGGGGGAATGGAAGAGGGGGAAAGGAAGAGGGGTGAATGGAAGAGGGAGGAATGGAAGAGGAGGGAATGGAAGAGGGGGAATGCAATAGTGGGAATGGAAGAGGGGGGAATGGAAGAGGGGGAATGGAAGAGGAGGGAATCGAAGAGGAGGAAATGCCAGACGGGGAATGGAAGAGGGGGAATGGAAGAGGGGGGAATGGAAGAGGGGGGAATGGAAGAGGGGGAATGGAAGAGGGGGTAATGGAAGAGAGGAATGGAGCGGATAATGGAAGAGGGGAATGGAAGAGGGGTGTCATAGGAGGTGCCCCTGCTAGTGTAGTTCAGGCAAATGACACCAGGTGTGCGGAGACCAGTCGCTAAACGGACGGTATATGTGAGTGCCCCAGTCTTTAGCAGTCGGGATATGTGTATTGTCCCCCATTTTCAATTTTAGTCGGGAATCAGGTCGGGTCGGGTCGAGTCACATCGGACAGTGAGTTTTAGCACGTGAATCGTATACGGGAGGTGTGTACCAGGCTTCAATCTTTTATCTAGTCAACACAATTCTCACCCTCGATGTGTGTGCAGGTCGGAGGGAGGGTAGATCATTTATTCATCCTAATAAATCTTCCCCCCCCCCCTTTTTAATGAATGCCGAGACACCAGCTTCCGGACATGCTATAAATACACATAATTAAAAATGTAGGACTTAATAATGTGGAGTAATGGGGACCTTTCAGTTTACATAACTCTCTCGTCAGATGACGCAGCATGGCAGTATCTGTAATGTTTTTGTTGGCTAGAAGCAGTTCCTTCTACTATCAAGTGTGTGTAAATAAGAGGGGGTTGAGGTGTGTATGGTGGGTGTGTAGTGGGGTGTGGTGGAGGATTAGGGGTGTGGTGAGGATTTTGATGTGTGTGGTGGTGGGGGGGGGGGTATTTAGGAGTGTGGGGTGGTTCGGGTGTAGGTGTGTATGGTGGGGGTGTGGTGGGGGTGTATGTTTGTGTGGTGGAGGTGTAGGGGTGTGATGAGGATTTTAGTGTGTGTGCTGGGTGCGTGTGTGGATTTAGGGGGTGTGGTGGGGGAGTATGTGTGTGTGGTGGGTGTGTTGTGGAGGTGTAGGGGTGTGGTGAGGATTTTGGTGTGTGTATGTGGATTTAGGGGTGTGTGGTGGGGGTATATGGGTGTGTGGGTATGGTGGGGTGTATGGGTGTGGTAGGGGCTTAGGGATGTGGTGGGGGTGTAGGTGTATTTTGCAGAGTGGCACCTCACAATCTTTAGCATCCCTAAACCCCCACCACACACACCTATACCCATACACCCCACCACACACCTACACCACATCCCTAAACCCCCACCACACACCTACACCCCCACCACACACATACATATCTACACCCACACCACATCCCAATACCCCCACCACACACATACACCACCAACACACACACACACCTACACCCTTTATCCAACCATGATGACCGACTTGGACTGGGAACGGGTGCTGCCACCAAGTGTATAGCGTGAGAAATGGCTCATAATAGGTGCCCATTAGATCAGAGAGCCTTGGCCTAAGAAAAGACGAGTTGTTTGAGCGTTGGTAATTCATTGCTTGATAGCTAGTTTAGAGGACAGTAGGTTTTGTTGTTTTGCTTAAAGTTGCAGTCTGATGAAGCATCAAATTTTCAAAACCAAAGCAATTATCTAGATTTGATCTTACATATTTAACTTAGAATCTGATGCAGTTATTAAGCATTTGTTACCACATAGAAGGGAATACTGAGTCAATTTAATAAAAACCTGTTGCTGCTGAAGCCTATGGTGTCAGAGTTTTGGTGTGCTTACCAGAACTAATTTTAAATAAAATTTAAAATACAAGTTACTTCAAAGTAAAGTAAGGTAAATTATAACAATCAAATTAATATATTTATCTCAAAACTATCGGACTATGCAACTTTAAATATTTGTTATTTGTTGGGGGGTACATTAGTTCCTTAAGTAGGGGAACTTTCAATCACAGATAACTGATCTTTCTGATTCCACTGCTCCTTGCTCTATCCTATTAATGCCTAACAACAGGCTAGGTAGTGATACATATCAATTTTGCCCCACACTGAACCCATGCAGGGTGCAGGTGACGGGGTGAGGGAGCACTGGGGCGTGACCACGTCACACTGTCCACCATATTGTGACGTCATTGCAGGGAAACAGCCCGCTTCACCGCCTGCGTCCGCGATGCCGTGCTACGTCACTGTGGAGGTGGCGCCGCCTTGTGGGTGGAGAATGTCAACAGTAATGTCTTCACGCTGCAGAATGCCGGCTGCTACAAACAGCGTAAGTTTAATCCTAGGGTTTTTGCCAGAGGGCAAAATTCCATACCATTAAATTTTCTGAGGGTACGACTCTATACCCTCATATTGTTGGGATAATTTCTTTGATAGATTCTTCAAGGAGCCAGAGACAACAAAGCTTCCAGACCCCCAGAAATCAGTTAGGCGATACCTCAAATGAAGTGATACCTTTAACAATGCCAACTAGTTGCTATACCACTGATTGTAATAAGCATTATGAGAATCAGTCAGGTATCCGGTTTATGGGTTTAGAAGAGGTTTTAACTGCAGCAACCAGCACAACTTTCAGGGTTGAATGCTAACCAAAATCCTAGGTAGGCGCTAATTTGATTATATGATTTATGCCTAGTAAAGCCCCAGTCACACTACGGCCAGCGTTCGCTTGCAACCACCTTACGACCAAAAGCTGGCAACCTCCTTGCGACAGCACTGGTCACCAGGAGGTTGTCAGTGCAACAGTGCAACAGCAGCTGTGACCAAAACCACCTGAAATGGTCGGGGACTGGAAAGCGAAATGGTCGTAAAGTGGACCAAGACACTCTAAAATCGGCAAACGGAAACGGAAATAGATCGTCAAACTTCGCTATGTGGCAAAGAGGTTTGACGAGAGCGATTGGTTAATAATATAGTCGAAAGCAAAACAAATGCCCGCTGCCATTGAATTTACCGATACGCACATCACAAAACTTCGATTTTATTCAAAATTAATAGAAATAAAGAATAATTTGGCATAAACATGGATGTACAAATGGAATATTAATAGTCTATTCCATGGAAACGACGACCATATTCGATTACCACGACTACGACTCGGGTCACCCGAGTTGCTAGAATTTCAAATCGAACACCGCGAGTGGAGAAAAAAAAAATACACGCAATCATAAAATAATTTAAATCCTATTTTGCGAGTCGGTCCTAGGCTTTGGTTATTCATATTATAACTTAGTTAATTCTTTGATTGAATGTTTGAATGTATGTGCTTGGCTTTTAAATTATTATTTTTTAACACAATTCTCTGTTTGCGTGAAACCAAAAATGTGCCCAGAGTGACAGGAATACAAATAAGTCAAGGCTGGTGCCAGAATATTTTGTGCCCTAGGTATGGCCAAGTACTTGCACATACACCATCCCCCCCAAATTTTTGTAGAAAACTGTGACCACTCAAAGGTGGGAACTGCGTCCCTCTACGGTCTGCATCTGATGTGCTGGGCCGAATGAGTTAGAGCGTCCGTCTCCCGTGTTGGTAGATCGTGGGGTCATGGGTTTGAACCCTGGTCAAGTCAAACCAGTGACTTAAAAATTGATACTTGTCGCTTCCTAACCTGGCGCTCAGCATTATTAGGATAGGACAAGGACTGGTTGGCTCAGTGTCAGGATAATGTGACTGAGTGGGATATCACATCATGGTGCTGGTGGCCTGGTCTTCTAGTGGGGCAGCACTATAAAGTTGCCATAAGCACGCACTGTCACAAGTCGGTACCCGTCCTGATATGACCTTAGATGTTGCTAGGATGTAAAACAACAAACAAACAAATCCGATGTGCTGCCTAGTTGGCCTAATGGTCGCATCGTCCCTGCAAATAGTGAAATTGGCTAAGAATAGTAAGATATATTCTTCTTCCAGACTCCAACATCCGAGTGGTGGTCATCTTTGCCCTCTCTGTGACGGCCTTCGTCATTACGCTAGTCATTACCGTCTCATGCTTCATGCACCGGCGAAATCGAAAGAACAACAATCGAACCTCTCTGCGGCTGCTCGCCAGATCTGTCGAGGAACAAGACGAACCAGGCAAGGAACGTCGTGATGTAATAATAACAAGTCCATGTTCAAAAACCAACGTCTACAGCAGGCTGCCAACAGCGACGCGAATCAAAATGGCGGCCCGCCGTACAAAGCTGAACCCTGATGACGTCACGACGAGTCTGAGCGACTTGAGCGCCACCTTCAGGGAGGAGAGCTGTGAGGAGCTGGGAGACGAGATTAACCAATCACTGACGGCGTACTGTCCGCACTGCGACAAGCGGTCGTGTTTGGTTCACGCCGAGACGGAGAGTCTGCTGCCACCTAGCGGAACCTCGTGGAACCACGAGGAGCTGCATGCGTGTGCATTTCTGGCGGACGGCGGCCATCTTGGCGGGGTACTTGAGCCTCTCGTTAAAGCTGCATAGTCCGATCAAGCATCACATTTTTTAAAACAAAACAATTATCTAGAATTGATTCTACATATCTAATATATATAGTGGTGTTCTCTGTGGCGGAGTGGTTAGAGTGTCTGACTTTTTTCTAGGTCAGACTCCTAATCTGAGGGTCGGTGGTTCGATTCCCCGTGCCCCCAGCTCTGCCAATTTGGATTTCCACCGCTGTGTATAACATACAGCGTCATCAAAGGCCGGTTGCTCTCATACCATGTCTATGTGGTGTGGGAGGTTAAAAATCCCTTGGGTCGGTAAAAGTGTAGGCTCGGGCTTTCTATCGACCAGCAGTGGAGTGGGGAAGACCAGTCGTCTGTGACTGGGATTTCCCCTGCTTGGGACAACTAATGTACCAAAAAAAATGAGAGACAAATAAGTGTTCACACTTCCTGTCTACCATTCGCTATATCGCTATATATAGATACTGGTTCACTTATTAAGCCTTTGTTGCCACATAGAAGGGCCAATTCAATAGAACCCGTTACTGCAGAAGCCTATGGAGTCAGAGTTTTGGCATTTTAATAAAAGTTTAAAATAAAATGTTAAACTTTTATTTAAAATAAAAGTTACTTCAGACTAAAGTATGGTAGATTATAATGATCAATTTGGTATATTTATCTTAGAAAAATGACAGAAACTCAAAACCATCGGACTATGCAACTTTAAGTCCGCCGCTAATTTATGAGACTTGACCTGGCAGTGGCAATTGTAGATTTAAAGCATCTGGTCAAACGTAAGGCCACAAAAAAAAAGATTTAAAAATTGGTGATCGTCCTCACCCATGCCTGAAAAATCGTCCACCCTTGATTTATTATAATTACACTAGGTAGGGACAAGTATAAATTTTAAAGTCCGGTTTGACTCGGCCCGAGTTCAAACCCAGATGTTCGAATCCCACGACCTACCTGAAGGGAGGCGGATGCTCAACTCATTCGGCCATCACGTCTGGTTACATATTACGTCTACGTCAAATGCCAGAAAAATAACAAATACAAATAAAAACCGCCCACCCCACCCTGATTTGTGTGATCAATAGGACGATCGCCAACTTAAAAAAAATCATTTGGCCTAATTCTGACGTGGATTCCTCCATTACAATTCCATGGTCCGATGAAAGCATCAAATTTACTAAAGCAAAACACTCATCTAGACTTGAACTTACATAGATATATCCGCGCTAACAAAAAAACCTCATACTGACGTCAGTATAACGTTATTGAATGTTACAATAACGTTATCAAAAAAAATCATATAATGTTGTTTTGTATGGAGTAAATAATGTTATATAACGTTATAGTGATGTTTTTTAACATCACTATGACGTTTTCTTTTAGCTTTAGTGCAACGTTTTTTAACGTGAATAGGACGTTTTATTATAACATTCAAGAACCCCATAAAAATGTTGTATAAAGATAATAATAACACTGAACAAAACATAAAATGATTATAGTCTCTTGAGTTACAATCTTCCTCAGATTTAGCACTGTATTACAATAACCATTCAGTGAGACAAATAGATATTATTTATATCAATATTATATAAAAGAAATATGGAAAATAATGGCTTTTGATTGAACATATAAAGACAAATTGTTGGAAAACCAAATATATTAATTTGATAAATCTTTAGATGTTCATGGTAGCTTAACAAATTGGCCTATCTTCCTATAAATTAATAGTGCACATCATCTGGAGGTAATACACATCATACTATCAATAAAGTATCATAGTGACATCATAATAATGTTATAGAATGTCAGAATAATGTAATTAAAAAACGTCATATAAATGTTATTTTGTATGGAGTAAAAAACTTTATATAATGTTATTTTATAATGTTCTAAAGACGTTTTTTAACATTGCATGTTAAACGATAATGGGAGATTCATAGCCATGTTGCCCTGAGTACCAGGTACACAATGCTAAACAATGTTTTTAATGGGTACTTGCTGTGATCATTGAAGTTGGTTGCTCTGCAGTGACCTTTCCTTATGTGTAAGTTGGTTCACTTACTTTTCTTGAATGTTACTTAATTTAATGCAGGTTAGTTTCACATTGAATGGTCATAAGATGTTTGGTCCAGATGATCCCGTGCTCATTGCCAAATTTGTAGTGAAGATGGCACCAATATGAACTAGATTAAGTTGGATTAGGTTTGGGTATACTTTATATCTCACATGTCTTTAAGTCTCTTCCAAGTTGGCTACCCACTGTCTCAGTCACAATATACCCCAAAACATTACAATACATGTTATAACGTCAGTATAACGTTACTATGATGCTATACCATTACAATACATGGTATAATGTCAGTATAATGTTACTGTGACATTATAATGTACCATTACCAAATACTATCGTTAGCCTGACTTTACATAAAGTTATGTGTTAGCTGGGAATTAATTTGGCATGTTTACTCTTTAGATATCTCTGAAGTTAGTCATTTAGATCACAGTTACTTCAAACCAAAGTAAGGTATAATGATTAACCTACTGTATTTATCTCATGAAATGACACAAATTCAAAACCACCAGACAATGCAACTTTAAGGGAAAATACTGCATTAATGTCATTCAAAATACAGTATTGATGGGGATGGTCTATTGAGTTGAGCACTTACTTCCAATGTGGCAGATCGTGAGGTTCAAACTCTGGCTGAATCAAACGAAAGGCTTAGAAATTGATCCTTGTCGCTACAGGTAACCTTGCGTTCAGCATGACTAGGACAGGACAAGGAGCAGTGGAATGAGGAAGACCAATTGTGTGTGGTTTAAATTCCCACTTCATAATGTAATCAAAGGCAAACAAAACAAACATTTTGGTTACTTTACACTGATTTATCCACATTGCAAGGATAAGTAAAGTGAGTGTTTGGGAAATGAAATGTATACTGTGATAATTATGTAGCTTGGACACAATCAATAAACTAATTTGATTGGATTTACCTGATTATTTAATGCAAACAATATAATTCCTTAAAATAGATATGAGAAAAACATACTAGAGATCTAATAAGTGACCTCAAAACATGTAATGAGTAATCATCATTATGGAGTAGTTTGCACTGACCTCTCAGGCAAGGAGCCAGGTAGACAGGTACGCATGAATAGGGTAATTCCATCAGGGAGTCTAGATAGTCTAATGGTTAGGACACAACCCTCAAATGGCATGAAGTGTGGGTTCGAATCCTACTTTAAGCGCAATATTTCCCGTTGGGAAAAATACCCACCTGACAATTAATTTGAAAATTGATTTTTGACTTCTAGAGATTAGGAGGCCATGTGTAAATATGTATATGGTAACATGCTCTGTATACTGTGTTCTTCTAAATTGCATCAGAAAACATAGCTAAAATTAGAGGATGCAATACAGTCCAGTTTCGTAGGTAAAAAGGTCTCGCATGTTAAATTGTTAGTGCAAGACCATGAAGTCTACAGACTCGAGGTGATTTATCCAAAGCCTGCATAAATATAAGTAGACCTATGTACACAGTGTTTAGCTAAGAGATCGAGCGATAATAAGTGATATAGTCCAGCTTTTGTATTACCCTTTCCACAAATCCATGGGTAGCCTGGTAGCCGGATGCCTGGGTAAACCAGTTACACCATTGACAGACCTGTACACCTTCCGGATTTTTCCAATTTTGTTCCAGAGTGCAAGGGGAAATACGGAAATACGGTTTCTCGGCCTTTGTTCCAGAAATTGGCACCTACTAAATATGTGGTGCTATCTTCTTTGTATTTTATTTTTATATTAATCTATAGCTGTATTCACACGGGCAAGTTAAAACGCCTCACGCAAAACCACTTGCCTAGTTCGACTGAGATTTGCCGTGTGAACGCACGGCTGAGGCGTTTTAGGGCTGAATCGATTCATATAAATCGTTTATTGTAAAACGCCTCGCGAGGTGGTCTACAGGAACCGATCTATGTTGAAACGTTTTATCTTGCCCGTGTGAACGCATATGAAGCGATTTATGACGTCACACGCATGCGCAGTCGAGACCTTGGTTTGTTGACTTTCCGGTCGATCTAAAGCGCATATTATACAATTTAATTAATGAAACCGCTATCTATGCACAGATATTTTTTTCAGCATTTATTTTTAGGGTTTCACTGCCCAGCAGAAGTTTTGACCGTTCCAAACCAATACGATTCAATCCATACATATCTAGGTCGAACCCACACTCTCTGGTGCCAGCATCGTCGAACCCAAAATGGCGCTGGTTAGTCTGGACTTGCTCATGCGCAGATATCGATTTCCGGCCCAAGTACTGCCCGTGTGAACGCGCATCTAAATCGCTTCATATGATTCGCCTTGCCTAGATCGCTTTACATTTTGCCCGTGTGAATACAGCTTTAGTACGTATGTTGATTAATTTTGTTGTTGTTTTCAAACATTCACCCATAAAATGTACATGGATGTATTTTTTTATCACACTAAAAGTGATATTATGTATAATTGTTTATTTTTTATTGTAAATGTGTTACTGAAAGTCATTCAAGAATACGGAAAATAGCTTTGACAATACGGAAAGTCGCGAGATCGGGTGCACAGGTCTGCATTGACCTTACAAAATGTCACTAGTGAGATATGAGCCATTGTCTGTCACAGTGGCACAATATTTCAAATGTCTGCCCGAGTTTTGTTTTCTTCAGTATCAAGATAATGTGACTGAGTGGGGTATTGGTCCATAATGACAGCAGTCCAGTATCCCAATAGGGCAGCACCATAAAGAGTCCATGAGTCGGCACTGTCACAAGTCCTGATTGTGAGCTTATATGTTTCTAAGATGTAAAATCCCAACAAACAAGCAAACAATAAGCTGATGTCATACTACACTGCTCTTGTCATCTGGATGGTGAGAAAAGACTATGAGAAATGATTTCATTTACAACAACAAAGTAACCTAATGGAAACAGCACTGGCAACATTCTAAGTAAAGATTTTAATTTCAGATTTGTTTTAACAATGTATATTTTTAGGGGGACGTACAAATTTCAATCGCAGACCAATGACTTAAAAATATATTCTTATCGCTACCTAACCTGGCACTCAGCATTAGGGCCTACTAGGATAGGGCAAGGAGCAGTGGAATGAGGAAGACCAATTGTCCGCGATTGAAATTTCCCTTGCTTAATCAACTAATGAGTACAAAAAAAACACCAAAAAACTTATGTTAATTGTACTTTAAACTAAAGTAAGGTAGATATTAATGATCAACCTAATATAGGCCTATCTATATCAGGGAGTTTGACGCCCCTGCCCTGCAGAGTTGTAAACCACTGCCTTGTGGTACAGGTTCTTGGCAGAACCGAAGGCTAAGGGAGCAAACCCTCAACAGAAAACCATGTCACTGTGGCAGCATTAAGGGCGGTTCATGTATGGAACTCCCAACATCTCCCGACCAGCCACTGCAGGGACAAATAGTTTTGCACCTCTCTTGACATGTTCTTGCCAGTGTGAAACCTCTATTTGCTCCCCGAGAGAGTTTTTTGTTGAAGATTTATACTGGTGCCACTGGTAACTTGCAATAGCCAGCAGCACTTCAACACTTTTGCAGGCAGCTTTCATGACATGTACAACCGCACAAAACACCATACCGACTCGGTCATCGCCCGGAAATGGAGAACGGCAGTCAAGTAATGAAAGCAGTCTTTGTCGCATCGCGACCGACAGCATGATGATGATGATGATATCAGAAAATGACAGAAAGTCAAAACCATTAGACTATCGCAACCTTAACCAGGAGTGGTGGCCGAATCGGGAGAGTGCAAGCTTTCTGTGTGGAAGATTCGGAGTTTGAATCACAGCTGAGTCAAACCAATGACTTACAAGATTGATACCTGCCACTACCTAGAGTGGCACTTGGCATTACTAGGATAGGGCAAGGACTGGTTAGCTCAGTATTAGCATAATGTGACTGGGTGGGAAATCGGATCATGGTGCTGTCGGCCTGGTCTCCCCATGGGGCAGTGCTATAATGTCGCCATGAGTGTGCACAAGTCGATACTGATCCTGATATGACCTTGGATGTTGCCAGGATGTAAAACGTCAACAACAACAAACTATAACCACCATGCCTCGCCCCCCTGATGATGCCCCCCCCCCCCCCCTGATGGTATACCAATTAACACCAGTCCTGCTGACACAGGAGGTGTGTAGGTCACAATGATTCCTCAAAGTCTCATTGTTTTAACCTACTGTAGTGGTCTGCACTGACCTCTCAGGCAAGTAACCACATAGACAGGTAGGCGTGGGGAGTGTCTTGATATCAGGGAGCCTAGGTGGTGTAATGGTTAGCACACTGGCCCGGAATGCAAAGAGATGTGGGTTCGAGTCCCGCTCTAGGCACAATAATTCCCATTTTCATCACCCCCATGACACTGGTTGCCGTGACCATGATTCTGTACAAGCTACACGCTGTATGGTTGTTGAACCTACCCTGTGTATGTGAGTGCGTTGCCTTGCCTGTGTGTATGTAATTGTAAGCATTACAAGACTTACAATTCCAGGGGGACGAGTGTAGTGGTCTGCACTGACCTCTCAGGCAAGTAACCACATAGACAGGTAGGCGTGGGGAGTGTGTTGATATCAGGGAGCCTAGGTGGTGTAATGGTTAGCACACTGGCCCGGAATGCAAAGAGATGTGGGTTCGAGTCCCGCTCTAGGCACAGTATTTCCCATTTTCATCACCCCCATGACACTGGTTGCCGTGATCAGGATCCTGTACAAGCTTTGCGCTGTATGGTTGTTGAACCTACCCTGTGTATGTATGTGTTAGTGCATTGCCTGTATGTATGTAATTGTAAGCATTACAAGACTTACAATTCCAGGGGGACGAGTGTAGTGGTCTGCACTGACCTCTCAGGCAAGTAACCACATAGACAGGTAGGCATGGGGAGCGTGTTGATATCAGGGAGCCTAGGTGGTGTAATGGTTAGCACACTGGCCCGGAGTGCAAAGAGATGTGGGTTCGAGTCCCGCTCTAGGCGCAATATTTCCCATTTTCATCACCCCCATGACACTACTAATCAATAGTCCGGAGTAATTTTGATGAAAACTTTCAGAGCAATTTCAGCTGAAAGAACCCCAGAAGATTTCCCCAAGCTTTCCAAAACTTCTCTCGCTATTGACATCTCGCAATGACAACGTGATGTGGAATGACCTAATTCAAATATAGCCTGGGGCAAGGCTAATGAAGCCACGAGATTGACCTAATTGGTTAATGGTGTCCCTCCTTAATGGCTGTCTCAAAGTAGGTGTCTAAAGGGATGGGGTCATAAATTCACTGATTATTCTCTCCATGCTGTCCCAAAACCTTAGCTATTGAACCTGTATCTTAGCTGTGTATACATAATCAAATGTAGGAAAGGTTTTGAAAGAAATATGTTTTATCAGACCGTGCAATGTTAACCTGCATAACAACCAATGCTTTGTAGTTGCTTCTCATTACGTTACATGATGATACTTAACTTGCATGGCAATCAATGCCCTATCCTTCTCAATCTCCAACGGTTGAAATGAGCAACATCTCATGACCTATAAACTGTTTTGAGGTTGTATAATTGTGAATAATTGACGCCATTACTTCTTCAAAAAATTACCTTTCTAGACCTACCTGCCTAGGTCTAATGTAATTGTTCATGACTAATTCTAGGCGGTTACACTAAGACTATTTCATCACATATATACGAGAAACCAGTATGTTCACCTAAAGAAATTCATTAACAAAAACCTTGAGTGGATCATTTGATTTATTTTCTTTATGTTAAAGTTGCATAGTCCGATGGAATTGAGTTCATATCCTTTTTCTGAGATACATATATTTAACTGATTGTTATAATCTACCTTACTTTAGATTCAAGTAACTACTGTTTATTTTAAACATCTAAGTTTTGAGATATTTAAAGTGCAAACATGTCAAATTAGTTTTGGCAAACATCCCAAAACTCTGACACCATCCAAAGGCTTTATTTAGCATTAACAGATTCTCTTAAATTGCCTCACTACCATATATGTCCCAATAGAAGCACACTGCCCAATAGAAGCACACCCCCCATTCCAAGATTGAAAGCACACACAAATTTACGATCATATTCAGACTGAATGCACATAAAATAAGACAATTCCAGTTTATTTCAGAGGCACGACAAAAACAAATCCATGAAATTATTTAACTTTGAATAGACCCGCATCCATGTGTCTGCATTCTCGCAGTGCGTGTCTATTGGGACATATACGGTATTCCCTTATATGTAGCAAGACATGCTTAATAAAGTGCATCTGTATCTAGATTCTAGAAAATGTGATGCTTCATCAGACTATGCAGCTTTAAGAAAAGTATAAATAACCATACCAACAATGGCTGGAAAACATGCAGTGCCTCAGTGTTGAAAAAAAGAGACTTTGTTCAGGGGAATAAATATATTTATCACACAAAAAAAAGAAGAAGAAAACTTCTATAAAGTCCATTGTATAATATATACAATATATACCTTGATACCTTGATACCAGTTGTACGAAATGTTGAAGGCATAATTTGCCTATTGATATTTCGGTCTCTATTCTGCTATACTTGAAAAGTTAGTTACGGAGTTTTATACTGCTCATTTTTCCAAAATCGGTCTATTCTAGCTTTAAAACAGTTCAGGGTAGGGCTTGAGATGACATTATCAGGTAGTGAATTCCAGTCAGTTATTATTCTTTGGCTGAAGAAGTGCTTCCGAAGTTCCAGGTTGCATCTGTTTTTGTAGAGCTTGTGTTCATGACCTCTTGTGTGCATGGTGGTTTCAGGTTGCTGGGGAAAGAATATGTGGGGGTCTATGCGGTCAATTCCCTTTACCATTTTGAACGCTTGTATCATGTCACCACGTCTTCTGTGATACAATAGTGATGGGAGCTTCAGTGAGACTAATCTTTCCTCATATGGTACATTCCTCAAGTTGGGGATTAGCTTTGTGGCTCTTCGCTGAATCTTTTCGATTTCATTGGTGTCCAGTTTGTAGTGCGGTGACCAAATTACATTGCCATACTCAAGGTGAGGACGTACCATAGTTGTGTACAGACGCGGGAGGGTGCTTTCGTCCAGACATGTGAAGGTAGCTCTTATGAGGCCAAGCATCCTGGAAGCCATATTAATAGCTGCAGCTATGTGTTTGTGGAACTTGAGTTCACTGTCGATAATAATGCCAAGGTCTTTCTCTTCATTCTCCGCCTGTAGAGTGGTGTTGCTCATTTAATAGAGTCGTTTGATGTTATTTTTAGCCAGGTGGATTACTTTTCATTTGCTCTCATTGAAGCCGAGTTGCCAATCTTGTGACCATCTATATAAGTTGTCAAGATCCGTTTGGAGTAGAGCATGATTGTCGTCTGATGCAATTTTTCGGAAGACCTTTGTGTCATCAGCGAAGATTTTCACTGCACTGAGGACAACTTCTGGTAGATCATTAATGAACAGAACGAATAAGATGGGACCTAAAATGCTGCCTTGGGGAATACCACTCAGTACAACTGTCCAGTCTGATTGTATGCCATTCACAATGACACACTGTTTCCGGCCTACTAGGAAGTCTTTGATCCATGCCTTTATATCTCCATCAATGCCATATGTGGATAGCTTGAGTATAAGCCATTTATGGGGCACACTGTCAAACACCTTTTTGAAGTCAAGATAGATTGCATCAACCGGGTAGCCCTGCTCTAGGAGTTCTGTCCATTTATATAGCTACACATTACATCATACTGGTCGGGATGTCTATCTGGGTAGGACACCCACATCCCTTGCAAAATACTCGTGGGTTCGAGTAAAATAAAAACAACTTACAAAAATTGACGCTGGTCTCCAACTCTCCTGGCGCTCGGTGTGAGCACTGGGCACACCACAGGGTGTTTAGTTCCTCCTCTTGCCGCCGTGTGGCGTGTCGCTATGTACCCAGCGAGGCAGAACGGCGGGCAAGACCGGGAAGTCAGCTAAGTAGGTGAGTCGTGTGTCTCTCTCCCCTCTCTCATTATCTCTCTTTTCTGCGACGTTCAACCCTTAACACAGTGACCAGAGGGATTCGTGGTCAGACGTGGAACCCTCGTAGTCCCGGGGAACACACGCCATGCTAGAGGCAGGGTGGGCGGAGTGCTGCCATCGTCAGTTTAACGGCGCTCTCAGGCAGGGCGGGCCGTCAACACAGGATCCAACTAGCGTGTGGGTATGTGGGTGGGGGTGTGGGTGTGAGTGGAGGAGGGCACTGGCCACCGTGTTGGATATAGGGCCTACAGGCTACAGTGCACACTGTGAGTGGGTGTATGTGTGTGAAAGGAGGGCGCTAGCCACAGTATCAGATACACAGTGCACAATGTGTGTATGTGTGTGTGTGTGAAAGGAGGGCGCTAGCCACAGTATCAGATACACAGTGCACACTGTGTGTATGTGTGTGTGTGAAAGGAGGGCGCTAGCCACATTATCAGATACACAGTCACAGTGCACACTGTGTGTGCACTGTGGGTGTGTGTGAAAGGAGGGAATTAGTTACAGTTTCAGATACACAGTGCACAATGTGTGTGTGAAAGGAGGGAATTAGTTACAGTATTAGACACACAGTACTGCACACTGTGTGTACACTGTGGGTGTGTGTGAAAAGAGGGAATTAGTTACAGTATCAGATACACAGTGCACAATGTGTGTGTGAAAGGATGGAATTAGTTACAGTATTAGATACACAGTGCACACTGTGTGTATGAAAGGATGGAATTAGTTACATATTAGATACACAGTGCACACTGTGTGTGTGAAAGGATGGAATTAGTTACAGTATCAGACACAGTGCACAATGTGTGTGTTTGTGTGTGTGTGTGCATGTGTGTGTGAAAGGAGAGAATTAGTTACAGCATCAGATACACAGTGCACACTGTGTGTACACTGTATCTGTGTGAAAGGAGAGAATTAGTTACAGCATCAGATACACAGTGCACACTGTGTGTACACTGTATGTGTGTGAAAGGAGAGAATTAGGTACAGCATCAGATACACAGTGCACACTGTGTGTACACTGTATGTGTCTGAAAGGAGGGAATTAGTTACAGTATCAGATACACAGTGTACAATGTGTGTGTTTGTGTGTGAAAGAAGGGAATTAGTTACAGTATCAGATACACAGTGCACACTGTGTGTACACTGTATGTGTGTGAAAGGAGAGAATTAGGTACAGCATCAGATACACAGTGCACAATGTGTGTACACTGTATGTGTGTGAAAGGAGGGAATTAGTTACAGTATCAGATACACAGTGCACACTGTGTGTACACTGTATGTGTGTGAAAGGAGGGAATTAGTTACAGCATCAGATACACAGTGCACAATGTGTGTGTTTGTGTGTGAAAGAAGGGCACTAGTTACAGTATCAGATACACAGTGCACACTTTGTCTATGAGTGTGTTTGTGTGTGAAAGGAGGGCACTGGCTACAGTATCAGATACACAGTGCATACTGTGTGTGTTTGTGTGTGAAAGAAGGGAACTAGTTTCAGTGTCAGATGCACAGTGCACAATGTGTGTGTGTTTGTGTGTGAAAGAAGGGAACTAGTTACAGTATCAGATACACAGTGCACAATGTCCCTGTGTGTTTGTGTGTGAAAGGTGCTTCACTTATAATATATATGAGTATTTATGTATATATATAAATACATATGTGTAAATATATATTTTACCTCGGTACTATGCCTCTGGCTACTCTTAGCCCAGGGAGAAGGAAGCACATCCGGGTCCAGCAATTAGCATAATCAGCTCACAGCAGGAGGATGTTTGTGAGCAGCTCCGGCAGTTTTTCTACATCAACTACAAAACCAACCAGGTTAGTATCTTTCAAACTTGATACATTGGTTCAGTTCATGTTAGCATTCACATACAAAGTTTTTTTAAACTTTTCGATAAGTTATTACTGTTTTACAGCTTAGTTTCGATCGTATTGGATATGATCGTTAGAACAATGCATCAATTGTTCGGTTATTAATGAAGGCTCCTGTTGCCAAACGGAGAGATGTTTGGCAGGAGCCAGTTATATCGCTATTATTTATTCCTGTTTTTTTTTAAGATTCTCCAATTTGTATTCTCGTTAAAGCATACCTCCAAGTGCTATAGTATTTTCTTGAACTTGTTGGCGAAGAAAGACACAGGTGGGAGAAGTTTATAGGTACTTAGAGTGTGGGAGGGTACCGCTACACTGGTCCCTACCCCTCTTTTGGATCGGTTGGTTTCCCATACCATCATCCTGTGGCTGTCTAATAGTCACACACCTGCATTAAAAACTGGTTTAACGCCATAATACACACTCACCTAGTATAATTATACTCTAATTATCAGTGTGATATTCAGCCCTAAACAATGCCTAATCATTGGTTTTTGTTTTTCCTCACAGTCTCCGAGCCATGGCTATGAAGCGGAGTAAGGCAGAGGCATCTCATGCGCTCAGTGAAGATGAAGAACGCTCACCACCGGCACAGGTACAAAGGTTGCCCTCGCCAGAACAAAGAGATTCTGACGAGGTATGGGGGTACGATACCGGCCATGGTCCAGCTGACCTGGATGAACAATCATTCAACAAAAGATGGAGGAGATGCTTCCTTTCAGAGCGGCAGCTGCAAAGAAAAAGCGTTCTAAAGTCACACTTGATTTGGACAAATCTGAGTGGGAGGACCTCTCAGAGGATCAGGCCTCGTCTGACAATGAGTCAGGGGAGGAA
This sequence comes from Branchipolynoe longqiensis, assembly GCA_030323885.1. Lineage (NCBI taxonomy): Eukaryota > Metazoa > Annelida > Polychaeta > Phyllodocida > Polynoidae > Branchipolynoe > Branchipolynoe longqiensis. The sequence continues at coordinate 6,602,096 of CM059194.1, read as the reverse complement.
TTGGTAGTGTCTGCGCGCAAACACAAACACAAAAAGAAATACTACTCATCAGAAGGATGGGTGGGAAGAAGAAGCCTCTCATGAAGAAGAGCAAGAAGACGACAATGAAAAGGAGGAAGCACAAATCCTCCTCCTCTGACTCTTCGTCAGACTCGTCTTCAACAAGGTCTGACTCAGACACTAAGCACGCATCACAATCATTCATCTCTCATTCATCTCAGTGCTCTGATGAATATGAATACCATACCAGATATATTCATCTCTCATTCATCTTATTAGTATGAGAATGAAAAATAAATAATTTAATGTACATAATCGAGAGCTATCTTCGTCCAATACGACCTGCCAATATCCGCTTTGCGCGTCTAATACAGTGAAATATGTTTGCACCTGAGGTTCTCGCTACAACTTGCTCGACGGTTCTTATCGGGTAGGGGCCACAGAATATTGCTTTATTCAGTTTCGTGGGATCAAGGCAAATCCTGATTTTATTCGTTTTTTTTTAACTATGGTGATCGAGTTTACCCACTGTGTGGGCTCACTCTGTTCCACAATGAGTCCTATTTTTAGCATCTGGTCCAGCTCATCCCGCACGGCATCATTTATGGCGTATGGGATTCGTCTGGGTGGATCAATTACAGGGGGGATCTTTTTTGTCAATGTGTGTTGTAGCTTTAACCTTAATGCAACCAAGACCTTTAAAAACATCATTGTATTTATTTACCAGGAGTCTTGCTTCATCGGGCCCCTCGGGTGTTTTACTGTCTCTGCTTATCGCATGAACTCGGTGTAGTAAGTTCAAGTCCTCACACGCCTCCTTCCCTAGTATTGCACATCCACTGTCTATTATCTGGAACTTGAATATTTTTCCTTTTATGTTCAGCATCACTTCCCCGTAATGAGTCTGCATTTAGGAGGTTGTATCTTCATATTCGGCAACTTCATAAGTATTTTTTAGGGTGGTATATTGGCTTCAGAGAGACTGTCCAGTTTGAACCTGACTGGTTTGCCGCATGTCTTCAATGTTTCGAACCATAGCCGTGGACGTTTGTCGGCCTCTTCTCTGATGGCTCCGACGAAGATGTCACCGGTATCTTCGTCTTGCTCCTCTGCTGCTTCCTCCGGCCAGGTGTCATACGCATCGTGGAAGTCCATATCAATGGCGTTCACTGGTGTAGTTTGGTGTTGCCTGCTTCTGCAAACTTTGGTGAAATGTCCTGTTTTCCCACACATAATGCATTGTTTCCCTTGCACTGGAGATGTATCTCGTATATGTTTGTATCCACAGCGGCCGCATTGAGGGCGTGTTAGGGCGTTCCTTGGCTGCGTTGCACGCCTGCTCCACGTAGGCGCTGGTGCCGGTGGGCATACTGTTGCCGGGGGGCATGTCAGGGGGCGTTGCTGTCTCACTTCGCGGCAGCCAATGGCGTGTACTTCAGCCTCAGCGTGTCTGTTTGCATTCCTTACCAGGTGTGTCAAATTGTGCTCGCTCAGGCAGCAAAATTCCAGACACTTGTCGAGTGACAGGTCAGCGGTCTGCAGTAGTTTATCACGTAATGTGTCATCCTTGACACCGCTAACTAGCCGGTCACATAACATCTGATTCTTCGGTGTCACCAAATTCACATTGTTCAACTCGATACTGTAATTCTCCGATGTACGTATACGTGTATGCAGGTATTGCAATACCTCAGGGAGTTTGACGCCCCTGCCCTGCAGAGTTGTAAACCACTGCCTTGTGGAACAGGTTCTTGATAGAACCGAAGGCTAAGGGAGCAAACCCTAAAAGAAAACCATGTCACTGTAGCAGCATTAAGGGTGGTTGATGTGTGGAACTCCCAACATCTCCCTACCAGCCACTGCAGTGACAAATAGTTTTCCGCCTGTCTGGACATGTTCTTGCTGGTGTGAACCTCTATTTGCTCCCCGAGAGAGTGCCGCTGGTAACCTGCAAAAGCCAGCAGCACTTCAATACTTTTGCAGGCAGCTTTCATGAAATGTATAAACCAAACAAGCTCAACACCGCAAAACTAAGTACCACCCGTCACATGGAGAGCTTCGAGCAGGAGATGGACAGCATTCTTGCCCAATCGGAGGAGAGGGAAAGCTTTGCAGCAGGTCCTATACAACACAGCTAAAACATATCTCGGCAAGCCAGACAGAAAACACCAGGACTGGTTCGACCCCAACAATCAGGAGCTACTGAATCTTATGAGCAGAAGAGACCAAGCCCACCAGAGAGTGTTGCAGACCAGGAACACTAGATCCACCACTGCAGCATACAAAGATGCCTGCAGATTGCTACAAAAATGCACCCGTGCACTGAAGTCAGACTGGTGGGAAATGAAGGCAGAGGAGCTGCAGAGAGCTACAGACAGAAACAACATGAAGGGCTTCTACAATGGACTGAAGGAAGTGTGGGGACCCATGAAGAAGGGACCTGTTCACGTGAAATCAACAGATGGAATGGAGACCTTTTCTGACAGCAAGAGAGTTGTGGGAAGATGGAGTGAACACTACCAGAAGCTACTCAATGTCCCTGGTGACATAGATCACGAAGCTCTGGACAACATCCAGCAGCGCATTACCAATACATGCCTCGATGAGATTCCAACCATGGATGAGATGGCTAGAGCAATCATCAGCCTGAAAGATGGCAAAGCACCTGGGGGGGTGATGGCATTCCTGCTGAAGTATGGAAGCACGGAGGAGACAATCTGTTCAACAGGCTGCACCAACTAATCACCAATGCCTGGGAGGAGGGTTCTGTACCCCAAACATGGAAGGATGCCAGCATTGTAACCATCTACAAGAAAGGTGATTGAACAGACTGTGGGAACTATAGAGGAATCTCTCTTCTTTCCATAGCAGGCAAGATCTTCGCCAGGATCCTCCTCAACAGACTATCTATTCACATACCACCTGATGTAGTTCCGGAGTCACAGTGTGGCTTCAGAGGTAACTGGAGCACCGTGGATATGATATTTTGTCTCCGACAGCTACAAGAAAAGTGCATTGAGCAGGACCGACCACTGTACATGGTATTTGTCGATTTCATTAAGGCATTTGATACAGTCGGGAGGACCGGGCTATGGCAGCTACTGAGGAGGTATGGATGCCCAGAGAAGTTCACAACTATGATCGATGCTCTACATACAGGAATGATGGTGAATGTTAGTGTTGGAGGGGAAGTCTCGGAATCGTTCGGGGTTACCAATGGGGTCAAGCAAGGTTGTGTACTGGCCCCCACGCTGTTCTCCATCTTCCTATCAGCAATGCTCGATGAGGCTTTCCGAGACATGGGGGATGGCATCTATATACAGTCCAGACAGAGCGCTGACCTATTCAATGTCGCACACTTCAGAGCGAAGACCAAGACTACTCGGATACTGGTGAGAGAGCTGCTATTCGCAGATGACAGTGCACTGGTTGCCCACTCTGCTGAAGAGATCCAGAAAATAGTGGATGCTTTCTCCGATGCATCAAAGAAGTTCGGCCTGAAGATTAAAATAAAGAAGACGGAGGTGCTGTACCAACCCAACTCTACAAGAACCCGATAGGAGGATATCATTGTTGACGGAAACAAGCTGAACTCTGTTCCGGAATTCACCTACCTCGGAAGCACTATATCAAGTGATGGACGCATTGATGCTGAAATACAGAGGAGTATGGCCAAGGCTAGCGCATCTTTCGGCCGACTACGCCAGAGACTCTGGAACAACCACCATGTGTCCATTCGGGTCAAAGGCAAGCTCTACCGTGCAATCGTGCTATCCACCCTACTCTACGGAGCCGAGTTCTGGACAGTGTACAGATGACAGGTGAAAAAGCTGCATGCCTTCATGATGCGACATCTGCGTTCAATCATGAGGCTAACCTGGAAGGACAAAGTGACAAATAAGGAAATACTCCAACGGATAGGGCTGCCCTCTATGGAAGATCTTTTGATCAAAAAGAATCTCCGGTGGACTGGACACCTCATGAGGATGTCATCAGACAGGCTACCAAAGCAGATCCTCTATTCTCAACTGTCTTCTGGCTACAGAAAGAGAGGGCGCCCTCGTCTCCGGTTCAAGGATACCATCAAGAGAAACCTGAAACTGAGAGACATTAAGACCGACTCATGGACATCACTCTCACAGCAGAGAGCTAAATGGAGAGCGGCAGTCAAGTAATGAAAGCAGTCTTTGTCGCATCGGAATAGACAGCATGATGATGATGACGTGTCGATATTTTCAGTGCTCTGGTTGTACTATAGAATTGATATCGCACTATTGTTCTATTCGACTTGCTGTTGCAATATTTGTTAAACGCTTCTACTAGAGGTTTTATCTTGTCACGTTCTCTGACCTCAAATTTCATAGCATGGTGAACTTTTTGGGCATTTGCTCCCGCAACGTGTAGGAATGTGCAGCATTGTGTTCGTTCACTCTTACCGGTTACTCCTGTCGCCCCGGCGTATAGCTGATGTGCCCTGTACCACGTACGCCAATTCAATGCCACATTCCCCTCTAAGCAAAGGGGAGGTGGCGGTTTCAGTCCCATTCCTGACATACCGGCTGTTTCTTGTTCACATCTGACACCATGTAGCGTAGTGGTAAAGTAATGAGAGAGACGTGACTCCTCCAAGCTCGAGACAACAAGTGCCAGTTTATTGTACCTCACTCTACCACATCACGTGACCCCCACATTGCTGGGTCCGGTCGGTCCTTAGATACATATATGCATACATTACAGACTATGTAAGTCACCACGGTAATTGTCAACTCAGCATGTATAGACCAGACGGGATGGCCGAATGAGTTAGAGCGTCCGTCTCCCATGTTGGTAGATCATGGGGTCGTGGGTTCGAACCCTGGTCGAGTCAAACCAATGACTTAAAAATTAATACTTGTTGCTTCCTAGCCTGGCGCTCGGTATTATTAGGATAGGGCAAGGACTGGTTGGCTCAGTGTCAGGATAATGTGACTGAGTGGGATATCAGGTCATGGTGCTGGCGGCCTGGTCTTCCATTGGGACAGCACTATAAAGTTGCCATGAGTGCGCACTGTCACAAGTCGGTACACGTCCTGATATGACCTTAGATGTTGCTAGGACGTAAAACAACAACAAACAAACAAAAAACAGCATGTATAAGCAATCACCATATGGTCAGAAACCACGTGGTGCCGCTCAGTAAGTGTCCTGATTGGTGGACACAGGAGAGGGCCATAAACATCAACACGGGATGTAGCAAGCACTACATCCTCCGAGAAAGGTCCACAGTGAGGAAATGAGGAAAAACGGGTGACCACTGTCCCATATTGAGCATACCCTTGCAGGATAAGTTTCCCATTCTTTAAGTACTGATATTTTGTGATTTAAACAGAAGTTGATGTAGATAAATTTCAAATATACTTCAAGCACTTTAATCTGTGCAAAAGATACATATATGTGGAACTATGTCTGAACAAGAAACTACTAAAACAATAATGGACGTATTCCATGGGACCTTTCCATAATTTGAGCCAATCAGAGCTGTTCTTTTCGATTGCAAATGGCGGCCCCCCTATGGGCAAAGCACTGGTCATGTGCTAATCGTTTGACGCAAATCCTCAATAAGGTGGGGGTGGGCCAGAGTCTTAATTGGCAACTGCCCTTTCATCCTGCTACGCAGACTCTGGACTTTAAGACATGCAATCCCAATTACCCACTGACTCATGGCCTGAGATGTTGTCAGGACGTACAGCTCCAACAACCAACCACTGACTGACTCATAATATCACTAATAATGAAAGATTCTACCATTTCAGGTACAAACAGCATGTCGAGGTTGTACGCAACCTAACAATATAGTTGTGTACCGGTCAGCAACCACGATGGAACTTCCTGCGAATGACATCATCAAAAAGGGCTTTGTCAAGTTCAAGGGCAAAATGGTAATTACAACTTTGGTTAATCATCGATTCATAATGTGTGAAAATACTAAGAATATCTTTCATTACTTTTATTGATATTATTGATATTATTAGTTCCCATCCATGTTTACGTGTGGAGAGTCCATCAGCGTTCTGATGCACACATTCTGTGACGTCAGACAGGGTAAACAAGAATGGTAAGGTAAAGGTAAATTCCTTCAAATTAAGAATATTAAAATAATATATTAAATGTACTTTCCATCACTCTCCCAGCACATGGATGTTCACTAATCATCATCATCACCATCATCATCAATCCCTTAACCACCAGGGTCACTAGGGCACCACAGATGACTTTGCAACCGGTCTTTTCCATTTTCTTCCCTGTTCTCCACTTCCCTCTGGGACTTGCCAAACTCCAGGCCTGTCCATTCACTGATGTTGTCTTCCCACCTCTTCCTTTGTCCACGTCGCCATATTCTACCTGTCACTGTACCATTACTTGTCGTCAATATGCCATTTGCTGCCGACACGGCGTAAAGCAACCACCAATCAATCAAACCTGTACCATTATGTCATTAGCGGTATTGCAAACATGTGGTACACCGTAACATAGGGTCAGGCTCGAACCCACATTTCAGCCATTCCTGGATTAACATCTTAGCTGATGATGAGCAGATGCTGTGGCCGAATGGGTAGATCGCAGGCCTTCCTTGAGATCGATTCCCGGTCGAGTCAAACCAATGACTTATCAAATTAATACTTGTCGCTACCTAGCGTGGTACTTGGCCTTAATAGGATAGGACAAGGACAGGTTAGCTCAGTGTCAGGATAATGCGACTGAGTGGGATATCGGATCATGATGTCAGCAGTAGGCCTGGTCTCCAACTTAGGCAGCACTATAAAGTCACCATGAGTGCACTGTTACAAGTTGATACCCGTCCTGATATAACCTTAGTAGATGTTGCTAGGATATAAAACAACAACCAAAAAACTTTAGATGACACCTACGCGCTTTGGACTTGTCGGCCGCAGTCTTTGGCCATGATTAGATTACTCCGCAAGAACGAATTGATTTAGTTTGCTTGTCTTATCCATTTCAACTGACTTTTTGCAACCTGCATCGAATCTTAACAGACATGGCAGCAGCAGTGGATCATCTTGAAGAAGCCGACAAGTAAAGCCGGTGTTCGCCTGGAACGCTTCGCTGATGAGAGGACGCTTCAGACCGCAAAGTACAGCACCATCGACCTGGAGTCTGTCTCCTACATTCGACAGGAGAAGACCCACAGCAAGTTCATCGTCAACATCGTCTTCAAGGATGGCAGTAAACCAGTGCGCATTTTCTCTTGTGACACATGTAAGTATGCAAGTCCCAGAGGGCAGTGGGGAACAGGGAAAACTGTAGAAAATGGTTACAAAGTCATCTTTAGTGCTGCAACGACCCACGCGGTTAATGGATTGGTGATGATGGCGATGGTGATGATGATGATAATGAAGCACACATGGGGGGCGGGAGGGGGGGGGGGGGGGCTTTCAGTGCTATGCAAATGATCTGATTCGGATTTGATTCAGAAATTTCGACCAGTCCCCACCCTCCCCTTCTCCCTTTCCACCTCTCAAATCCCCCCCCCCCCGCCACCCCTCTCATCCTCCCCTTCACCCCTCCCTCCCCCCGTTACGAAAAAAAAAGAAATTAGATAAATCAAATAAATAACAACAATAAAAACTACCAAAGAATAACCTTCACCCTGTAACAGCTGACCAAACTAATAAAGCATCTACGAACTACAAATCACATGACCAGACTGGATGGCCGAATGAGTTAAGCGTCCGCCTCCCGTTTTGGTAGATCGTGGGATTCGAACTCACGAGTTCGAACCCTGGTCGAGTCAAACCAATGACTTAAAAATTGATACTTGTCCCTATCTAGCCTGGTGCTCTGTATTATTACGATAGGGCTAGGAGCAGTGGAATGAGGAAGACCAATCGTCCGTGATTGAAATTTCCCCTGCTTAAAGTTTCATGGTCCCATGGCGTTTGAATTTTTATTTTATTTTTTAGATAAATATATCAAATTGATCGTGATAACCTAATAATCATTAGTCCGGAGTAACTTTGATGAAAAATAGCTAGTTGCGGTAATAAATTCACTGATCATTCTTTATAGGCTGTTCCCAATCCTTAGCTAATGCACTAGTATCTAAGTTGGATAATATAGAACCAAATTTATATAAGTGTTTTGGTTTTGACAAAAATACGTTCCATCGGACCATGCAACTTTAATCAACTAATGTACCAAAAATAAAAGAAGCTATTGTTGACCCAAGACAATTTAAATGAATCCTGAGATCAAGATCTGCATAATCTCAAACCCACCACTAATGTGATGTTCTTTGTGGGGGAGTGGTTAGAGTGTCTGACTTTTTTCTAGGTCAGACTCCTAATCTGGGGGTAGGCGGTTTGATTCCCCGTGCCCCCAGCTCTGCCAATTTGGATTTCCACCGCTGTGTATAACATATACAGCATCATCAAAGACCGGTTGCTCTCATACCATGTCTATGTGGTGTGGGAGGTTAAAAATCCCTTGGGTCGGTAAAAGTGTATGCTCGGGCTTTCTATCGACCAGCAGTGGAATGAGGAAGACCAGTTGTCTATGACGGAAATTTCCCCTGCTTAAACAACTAATGGACCCCCAAAAGAAAAATGGTAACAGAAAGTTATACCCATAGCATTAATGCTTCCTCATAGGTATGTATGATCAGTTAATCTAAAGTCAAACGGCTATCCACCAGACCGGGCGCGGGGGCCTAAATCGGTAGGGCGCGGGCCTCACGTACGGAAGGTCGGGAGTTCGTTTCTCTGTCGAGTCAAAGCAATGACTTTAAAACTGATACCTGTCGCTTCCTAGCCTGGTGCTCGGCATTAATAGGATAGGGGAAGGACTGGTTAGCTCAGTGTCAGGATAATGTGACTGAGTGGGATATCAGGTCATGGTGCTGGCAGCCTGATTTCCCAGTGGGGCAGCACTATAAAGTCATCATGAGTGCACACTGTCACAAGTCGGTACCCATCCTGATATGACTTTAGGTGTTGCCAGGATGTAAAACTCCAACAACCAACTATCCTCCAGTCTACATGTAAAAAACAAGATTGCTATCTGCTATTTCCTATATTCATCCCGTCCTGATATGACCTTAGATGTTGCTAGGATGTAAAACAACAACACACAAACAAACAATCCTATATTCATACCATCTCCTAATCTCATCCATAAATAGTTCATGTGCACCAGAACTATGATCGGACGAGCAATGCCTCGGGGATGAAAAAAAAGGTTATTCAACTGGAATACAAATTTAGCGGGGAAAAAAACAAAAAAAAACTGCTATTTGGTCACATTACATCCAAATCCCCCCTCCCCCTCCACCAACCCCCACAAAACCTAATGGCTTTAAACTAGAAGTATTTCTTCAGTGATATATATGACTTACTACTTATGATACATTGTAATTTCCCAGGTACAATATAGACTAGGTCCTCATTCCGACTGCGCATGCGCCGAAAACAGTATTGAGAGCAAAACACAGATGAATGGCCATAGAGTTTGCTGATACGCATAGGTCAAAACTAAGATTTTTATTCAAAATTAATAGAATTACATAACAATTTGGCATAAACTTGGATGCATACATGCAATATAATGATATAATGAATATATTTAAGACAAAATTAGCCATAGTTCCGCATTTTGAGCTAAGAACCATACAATTCCCCACAAAGCAGTCAGGCTCTTTAAGGCTGATATCCACATCACCATTATTAATTCTTGTTCTAAATATTAAAATGCCAAATGTGTCAACAGACACTTGTTTCAGAGAAATATATAAGCAATATCTGATTAACCCTACTCATTTTCTAGTTCTAGATATTTCATTAACCATAGGATATAAATAAAAACATGAATAAAATAAGTAAAACTGACTATAGCTATGGCTCAAACACTAGTCTGAGTGCCCAGATTGATCTAAATCTAAATGCAGATGCCATAAGATGTGCTGATTAGATTGATGTAAATGCAATGCTGGATAAAAGATTAATTTATTATATATATTTTTTTAGTTGGTATTCTATGTTTCAAACAAGAGCTGAGATGAGCTGAAACTAGCACATTTCATGGCTGCACCTAGTGTATTAGCCTGTGCTATGTGCTTCACACAGGTTTATTTTTCTTCCACAATGCACCGCACAGCTGTAATGATGAACCAGTCTATTGGTAGACGTGATGAACCAGTCTATTGGTAGACGTGATTCAGAACACACACCTATCTGTTCACTACAGTCCTACCTACTCACTACACACACTTACGGGTTCACTACATACAGATACCTGCTCACTACATACACCTAGCTGCTCACTACACACACCTAGCTGCTCACTACACTCCTCCATGCTCAGTACACACCTACATGCTCACTACACACATCTACCTGCTCACTACACACACCTTCCTGCTCACAACACACCTACCTTCTCACTACACACCTATCTGCTCACAACACACACCTACCTGCTCACTACACACATCTTCTCACTACACACACCTACCTTCTCACTACACACACCTACCTGCATGTAACATACCCCTACCTTCTCACTACACACCTACCTGCTCACTACACACACCTACCTGCTCACTACACACACCTATCTGCTCACTACACACACCTACCTGCTCACTGCACACCTCCCTGCTCACTACACACCTCCTTGCTCACTACACACCCCTACCTGCTCACTGCACACCTACCTGCTCACTACACACCCCTACCTGCTCACTACACACGCCTCCCTGCTCACTACACACACCTACCTGCTCACTACACACACCTACCTGCTCACTGCACACCTCCCTGCTCACTACACACCTCCTTGCTCACTACACACCCCTACGTGCTCACTGCACACCTACCTGCTCACTACACACCCCTACCTGCTCACTACACACGACTCCCTGCTCACTACACACACCTCCCTGCTCACTACACACACCTACCTGCTCACTACACACACCTACCTTCTCACTACACACCTACCTGCTCACTACCCACCTACCTGCTCACTACACACATCTGCTCACTATACATACCTACCTGCTCACTATACACACCTACCTGCTCACTACACACACCTACCTGCTCACTACACACACATCTGCTCACTACACACACCTACCTGCTCACTACCCACACCTCCCTGCTCACTACACACACTTACCTTCTCACTACGCATCTACCTGCTCACTACACACACCTACCTTCTCACTACACACCTACCTGCTCACTACCCACCTACCTGCTCACTACACACATCTGCTCACTACACATACCTACCTGCTCACTACACACACATCTGCTCACTACACATACCTACCTGCTCACTACACACACCTACCTGCTCACTACACACACATCTGCTCACTACACACACCTACCTGCTCACTACACACACCTACCTGCTCACTATACACACCTACCTGCTCACTACACACACCTACCTGCTCACTACACACACATTTGCTCACTACACACACCTAACTGCTCACTACACACACATCTGCTCACTACACACACGTACCTTCTCACTACACATCTACCTGCTCACTACACACACCTACCTTCTCACTAAGAGACCAGACAGGATGGCCGAATGAGTTCGAGCGTCCGTCTCCCATGCTGGTAGATCGTGGGATCGTGCATTCAAACCTTGGTCGAGTCAAACCAATGACTTGAAAATTGGTGCTTGTCGCTTCCTAGCCTGGCGCTCGGTATTATTAGGACAGGGCAAGGGCTGGTGTGCTCAGTGTCAGGATAATGTGACTGAGTGGGATACCAGGTCATGGTGCCGACGGCCTGGTTTCCCAGTGAGACAGCACTATAAAGTCGCCATGAGTGCGCACTGTCACAAGTAGGTACCCGTCCTGATATGACCTTAGATGTTGCGAGGATGTAAAACAACAAACAAACAAACCAACCTTCTCACTACACCCCCACCTGCTCACTACACACACCTACCTGCTCACTACACACACCTACCTTCTCATTACACACACCTGCCTACGTATTAAAAACACCTTGCTGCTCACTACACACACCTACCTGCTCACTACACACACCTACCTGCTCACTACACACCTCCCTGCTCACTACACACACATCTGCTCACTACACACACCTACCTGCTCACTACACACATACCTGCTCACTACACACACCTACCTTCTCACTATACACACCTCCCTGCTCATTAGAAACACCTCCCTGCTCACTACACACACCTATCTGCTCACTACACACACCTACCTTCTGACTATACACACCTCCCTGCTCATTCGAAACACCTCCCTGCTCACTACACACACCTACCTGCTCACTACACACATACCTGCTCACTACACACACCTACCTTCTCACTATACACACCTCCCTGCTCATTAGAAACACCTCCCTGCTCACTACACACACCTATCTGCTCACTACACACACCTACCTTCTCACTATACACACCTCCCTGCTCATTAGAAACACCTCCCTGCTCACTACACACACCTATCTGCTCACTACACACCTCCCTGCTTACTACACACACCTACCTGCTCACTAGACACACCTACCTGCTCACTACACACCTACCTGCTCACTTCACACATACCTGCTCACTACACACATACCTGCTCACTACACACACCTACCTTATGACTACACACACCTCCCTGCTCATTACAAACACCTCGCTGCTCACTACACACACCTACCTGCTCACTACACACACCTACCTGCTCACTACACACCTCCCTGCTCACTACACACCTATCTGCTCACTACACACACCTCCCTGTTCACTACACACACCTACCTGCTCACTACACACACACCTACCTGCTCACTACACACAGCTACCTACTCACTACACACTCCTATACCTGGTCGCTACACACATACCTGCTCACTACACACATACCTGCTCACTACACACACCTACCTTCTCACTACACACACCTCCCTGCTCATTACAACACCTCCCTGCTCACTACACACACTTACCTGCTCACTACACACACCTCCCTGCTCACTACACACACCTATCTGCTCACTACACACCTCCCTGTTCACTACACGTACCTACCTGCTCACTACACACACATCCCTGCTCACTATACACACCTACCTGCTCACTACAACAGTTGGTGAAGCGCGTGATTGGACCAGTGCTCTGCATGAGACGTGTGTGGATTCAGAGGGGAAGATGCCCACAGTGATGAATACGATGGACCTGCTGCGGTGTGGCCCGTCACAGAAGGAGCTCACAGGTCAGTGGCACCAGGCATGACATTCACGTATTCACAACTATTTCCCACCCACCTCTCTGCCAGCACACACACCGCATACTTACGCCTTCGATTAATAGCGCCCAACTACCATGTGAGGCCTTGGTTGCTCCCGCAGTGCTGTCTGTGTGGTGGAACAATAAAATATTTATAGAAAGAAAATATTATATTATTATATCTGCATCATGACAAGTTATAACTGTCTTCAAAACTGATCTTTTTAAGCCAGCTTCTTTCTGGTAAATGAAATTTCTCTATTCTTCACATTCTTGTAAGCCCATTTAAACATACTGTGTTGTGGTTTTTGTGTGCGAAGTGCCTTAGAATGGCTCCCGCTAGTAAGGGCGCTCTATTAGCTCTACATTAAAGTTGCAGATAAATATATTATATTAATAATCATAATCTACCTTACTTTAGTTTGAAGTAACTTTTATTTTAAATGGCTAACTTTTGAGACATTTGAAATGCAAGCATGCAAAATTAGTGTTGGCAAGCACACCAAAACTCTGATGCCATAGGTTTCTAAAGTAACAGGTTCTATTAAATTACCCCAATATTCCCTTCTATGTGGCAAATGCCAAATAAGTGCATCAGTATCTATGTTAGATATGTAGAACCAACTCAAGATAATTGCTTTGGTTTTGAAAATTTCATGTTTTCATCGGATTGATTGATTGATGGGTAGTTTCTTTACAGCGTGTCAGCAGCATAGGACATATTCATGATGAGATTTGTTTGTTTTTGATTCAGCCATCGCTTTTACATATAATGTAAAAGCATACAATCAAGTATGTGTCAATAGACACTCATGAATTAAAAAAAGGTCACAATGATGTTTTCATCAGACAATAGCCGTGTTCACACCTGGGCGTTAAGTCGCCTCATCTAGTGCGCCTTATCTAAGTCGGTTCACATTGGCAGTGTGAACCCGATGCTGAGGCGGATTAGGGCTGAGTCGCCTCATCTAGTTCGCCTCAAGTAGGTCGCCTCGCGAGGTGGTTTAAATGAAGCGAACTAGCTTGAGTCGGCCCATCTTGCTTGTGTGGACGGTAGCGGTTTACTTGAAGCGGATTAAGCACCTCACACTATATAATATAATTTGGTCTATGAACCGGCTAGAGGTGCACAGATATTTTTTTCATCATTTATTTTTAGGGTTTCACTGCCCAGCAGAAGTTTTGACCGTTCCAAAACAATACGATTCAGTCGAAACAGATCTAGGTCGAACCCACACTCTCTCGTGCCGATGTCGACTAACCGAAACTGGCGCTGGTTATTTTGGACTTGCTCATGCACAGATATCGATTTCCGCCTTAATCCGCTCCGTGTGTGGACACGACACTAGTTCGCCTCATCTAGTTCACCTTATCTAGTTCGGCCTAAAGTTGTGGGTGTGAACACGGCTTATGTAGCTTTACATATTACATGAGAAGCCGGTGTAACCATAGTTCGTGTGTGCTTTACAGAGGTGTTCAGTGTCTTCCTGCTGAAATCCCTGCCGCTGCCCTTCTATGGGGAGTGCTTGCTGCAGGTGACACAAGAACAACTCCACCTGCTCGAATACAACAACCCGTCCAAGCGCCTCGCTACCTGGCCCCTGAACACACTGCGCCGGTACGGCAGTGACAACAACGCGACCTTCACCTTCGAGTCTGGGCGGTAAGCAGTGACGTCACTCAGCACAGCCCCTGCCATGTTGATATTCTACCACATTCGTAATTGTGGCTGCGTGGTAGTTCCTTCCCCTTCAGTCAGAGAGTAAAATGGATAAATTCTGTACCCTTAAATGTTCTGAGAGTACGACTGTTGGGATAATTTAATTTATTAAAGGTTCTTCAATGAGCCAGAGACAACAAAGCCAGTGTCAATAATCAGTTGGACTTAGTATACAACAGTAATCATAGCAGTTTTCATAATTGACCAAGTGATGTGGAAAAATAATATCCACCCACCCCACCCACACCCATTCTGCATACCCTTACATTATTTTCTGGTGGAAACTCTGCCCTTACTTACTCCTGTAGCTCTGTCTCCAGGAGACGGCTGCTAATCAACCCATTAGAAAAAAGTGTCAGTAGGCTGGGTTTTAGAAATAACCACATGATTTTGCAATATAATATGCTTAATATATAGTTCAAATACTTATCTATGAAATCATGTAGATTAGGAGGCTTTAAATCGAATCGAGAGCGTTCTGTGGCCGCCATTTTGTTTTCTTTGCATCATTCTCTCCCTAATCCTCAACACTATGCCAATATAGATAAACATTGTGCGTTGGAACCAGCAACCCAGTGACTTGTTTGAAGTCGCCTGGTATACTCCACTGAGACAACTAACAATCTCTGAATGTCATATATGACTGACGTCACGGGGAGATTCTCTCATCACATGACCTAATATGGTTCCCCACAGACGGGGGAACACTGGGGAACCTCTTTAAAGTTGCACTTGCACACTAGTAAAGTCCCTATAACACTAAGACGGTTCACTCTCTATCTCTCCCATGGTAATGACAATTTTGCAGTGCCATCTTGTGGTGGGTTTGATCAGCCCAGCTGCTGGCTGGTGTTTCACATGTAAACACACAGGACTACAAGGCGAGAGGGTGAGTTTAAAATAAAAAAAGAGAGATTGCCTGTCATTTGGATTTGGCCGATGTTGCGCCTACTGCCTGGTCCCACCTCCCACATCCCTAAACCCCCACCACACTCCTACACTCCCACCACACACACACCACACCTACACCACCGCCACACATCTACACCCTCACCACACACACCTACACCTCAACCACACACACCTACACCCCCATGACACACACACCACACACTTACACCCCCACCACACACACCCACCAGACCTATGCCACCAACACACACATACCTACACCCCCACCACATCCATAAACCCCCACCACATCCATAAACCCCCACCAGATCCATAAACCCCCACCACACACCTACCAATGCTATCAAAATGATAAAACCCACCACCTGGTGTGCTGGCTGTTCTCTTGATTACACAGTACAGGCTGAGTGAGCCGTCTTAGTGTTATACTTATAGGGTCTTTGATACTAGCCATTGTGGTACTCTCCCTCCACATATTAAATTACACAAACTGTAAAGGTGTGCTTGGAGAGCATTTGTTGGAGTTCAGTTCCAGTCTCTTCTGAGTTTTTGCCACATTTTAAAATAAATATATTAATTTGGTCATTATAATCTACTTTATTTTTAAGTAACGTTTTTTTTTATAGCGTTAGCTTTGGAAACATTTGAAGTGAAAACACTAAATTAATTTTGACATGTATCACAAAATTTTGGACCTCATAGGCTTAAGCAGTGCCAGGTTCTACTTCTAGTAAATTAATTTAGTAATGTTTAATGAGTGCACCAGTATGCAAATGTAGGTAATTGTTTTGGTTTCAAAAGTTTGACTGTCATCGAACTATGCAGCTTTTAAAGATAGATTATACGAAACGTCCTTCCTGACATCACAGAATATGGCAGTTGGAATCCTAGAGCTAAGGATTGATCCATGTAGGAACATTAGCCTGAGTATTCCGTCGATATTATTTTCTAGCACACTGTAGATGATATTTCTAGAGTATGAATATTTTGTTAAGATGTTGCGAATTTTAGTGTAAGGAATCTCTGCATGCAGTCCTTTGTACTCGAGTGGATGTGTCCCAGACTTCTTCAGTTCCGTGAGTCGGAGGATAACCGATGGCTTCCTCAACGACCACAGAGGATGTTCTGGGACTTTCGCATCCTCCAACATGTCCAAATCCACTCCCAAGGCCTCCAAATGAGGTTTCATTCAGAGCCTCATTGGCCGGATGTAATTCGCCCTGGCTTCACACCTGGATTCGTCATGTTGCTCGAATAGACAATTGTGTGCAGGTTTCAATGCATTAGTTTTTATCTTGACTACATATTGCAGCTGTCTATGAGGTTCCTTGCCTGAGAGGTCCGTGTATACTACTACAAGTACAACAGGCCTACTTTTTCCTATATTTCCCTATTTTTTCCATGAGGCCCTATTTAGTCAAATGTTCATAAAGATTCCTATTCTTTCCCTATTTTCTTTAATCTTTTGACCCGTTCCATCTTTTTCTTTTTAAAGCTGATCATTGCTTTGGGGTTTTTCAAAGGGGGGATTTCAAATTCTATTAACTTGAGCTTATGTTTAATTACCGAGTTTGTGGTTCATTATCTAGTATAAGACAATTGCTAATTAAGTATATCAAAGTATTTAAAATTCTTTGTTTGGAGGGCCTTAAAAAATAGGAATTTTGTACATGCTATTTGCGAATAACTAAATCTGTGTGGCTCATGGTACTGCCTAGTTAACCCTCTGGGGCTAGGAGCACACGGGTGCGGCCACAAGTTCCATGCACTTACAACTCTTGTGTGCCTGTAGTTGAATTGCTTTTCTAGATATGTTTTCCTGATAATTTGTAGCTCTATCATATCAGAAATAGGGGGCCTACAGTGCTACCCGATTGCAGATGCATCCAAGTGCACCCAGACTGTAAATGCATGAAACCTGTGGGCACACGTCGCGCCAAAGAGTTAACGTATGATCTATTTTCAGGTTTTGCGAAACTGGAGAGGGTATTTTCATTGTCAGCTCGCAGCAAGCGCAGTTGATATACCATAAGATCCATGCAGCCACTGTAGCCATAGCCGAGATCAACCACGTCCAGCACAGGCAAAGCGCGGTGAGCTCCTCACACGAGACATGTTTGTTGCAGTGTTACATCCTAGCACCAAAAAATATATAATAAAATAAAAGACCCACAAAAACTAACATAACTACTAACAGCTCAGATGACAAGGCACCTACCAAATTGTGACTATTGCTGTTCAGCGATGAAAACAAGCCCCGATGCGAATTACACGTAATGGACGGGGTTAGTAACCCCCCCCCCCCAAAAAAAGAAAAACCCACAAAAAACAACAAAGAAACAACAAAAAAAACACCAGCTAACGTCATATCACGATGGGTACCGACTTGCAACAGTGCACACTCATGGCAACTTTATAGTCCTGCCACAATGGGAGATCAGGCCACCGACACTATGACCTGATAGCCCCCTCAGTCACATTATCCTGATATTGAGGTAACCAGTCCTTGCCATATCCTAGTAATGCTAGGCGCCATGCTCGGTAGCGACAAGTATCAATTTGATAACTTATTGGTTCCATGTGTTTGTGGTTTGAATGATGCAAAGCCAGCAAACGCTCTTATCGATTTAGCTATCCCGTCCAGTCATTAATAAAGTGTGAAGCAGGAATACTCTAAAGTAAATCAGAAATGAATATAGCATTCCTCTT
Organism: Branchipolynoe longqiensis; assembly: GCA_030323885.1. Taxonomy (NCBI): domain Eukaryota; kingdom Metazoa; phylum Annelida; class Polychaeta; order Phyllodocida; family Polynoidae; genus Branchipolynoe; species Branchipolynoe longqiensis. The sequence continues at coordinate 6,583,474 of CM059194.1, read as the reverse complement.
TAGACTACCACAAGTGCACACACACACCTCTTTAGCAGTTAAAGAGGCAGCAACACAAACAAAACAACTTTACTTAGTTACATGCATTGTAATCGAATGTGAATATTGATGGTTTATATGTTTTGAAATAATCTATTCTCTTGCAATTATTTAGGATCTGATCAGCTAGTTAGGCCTAGTGTAGTTCTACATCCATAGGCCAGTCAGCAAGGTTCATGTGTATAGCTAGTTAGTGCAGCTCTCCATCCATAGGCCAGTCAGAAGGTTCATGTGTATAACTAGTTAGTGTAGTTCTACATCCATAGGCCAGTCAGCGGGGTTCATGTGTATAACTAGTTAGTGTAGTTCTACATCCATAGGCCAGTCAGAAGGTTCATGTGTATAGCTAGTTAGTGGAGCTCTACATCCATAGGCCAGTCAGCACGGTTCATGTGTATACCTAGGTACTGTAGTTCTACATTCATAGGCCAGTCAGCTGGGGTTCATGTGTATAGCTAGTTAGTGTAGCTCTACATCCATAAGCCAGTCAGCAAGGTTCATGTGTATAGCTAGTTAGTGTATTTCTACTTCCATAGGCCAGTCAGCTGGGTTCATGTGTATAGCTACTTAGTGTAGTTCTATATCCATAGTCCTGTGATGTATGTATACCAACGCAGATTCAATTATGAACAAGCGAGCCAAACTGGAAGCAAATATTGCAATTTAAAACCCAGATATCATCGCAATTAGTGAAGTCATACCAAAAAATCCAAAAGAGCCAGTCCAGCTATGTGAGATTGCCATAAATGGATTTGATATTTTCAGCAATATCGATGAGGAGAGAAGGGGTGTGTGCATATATACTAAATGCAACCTTAATGCAGTCCCTCTAAATGTACTCCTATGTAACTCAACAGAAGTGATATGGTGTGAGATTAAGCTAGAGGACAGGGACAGTCTGCTTGTTGGATGCATCTACAGGTCACCCAACAGCGACAACAGTGTCATGAGGAACCTCGACAATTGATCCAAAAGGCCTTAGCCCTAAACCACAGCCACCTCCTAATCATGGGAGACTTCAAATATCCAGAAATCAGTTGGCATCCTATGCCAACACCAAATAGCGAACAACATCCAGCAACACTCTTTGTCAAAAATCTTAAGAGACTGTTTCCTTTTCCAGTACATAATGGAACCAACACATAAGCATGGTGACCAGTCTGCAAATATATTAATCTCATCATCACAAATGAGGAAATGATTGGAAACCTTAAACATGATTTGTGTTTTCCTCTTGAGTTTACGTGGCAATAGCAACTGAAATTAAAGGAAAGGCAATCATGGTGGCTATTTCCAAGTCTCGCAACATGTTTAAGGTCCTGATGGAATATACCCGCATATATTGAAGGAGCTACACAACGAGCTTGTTGAACCACTTAGACACATTTTCCAAAAGCACAAAACCAAAGAAAACTTCCTCACCCATGGAAGGATGGACATGTGTCTCCAATCTTCAAAAAGGGTAACAGAAGTGATCCAGGAAACTATAGGCCAATCAGTCTAACAGCTGTAGTGTGTAGGTTACTGAAATCAATAATAAGAGATTCTATCATGGCTCACCTTATTGAAAACAATCTCCTATCAACACAGCAGCATGGCTTTGTGCAAGGAAGATCTTGTATGACCCAAATATTAGCATATATGGATGAATGGACCCGTGTTATTGATGACTTTTGAGATCTGGATGCTATTTATCTAGATTTCCAAAAAGCATTCGACACTTTCCACACCAGCGACTGCTAAAAGAATTGCATGGCTATGGCATAAGAGATGTCCTACACTGGATAAAGGATTTTCTGAGTCACAGAAGACAGCGAGTTATTGTAAATGGCAAACCATCAGGATGGTGCTTGGTGAAAAGCGGAATACCTCAGGGCAGCGTGCTTGGACCAGTCTTATTTGTGATATATATCAATGACTTACCAGAAGTTGTACATTCTATGGTCCAAATGTTTGCTGATGATACCAAAGTATTCCACCGTATGGAGAAAGGTAGTGACTCAGGGGACTTCCAGAAGGACCTCAGCAACATGCAGAAGTGGTCAAGTGATTGGCAGCTGAAGTTTAATGCTTCAAAATGCAAAGTGATGCATTTAGGGGGCAAAAACAGCAAGCACATCTATGTAATGAACAATGGTGTGAATAATGTTCCGCCCTTCGAAACAATGATAGAAAAGGACTTGGGTGTCAAGGTGGACAACAAACTGACATTCAGCGACCACATCCAGGAAGCCGCCAACAGAGCTAATGGAATACTGGCCATCATTCGAAGATCATACACATACCTAGATGAGGATGTTGTGCGCAGACTGTACACATCCCTTGCACGCCGACTTTTGGAATATGGAAATGTTGTGTGGTCACCACTCTACAGGAAGGACGCTGAGTCAATTGAGAAGATCCAAAGAGGGCAATGAAGCTTGTACATGGATTCGATGAAATACCCTACAAACAATGTATGCGTCATTTGAAGATCCCAGGCATGTACTACAGACGGGCCCTGGGGGATATGGTTGAAGTATTCAAATATCTCCATGGTATCTACAAGACAGGCAGCCCCCTTATCAGAGACTCCAACACCAGGCCCAGAGGACACTCCCTGAAGCTGAGGAAGCGGTACTCCAAACTGGACCTGTGACACAACTTTTCGGCTTTAGGGTGGTTGACCTGTGGAATGACTTGCCGGAGAGTGTCGTAGCAGCAGAGTCGGTGACTGTTTCAAGTCCCGACTGGATGCATACTGGTCAAGCATTATGTATATCTTGGAGCCAGTGACAGTTGGTACAATCCACCACATCTGAAGAACTGTCTCGATTTCTATTAATTAAGAGCGGCTAACAGGTCCAAGGCCTATTATAGCTGTATCCTATCCTATTGATTGATAGGCCGGTCACCAGGGTTCATGTGTATAACTAGTTAGTGTAGCTCTACATCCATAGGCCAGTCAGCAAGGTTCATGTGTATAGCTAGTTAGTGTAGTTCTACATCCATAGGCCAGACAGCGAGGTTCACCTATAAGCTAAAGCCTCCATAGTTTGTGTAGTTCTATAAATAATTAAAAACAACACTATATCTAAATATGTTTTCTTTTGTCCAGAATCGTGCGGATCTCGACTTTCCTCCTCAAGACTTTCCAGGTACACTTAGAGTTAGACTAATCTGCCTTACTACCTGAGGTAGGCAACCATTGTCCTGCGCAGTAGCAGTCCGCATTTGACCAATACTAATTTCAAATTTAGGCCAGAACTTTGGGACATGAAACAATATCAGAAATGGAGAAGAAAGTAACCTAGTGTCTGTCTTCTTCCAATTTAAATATTCAACTAAGAATAGATAGTACAAATTTATTCTTACGGTGGAGCAAAAATAATAATTTAATGTTATATTTCCACCATTACGTGTTACTGGCCTTGTGTATCACGGATTGATATCAGACTAGACTCAGCTGCTACGTGGATTTGTCTAGTTCTATCTATGTCAACATATTTTCACTTTAGCACAAAGCATACATGTATACTATCCCACAAAATACTATCAAAAGAATGCATGTATGATTTTGTGCTAAAGTTGAAAATGTTTGTTTGTTTAGCGACCCCCAAGCACACAAGGTAAACATAGTCTATTGGGGGTCATGTGAAAATGTGAAAATTAGTACATCAACGCCATGCATTTCCTCAAGCTTTAAAAAAGACTTTAGGACATAATCTTGTTTGCTTTTAAACTGTAATTAATAAAGTCTTGTTTAATTTTGTTGAGCATTTTAAAACGATGTTCTACATACATTTAGGGCCTATGTTTGATATCCATGTTACACAAGTGATTTAAAGCTGCATAGTCCGATGAAGCATCAACATTTCAAAACCAATATAATTATCTAGATTTGATTCTACATATCTAACTGTACATTGATGCACTTATTAAGCGTTGTTTCTGTATAGAAGGGAATGCTGAGTCAATTTAATAGATCCTGTTACTGCAGAAGCCTATAGGCCTATTGTGTCAGTGTTGGCATGCTAAAAGCCTATATGGTATCAGTGTTGGCATGTTTGTCAAAACTAATTTAATATGTTTGCACTTCAAATATCTCAAAAGTTCACGATTTAAAAGTTACTTCAAACTAAGGTGAAAGTAGGTTATAATGACCAATCTAATATAGTTATCTCAGAAACCTGACAAAAACTCAAAACCATCAGACTACGCAATTTTAATGTAGGCTTATTGCTCAATTTGTATGAGATCAAAAAGTGAAATAGATATATTTTTTCAACTCTCACATATGCGCAACATGTAAACATTCATACAAACATAGATTCTGCAATTATTTGGAATGCTTTCTGCTATTAATTATTTGGAAGCTTTTCAATTTTGGTCTCCATGTCACATTTTAATATAGTGCCCAGTTTCAAAAGAGGGTTTTTAGTTTCACCCTTTTATCGCTCACTTTTGAGTTTCGTCCCTTTATCACTCACTGCCTCATTCTGCCACTAGGCGGTGTTCAAGGTACACCTTGGAGGCACCTCGGAGATATTCCGGACATCGTGCTAGTCTGAACGACTTTAGATGTTGGGTGCCTTGAAAAGGGCGGCCTCCATAGCATGCAGCCATTTGCAATTGAAAAGAACAGCTCTGATTGGCTGAAACCACTGAATCCGGTGGCCATTTTGGAGGCGCTTTTTGCCGCCTGTCTGAAAAGCGAGACATCATGGAGTTGACTCCTCGGCGCACCCTGAACGCACATTAGCCAAAAAGACGTCGCACAGCCGTCTTTGAGTTGACTCTGAGGTGTACCCTGAATGCGGCCCTGACATCCTTGTTCTGCTGCTTGTTCCCCGCAGGTTCCGGCGAGCTGTCCCCCAGCGGCAACTCGGCAGTCCACTCGCCGCTACCCAAGCCGCCCCCCTCCCAGGGGCAGCTCTCTCCCGGAAGCTTCAAGCTGCTTCGTGACATGGGGGACATCCCACAGGAGGTGACGCCCTCACCCACTTCAGGTGGGTTCCCACTAGATAAGAGTCACCACTACGCTGAGTATTACAACCTAGCTTGGTTTCCCCTTCTTCTTTGTGGTTGGTTTGTAAACTTGACGGTTACAGGCTGCAGAACTGCAGCATTATATAAACGGCAGCAAGGAACAAGTCCGTTTTTGGCTGAAGTGTAGACTTATAGCGATATAGCGAATGGTAGACAGGAAGTGTGAACACTTATTTGTCTCTCATTTTTTATTTATTTTTGGTACATTAGTTGTCTCAAGCAGGGGAAATCCCAGTCACAGACGACTGGTCTTCCCCACTCCACTGCTGGTCGATAGAAAGCCCGATCCTACACTTTTACTGACCCAAGGGATTTTTAACCTCCCACACCACATAGACATGGTATGAGAGCAACTGGCCTTTGATGACGCTGTAAGTTATACACAGCGGTGGAAATCCAAATTGGCAGAGCTGGGGGCACGGGGAATCGAACCGCCGACCCTCAGATTAGGAGTCTGACCTACAAAAAAGTCAGACACTCTAACCACTCCGCCACAGAGAACGCCACCGCCACAGAGAACGCCATTTCTGCGGTGGGGGGGGGGGGGGGGGGGGGGAGGTTGTAGAAGTAGGGTGTACTTGACTACGAATTCGACAAATCATTGAATCGACACCAGATATCTGCCGGTCCGATTTTAGCAGAGCACTCGTGTCCACTCGCCGATGGGTTGGGAGGAAGGGTGGAATATAGAGCCATAGGACACAGCATAAAAACATATTAGCCCAACCCACTGCCAGTAACATTTCCTAATAATATTTGCATAATATGCATTTATACTACACATAATGGTTTAACTGTCCAGTGCCTCAGAATGATTCCTGCTAGTGAGGCAACACTATTAAAATTACATTATTACTATTATTATTGTTATCAGCATCATATTTTCCCTTTTTTTCATTTATTATTTTTAAATATATTTTTTTAGATAATGTTATTTGCCTATTGCAATAACCCACACTGATTTTAAGACCAAATCTAACAGCGTCAGCCAGAACCTGGATTCTGTCTCTTTTTGTATTCGCGATTAGATGTATCTGTCTCCATGCCTACCTCACCACTTACAACTATTATTGACAGTGAACCCGAAGTGCAGTGTCATCTATGAACTTATTATGGCACATATTCATAAATTACTTCTTTATTTGTATTTATTTCTTTTTTTGGAAAAGAAAAAGAAAAGAAAAAAGAAGAATTTTAACAAACATGAACTGTCTCTTATATAGGAACATCTCTTCATTAATCTCAGGCATCATATATGAACATATATTTCACATAGCTTATATTATGTCATATTGTGAGTGGGGCACCATTGCTTTTAGATTAAACCACCCTGTCGTCTAAGAATAATAATGTTCTCTGCCAATATATAATTCCGAATCGAAAATCCGTATATTTTTACATTATGACCTTAGATTTTGCCAGGATTTAAAACTCCAACAACTAATAAATCTACTGCCTTCCAACAGACGGATACATGTCGATGACAGAAGGGTTCGAGCAGAGCGATTACCTCACCCTGAAAGCTTTCCAGTGGCCGCTGCCGCCGCCGCCGCCGCCGCCGCCGCCCACGCCCCCTACCGTGGCCTACGAGAACCAGGGCAAGGGTGCCCGCGGATCGGCGCCGATACCACCAGATGGCGCCACCAACGTGGACATGGACATTTACGAGGAGAAAGGCCTCACCCCCGCGTTCAAGATGTTCCTACGGGAGAGGAAGCAGTAGAAAGAGAACGCTGTATAAATGATGCCGCTCACATCGCCACCTAGTGGGTGGATGCTGCATTACTGTCGCCACTCACACCACCACCTAGTGGGTGGATGCTACATTAGTGCCGCCACTCACAGCACCACCTAGTGGGTGGACACTGCATTAGTGTCGCCACTCACAGCACCACCTAGTGGGTGGATGCTACATTAGTGCTGCCACTCACAGCACCACCTACTGGGTGGATGCTACATTAGTGCCGCCACTCACAGCACCACCTAGTGGGTGGATGCTACATTAGTGCCACCACTCACAGCACCACCTAGTGGGTGGATGCTACATTAGTGCCGCCACTCACAGCACCACCTAGTGGGTGGATGCTACATTAGTGCCGCCACTCACAGCACCACCTACTGGGTGGATGCGACATTAGTGCCACCACTCACAGCACCACCTACTGGGTGGATGCTACATTAGTGCCACCACTCACAGCACCACCTAGTGGGTGGACACTGCATTAGTGCCGCCACTCACAGCACCACCTAGTGGGTGGATGCTGCATTAGTGCCGCCACTCACAGCACCACCTAGTGGGTGGATGCTGCATTAGTGCCGCCACTCACAGCACCACCTAGTGGGTGGATGCTGCATTAGTGTAAGAAACTGAGTGGACTCCTTGACTTTGTGATCATAAGTGACTTTATTCTGCACACAGTTTTCCATTACAACTCCCTTTGGTCACGTGACTCCACACGTCACCAAGCTGGTGCGTTCCGATAGTCATGTCTCTCACATCTCCCTTTCATCGAGGGAAGCTTTTCAATTAAGACAGATTGCTCACTCTAGCACAAAGCATACAAATTAGGGTAAGACAAGTCATTGAATCGACACCTGAACATAGCCTGCTCCCTGTTTCTAAACATGTTGATCTTCATTTAACATGTCTATATTCTCCGTTCAGGTTTACATTGATTTCACATATCGTTATCACAGGCCGCATTCTTAAGTACTATTACTTAACCCTAGTCCCATCGTTCTTTCCGTACTCACGTTACACCTTCCTCATCCTCCATCTCTCCTTCCCAGAACACTGCATTAGATCCTCACCTTAACGAGGCACTTTATGTATCGCCACACGGTACACCGCAAAGTACCATGTTACTTGAGAAGAACATCTTGACAAAAAGCAATCCTATGCGTCAACACAAAATGCAAGAATACAAACTCATCTCCCCAACAACTAAAAACCTGTTCTATAATCGATACGATACTTCATCAAATAATATCTGTAACAATCAATGATAAAAAAAATAAAATAAAATATAAAAAAAAGAATTTTTAAAAATAAAATAAAATATTAACAAAAAACAAACTAAATCCTGTACATCTCCATTCATCTTACCCTGTACTCTGTACATCATCAAGCATCCTCTTGTGAGATTATTATCTCGTAAGCTTTTCGCTATGCATTCTAGTAATACACAAACCTCCAACAACAAATATTTGTTGTTTTCAATGATACCTCCACCTAAATAACCTATCTGCTTCTGACCTATAACAATGCTCAACATTAGATGCGTTATTCACTTTCCTCATTATTTTCTACGAATGTCTGTACCACATGATCTCTCTCCTCCTGTTATGCTCCATGATACCCATATCGGTGTACCGGCCGGCTCACTCGCCCATACCTTGTTGTGTAATTTGCGGGCTGTCGCGATGCTTGCTTGCAAATGGTGGTATCGTTGAGTGTGTTGGTTTTTGTTGTGATTTGTTCACTTTGACTGCTTGGGCACTTTACTAAGTGTCTGCGGTTTTTTCGAATCATGCGATTCTCGCTGTTCCAAATTACATAATCTCTTGGCCCTGGCATCTGAGCCCTTACTATTAGGCACTTTTCCCATGTTTTGTTGTGGTTTTTATACTGTACATTGTCCCCTGCCTTCAACTTCGTGTGATTTTTTTTAACCCCTTCGGTCGTAGTACATTTTTTGTTTCTCCTGTCGTTTTTTTTGCTGTTTGTCTCATTGTGTGTGTTACTGTTGGACATAATTTACTCTTTATCACTGGAATACGTGACCTCAATATACGTGACATCAACAACTGGGCTGGCGATGCGTTAAGACCCTGTATTTGAGCATTTCTGTAATTAAGTAATGCTATGTTCAGATCTTTCTTATCTATGATACATTTATTTACCATATTCTTAGCCGTTTGCAAAACAGCGCTCAGCCTGACCATTGCTTTGTGGGTATAGGGGATTGCTATATACCCGCTTGAACCCATAATATGCCGCAAAAGACTCATATTGCTGGGAACTAAATTGCGGCCCATTATCTGTAACCACCATTTGGGGAATTCCATATCTGCAGAATACCTTCTTTAATTCTTTGATTGTTTCCTCACTAGTCGTACTGTTCATTTCAATGATTTCTGGAAACTTTGACCAATAATCCACCACGAGTAGAAAATTTTGTTGCCTCACCTGGAAAAAATCAATGCCTACTTTATAGAACGGTATTTGTCCATTTCATGTGTTATTAAAGGTTCTTGCTGCAGATTGTTACGTACTGCTTGGCATATCTCACCTCGCGCTACTTTGTCTTCAATTTGGCTATTCAAGCCTGGGCAAAAAAATGCTCTCTCTTGCTAGCTGCTTACACTTAATTGCCCCTAAATGCGATTCGTGTATCGTATTTAGCAATTGTTTTTGCATAGACTTTGGTATTATGTCATTTGTTAACACTCATTTTTTGTCTACAGTAATTTCATCTCGGAATGTAAAATATGGCCTGACCTCTGGTATTAATGTCTGTTTGTTCTCAGGCCACCCATTTCTTGCTAGGTTGCACAGTTGTTGCAGTGTCTCGTCTTTACTTGTTTCTTGCTCTATTCTCTGTATATGTTCTTGTGCAATGCTGATTTCTGTGACCGTGACCTCGTTGTCGAACAAGTTGCTTGGTGCGGTCTTAGTCGAATGTGCCCTGGACAATGTAATCTGCAAAGTACATTTGGTTACCTTGAATGTGCGTTAGATGCAAATCATAATTTTGCAGCCGCATTCTCATGCGCTGCATCCGAGCGGATAACATATGCAAAGGCTTTAGCATGATCGAGACTAACGGCTTGTGATCGGTTTGTACTGTAATAGATTTACCGTATATATAGTGATGAAATTTAGTGCAACCAAAACAAATGGCTAAAAGCTCTTTCTCAAAAATCGCATAATTTATTTCAGTTTTATTTGACGCCTTTGAAGCCATCGCCACGGGGCGATTTTCTTGAAACAAGGTCGCCCCTAGTCCAGATTTACACGCGTCTACTTGCAAAATGATTGGCTGCTTCACATTATAGAATTTCAGAATAGGAGCATTTGTTAACAAATCTTTAAGCTCATTGAATGCCGTTGCCTGCCATTCTAACCAATGCCATGCAATGTCTTTCTTTAACACGGTCCGCAATGGTTTTGAGATCTCTGCCAGATTCGGAATCAATTTCCCTACATACCCAATCATGCCCAGGAAACGCTGTAATTCTGGTTTGTCTACCGATGTCGGCATATCAACTATAGCTTGTACTCTTTCATTAGTTGGCTTCAAACCCTCACTGGATAGCACATGCCCTACATATTTGACTTGCTGTTTACATATATACACAACTTGGTTGGATTCAGTTTTAAGTTGACCTCTCTTGCTCGGTTCAATACTTCCTTTAACCTCTGGTTATGCTCCTCCTCTGTCCTACCATAGATCAGTATGTCGTCTGTTATTACGCTTACTCCCTCGATCCCACACAGAATGTTATTCATCTCTTCAATGAATATAGCCGTGTTTACACGGGGAATTGTGAAACGATCTAGACAAAGCGATTCATATGAAGCGTTTTAGATGCGTGTTTACACGGTGGAGTTTGAAAGTGTGTCGGCGCCGGGAACAAGCAGGCGCCTGTAGCTGGCATGCACTGCTATTTTGTTTAGTTTACACACGTCGATTCGACACAGATGTAGCTGCTATGCTAATATCGCTTGGAATTTAAGGTTAATTTAATTAAATTTCATTATTTGAGTCTGTAATTCTGTTAAATATGATCGCATTCACTAGATTTCGGCGTAATCGGGCCCTAACACTGCCGGGAACCAGCGATTAGTTACTGCTCCCCCTGTTCCCGGCACGCACTACTATTTTATACTATCGCCGCCCGGGAACAAGCTGAATCGCTTCAAATAAACCACCTCCGGAGGTGGTATAGATGAGGCGTTTCATATGAAGCGATTCAGCCCTAAAACGCCACAGAACCGCGTCTACACGGCAAATGTGAGTCGATCTAGGCAAGGCGTTTTATATGTGGCGTTTTAAATCGTCCGTGTAAACAGGGCTTATATCACCCGCTGTTTTGATGCCGAATGCCAAACGGGTGTAACGGTACCGACTCCATGGAGTGTTGAATGTACAAAGTTCTGAACTGTTTTTATTTAACTCTATTTGCCAATAGCCGCTGTTGGCATCTAAAGCCGTGTTCACACGGGGCAGTTAATTCGAATCATAAAAATTGACTTGTATAGTTTGGGTTACATTTCGCGTGTGAACGTGAGGCTAAGTCGGATTAGGGCTGATTCGATTCATATTATTCGGATTTTATAAACCACTTGTGTAGGTGGTTTACATGAACCAAATTTTATGATTCGACTTATATCGCCCGTGTGAACGCAACCGACTTACTTGAGGCAGATTAAGCAAGTCACACTATATAATATAATTTGGTCTATGAACCTGCTAGAGGTGCACATATATTTTTTTCATGATTTATTTTAAGGTTTTCACTGCCCAGCAGAAGTTTTGACTGTTCCAAACCAATACGATTCAGTCCATACATATCTAGGTCGAACCCACACTCCCTCGTGCCGACGTCGACTAACCGAAACTGGCGCTGGTTAGTATGGACTTGCTCATGTGCTGATATCGATTTCCGGCCAAAGTACTGCCCGTGTGGACGCGACACTAGTTCGGTTCATATTATCCGCCTTCTATGAAGCGGCGTAAACTTTTCCCATGTGAACACGGCTTAAGACCGAAACATATTTAGCCTCACACGTCTTCGCTACGACTTCTTCGATAGTTCGTGTGGGATATGGCCCCCGCAATATGGCCTTATTCAGTTTTGTTGGATGTAAACAAACCCACTTTTTCCCTGGCTTCTGCTCTATCGTAATTGAGTTTACCCATGGAGTTGGTTCCATTTGCGGGACAATCACCCCTAACTCTAAAGGGGCTGTCACATTAGGGTTTTTTGCGGGAGCGTATGGCGGCGTAGGCGCGTTACGTCATATACGTCGGCATACGCTGTATACGCTACTCATACGCTATGCATACGCTACTCATACGCCGCCAGATGCCGCCAGATGCCGGCTTATGAGGCATACGCCGCCATACGCTTTCATAAATCCGTCCGTCCACATTTTTTTGTGCATGCTCAAAAAATCTCGACCTATGAGGGCGTATGGCCCATACGCTACTCATACGCCGGCATACGCTCCTCATACGCCGGCATACGCTCCTCGTATGCAAGGGGTACGCCGGCATAGGTTTTTCATACGCTCAACTTGTGTCACCGGCGTATCTCTAGCGTATGTAGCGTATGCATAACCTATGAGTTACGTATGAGAGCGTACTCCTAGCGTATGCACAGCATATGCACGCTACTCATACGCGCATATGCTACGCGTACGCTACTCATACGCTTCTCGTACGCTCCAAATGCCAATCAAAACTGTCAAAAAATGTCACAGCACGCTCCCATACGCTCCTCGTACGCTCCTCATAGGTTCCACATACGCTCAAAACCAGCCGAAAGGTCACCAAATGTCATCATAGGCCGGCATGCGCAGGACCTACGTAGGTTTTCAATACGCTCCCGCCATACGCCGTAATGTGACAGGGCCTTAACATTCTGTCTAACTCTTTCTTTACATCATCAATTATTGCGTGTGGTATTCTCCTCGGTGGATCAATTACTGGGTCGCCTGATTCATCAATGTAAATTTGAGCATCTACTTTAATTTTCCCCAGACCCTCAAAAACATCTTTATAATCATTTACCAGTTTGTGAGCAGTTACGTTGCGTTGATCCTGACGGTCGACCGCATCTATTCTTGCCAGCATGTTCAACGCCACGCACGCGTCTACACCCAGCAATGGGCTTCCTGACTCGGTCACCTGGAACTTGTAATGTAAAACATGTGTTAGTACAATTTCATTGCATATTTTACTCAGAAAAGCGTATAAGGGGGAAACGTTTTTGTTGTTGAATGTAAACGGTAGAGAACCAAAGGGGAATTGAACCCCAACTCCATGGTTCAAGTTCAACACCCTAACCACTACACTACACAACCCACATATCATTTCTTTTTTTCAGTTCAGGCTATTTGTACATACCAGTATATACATTATATATATATGAGGAAAAGATATATATTTTACCTCGGTACTTCACCTCTGGCTACTCATAGCCCAGGGAGAGGGAAGCACATCCGGTCCAGCAATTAGCATAATTTACTCACAACGGGAGGACGTTGTGGATAAAGCTCCAGTGGTTTATTACCTAAACGACTGAAATTCGAGTAAGTACGTTGGTTTGTGACAGATATTATGATGTATAAAGCAATGCTCTACATTAGTAATGCGAAAGTAAAACTTTTTAGTTAGTTTTATGATAGTTTTTCGTGTTATTAAATGCCACCCGTTGCTGAATGGAGAGGTGGCTGACCGGTGTCGGCCATCATGTTTTTTGCTACCCATTGCCGAACGGAGAGGTGACTAGCCGGAGCCAGTCATCGCTTAGATAAATCCTGGGTTTCTTTTACGGATTCGCTTTGGATTGTATCTTGGGTTTCTTATGGATTCCCCTTAGTTAGGCGTACCTCCGAGTTTCGTATCATTTTCTCTAACTTGCTGGTGCAGTAGCCGCAGGAGGGAGAAGTGTACGTGACAGATAGTGTGGGCGGGAACAGTACACTGGTCCCGACCACTCATTTGGTTTCGGTTTCGATTGTCCGGCCGGAAACCTTACGACATAACTTTAGCTTACAAACGCCTGTATTAAAGCCAGTGTAAATACGGTTTTAGTACCTATATATATATATGTTGCGTTGCACATATTTCCTCATGTTCTGACAAAATTGTTTTGGTATTTTGCAGACGAACGAGATGGCGGCAAAGCGAATTAAGCCCGAGGCATCGCACACGCTGAGTGAAGGTGAAGGCATGCCTGGAATGGGGTCAACTCACTCCCGCGAACAGTCGCCTGACCCGGGATCGTCTAATTTAGACGATAGGGTGACCCAGCTTGTTCAGCAACGGCTAGATGAAATGCTGCCGCAACAACGGCGGCATAAACAAGTCGTTTCGGACGAATCCGAATGGGAGGACTTGTCGGAAGAACCGTCCTCTGATGAGTCAGACGAAGTCGGCTTTCCTTCTCGCAAGAGGAAATGTAAGACCAAGGTAGCATCTTCAGATGGAGATGAATACTACCGAGCCAGAGCCAAAGTCCCTGCACGCAAAAAGACAAAGAAGAGTAAGTCTAAGAAGAAAAAGAAGAAAAGAAGCAGGTCTTCTTCCGATAGATCAACAGACTCGACAACAACAGATTCAGAGTCTGACACCGAGCGAGTTGGCAATTATGCCAAGATCGGTAGTAATGTGGTGAAGAAGATTAAGGTTGAAAAGAAAAAGAAAATAAATACCTGCACGCTGATGAGGAAGACCATACGTGGACACTTCCATACATTCAAGCCAGCAGAAGTCATTACGAAGCTGGCTGAGCAATATACCGGCATTAAAGGTGTTGCCGAGTCAGCTGATAAGGAAATGGATGGTGACGTGAAGTTGAGTGAAGACAGGAAAAAGTTAGAGTCCTGTCTAGACACAGTACACAAAGGGGTATTGGCGGCTTTAGCAGCAATGGTTCCGGTGGCAAACAGGATGATGACGGAGAATCGGTTCCAAACGCTCAGTGCGGATATGGATTCCAGTATTCCTCTGCTCACAGCGACAAGTAATTTTTTCTCGTACCGGAGATTCGAGAATGTTTTTAAGGCAGTTTGCACTGATGCTGGAAAAGAGGTAGCACGATCAAAGAAAGTGGTAGATAATGATGGGAAGGAATACATGCTTTACCTTGCCCCAAAACCTGTCAAAGGCAAACCTCTGGACAAAACCAAAATGTTTGGAGGTCCGCTGCAATACCTGTTTAAACAGGTAGAGATCGGATCCAAGTGCGGGAAACATATGGATGGGAAGAAAATTGAAAATAACCCAACCCGCTTTCGGAAATCAAGACCGGATTTTCGGGGGCGCCGCACAGGGCACCGAGGCCGCGTTGTAATAGGCGGGAGCATTAGTTGTTTAAGCAGGGGAAATTTCAGTCATAGACGACTGGTCTTCCTCATTCCACTGCTGGTCGATAGAAAGCCCGAGCCTACACTTTTACCGACCCAAGGGATTTTTAAGCTCCCACACCACATAGACATGGTATGAGAGCAACCGGCCTTTGATGACGCTGTAAGTTATACACAGCGGTGGAAATCCAAATTGGCAGAGCTGGGGGCACGGGGAATCGAACTGCCGACCCTCAGATTAGGAGTCTGACCTAGAAAATAGTCAGACACTCTAACCACTCCGCCACAGAGAACGCCACAAGATAATCAAACAATTTTGAGTATTGTACAAGGGGTCAGAATTCCATTAATTAATGACCCAAATCAGACTAAAGTGCCTCTTTCCCTTACCGTTTTGACTCAAATGAAAAACATGAATTAACATGTGCAGTGAAAAAAAATTGTGATAAAGGTATTATAGAAAAAGTTAATCATGAGGAAGGAGGATTTATTTTAAATATTTTTTCTAGACCTATACCTAATGGTGAGGTTAGAATAATTTTGGACTTAACTATGTTAAAAATAAAATGGTCCAATATAAACATTTTAAGATGTTTTCCCTAGAGACAGCAAGGGATTTGGTTACGCCGAACTCTTGGCTGGCGAGTGTCGATTTAACAGATGCTTATTATACCATACCTATTGTTAAACAAGATAGGAAGTTACTACGTTTTATTTGGGATGACCAACTTTGGTCGTAATGCTCGCATTGCGCTTGATGTGTGGAGAGGAAGAGACCCTCCCCCCGCCTGCCGCTGTCGCGCAGCATTCACGCCTCCCCGCGCCACCCGCCTCTCAGCTTTTTCCGTCGCCCTCCCCCCGGCCCGCCGTTTTCTCACCTCCCCCCGACCTCGCCGTCCCCTCCTCCCTTATAAGGCCGCCCGCCGGCCTCCCTCAGTCACTCGCCTTCCTGCCGTCCTCCCTACTGCTCCATTTTTCTGCTGCTCCATTTTTCTGCTTTGGCCTTCACCTCGGACCGTTGGCCGTCACCTCGGACCTCGGACCGTTTCTCCACCTCGGACCGATCCAACACCAGCATCATGCCCGGAAGCGAGGGGATGCCACCGCCCACCCCGAGGCGGCGGATGGCGCACGGCACACCGCCCATCCCAGCACCTCGGGCACACGTCGCCGGGGGGGGGGGGGGGGGGGCGCACCCTCCCCGCCACCTCGAGCACCGCGGAAGGGAGCCCGGACCAGCGCCGCGGCCACGCCGGGCCCTTCCTCGGACCGTTGGCCGTCACCTCGGACCTCGGACCGTTTCTCCACCTCGGCCCGCTCCAACACCAGCATCATGCCTGGAAGCGGGGGGGTGCACCCTCCCCCGCCACCTCGAGCACCGCGGAAGGGAGCCCGGACCAGCCGGGCCCCTCCTCGGGCACGCCGGGAGGCGCCTCGCCGAGCCCGGCCGCCTCGGCGGATTTTCCTACTTTGGCCTTCACCTCGGAACGTTGGCCGTCACCTCGGACCTCGGCCGCCTCGGCGGATTTTTGATCCCCCCCCCCCCCCCCCGGCCGGCCCGGGGGGGCCACCTCCGGCGCCTCACCCACACCCATGCCGACAACCCCATCACCACTACCGACAACCCCTCAGAGATCACCGATCGAAACGCCGCCCAGACGCAGCCGTGGAGGGCAGCATGGTCACCCATGCCGTCAGGTCACCCCGGTGACCCACGTCACCCAGCCATGGCACCCTGGAACTATCTCCAGCCACCCTGCTGACGCTCTCACCGCAGTCACCATCAGACTGCTGGTCACCCATGCCCCCAGGTCACCCTGGTCACCCATGTCACCCAGCCATGGCACCCTAGAACTATCTCCAGCCACCCTGCCTACGCTCTCACCGCAGTCACCATCAGACTACTGGTCACCCATGCCCCCAGGTCACCCTGGTCACCCATGTCACCCAGCCATGGCACCCTAGAACTATCTCCAGCCACCCTGCCTACGCTCTCACCACAGTCACCATCAGACTGCTGGTCACCCATGCCCCCAGGTCACCCTGGTCACCCATGTCACCCAGCCATGGCACCCTGGAACTATCTCCAGCCACCCTGCCTACGCTCTCACTGCAGTCACCATCAGACTGCTGGCCACCCTGGTCACCCATGTCACCCAGCCATGGCACCCTGCAACTATCTCCAGCCACCATGCCTACGCTCTCACCGCAGTCACCATCAGACTGCTGGTCGCCCATGCCCCCAGGTCATCACCTCGCACCTCACACCTCAGACACAGCCCAGCCTCACGAGGAACCCTCCCCAGACAGCGCAGCCCCAGACAGCACAGCCGCCGACCATCACGGCCTCCACGACACAGCCCTCATCCTCACCGCAGCTCTCCAAGGAGCGGGCCTCCCCAACCTTTTTGGCCGCCCGCTCCCTGTCGATGTAGGCCCCGGTCACATCACCACACCCAGACCTTCAACTTCCCCAGCCTCCGCCAACCCCGCCCAAGCCTCCCGCGCTTCACGGCCCAGACCCTGGACTTCAGACGCGGCCTACGCCTCGGGCCCCCGCCTCGGGCGCGCCTCGAGCCCTCTCCTCCCTGGACCTCTGAGGCGGTGCATGCACACGTGCCCCGCCTCGCCCCCCTCGGGCGCGCCTCGAGCCCTCTCCTCCGTTTTGGTGGAGGGCTCTTCGGCGCCCCTCCCCTGAACTCTCTAAGCTTAAGGTATACCTCCGCTCCATCTGAGCCTCCTTTACCTCGTTTGCTTGCTTTATTCTGCTCCTCATGAGCCTCCTGACTTGCATTGTCTATTGTACCTAATCTCTTGTTGCTCCTCATGAGCCTCCTTACTTGCTTCTTGTATACCTGCTTCTCTGAGGCGTACCAATAAACGCCTCTTTTCTCCACTTCCGCCTCGCTTTCTTCCTTTTCGCACATCATGAGTATATATGTATGCCAAATGGACTAGCTTGTGCATCCAGATTATTTACAAAATTGCTAAAACCAATTTTTTCACGGATGGCACGTAGAGGACATATTATGTTTCCTTACATTGATGATTGGGACGAGTTCCTAAGTTTCATGTACGGGGGTTAACAGACAACACGACGGCTATGTCCTAATTAGGAATATGGGGGGTACCCGCTCAAAAGCATGCAATCACATGGCCAAACTCATTTGGAACTGGGCACAAGAAAACCAGATTTGGTTGACGGTTGCGCATATCCCAGGAAGTCAGAATACATTAGCGGATAAGAAAAGTAGAAATTTTCATGATCATTTAGAATGGTCGTTGAATGATAAAATTTTTCACTATATTTGTCAAATGGGGAAAGCCACAAGTTGATCTTTTTGCTTCACAGAACAACAACAAACTTAAAAGTATGTCTCTTGGCATCCTGAACCTGATGCTTGGAGAGTTGATGCTTTTTCCATGGACTGGAATGATAATTTGTTTTATTATATATTTCCACCGTTCAGCATTATCAGCAGAGTGGTACGGAAGATCAGAATGGATCATGCTCATGCCATTCTGATAGTGCCAGATTGGGACACACAGCCTTGGCTGGCAGCAATAGCAATAGAAGTGAGAGACAGCTTGAAAATACCAAGGGCAAAACAAAATCTTCAGCATTAAGGACCATTAATGACACACGGAGACGTGTCAACAACCCCATTGGTGGCATTCCTTTTTTTAATAAATATTTAGAACAATTTGGACTTGATAAAATAACGCAATAGACTTACAACTCATGCGTGGAGGAAAGGAATGGTTAAATTGTACACAAGTTTATTTGCAAAAAGTGGAGTTTACATTGTTTATTGAAAGATGTTCGAGTGATGAAGCCAACTTTAGCACAATGTTTTAGGTTTCTCAGAACGAGGACAAAGGA
Organism: Branchipolynoe longqiensis; assembly: GCA_030323885.1. Classification (NCBI taxonomy): domain Eukaryota; kingdom Metazoa; phylum Annelida; class Polychaeta; order Phyllodocida; family Polynoidae; genus Branchipolynoe; species Branchipolynoe longqiensis. The sequence continues at coordinate 6,564,425 of CM059194.1, read as the reverse complement.
TTAGGATACGGTGCAATTAATGCAGCAAGATGTGCTCTCTCTATTATTTTACCGAGGATAGATGGACTGTCAATCGGTAAACATCAAGTAGTGACATGGTTTATTAGATCGGTTTATGAAAGAAACCCACCAAAGCCAAAATATAATAGATTTTGGGATGTTTCAATAGTCTTTAAGCTCTTTAAGAATTGGCCTTCTAATAGACATTTATCTGTTAAAAAGTTAGGTTATTTTAAGTTAGCAGTTTTACTGTTATTAGTAACTGGACATAGAGGCCAAACTATTGTGGTGCTATCTCTAGATGGAGATAGACAGGAAGGAGGCGACGTTTGATTTAGATACACTTCTAAAATAAAACTGTACAGGGGATCCACTATCTTCAGTGCATCTCACGGGCTTCCCAGAGGATCAACATATTTGTGTTGTGTCTACGATTACGGAATATATATCCAAGACAAAAGGAATAAGGAACTCTAGACAACTGTTGATAAGTTTTATTAAGCCAAACAAAGCCATTTCGAGGGACACACTCACGAGATGGACTATTTTGGTGTTGAAAGAAGCAGGGGTCAATACTGACCGCTATGCATCTCACTCAATGAGAGGCGCGATGGTCTCAAAGGCACAACAATTAGGAATCTCAGTGAAGCGACTCCTCGCCCATGCAGGCTGGAAGACTGCTAGATTGTTTGCTAAACATTACAACAAACGACTAGAAAAGTCTTGTGGCCTGGCGACTCAACTGCTCACCAATTAACAAGACGGGTGAGAACAATTTAACAATTGTTTATTGTAATGATGTATTGAATGTTTGTACTAAACAATAACGTATACTATGTATGGTACACTCGGTAGTACAGATGAATACAAAAAGTTTATAGTTATAAAGAAGTAGTAAGAGGATAAAAATGAATTTACGTAAAATATCCCTGGGCTACGAGTAGCCAGAGGTGAAGTACCGAGGTAAAATAGTATAGTTATACGAATCTTACCTAGGTACAGATGATGGATAACTTGTTTTCCCGAGGTACAAGCCTCGGATAGTTGTGGGCTAGGCCCGCCTCCCGCACCCTGCCACGACTATGACGTTTGCTTGTGCCAAAACGAAAACATTTATATTATCCATATTTGTAGATCATTTTTATCCTGAATAAGTAGGTAAAGATTGCTGGACTGGATGTGCTTCCCTCTCCCTAGCCCACGACTATCCTAGGCTTGTACCTCGGGAAAACAACAGTTATCCATCATCTGTACCTAGGTAAGATTTGTATAACTATACTACATATATCTATACCTCGCAGTACATTTATGAGCTTGTGTTATTCTGAGAGTGATATCCATTGCTTAACTGTCATATGCATGCTATTACATCGTGTCACTTGAGCCGTGTTTACACGGGCGAGTTAAAACGGCTCATATAATGCGCCTTGCCTAGTTCGCCTCACATTCGCCGTGTAAACAGGACTCTGGGGCGGATTAGGGCTGATTCGCTTCATATGATTCACTTTTATGTAAGCCACCTTGCGAGGTGGTTTATATGAAGCGATACAGCTTGTTCCCGGGCGGCGATAGTGTAAAGTAGTAGTGCTTGCCGGCTACAGGGAGAGCAGTAACTAATCGCTGGTGCCCAGCAGTGTGAGGGACCGATTAGGCCGAAATCTATTGAATGCGATCATATTTAACAGAATTATATACTCAAATAATGAAATTTTATTAAATTAACCCTAAATTCCAAGCGATATTAACGTAGCCGCTACATTGGGGTCGTTATTCATATTGTGAATCGAAGTATGGAAACTAAACAAAGAGCAGTACTCGCTGGCTACAGACTCCCCACAAGGCTGCTGGTTCCCAGTCGCCGAAACACTTTCAAACTCGCTCGTGTAAACGTGCCACTACATCGCTTCATATGAATCGATTTGCCTAAATCGCTTCACAATTGCCCGTGTAAACACGGCTATTGACTCCAATAAGTGCAGTAAACTGCAATCCAAACTGAAACAAACACCCGAGCATAGGTACTGATGCACGTATATATATTTTTTTCAAAACCAAAACACTTATGTACATTTGATTATATATACCCAGCTTAAATATTAGTGCATTAACTAGTGATTTTGGACAGCATACACAGAATAATCAGTGAATGTACTACCTCATTCCTAGGGACACCTACTTTGAGAAAGCCATCAGACAGGGAACCCATTAACCAATTAGGTCAATCTCATGACTTGAATAGTCTTGCCCCCATTACCAGTTGCATATATGGCTTTAGTCAGGTTCCAGGACACGTAGTGGAAGTTTGATGTCGTAAGATGAGTCTTACCAGCTGAATAAACCCGACTTAGCCAGTGGAAAATAGCAGGAGACCTGACTACCTAGACATTAGTAGGTCAGCTTACATCACGTGACCATCGCGAAATGACCATATGGGTCATAGCCACAAGACTTTTGGCAAGCTTGTCGAAAGTATTTTGGGTTCTTTCAGCTGAAATTGCTCCAAAATTAGCTTTTTGTCTTCAAAGTTACTCGATACTAGTGACTATTAATTTACAATGGTCAACCTGAGCTCTTTATCTAAAAAAAAATAAGTAAAACAATTCAAACGCCATATCGGACCATGCAACTTTAAACATTCAATGTTTATAAACATTGTGTATGCGCGTGTATCTTGGCTGCAGAACCAATGTATACTGCCATGAAGTTTGCCGATACGTGCAGTGAAAAACGTCAGTTTTATTCAAAATTAATAGAAATGCAGAAGACTAAGCATATAGATTTAATATAATATGTTTGTTAAACATTTGACCTGTTTGTGTGCCAAGCAGTTTGTCTCTAAATTGTGTGGTTTTAGAGATATTTCACTTTTTTCTCACTGCCATTGAGTTTACAGTGTGACCGTGTGTTGTCCTGCAGCCAAGCTGCACGCGCACGACCTAAATACCTATCCTGACGTCATATGAAATAGGCCTATATGGAAGTATGGGGTTCAATGACCTGTGTTGTGCCAGCGATTCTCCAGGCTAAGGGCAGTTCTCAGCACTTGGTCGCAAATTACATCACTGTGACTATTGTCGTATTGAAGCAATCACAAAAAAGAAATTTGCATCGTATTGCTAGATGAGTTCCCTTAATGCTTACCAGAAATCGTTATAATTGGACCAGTGGTAAATTTATGGGGCGTGGGGATTTGGGTGGAAGTCTAGTGGAAATCCTGCCTTGCCTATGCAAGTTGCCATGGCCAATAAATGTCCAAGGGTTAGCAATTTCCAGAGAAAAATGAGGTCACCAATTCCTGATCAATCAGAGAACTGTTGTCAAGCTTTGGCAGAATGCCCACTTATTTTGAAGCTTTGGTGACAAATTAAAGAAAAGAAATCATGAAAGTCAGCAGCTTCCATTTAAATGAGCGCTTTCAAAACTTGGGGACACGAAAACAAACCTTTCTAGATTAAAAATATATGCTAGTTCGAGTTCTAGCTATTAGAATTACGTGAGGACCCTAGTTTTAAAAAGTGGTGTCTCCCGTGGCTACGGGCAGCATCGTCTTTTTGGTGGCCATATTGGATGTAGATTTGCCATTTTGTATTTTAGTATTTGTAAAAAATATTCCCTTTTCTCTGGTGATTCTAACTATATATGGTTTTCTGAACTTTATATGGTCCTATCTTACCTTTTAAAATGGTTTGCGTGGAGGGGGCTGGGGGCGGGGTCCATTTTTGGTGCCATGCACTTCCTATAATGTTAGCAGTGATGGTTATTGCCTTCTTAGTCAGAGTTTTGTGCTATCAAATTTGTTATATCTTTTGAATGAATGAAGATATTTACATGAAATAAAAACTGTTATGCTACTCAGACTTTGCTCTTTCTATGTATGTAATAAAATTGCATGTAGGATTAGTCTCAAATCTAGTCCCGGAAGGTAACACTATATTAAAGGGACCAGCTACAGGTGGCTGAGAGATGACCCGTACTCCGACAAATGCTCTCCAAGCATTCGTTTGCCTTTTTTCAGTTTATGCAGTTTATATGTGGGGGGAAAGTGCTGACATTGCTTGCTTCTGTTGTGTTTTATTTAGTCCAGCAGCATGGACACATTTAGACAACCATATAGAGAAATAAATGTTAGAAATTGCAATCTAAAATAATAAATATAAAGTTCAAATGTTTATTTATCATAACCAGCTACTTTTTGTGTGAATAATTGATTAAATCATGTTAAAAGTTGAATTGAGAGCTTTCTGTGGCTGCCATCTTGGTGGTTGCCATGGCTTCGCCTGTGTGTGGGGAACCCCTCTAAGTCATGTGATGAGGGAATCCCACCTATGATGTCATTCATACATCACAGACCTCAACTCTCCTCCCACATGTTCAGTGGCATGAACTGAACAAACTAAGCAAAGGTATGTTTGGAGAGCTTTTGATGCTGGATTCATTTGTATCTGGGTGAGGTATAACCGGTGACTTTAATGTACTAGAACCGGTTTTTGCTGAAGCCTATGGTTTCAAAATTTTGATATGCTTGCCAAAATTATCTTTGCACCTTTTCACTTCAAATATCGCCAAAGTTAGTCATTTCTAATCAAAGTTAAGCCTACACCAAACTAAAATAAGTAATACTGCCGCTATGTTAAAGTATTGTGGGTTTGATGATACCAGCATGAAATTTGACACACAGTTAGACTAGGCCTCAATGATGATCTTTAGCTATAGGGCCAGCTCAGATTTGATCTGCGACAAAAATGGTGGCCATTCTCAAGATGCCCAACATTGGTTATTATGAAGTCTTTGACATGCTTGATTAAATCAATTGCAGGGGTGGGAACTCTTATTTATTTGTATTATATATCTCACAACAGTACAGCAGTTGAAAATTGCAAAGGATTACTATCTTGAGGTAAAAAAAAAAGATTATTGGAGGCATTCGACCGGGACATTTCTATCCACAAGATTTAGGCTCCGCCCACCTGCGCAGTGAACTAGGTTTTTGAATGCAAAGAGGACCAGTCAAATGGCTTCAGTGGTTTCAGCCAATCAGAGCTGTTCTCTTCCATTGCAAATGGCTGCCCTGTATGGGGGTGGCCATTTGTAATCGAAAAGAACCAATCAGAGCTGTTCATTTCCATTGCAAATGGCTGTGCCCATAGAGGGCAACCATTTGCAATCGAAAAGAACAGCTCTGATTGGCTGAAGCTACTGAATACACCATGTGACCTTATGGATGGAGCCAGAAGACACATTCGATTCATACGTATAGAAACCCACTTCCGTCCCAGTCGAATAAGAATTTGTAAAGAAATATTTTGATATGCGAATATAGAGGCCCGGTCGAATATGTCCAATGTCTTTACGATTTCTAAATAAGGACCACCTGGTTCAAGTTCATCAAAACACTTTAGAATTTTAGTTTGATATCCATGTCACTCAGAGCACAGTCCACTGCAGTGACAAAGAGCTGTGCCCTGAAGAGCTGCCTTCTGTAAAGTAGTAAAGGAAGGTGAACTGCACATAACGCCTTCTGAGTGTAGACCGATTTATTATTAGACAAGTGTGACCAGTCTCCGCTGGTTCCCCACGTCACTGGTTTCCCACGCCGCTGGTTCCGATCCATTGGTCTCACTTTTCCCACCAACTACATCCACATCTTCCTTTCACACAATAAAGTTGAACTACAATTGTTGTTTGTGTTACATAACATGAGATTTAATACAGTCTCGGGTTGGCTTAGAATACTGGTTTCATTATACACTCACCAAGCAAGAGTGACAACTCAAATGGGCATTTACCTGAGGAATGAGGACTATGAACTGTGCGGCCGTAATCAATTAACACGACCCAGGCGACTTGGGTTATCTGAATCGTCAGAATTTCAAATCGAACACCGCAAGTGGAGTCGACAAATACACGTGCCATGTGCAAAACAACCAGGCCCCAGTAACCCACCTCTTGGCTGGGGGTGACTAAGAGTGATGACATCACATTTGCACTGGTACCGTCCTTCAGGATAACAGCTACTGGCAATGGGCAAACAAACAAAGGGGTGGGGTTAGGAATATACTACAAAAATGGGCTCAGAGTAGACACAAATACCCATGCCAACAGAGGATACTAAAACAGCAACCTGGAATTGCAGTTGGCCATCATTGATAGGCCCCACACCAAAGAAATCCTAATATGCAACATATACAGGCGACCGGAGGGACACATTAATGAAGCAATCAATATGATAGACCAATCGACTAGATGGGGTGACCGAATGAGTACAGCGTCTGTCTCCTGTTTTGGGAGAACGGGAGATCATGAGTTTGTGGGTTCGAATCCTGGTCGAGTCAAACCAATGACTTAAAAATTGATACTTGTCGCTTCCTAGCCTGGTGCTCTGCATTATTAGGACAGGGCAAGGACTGGTTGGCTCAATGTCAGGATAATATGACTGAGTGGGATATCAGGTCATGGTGCTGGCGGCCTGGTTTCCCAGTGGGGCAGCACTATAAAGTCGCCATGAGTGCACACTGTCATAAGTCGGTACCCATCCTGATATCACCTTAGATGTTGCTAGGAGATAACACAACAACAAACAGACAAACGATAGACCAATCAATGAACCAGATCCCAGATATTGACAAATACGAGATATTACTGACAGGGGATTTCAATGTTGACTACTCTCATCATATTGCTGTCGGTCGCGATGCGACAAAGACTGCTTTCATTACTTGACTGCCGCTCTCCATTTAGCTCTCTGCTGTGAGAGTGATGTCCATGAGTCGGTCTTAATGTGTCTCAGCTTCAGGTTTCTCTTAATGGTACTATCATCATCAAATTCACTCAAACAGTTTGCAGCATCATATGAATTAAAACACAACATCAGTGATTCAACCAGAATAACAACTAACACCTGCAAAACAATAGACCTTGCATTCACCAACATCAAATACTGCACTAAGGAGGGCATACTTAATTACGATATCAGCGACTATAAACCTAGATACATCATTAAAAAAAGAAACCGAGGAAGAGTAAGGCTACCACAGAGTACTGGGGGTGCACTACAGGAACTTTGACCCTGCAGAACTAGCAGACACACTTAGGAATAATGACAGAACAAAACCACTTGAAGAAAAAGACCCAAGCAAATGCTGGGGCATATTATGGGAATGGATACAAAAAACAACAGACAAGCACTGGACGCAAAAACTCACCTGGATATCTAACTAATGAACTACTAGAACTACAACAAGATAAGCTGTGTTTACACGGGAGAGTTAAATCGCTTCATATAAATCGCCTTGCCTAGTTCGCCTCACATTCGCCATGTAAATGCGACTCTGAGGCGGATTAGGGCTGATTCGCTTCATATGATTCACTTTATGTAAACCACCTTGCGAGGTGGTTTATATGAAGCGATTCAGCTGGTTCCTGGGCGGCGACTAAACAAATAGCAGTACTCGCCGGCTACAGGCTCACTAAGGCTGCTGGTTCCCGGCGCCGACACACTTTCAAACTCAGTCCGTGTAAACGCGCCACTACTTCGCTTCATATAAATCGCTTTGTCTAATTCGCTTCACAATTCCCTGTGTAAACACGGCTACCGAGATTATTTTAGACAAAAGACAGAAAACAATTAAGACCCTGGAGATAAATTTATAGCTAAATGCATGGTCAGGAAAGATAGAAATGAGGTTAGGAATACACTAACAACAATTGAACCAGAGACCAACAGCCTATACTAGGATAATAATATATGCCCAATACCTGACCACCTACTTGCGGAAGAAATTACCGACTACTTTGTGGACGTTGGTGAAAACCTAGCAATATAATTCAAACTAGTGGATGATAATAGCAAAACCCATGAGGCGAGAGAAAATGAGCAACATTACGACCTGGTGAATACAAACCCCAGAAGAAATTCTTTCGAAAACTAATAGATTATCACCAGACAAATCTTCAGGACTAAAAAATATATGCTCCACACTAATGAAAACCGAAATAACAACACTGATATCAGGGCCCGTATGCAGGAGTCGGTGGTATTCGGTGGTAGCGAGCCAAAACGGTGGTAGGCGGGAATTTCCTGGGTAGCAGGGAAAAGTGGTGTGCACGAGTCGGTGATAGGCCTAACACCAAATGCTTAACCGGTGTTACGTTACTCCTGAAAGATTGCAGGTTTACAGGCAGTGATAGGTACCAAATCTATTCAATGCTATCATATTTAACAGAATTAACTACGCAATAAGTGAAATTTGATCAAATTAACCCTAAATTCGAAGTGATATTAACGCTGCTGCCGGATCAGCGGCGATATTAATAGTTTCAAATCGACGAATGTAAAGTAAACAAATCGCCGCCGCCGCCGCATCGACGTCGCTTTCCATACTGGCGGCGGCGGTGGTTGCTTGCATTCGTTGGTTCAAAAATATTAATATCGCTGCCGTTGCGGCGGCAGCATTAATATTGCTTCGAATTTAGGGTTAATTTCATGAAATTTCACTTATTGCGTATGTAATTCTGTTAAATATGATAGCATTTAATAGATTTGAGCCTAATATATCACTACAGACGCAGAGGAATTTCCCAAATCTATAAATAACTTCACGTTTAGCTATAATGTAAGTGTTACGCGCTCCTGCATACCACTTGACACAGTTCCCGACGTCGGCGACAGCTAACCGGTAATAGGCTGTAACACCAAACGTCGCTAACACTGACTCCTGCATACGGGCCCTGAATTCACACACCGGTATCACGATTTGAGTATGTAATTCTGTTAAATATGGTCGCATTGAATAGATTTGGCCCGAATCAGTCCCAAAACCCAGGGGGGTTTGCAATTTCCAGGGGGGGTTTGTGATTTCCTAGTAAATCGCAAACCCCGGGGTGTGCAATTTCCAGGGGTTTGCGATTTACTGCCACACCGGTACAACAAGGTAATAAACACAGGGACCATCCCAGACTCTTGGAAGATTGCCATGGTCACATCACTACCCAAAATAAATACACCAAAAACATGTAATGAGCTGCGACCTATATCAATACTTCCGCTACCAAGAAAGATAACTGAACAGATAATACATCACCAGATAAAATTGTTCCTAGAATATATGAGGCAATGCTAAGACAAAAGATCTGAAAGTAAAAAACTTTCAACTTTATTTGTGATTACAGAACTCTGAGAACCACCAGCTACCACCAGCTATTCATACAGGAAATATCGGTTTGCGATCGGTCAGCGCGCGGTCGGCGACCAGCGACCGATCGCACGTGAAATCGGCCCATTTGGCCAAACTGTCGCCAACCAAGGTTTTAATATTTTGTACTGTTTTGTCATACCCCAGTCACATGAGAGGCAGCGTTCGCCGCCAACCTCCTTATGCCCAAAAGGATGCCAACCACCCAGCGTCCCATTTGATACATTGATTCAAAAATGATGTCGGCGCCATGGCGCCGACAGGTCAGCATCAGGGTGCCGACAGGACGCCAACTGCTATGTTGGTTGGTGACCTGGCGCCGCCCTGACTGTATCACCAGGCCATCGCCGCATCAGTGCCAGGGTGGCGCCGCATCTGCGCCGGGGCAGCGCCCCATCAGCGCCGGGGTGGCACCGTATGAGCGCCGGGACGGTGCCGGGTTGGCACCGACCACCCGGTGAGCATGGCATTGCATATTTTGATGCTGCTAGGTAGGCGCCGGATCGCCAACCAAGGGGGCAGCGCCAGGTCGCCAACCACTTCTGAATGGCGCTGACCAAACTGGATGCAAGGAGGTTGCAAGTGCAGCACTTGCAACCTCCATGTGTCCAAAATTTCCGAAATGGACGCCGGGAGGTTGGTGTCCTCGTGGTGCCATGACTTAAGGAGGGCGCAATGAGGACGTTTTGACGTCGCGAATCGATCGTAAGCGAATGCAGGCCTCATGTGACTGGGGCATAACAAATTGTTTCAATTTGGTCGCAAGGAGCTCTCAAGCTTTTGGTCGCAAAGTGATCGCAAGCGAATGCAGGCCATGGTGTGACTAGGGCCTTAGCTGCGGTATCATATTACTGTCTAACTTGTTAGTGCTGCTTCAGTTGGTGCCCTGGCAGTTACCATATGGTGCACCACATCTGACATGTAAAATACAAGTGAACACTTCAAGCTTTGTATTGCAGCTGCCTTTATTACTTATTATGTTCTATCATCTATGTATATATATTAGTCTTCCTCATTACAATATATGATAGGACATGGAACAGTGGTTGTTGGTTGGTTTGGGGTGTTCGTAACCTTACGACGGTTACTGGTTGCAGAACTGCAACATTATAGAGAGGCTCCGATAAATCGGCCCAATCTTTGGTTTGAAGACTTGTCTTCGTAGAGGAAGTGTTATGAAGGCTGGGACATCCTTCACGACGTAGTGACGAGGGGGCGCCGGGCGGCAGCGGATCTCTCCGTGCCGGTATGTAGTAGAGCTGTAGGTGTGTGTAGTGTAGTCTAGCACTTGAATCCGGTCAGCAGGGGTTTGAGGAAGGCGGGCAAAGGTGGGAGCAGCGGTCGTTCCAGCAACAAGAACCAGACAAAGAAATCGTAATACTAATAGGTCAAGGGCCCCACCCAAGAACACAACAACCCTGGTCAGGGGAAGAAGTGTGCCTGGGAGAAATCGAATGGGCAGAATCTAGGAAAGAGAAATGAGGAGAGTTGAGTCAAAGGACCGTGTCTATTTGCTCTGCGGTGACCATCCAGCGAGCCATAGACACGGACAGAGTAAGAATAGAAAGTGAAAATGCCAGCGGGCACCCCCTCCTGGAACTCTTTTCAGACATATCAAGGAGGTGCTAGGCCGGCAGAGAGGTGATAGAGAGAGGTGTGGACGAAGTGCGGTCCGGATAGCAAGTGGAACAGTGGAATGAGGAACACTATTATATATATAAGAGGGGCGGGACGGAACCCCTCTAACGGGACGTAGCTCAGGCGGTATATGGTGTCCAACTGTGAAGGTGTCAGTCATCCTATTGATCCTGCTCAGTGGACACATTTAAAGTTTGGGCTATTTTCCGTTATAACGCTGTGGTATGTGCTTCCTGTCTGTGGGAAAGTGCATATAAAAGATTCCTTGCTGCTTATAGGAAACAGTAGCCTAAGTGCCGACAGCAGGTTTCCTCCAAAGAAATGTCAGAATGACAATATGGTTGATGTCCAATAGCCGATGATAAAAATCAATGCACTCTAGAGGCGTCGTTAAATAAAACAAACTTTCCTTTCTGACTGGTGTGCGCGGGAAATAAAGCCCAGGCCTGGAAAACCACAAGCACAATATACAAATATTTCCAGGTACATGTGAGGCACCAGCAAACATGGAGCTCTTCATAGTTTACACGAAAGGTCGGAAACCATACTACATCCGGTAACCTTTCCCGTGCCTGTTGAGTATCATTATAAAAATAGAACAGTTAAACTACTGTAAAGAACATGTTACATCACATTTTGACTTGAATCTATCCGTTGTTTGACGACAAATGCAGTGATGAAGCCACCAGCGAAGATGGGTAATGTAATCGGACAGGTTATCCGCACGAATTCACTGTGGAATGCAGTTCGTGTCCAAGTGCCTGACTTGCATCGAGATGCACATCTAAACTTGGTAAGCATGTTTACCTTTGCTGATAGAGCTTATTAGAGGGGGTGTAATGACGTCACGAGACAACGTCCAGTGGCCATATTGGATTACATATGAAAGGCTTGCAACTGCTTACATTGTGTTTATTTACCGATTTGTTGGTTTATTTGTCACTGTTTTGAGCAGTTTGACCTCAAAAGTTCGGGGAAAAGGTTTTCTTTGATGGAGGGGAAGTATTTTTTTTTAAACTCATCTAGCCTCACATCTTTGCTAAAGCGCACTATGTTGACACTTTGGATGCTGTCAAAGAATTAGAAAGGTTCAGGCAGTACCCACTAGGTGGTGCCACATACTTCAGCAGCCGCCAAGTTGGTAGGCCCAGTGTTGGCTGTAGTGGTCTTGGTATATGACAGGGGGCGCCATAGGTGGTATTAATTGTAATCCAAGATGGCTAACCATTGAGTGTTGACGTCACATGTACTCCCTCTATAGACTACATCACCGTTCCGACTGTGCATGCGCTGAAAATGGCGCTGGCAGCAAAGCAAAAACGTACAGCCATTGAGTTTGCCGATACGCGTAGGGCAAGACTTCGATTTTATTCAAAATTAATGGAAATACATAACAATTTGGCATAAACATGGATGGATGGATGCAATATAATAAATATAATGAATATGTTTAACACAAAACTCTCCATAATTAAGCATTTTGAGCGAAGAAACATAGAATTTCAGTCACTTTACAGGCTGATGTTTACTCACCATTGATTAGACATAAGTAATTCTTGTTCTAAATATTAAATTGTCAATCGTGTCAACAAAAACTTGTTTCAAAGAAATAAACTGGATACCTTTAACTTGTTTAAGCACACCATCATTCATTGCGAAACATTACTGATATAAACTAAATATGAGCTTGTATGTTAACTTAATGTTACCATGTACAATTATCATGTGACATGTGGAAATAAATAAATATCTATATACCTATGTTTGGTTTAGTTGAAAACACGCAGAGCCTGGCTCCATGACGATGAGATGAATGATGATGATCATGCCAACATTACTTAGAAGTTACACGTATTCTTGTCCTGGGTAGGGATTAGATCAAAGATTCATCCTGTACTGCAGTAGCCATCTTTTATCGAGGCAGGGGTGAATCTTTTTTATCCGGTACATCGTTTTGTGAAAACGAGCGAATTTAATAATACCGACCCCCCCCCCCCCCCCCCCCAACAAGGGGAGGTAGGCTAAGGACTAAGATGTGTATAATTATGAAAATCCTCCGGTACGACTGACACTTGTCGACGCGCGTTGGATGGGAGGTGGACCACAGGTGGCACCACCAGTCAAGAGTGGGGAATAACAATGGAAATAACTATAATAATATAGTATATATTGGAAACAATTCCCTTTGTATTTTTATACTCGCATAATTCGTTATACATCACATATACATGAACTATACCCATACTCAGAGGGGGAAAATGATTAGACGAGATCATCGTTCCGACTGTGCATGCACTGAAAACGACGCTGGCAGCAGAGCAAAGGCATACAGCCATTGAGTTTGCCAATATGCGTAGGGAAAAAACCTTGTTTTTATTCAAAATACATAACAATTTGGCACAACATGGATGGATGCATGCAATATAATAACATAATGAATATGTTTAAGACACAACTCTCCATAATTAAGCATTTTGAGCTAAGAAGCATACAATTTCAGTCACTTTACAAGATGTTTGCATCACCATTGACTAGACATAAGTAATTCTTGTTCTAAATATTAAAATGTCAAATGTATCACCAAAAGCTTATTTCAAAGAAATATATAACCAATATCTGATTAACCCTACTAATTTTCTAGTTCTACATGTCATTAACCATAGGATATGAATAAAATAAGTAAAACTGACTCTGGCTATGGCTCTAACAGTACTCCGAGATTTGTCTAAATCTAAATGCACATGGCATAAGATGTGCTGATTATATTGATGTAAAGGAAATGCTGGATAAAAGATTAATATCTTAATTTATTATATATATTTTTTTAGTTAGTATTCTATGTTTCAAACAAGAGCTGAGATGCGCTGAAACTAGCACATTTCATAGGTGCAAACAGTGTATTATAGCATGTGCCATGTGCTTCTCGCATCCCACAATGCACCACGTGGCTGGAATGGTGATGTAGTCTATACACCAGAATCCGGCAACCGGAAACAGTTGTTTCTGCGGAACTGTGCTGGTCCACAGCAAACAGGGTGGACAACAGTGGTTGGTTAATAATATACCCGTGTTGAATCGCATAATAAATAAATAAAGCTCCAATCGGCTTTTGGTCGGTCCTAAATTGAATATACCATTTAATTTGCATCCAGAGACAGTTAAATCGCTATAGACAAGAAATAGAAAGGTTTTTTTGGTGTAGTTTTGGGGTCCAAAACCGAATTTGTTCTTTGTAAATGACTTGTCATGTCTTGCTCAATTTGGTACATCGTTTTGCCGAAACCGAGCGAATTTTATAATAAATATACCATTTAATTTGCATCCAGAAACGGTTAAATAGTTACAGATAAAAAATAGAATAGGGTTTTGAGGAGGGGGGGGGGGGGTCAAAAGCCGAAGTTGTTCTTGGTAAATGACTTGGCATGTTCAATGTGCGACGGGTTCTGGGCTGAACGTTCAGCTAATATAAGGCTTGTAAAGACTCAGTAACCCGTGCAGTTCGTCGTAGGTGAGTATAGAAACCGATATGGTTCTACGAACCCCAGTCGTCCACTAGGGCATATGCTGTGGAATGCCTGTCGTCAGTGTTGGGGCCAGAACCCGACACATTTGCGGCAGATTCTGTCCAAATGTTAAGGATTAAACATTATATTTCATATATATATCAGTTTGTCTATGTATATTTATTATTAAATTGCTCGGTTTCTCCCATACGATGCACTTTTAAGAAAAATATAAAATCTATGTGCCTATGCTGACTACTAATCTGTAGTACTAAAACTATCCTAACAGTACAGCTGAAACATTTCCACATTAGTGTGGTCTTCTTATGTAATAAAAATTAGTTAGTTATCGGCTTTTAATTGAATTAATACTATATACATTTTAATAGATGGGGCAGGAGGGAACGTACGAAGCAAATTTTGTAGGGAAGGAGGAGGGTGGATTTCCGAGAATTAGCTAGTAATTAATGTCAAAGACATGCATTTTTATTAATGTCCACATTTTGAAATAAGAATTTTCCGCCATTGTTTTGTTTTTCCCCTGAAATCCAAATGAAACAGCCTTGAAATAGCCTCAAGTTCCATATCTTCACCAGGTGCAGTGGCCTAATCGGTAGAGTGCACCTCGCATGCGGCAGTTTGGTTCCTGGTCGAGTCAAACCAGTGACTTGTAAAATTGATACTTGTCACTTCCTAGTCAGGAGCTCTGCATTAATAGAATAGGGCAAGGGCAGGTTAGCTCAGTACCGGGATAACGTGACTGAGTGGTATAATGGGCCATGGTGCCAGCAGGCTGATTCCCCAGTGGGGCAGCATTATAAAGTCAACAAGTCGGTACTCATCCTGATATGGCCTTAGATTTTTCCAGAATGTAAAACTCCAACATACAACTAACCATATCTTCCAACATGTGTATGGACCCTGTTCATATAATAATACGGTTCCTCGAATTACATTCAGTATTACGAGAAGATCCAGCGAGTGTGGGCAGCGAACTCGGGCCACGACTGCATGGTGGGAGACATGGTGCGCATCATGTCGCAGGAAGACCCACAGTCTGCGTACGTGCAGCACGAGGTCCGGCAGGTGGTGTTTCCGGTTGGGCGCGTCGTCGACCCCATCACGGGACGCAGGTGTCGCGGGCCCAGCTTTGTCAACGAGCAGCTCCGGCGTTTCGGCAAACACAAGACTTTCGCAGAGATGGCTAGTCTACAGGAGCCAAAGCAACTATCATGATCTCTAATCGTAGAGTGCACTAGCTATTCGCAGAGCTGCTGTGAAGTATAGGCACCAATAGTGTAATTTGCAGAGCTGCAACCAATCAGCATGCATCAATTTACTTGCTGACATACTCCACAGCGAACAATTATAGAGTGGGTTTATGTTTGATTGTAGATTGCTGTATTAAAGACCAATTGTACCGTGCATGGCTGTTATGGACATTATAATAAAGCTATTAATAAGAATTTTGGTGTCTTAATTGTGATCTTGAACAGTGTCTGATTTCTTCCTCTTATCTGAAACAACTAATAGCCACCCATATCCAATCTAAATGGCAACATGAGTGGGATGAAAACATTAATAAACTGCAAGAATTTGAACCATCTGTGGGAAAACCAGACTCAATTGGTCCTTAGCCACTGCCGTATTGGCCACTCCTGGCTTGTATTGGGTGTCAGTCCCCACTGACACATTTGTTAAAACTAAATTGTGATTTTTTTTGGCCCTACACCTGCAATTTTACACTGCAGACAGTATGCATAACTTTTTACTAGAGTAAAGCAAGAAAACATTTCAGCCTTTCTGAGGGCAACTGGTCTAAATCACCTTAAATAGTTTACTAAATAAATTCTATCAATTAGTAATGAAACCGTTAATTAGTTTTACAGGAATTTATTTCCCCTGGCCACAAATATATAATTGTGAGATTTTTAATTTAATGAGTGTCTACTGACACATAATTGATTGTATGCTTTTTACAGGTAAAAGCGATGGTCTGAATAAAAATCAAACAGTTCTCACTGTGAATATGGCCTATGCTGCCGACATGGGTAAAGCGACCAACCACAGGCTGTATGATTTCACGGTAACATGTAGTTACCATGCTCGGGAAACTACCAAACCGAAATTTAGTTTCCCATGATATTAATAACGTATTTACAGCAAAAACTTGACAGATGCTTGTGATTGTGCTACAGACGGTTGTTTTCATTACATTGTAGATGATTAAAGGTATATGTACAATTTCTACACAGGTGTGTTCAAATATACTTAAATTTAATTAACTGTTTCAAGAATGGGTACCCATGACCAATTTTAGGGAACTGAAAAACAGTTACCCATGGGTTCCCATGAGTACCAGGCACGGAATCCAGTGTTTTCCATGAAATCTGAAATCCTACAACCATCAACCATTTATGCGTATTGGAATGGTATATTATAACACAAGTTTAAGGGAATTCAAATATTACTTAAAGGGTGGGAGGTGTAGGTCGTGTATGGCTGTTATGGACATTATAATAAATCTATTGATAATAATTTATGTTTCTTACTTTATGTGCATCGAAATGGTACACTTTAAAAAGTTTATTAAAATATTACGTAAGGAGTGAGTTATAGGTCCAATCGTTATGGCATATGGTGTAGTGTTATGCCTTCCTGATATGACCTTAGATGTTGCCATGACGTAAAACTCCAATAACCAACCAATCCAGTGTTACGGAACGTTACAATGGTGTGGATGTGCGTCTAATTTTGACCCCCAAAAATGGCGTTACATAATATTTGAATGGCCCCTTACTCATTAAATAAGGCATTTTCTTTTTCATTAGGTAAAATTCAATGTTTCGTGTACAGTTTAAGTCAATGCTGGGTTAAAACAAAATATCATGGGTGCAAGTCAACACTAGCTAGGAAATCGAAAATGATGGCAAGAAGGAAATATATTATGTCATACTTTTCCACTCAATTCAAACAAAAATCCACTAGCTGAATTTATGTAAAAGTCTCGGTTTGGACAAATATTAGAGAGATGGCAAGCATTCAGTTGGTTGGTTGTTGGAGTTTCACATCCTAGCAACATTTAAGGTCATATCAGGACGGGTTCCGACTTGTGACAGTGCACACTCATGGCAACTTTATAGTGCTGCCCCACTGGGAGACCAGGCCACAAGCACCATGACCTGATATCCTGACACTGAGACAACCAGTCCTTACCCTCTCCTAATAATGCCGAGCGCCAGGCTAGCAAGCAACAAGTTTTCATTTTTATGTCCTTGCATAAAATATTCTGATAAATATGGTGGGGGAATGCAAATGGTCTGTAATGGTAAATGGTATATAGTGCCAGGTGCATGAATGTATTTATGTAGTTGCTGGTGATACATTACTCATGGTCAATAGTCTTTATGTATTAGGCAGATAGTGTGAAAGAGGCACTAGAGATAGTGTGGCCACTTGGAGCTCTACTCACTACCCCCTCCCCCCTGTTAGTCACGGACCGCCACACACTCAGCTCAGGCAGTTGGTGGCCAAGCAGCCACACCGCATGGTGGTGGTGGGAATATCACGGTAGCCATGGCGACACATGAATGCTTGAATTTCATTGGTGGAACTGTAAATGCTTGATTCTCATTGGAGAACACGGTCAGGTGGTATGCAATACCAGATCCATGTACCACTATATAATAATAAACCTGAGGGCATTGTCTCTCTCTCTACTTTCACTCTTTATACTCTTCCTTTTTCTTCTTGCCTGTATTGATTTCATTATAGACTGCCTACACAACCACAGATTCCAGCCGAGGACTTTATACTTGGTTTGTAATTAGGCCCACCAGTGATCGCCTGTATTTTTGCAATCTCCCTACCAGAATATGCACATAATGTCCAACGGTTCAACTTCAAGTTCCCAGTCCAGTGTCTAAGTAGCCTCAATAGGGTCTGTTTAATAATTATATACCGGGCGTGGTGGTCTAATCGTAGAGCACAGGCCTCACGTGCAGAAGGTTGAGAGTTTGGTTCCTGGTCGAGTCAAACCAATGACTTTAAAATTTATACTTGTCGCTTTCTAGCCAGGTGCTCGGAACTAATAGGATAGGGCAAGGACTGGTTATTTCACTGTCAGGATAATGTGACAGTGAGATATTGGGTCATGGCGCTGGCAGCCTAATTTCCCAGTGGGGCAGCACTATAAAAGTCACCATGAATGCGGACAATGCTAACATACTTAATAGCCCTGTCACACTACGACGTATCTCGCCGGTGTGCCGCCAACGCGCAAAATCACTCTTAATTTAATGGTCGAGAAACGTCAAACTTTTCGGCGTCAGCGCAACGTATTGGTAGCGTGCGGCCGACGTTGTGGTAAAAGTTTGGCGCGCCATCCTGATATGACCTTAGATGTTGGTAGGACGTAAAACAACAAAAAGCAACCGTTTGGCGCAACGTGTGGTAACGACCCTCACGCGCGCGCGGCGTCTGCCTCAATCAATCAATCGTGCTGTCCTCTAGTCGAGGGTTGGATGCAATGGTTCTCCACTTGTCCCGATGATGTGCATCTGCCTAGCGTTCGCATAACGATATTCCAGCGATCTCCACGTGCTCCTAAAGTAGCCCTAATATTGGCACCCACGCGTTGGCGCGGGTTGTCGGTCGTAGCAAGTTTTGTGCAAGTACAAAACTTCGCCGATACCCTGACGCGCGTCGCCGTTCATCAACGATTACCAAGGAGCCACATAGACAGGTGTGGATAGGGTAATGCAATAGGGAGTCTAGGTTAGTTGTGGGATTTTACATCCTGGCAACATCTACGGTCATATCAGGATGGGTACCGACCTGTGACAGTGTGCAATCAGTGACTTTATCGTGCTACTACACTGGGAGACCATACCGCCGGCACCATGGCCTGATGTCCCACTCAGTCACATTATCCTGACACTGAACCAACCAGTCCTTGCTGTGTTAACAATGCAGAGTGCCTGGCTAGGAAGCAACAAGTATCAATTTTAAAGTCATTGGTTTGACTCGACCGGGAACCAAACTCCCTACCTTTCGCATGCAAGGTCCATGCTCTACCGATTAGGCCACAGCACCCGGTCAGGCAAGGAGTCACATAGACCGGTGTGGATAGGGTAATGCAATACGAAGTCTAGGTAGTGTAATGGTTCGCATACTAGCCCCGAAATGGCACGAAGTGCATTTGAATCCTGCTCTAGGCGCAACATTTCCCATTTTTATGACACTACACTTCAGTGGAGTCCTGCTACATTTCTGTTGTTGTTTTACGTCCTAGCTGTAGTATATGATATGTACAGAGCGGCTACAGATATGTAGTATTGAGAGGTTGGAGTCAGAACGGTATATATATGGATTGTTTAAAAAAAAAAAAAAAAAAAAAAGGTTTATTATTGAGGGGAAGATGTAGTATATGATATGTACAGAGCGCTGAACGGTACCAGCGACGGTAGACACGCATGCGCGTGCGCAGGAAGTTGATGTGGTAACTGAAGAACAATAAACTAGCACTTGCTACTTGAACCTTGAAGCAGTCACATCGTCTCTTCGTTACACTAGCAACATCTAAGGTCATATCAGGATGGGTCCTGCTCCATGAAATGGCACTACTGCCATCTACAGTCATTACACATCAAGCTGACATTGTAAAGTAGACAATGTTAGGGTCTGGGTATTCCATAAAACTCAAAATAACAATACCAACACCAGTTTTCTGGTTTATTTCAGGTATTTGATCAGAAGCGGAAGAAAAAGGAAACTTAATTAAACAAAAGAAAATTTATTATAAAAAGTGTCCTTTGGTCAGGCAATGGCCATTTTGACAAAACCGCTCAGCAATGTTCACTACTCGACCTGTGTATACTTGTTAAGCTGCCATTCGAGATAGAGGGATACAACACACCTAGTGAAAACAAAGATTGCCTATTTAAAAAAAAAAAATCCAGAAAAGTAAATCGCCAGGGACAATCATGATTGCTGCCATGCTCCACTATGCGTAAATTCATTTTCCAACAAGACATTGCAATGTTAGGTTCCCACTGTAGACATTAGTAAACTTTACAGACGAAAGACCTCGCGAAGCACAAGCTGCCTCTATACATAATGCAGGTATTTACAGAACGAACAATGCAACCTCAGCTACTAAAAGTTCAAGAACTCCTTCTCAACTGCAGCAGCCATCTCCTCATCAACCGAACCAATCGATTCATCAAAGCTTTCTTTGTCGGATTCCTGTTCAGAAGAGTCACTGTCAGAGCTGTGACGCAGGATACGGTTTGGCTGATCTGCGACCTCCCCTTCCATTTGCTCCTCTTCTTCCTCTGGGTCTTCTGTTTTGTCTCCGCGGTCTGCATTTTTGGGGAATGCCTTTTTACGGTATTTCCTTTTCCAACCGTGTGGGAAATCGGCACTGAGTGACTCTTCGCTAGAACTGGCTGGTGGGGATTTGAGAACCTTGCAGCGAAGGATCATCTCCTCCTTCTTCGCCTTCTTGTTCGGGTCTTCATCGTCATCTTCACTTGAAGCATCAAGAATATCCTCCACCTCTTTATCCATGTCATCAATGTCAGCCCTAGAGAAGGTAAGCATTGGGTTATAACTCTCTGAGAAGCGGCGTTCCAGGAGAGGGTGTTTTTCCCGGCCTGATGTCGAAGGCTGAGGTTCTCCTGAACTACTCGGCGCACTCGTACTCTCTTCCATTTTGGACATTTTAGCATGTTTGTAAATGTTCTGTCCAGTAATTTCATCAAACATAATAGCCTCCTCCTCAGACTTTCGTTTCCGGTACCACATGTCACGACCATGGCTGGGATCTGGGGAGTCCCGCGGTGGCGCACTCAAGGGGTCATCATTTAACGGGTAGAGCCGCTCGTCAACTTTCTCCCATCGGTCAGCACACGTCCACAACCATTCTACTGTCGTAACATGCACTTTCTTGTGCTTCTTTGCCTGCTTAACTTTCTGTGTGCCTGCACGAGCAGCTATGACATGTGTCGTAGCTGGGGAATTATCACCACCTTCGAGGCCCACAAATGCAGTCTGGATATTTGCACCGAGAGCTCGAGCTACGACATGTGCTCTGCTCTTCTCAGCCGGCATGTTTGTCGGGAAAACCCCACTGAAGACAATGTTTGTGCCCTTCAATACCTTCTTATGAACATACGGAATGATTTTCTTCAAACTGGGAAGTTCCACCTTGGTGTCTCTTCCTTTTGTCTGATCATAACAATCATAGAATGCAGTGTGGATCCGCGTAAGAATGTCCTGTAGGTACAGCAGGTAATCGTCAGGATCATCCCACTCCACCATTTCCTCATACTCTGTTGCATCATTGTCTTCCCCCATTGCATCATCTTTGTACATCTTGGCATCAACTGTTTCTGGTCCACCTACTAAAGGCTTACTACTAACTTCATTGTCTGTTTGCATCGGTTCACTGTTATTAACAATGTCATCTTTAGCATCACCTGAACCAAGGGATTGCTTGTTGGGCTTTTCCTTCACATTATTTTGAAGTTTTTGTTTATCTTTAGCTTGATCTGTATAGCCACTACCTTTCTCAGTTTCATTTTCATCTCCCGATGAGGAAACCGACAGATCGTCTGCACTTTCTTTCCCACCCTTGTCAGAAGCGTCTTTTAGTTGGCCCATATCATTCGATACTTTCTCCCCGACAGTCTGTATATTCTCAGATTCCCCACTTGGCTTTTCGCAGTCCTTTGGGGTAACATCCATATCTTCAACAGGCTGTGTATGTGAAGTTGGCTTTTCACTCATATTTGGTGTTGTGTCCCTCACAGAACTCATGTCCACATTTTCGCGACAGTCGCCTTTGCCCTCTTGAACAATCATTGGTGACTTGTCTTTGCAAATGTCTTGAATGACCTCTGATTGAGTGTGTTCTTTGGAGGATTTGTCTATTGGCACAGCTCCTTTGCGTTCGTCCTTTTGCACAGGCACTTCAGTTTTGCTGCGCTTAACTTTTGGCACACGAACAATACGTGACTTTCGCCTTGTCAGGTCCACCTGCCGGCCATCGCCCTGACTGGCCTCAAGGCCGGGTGGCATGTTGATGTCAGCTGTACCGGAAAAGAACTGGTACGGCTTCACGTGGATCAAATTTGGAGAGAAGTTCCAGACATCTTCTCTGTCATCGATAATAGCAACCATCGAGTCCCCGCAAGGGAAGAGAGCTCTGAAATAAGAATAAAAAGAAACCCACAAAAAAAGAGAATAGTTAGTACTGGAGATAAAGCTGCTAGGTCTTTTTTTTTTTTTTTTTTGGTAAATATGTTTATTCCGCTGAATAAGTCTTTTGTCAGTGCCGAAGCACTGGTCTTCCAGCCATTTGTCAATTCAGGGTTATTTACACAAAAGGTATATAGAATAAAGTGTACAATACCTGTTGAATAGACAATTTGCACCATGTAACACAATGAAATTCTGAAACCCAAAGTTCCATAACAATATGGTACAGTAGTGTCACATAACTAGATCAATATTAGTCAGATCAATGTGAGTATTTACATAGTATTTAGAATGTAAGCAGAAGTTATCTTCTGTATTCAGTTGGTAAACTTGTAGTAAGTTTTAATGTTCAGTTGCAGCTAGGCAAGCGGTATATAAATGTTGGTTTGTTAGGAAAAATTCTAGTGTAACTCTAATGAAGCTAGTTATGTGAGTTTATGAATTATGTTGTTGGGGTGGAGTTGTTAATAGTACACTGGACCATCTGTGACCAGTGAAGCAGTGGGACCAATCCCAGTGCATTTAGGTCTTAAATTTTACATTTTTTACCTGGACTGTCTCTGTCATCGTATATGGTTGACTGGAGATAACAGAGGAACAGCAACAAATAAAAAAGTGGGGGGTGGGGGTGGGGGGTGAGAAACCGAGGCTGAGGGTTTGGTGGTCTGCCTTTTACCTTAAAGCGAGAAAGAAAATGTCATTACAATATGGGATTGATATCATTTTGCTGTCTGATTTTACACTCCTTTTAAGTGTCTAAAACCAATTTCCAGAACCGTTTGTCCAAATTAACTTATTTGTAGCAACCCAAAAATAGAATAAGCTAAATTTGCCGCAGTTCGATGGTTTTGAGTCTCTTTATTTTTTCTATTTTTTTCCCTTTTAGATGAATATATTAGGTTGGTTGCTACAATCTACCATACTTTAGTTTGAATCAACTTTGATTATAAATGGCAAACTTTGGAGACATTTGGAGTGAAAAAAACATGCAAATTAATTAAAGCTTCAGTAGTTACAGCTTCTATTAAAGTTGCATAGTCCGATGGTTTTGAGTTTCTGTCATTTTTCTGAGATAAATATACTAAATTGATGGTTATAATCTACCATACTTTAGTCTGAAGTAACTTTTATTTTAAATGGCTAACTTCTGAGATATTTGAAGTGGAAACATGTAAGATTAGTTTTGGCAAGAATGCCAAAACTCCATAGGCTTCTGCAGAAACAGGTTCTATTGAATTGGCTTGGTATTACCTTCTTTGTGGCAGCAAAGGCTTAATAAGTGAACCAGTATCTAAATTAGATATGTAGAATCAATTCTAGATAATTGCTTTGTTTTTGAAAATTTGATGCTTGATCGGACTATGCAGCTTCAAAGTGACATAGCATTCCCCAGAATGCAGCAACAAATGTTTATTAATGTAGGATCAAACATCAGTCAATGTTTTGGTTTAGAAAATTAGATGCTTTCAGCGTTTTATGGTGCTTTAATTAAAGCTGCATGGTCCGATGAGAACATCAAATTTTCAAAACAATTATCTAGATTTGATTCTACATATCTAACTTAGATATTGGTGCACTTATTAAACATTTGTCGTCACATACAAGGGAATATTGAGGCAATTGAATAGAACCTGTTACTGCAGGGGCCTATGCCAAAATTAATTTAGCACGTTTGCACTTCAAATATCTCAAATGTTTGCCATTAAAAATAATAGTTACTTCAAACGAAACCGAGGTAGATTATAATGATCAACCAAATATGCTTATCTCAGAAAATGAGAGAAACTCAAAACCATCGGAATATGCAACTTTAGCCGACAAATGAAAAGGGAGAAACTTTGTCATTTAATTTTTATTTATTTATTAAAACAAAAGAAGTCCGACCTTCCACGCTGGATCATACTGACAAGATTTGATTGAGTACAGTTAAGTAAACAAGATTTGTTTGATAAGAAAACGGTTTGGGTAAATGCATAGTGTCGATGTGTAAATTTTCACTTTAGCACAAAATCATACAGGCATACTTTTGATACATTTTGTGGGATAGATTAAATTCATGTTGTATTGCTAACATACTTAACACACAAAGGCAACAATAGTTATTTGACTTGCTATCAAAATAAGAAAGAATTATCACCATCATAACGTGGAAAAATGTGGTGCCCAGTTTCAGAGAATGACCCTGATTCTAATTGCCTGTTGGTGGATATTAATAGAACTGGTTAGCTCAGTATCAGGAATACACAACCAAGTGGGATTGGTTGGTTGTTGGAGTTTTACGTCCTCGCAACATCTACGGTCATATCAGGACAACCAAGTGGAATATCTCGTGATAATGCTGGTGTCCTGTCTCCTAATGAGGCAGCACTATAAAAGGGCCATGGGTGTGCAGTCACAAGTCGGTATCCGTCCCAACAAACACACATAGTGGAGAATTTATGGCAATTAAAAAATCAGCTTTTATATAATGATTAAAAAACTTAAGTTGTCTTTCCCTCTCTATTACCCCCGACAGCTGGCCGGGGCGGTGGGGGGGGGGGGGGGGGCACTCTACCAATGCGCCACGGAGGAATAGATATAAAGTATCTGGCCCCACTGTATTTATACTCGTATAATGAGTTATACATCACATAATTTCAAAATTTTGTGAATGCTGTAACAACTGCAATTCAGCTATTGATGATATAAAACATATATACATCACATAATCTGAAAATTGTGTGAATGCTATGACAACTACAATACAGCTATTGATTATATAAAACATATATATACAATTTTGAGTCCTTAATACCTTAAATTGGCTGTCTTCGACGTGGGATTAAAGCATTCGTCTCTGGACAGGATTCGGTGACTGAAGTACTGGCCCTCGGGGTCGAGCAGCTTGGCGATGATGTGAGCGTACACGCGCACCCCGAAGGTGCAGATGTGGAGTTCGTACATGCGTGAGATGTTGGCCAGGAAGCGCCCCAGGCTGGGCCGGAACTTGGTGTGGTACCACATCAAGAACGGGCCATGCATCATTTGGAAATGGTGCACATCCTGAAACCACAAACAAGCTTGTTTTTATGGTGTTTTACGTCCTAGCAACATCTAAGTTTGTTTGTTGTTTTACATCCTAGCAACATCTAAGATCATATCAGGACAGGTACTGACAGTGCACACTCATGGCGACTTTATAGTGCTGCCCCACTGGAAGACCAGGCCACCAGCACCATGACCTGATATCCCACTCAGTCACATTATCCTGACACTGAGCCAACCAGTCCTTGCCCTATAATGCCGAGCGACAGGCTAGGAAGCGACAAGTATCAATGTTTAAGTCATTGGATTGACCCGACCACAAATCTAACCTTCAAAGGTGTGACAAAAACCCAAAACCAAAATAGTAATTAGTATATCTAGATTAAACCGTCATCCTGATATGACCTTAGATGTTGCCAGGACGTAAAACTCCAACAACCAACGAATCTAGAATAAACCACTAATTGCATGGGTACAAGGCATTGGAAATGTTAAAGTTGCATGGTTCGATGGCGTTCGAATTTTTGTCTTATTTTTTAGATAAATATAGCAAATTGATCGTTATGAGCTACTAATCATTAGTCCAGAGTCATTTTGATGAAAATGATTAGTTTTGAAGTAATTTGAGCTGAAAGAACCCAAAATAATTTTGACAAGCTTGCCAAAAGTCCTGTGGCTATGACCCAGGTGGTCATCTCACGGTGACCATGTGATGTGAGATGACCTACTAATCCTGGAACCTGACAGGGCTGTAGGTAGGTATTTCTGTTTGGGTTGTGAACATTCTGGGAACGGATTGGTGCCATAGACCCGTGGCACTAGGTTTTTTAAGCAAAATATTATTTTGTAGAACGGTTAATTTGATTTATATCTATTGCATTGACCATAGCATCGAATATCCAACATCACATATACATCGGTATATGATTGACATCGTCCCAATGGCAGAAATTTCAAAACATCAAACTATGTAACCACCCACCAAACTGCATATTCTATGATTCAGCTGGGCCTGAGCATTAATGGTTTGACAGGATCCGTCGCAATTGCGCAGGTTTCTGGGTTTAATGCTATGATTGCAGCAGCCGTTCTGGTCGCGCCTAGGTGTTATCGTTTGGACGGGATCCATCACAAATTCACCGTTCCACAGCGTATGCGTCGGAGGACGCCCTGGGTTCGTAGCACCACATCAGTTTCTACACTCACCGGCTGGATGGTAGAATATGGCTGCTGCCATCATAGAATTAAGCGCAGAACTCGGCGCATTTGCGATGGATCCCGTCCAAATGATAATGCATAGGCACAACCAGAATGGATGCTGCCATCATAACATTGGAGAGACCAGACGGGATGGCTGAATGAGTTGGAGCGTCCGTCTCCCGTGCTGGTAGATCGTGGGGTCATGGGATCGATCCATGGTCGAGTCAAACCAATGACTTGAAAATTGGTGCTTGTCACTTCCTAGCCAGGCGCTCGGCATTATTAGGACAGGGCAAGGACTGGTGTGCTCAGTGTCAGGATAATGTGACTGAGTGGGATACCAGGTCATGGTCCCGGCGGCCTGGTTTCCCAGTGAGACTGCACTATAAAGTCGCCATGAGTGCGCACTGTCACAAGTCGGTACCCGTCCTGATATGACCTTAGATGTTGCTAGGACGTAAAACAACAACAAACAAACAACAAACATAACATTGGTTGTAATGCTTTGTATTTGCGGCAGATCCCATCAAACTATTAATGTTCAGGCCCAGCTGATTTGGCCAGCATGGACCGGCTGCTGCATTAGCTAATACAAAAGATCTGAAAGTCAAAAACTTTCAAATGCACATATCTCACACCGTATGGTTCACTCCTTTTTAATTTCAATAACAAAAAAACGTTTTCCTTTTATATACAGTGTAACTGACAAATTTCAAACGGATGCACGCAAAACACATGCATGCACATCCTCACATACACTTAGACTGCCAAGGATATGCGTACTGCTTGCATTTCTCATGTACATATTATTGCGGTTATTATTTACTGTTATGTCATCCATGTCTCATCCTCCCTCATAGTCCCGATGGCAGATGCAATTTTAATTGACAGATGTAAAAATATTCAATTACCCAAATTGATTAATTATATTTCTAGAACTGACCAAACAGCATTAAATATCCAACATGGAGGGGAGGGGCAACATCCACCTCATTTCCCCTTCCCCTCTATGGCCCTGCACAGTAGGCCTACTTGGTTAGGGGAGGCTAATGAGGTCATGAGATTGGCCTAATTGGTTAATGGCTTCCCTGCATAATGGGTGTTTCAAAGTGAGAGTCCAAAGGTGTAAGGTTATAAATTCACCAGTTATTCTGTATACACTGTCCCGAATCATTAGCTAATACACCAGTATCTAAGTTGGATATATAGGATCAAATGTAAGTAGTTATTTTAATTTTGACAAAATTATATTTCATCGGACCATGCAACTGAACTATGTACAAAAATATCATCGAAAACCAAACAAGATGGAAAAGGAAATCAATCCGTATGGATTATCACCACTACTACACAGCAGCGAAAACAAGCGCATGCACTTAACTGATATATATATGAGCACAATAAACAAACCATCACTAAAAATAAATCAATTTAAAAAATGCACACGTAAACCTTCATACGAACATGGATTCTGCTATTATTTGGAAGGTTTTCACTTGTGGTTTCCATGTTACAAAATAACCCCAAGCCATGACTGACAGAAACCGGTGCAGAAATCTTTTATCCATGATTAAATTGTTAAACTTGTTTAAATACATTTGCTATATGCAACGACTCACTTAAATAAATAAGCGCACAAGAAGGAAGATACTCTCCAGTGGGAGGCCGACTAAATCCACTCCACCATACTTCATGGCAAAATCAAAATATAAATCCAGGCTCACCTTGAGGTTACTTGGCACCTGGTCGTTCGTCGTGTGAAGAACGGTCTGATCCAGGTCAACAAGCAAAACCAACTTCCGGTTTCGTAACAATCGCGCCTCATCCTCCTGCCCTATTCTTCTGGCCTCCTAAAAAATGGGAGCGCATTTGGGTCATTCTCTAAAACTGCGCACCACATAATTATTTGGTTTCCACATTACGATGCTGATAATTGATTCTTTTTTTAATTATTGATAGCAAGTCAAATAATTATTGTTGCCCCTGTATTAAATATGTTAGCAATACTACATGTAGTTAGTCTATCCCACAAAATATATCAAAGGTATACTCGTATGATTTTGTGCTAAAGTGAAAATCTACACATCGACACCTGCCCCCCCCCCCAGCAATAAGTCTAACTGATTTATTTTATGTTGGGTTTGTTGGCTATGGTTCCTTAAAGAACCTTAACAGAAATATTATCACTACAATTTGAGGGTACAGAGTTATACTCTCAGAAAATTGAAGGGTACATAATTTTACCAATTTCACCCTCTGACAAAAAACCCTGCAGATGGATTGATGTCAGAATACTCAGACTGAGTGTGGTATCGCGCCATGGTGACTCAATACAACAGACACCATGAGTGAACACTGTCACAAGTTGGCACCCGTCCGGATATGACCCCACTGGTTATTAGGAGGTAAAACCACCATCACTGATCTAGTTAACTAACCTCTTCACTGACGATCAACTCGGGCACTGAATGTACCATGGCCACCGATGCAGACACATTCTCAATTCGGTCTCCTGGCTTTCCTGATGCGCTGTGAACAGAAGGATATCAACTATAAGTATTATTTGACACTCTGAAGCACATAACACAGACACAAAGTCGCCCAGGCCGCTGCTGTCAGCGGATTGGGCGATAGTTGCGTTTGGTAGACGACACACTACCGGCACTCCGTTAATAATATGAATATAATATATTTATATAGCACATAACCCAAGATTCTTACTCTGATATCAATAAAATTCCAGGACACCATGTTATTTTTTAAAGGACATCATATGCATTCAAGTGCTTTTTAGTTGGAAATTTGTACCCCATTCATGCTAATAAATATATCTCAAATAATCTAGAGTTTGGTCTTAGTTTTTTAATATTTAAAAAAATTGATAAGACATATCCTAAATGGCTCCCGTGGGTAGCTAATAGTGGGTAGTGTCCTATTCTAGTGCCTTCAAGATGAGCAGACGGACAGCACCAGCTCACCTGCGACCTGTACTATTTCCACAACATAGACTATGCTTCATAGTGCTGCATGTGCCGCGGTGCCTTAGGAACCGCATCTGCAACTTCTACTTTTACAATTCAAACTCCTATTTCACAACTTTTTGAAAAGCACCGAGCTCTGTGCAAAGCACAGCTGGCCTGGTTGAAATACACTAATTTAAAGTTGTCTTTAAAAGAGCATGACTGACACAATTTTACAGTCACAATTATCATGATCAAATATGACTACATTCTCTGGGAGTTACTTAGGGAAGAAGCAACGCAGAGAGTCTATGTAATTAGTATTCAGACCATTCAATCCTAATCACCATTCTCAACTACTAAGAAAAAAAGTAAGGCTTGTTTTATTTAACGACGCCTCTAGAGCACATTGATTTTCATATCATCAGCTATTGGACGTCAAACATATGGTCATTCTGACATATTTCTTTGGAGGAAACCCGCTACTGCCACATAGGCTAATCTCAACTGCTAAGAGTGATGTAGGCCCGGAAATGATTACACAATTGGATAGGTTTTCACTAGAAAAGCGAAACATGTTTAGACTCACAGATCAGTAATTATAGAGAAGGGCTATCAAGTTGGTTTGTTGGTTTTACGCCATGGCAACATCTAAGGTCATATCAGGACCGGTACCGACTTGTGACAGTACGCACACATCGCAACTTTATAGTGTTGCCTCACTGGGAGACCAGGCCACCAGTACCATGACCTGATATCCCACTCAGCCAACCAGTCCTTCCCTATCCTAATAATGCAGAGCGCCTGGCTAGGAAGTGACAAGTATCAATTTTTAGGTCATCGGTTTGACTCGACCGGGGTTTGAACCTGTGGGCTCGAATCCCAAGATCTACCAAAACGGGAGACGGACGCCCAACTCATTCAGGCGTCCCGTCTGGTAGGGCTATAAAGAGGCAGTTCACTGTAAAGTGTAATAGAGCTGCCCAAGGAGAGTATCATTAATCTTATTTTGGCTAATGAATTTGAAGCCGTTGGACTGCCCTATAACCTATGTAATTCCACAGATATCCATTCCCTAAATGACGTCACAAAATGGGCCATTTTAGCTCCAACCCAGTAGGTGGACACACAATTTATCCAGGACCATTAGACCGAATATCCCATGGCTATTTTTTAATATTATTAAAAATTGATACAGTATTTATTCTGCCCATAGTGTGGACTAGACGGGATGGCTGAATGTGTTAGAGCGTCCGTCTCCCGTGTTGGTAGATCGTGGGTTCGAACCCGGGTCAAGTCAAACCAATGAATGAATTAAAAATTGATACGTGTTGCTTCCTAGCCTGGCGCTTGGCATTATTAGGATAGGACAAGGACTGGTTGGGTCAGTGTCAGGATACTGTGACTGAGTGGGATATCAGGTCATGGTGCTGGTGGCCTGGTATTCCAGTGGGGCAACACTATAAAGTCACCATGAGTGTGCACTGTCACAAGTCGGTACCCGTCCTGATATGACCTTAGATATTGCTAGGACATAAAAAAAAAAAAAACAACCAAGCCCATAGTGTGTAAGCTCCCGTGAGGGGGCTTGTTTTCAACGCTGGACAGCTGTGAGTAATGTTATGGTGTATGCCAGGGTTCCGGTTCCGGGTTGGTATCCTGGACATCCACCAACATTTATTTATGTAGTTAGTATCTATGTTAGTTTTTTTTTGGGGGGGGGGGGGGTATAACTTCCCATCATATAACTAATATCTTAGCCTAGTATGTACATCTAGTGAGATGGGAATAGGCTTGTGGATGACGTGTTCCCAGAATTTGTTTGTTTGTTTTGTTTGCAGCTTTCCTTTCACTTGTTCCCTGTCCCTCATTAGTGCATAGATGTGCCAGAACACATCCATATTCTTCGGGACTGTGACCAGGTGGGTTGGCTGCGGTGTTAAATTGTTAAACATAGTTCTAACGGCATTGTC
Source organism: Branchipolynoe longqiensis (assembly GCA_030323885.1). Classification (NCBI taxonomy): domain Eukaryota; kingdom Metazoa; phylum Annelida; class Polychaeta; order Phyllodocida; family Polynoidae; genus Branchipolynoe; species Branchipolynoe longqiensis. The sequence continues at coordinate 6,532,674 of CM059194.1, read as the reverse complement.
CCTGTGTTTTGGTTTTACCACCTTCCTTTCACCTGTGCCCTGTCCCTATTGTCCATAGTTCTAAGTGCACTGCAGTTAATTTTTTATAAGAAAAAACGAATATTCATCAGGTGTCCCAGTGACAAAACTTTTTTAAATCCCTGAAAAACTAGGGGAATCCAGCGGCATGTCCCCCATGGAAATTTGGTTAAACCTATTATTAAAATGGTGTAATCTGTCACCTGCTTGGACATATAAATAGCCTTGAAATTCCAACTGTTTTAAGACTTCAAAACTAACAAATAATTAAGAGTAAAAGTTTTTCCGCAGACAAGATTACCACCCCCGCGGATTTGGAAACTCAGTTTTCACTGAGAAAGGGATCCTGATTCATGTAAAAATGCTTGTTATTAATGTTAACATCAGGTGACCAGATCGTTAAACTTACTTTCTCAAGTTGGCTCCACACAAGGCGCAAAGATCTTTCATAACAGTTGGGTGACCACACCCCTGAAGCCGAATAAGGTCATCTCTGGAAAAAAGGAAAACACCAGCTTTACTTCATTTATGATGGTGATTAGAATAGATTAGAGTGTTTGAGCTGTACGCTCAGGCCAAGTCGGAGACTCTACCATCAGGGCCGACCACATGTGGTGAGGATGCTCTCTTCAGTTTTGTCATGTGCAGTAATGAGTTTGAATCTGCTGGCGTTAGCTGGGTGTATCCAGGGCCGCATTTAGGGTACGCCTCCCGAGACATCTCGGGGAAATCCCTGACGTCACGCTAGTCTGAACGGCAAAAGCAGTTGGTCGCCTCGAAAATGGCCGCCCCTATAGGCGGCAGCCATTTGCAATGAAAAAGGAGCACTCTGATTGGCTGAAACCACTGAATACGGCGGCCATTTTCGAGGCACTTTTTGTCTCCTATCTGAAAAGGGAGACATCTCGGAGAAGCACCCTGAATGGAAATAAGCTAAAAAGCATCACGGAGACCGATCCTGAACGCGGCCCTGGAATCTGTGGTTCATCTGATATTGTTTGTTAACACCCCGTCAAGCTGCCTTTTGAATGATTGTACACTGCAGTTTGATTGATTTCTTTTGTAAGCTGGCATTATATTGAAGAGTTGGATTCCTCGGACAGAAATGTCAAGTTTCTTTTTGTTTGTTGTGGGGTTTTTTGGGTTTTTTTTTTTTTGCAAATGGGAAACATTGGTACTCGAGCGGGATTCGAGCACACACTTGTTCCCATTGCAGAGCTAATGTCGCTCCCTGATGTAATTACCCTATCCACACTTACTATGATTATATACAGTGCATGGCTCATTGGGGATCTTGCCTGACAGATCAATGCAAACTGCTACATTATTTTCAGCCAGGTGTTCCCACATTTACATAAACGCGGGTGTAAAGCTGAAGATGTGTATCCATAATTTCATCCATGTCCGCAAAAAGAGAGAGAAAGAACAACCAAATCATTATACATGTAGTTCCAGAATGGAACGAACCACACTGTCCTGGTTTTGTAATACTGAATTAGTCTAAATTTGTCCTTTTTTGGGGTGTGGGTGGTTATTTTTGGAGTGCTTTTTTTGCAAAGCGAATAGGGGCCAATGGAAACGTCAACGAAAAGAAAGGAGATTTTCCCTTCATGATTCATGCAGTGTTAACCTTGGTGTTAACTAAGTTAGGTACGCGCATAGTCACAAGGGGCGCCACCATCGCGATACATTCAAAATAGTGTGTATCCATGAAGTACATGGCCACAACTAACATACTCCCTATGAATTCTCTGTGGGAATATTTGCTGAGATACTTCTGGTTTTGAAAATAATTTTGATTCAGATACATTTTGATGTGTTTTTTATTAAGTATTTCAGATTTTTTGACTAATGAAGAATTGACTTTGAAGTTTTCAATCTGGAAAAAAAGAAGGTACGGCACCATTAAACTGAATTTAAAATCATAAACCGATTGTGGATGCGTGCTGACCGATGGGAGAAAGTCAACCTTGGTTCAATTTAAATGGGTCACTCTGGTCAACTGATTTCACCTGTAAATTTCAAGCAGCCTTCCAAAAAGTGTGGATTTTCTTCAACAATAGCAACCAGGAAAACTCTAAAACTGTTTGTATTTAATGAATTTTGATTGCAGCATGTGAAAGAGCACACCAAAATACCCCTAAATACAAATTCTCATTGTCCTAAGTGCAAGCATTAAGAATATATCAACATTTTCCATCCAATGGGGTTAGACAGGTACTAAAATGCCAGATGGCGCTGCGACACAAGTCGAGTCTGGGCGATAATAGAGTGAAAAATGGTACATTGGTATTTGCTTGGTGGTGGTGGTGGTGTAGGGGCGTATGTTTGTGTGGTGGGTGTGTAGGGGTGTGTGGTGGAGGGGTGTGGTGAGGATTTTGGTGTGTGTGGTGGGTATGTAGGGGTGTGTGGTGTGGGTATGGTGGGGTGTGGTGGGGACTTAGGAATGTGGTGGGTGTTATGTGGTGGGGGCGTAGGGATGTGATCGGGGTGTAGGTGTGTGTGGTGGCGGTTGACAGTGTGTGTAGTCGGGGTGTAGGTGGGTATGGTGGGGGTGTAGGTGTCTACACAGGTGTGTGGTGGTTTGTGGTGGAGGTGTCTTGCAGAGCAGCACCTCACAATCTTTAGCATCCCTAAACCCCCACCACACACACATCTATACCCCCACCACCCACCTAAAACCCCCACCACACACACCTACACCCTCACCACACACACATACACTTCAACAACACCCACCTACACCCCCAACACACAAATACCTGCACCACCACCACCACATCCCTAAACCCCCACCCCACACACCCATACACCCTCACCACACCCCTAAACCCTCACCACACATTGGCTCCAGTGCATAACCATGTCGGTACTTCACTTCCTTGGCCCGAGTTACATCGCAGCGCCACCTATCGATTCCCGTGGATTTGTCTAACCCCATTCTATTCGCAAAAGTTGGATCTGTTGGCCTACCCTAATTACTTCACCATTGTCATACAAACCCTATTAATAATTGGTGGCCCACTTGGCATTCTTAGAATCATCATAACTTTGGTTCTATTGAAGATATTGAGATAATTTTAACTGTTCTGAGTTCTGGTTTAGTCTAGCTACATAACTCTCCTAACAGGATAGTATGGTTCATTCTATTCTGGAACTACATGTATAATGATTTGGTTGTTCTTTCTCTCTCTTTTTGCGGATATGGATGAAATTATGGATATACATATTCAGCTTTACACCCGCGTTTATGTAAATGTGGGAACACCTGGCTGAAAATAATGTAGTAAGGTCCCCAAGGAGCCACATACTGTATATAATCATAGTACGGCATTATGATTTATTTCATTTTTGTATGCATCTTACCTAACTAGGTTATATTGGAAGGGGCTGTCCACTTTATTTGTTGCAGGGGTTTCAACTGTCAAAATATTTGTTAGAATAGTCAATATAAAAATTGGCATTGGCCATTGTTATTATTACTTACTAGCCTATTCAATAGGCTATTGCAAGTATTTGAATTCAATCAATCATTCCATGACATTAACTAGGTATGCGAAAAACACGCTGCTTTCACGCTACTCGCTTGTCCCACGCTGCGTGCGCGGAGCACACCTGACTATCTTTGTCCATCTCACTTGCAACCTTTATTTTAGGACTACCAGGAATGCACCCATATGGATGATATAGTTCACATTTTGCTCCAATGATACGTCCAAAAATATTTGCTGTCCGATTTATAGGAGTGAAAAAAAAATCATTATTCAAATTTATGTCTGTTAAAGTCACTAGAATACTACCTGAAGGTAAGTTTTGATATTTTTAAAACTAGTTTATTTTGTTTCTTTATACACTTCTCCATATTAGGATGTAATTTGATGTCAATTGGAGCAACGGAACATTGATTTTGAGGGCAGAGAAAAAGGTGTGTCTGGTCAAGTGGTGACAGAGATACTGGATTGACACGCCACCCGCAACCCATACAATGTGCCTTGGCAGCTGATCTGATGTGTGGTGATTTAATATTTATCTTAGAGATCTTTGTGATATATTACTGTGTGTAAGTCCCATAAATTACAACTGTCAGGCGTTGCCATTCCTGCCCTAGTAAGCATAGGGACAGAATATGGTCTGAAAAGGATTTCAGTTGGATGAATTGGAGTACTTTCGGGAGATTTTTCTCCACTCTTGTGATGGATAGGGCCACACCTCTCCTTACTTACTCTTTATTATGTAACACAATCATTAACAAAATAGTGTGGAAATAGATTATTTGCATTGCCCTTAAAGTAGGTATCCCAAACACAGGCTGATTACTTGTTGAATATGCCAAATTGTGTCAAAAAATGCTCCACTTCAACACCCTGGCAAAACAAACCACAAAGGATTTTTACATGTATTACAGCAGAAACAACCTTTGTTCCCTTACCGTTAACCTAGTCTTGGATTCATTTTATTATTCAAATAAATAAGCCTGATATAGCTAAATAAAAACTACCACCAACTCCCAGTTTTCACTCTCAAACCATGGTAATTCCTAGGTGGAGATGTGTCATGGTATCCCTAGTAGAATTAGCTAGTGTACATCCAATGGGGGACATGTGGGCTAGTTCGCTTTTCCGACACTTGGTGGCGCATCGGTACTAGTGGGCATAAACGGCCATTGACTATGCATTGAGTTTGCCGGTACGCGCAGTGCAGAACGTTTATTTTATTCAAAATTAATAGAAATACAGCACCCTAACCTTATAAATTTAATATAATCTATTCGTTGGATATGTTTTCTATATGTCTACCAAGTGGTTTGTCTCTAGGTGGTGTGGTTTTAGAGATATTTGACTTTTTCTGTATGAAGATTGCTCACGGCCATTGACAATGCATTGAGTTTGCCGGTACGCGCAGTGCAGAACGTTTATTTTATTCAAAATTAATAGAAATGCAAAGCCCTAAACTGATAAATTTAATATAATATATTTGTTGAATATGTTTTCTATATGTCTACCAAGTGGTTTGTCTCTAGGTGGTGTAGTTTTAGAGATATTACACTTCTTTTGTATGAAGATTGCTCATAGCCATTGAATTTGCAGTGTTACAGTGTGCCCGATAGGCCCACTACTTCAGTGGCGATGCGAACGGCAGGAACTTGAACTAAAAAGTCGGAGGTCCCCCATTTGTGCAACAACGCCATTTGTTGATCAAAGTACCCAGGAAAAAGGTACTAATACCTCTAGATAGGTGAGATTCCGAGGTTTCCATTCATATAAAACTGTATATGTTTTAATTTGAGAGAAAATGCAAAAGAAAATTATTGAAATTTGAAGTTACAAAAATTTCCATTTTAAGTGCTATTTTCTACTGAAAATATAATTTGAAAACCATTAAAAGTTGGTATTGAATTAAAGATAATTTAATTTCCTGTCCAATAATAATTACCAGCACTCATGTGAACCTATGGCGCTCATGCGCACGGTGATCTAATTACTAAAAAATTGGGGGGTACTTTTTTTTTTTGGGGGGTACATTAGTAGTTTAAGCAGGAGAACTGGTCTTCCTCATTCCACTGCTCATTGCCCTAGTCTTAATTTTGGGAGCTATAAAAAATGTTATCTTTTTAGCTTTGAGCAGGACCGATAGAGTAGCAACCTAAAAACGTCCATATCTTCCTTAATATTAGATCAATTTTGACAAATGAAATGTCATTTTCTTTCAAATTCAATATCCTAACAAGTGAAATCCATTAAATCAAGCTCAAATCTGTTTTTAAAAATCACTTGGGATACCTATGTGTTAGTAGTACTTATTACCTGACTGGCCATGTGCAAGGATTTTTGCTACTTTTGAAGAACTGTATAATATCTCTAATACCACACAAGTTAGACAAAAACCACTTGGCACACATATAGAAAACACATTCAACAAACAGATTATATTAAATTTAGAAGGTTACGGTTCTGCATTTCTATTAAGTGGACAGTTGCAAAGCATCCTGATCCGTGCCATCAGCGAACAATTTTGGTCACATGACCAAATTCTCACTTCTCCTTGTATGGAATTGCATTGTTTACCAAATAAAGACACATGTTGCTGACTGGGCGTGTCCTGTCTCCTAGAAATTCACGTATATTTTGTGCACCTTGACTGAAAGATTTGATAATATAATTAGGGATACAGCATTGATTGTTATATTGTGGGACTCTTTGTGTGATTTTATTACGACCTCTTCTTGTAGGAGAAATGCAAAAATCTTGTAATTATCATGAAAATTAAGTAAGTTCTGGCATATTTTGTGGTTGAGCTACTCATCGAGATTAATTAATTAGTTAATTAAATAATTAATAATACAAACTCAGGCTTTGATGCAGCCTTGAAAAGGACTTTTTCTTCTCTTTAATCTATTACAAAAACCATGTAAATATCATGAAAACTACTGAAGTTATGCACTTTTTTCATTGAGTTTGCATTGTTTATGGTCACACCCATTCCCTTTGGCTTTGTTTCAGTTTAATTATATGGCAAAAAAACATGTGATTTTATATAAATAAAAATTCATAACTTTCTTAATACTAGACCAATATGTACAATCTTGGTGTCATTTAAAAGCACATGTTTGACTCTTTACACTGGTATGAGTTTCATTTCTATACAGTAATTTAGTAAACCTTTTTTTTTTTTGTCACATACCTATATAAAGTGTCACAACTTCCTTGATAATTGTCACAGGATGATCATTTAGGTATCATTAGAAAGGACTTTCCAATTTCTTTGCAATGATATATATTATGTTGGAATCTGTTAACTTTGTGTTTTTTGGTCACATACCTACCATTATTCATTAACAATGTTAGGTACCCTCCTAAAATTGCTAAATACCTAAACCTATCCAAGGAAATTCAACTGTTCAAAGCATAATTAATAATTGTGCTCATATTGCACCGCGTTTGATTGTACATGACTGTCTTAATCATAGTGCAAGAAAACGTCGTTGACATTAGTCGATTAGATTTAGTGAACTTAGTCTGAAGTCACATTTTGTTGACATCCTAACTCCATCGCATCTATTATCGCTCATAAACAAGCATTGGTCTCGAGCTACATCACGGATCCTGACAATTGCGATCGTAGAGAAATGCGCTATATCTCTCACAATTATTCAATAAATACACTTGAAAATGATACATATCATAGTTTTAAATATGCTATTACAGGAGATGTAGCATTATCTCCATACTACCATAGTGCTTTTGCATAACACGCTTATTTTGGTAGCAAAATTAAATAGGAAATAAACGAACCCAGCATTTACTACTGTTCCTTCCTCAACCAGGCATTTTAGGACAGTTCCTCCTTTCGTTGCTTTGAATTTTGCTGTCAATTCCGAATTATTTGATTGATACAAACACAGTACGCTTCCTCGTTGGATCTCAGAGCCAACCTTAACTTTCCACTTTAATAATTTTGCTGGGCCCTTCCCCGAAAACTTGATGGACTCCTGCTCCGCCATTTTTCGCGCGAACACTACTGGCCTCTGACGCGAAGTGTGATTGGTCTAAAACATCTTGAAAATAATATCCCCCAAAAATACCTGACCTTCAAAAGGTAAGTGGGAGGAAAATGATATTTTTAGTGCAAAATTTATACCCACACCAAATAATCGTTAACATGAATTTACCATTAAAGAAAAGGTCATATCATACTGCCTTACGTTCTGGATCAGAAGACCACTTGCTCAGCCCAACATTAGTGCAAACCCAAACCACGTTGTTCACATGGGTACCGGAAGTGGAGTTGGAGCGCGCAGATTTCAATATCGTTATACAGGTTAGGAAATACTTGTACTGCAATCTAGCTTTTAAAATTGGTTCAATTATATACAAAAACTGATTAGATTCGTACATTTATGTTGTAGATTACAGATGCATAAACATTTAGAAGCTTAGATTAGTGAAGTTCTTCTGCCATCAATCAATCTTCTGCCACAGTGCCAGTCAAACTTCAACTTCTACACTACACATTCAATGTTGTTGCTTGAGAATTTCAGAAGCACTACGTACAACTAGAATGTTTTTGTGTGGAAAGTCAGGAACTTATCCTTTACTAGAGACTTGCAAATCCGCTTGTACGGGTCCTCATGCCAGGATGCCTCGCTCTATAGGAAAAGTTGACCGCGCGGAGCGTCAACGTGTGCAAACACCCCTTATAAAACTTCTCATGACATGTTATAAAGTCAGATCATGTTTTATGTATCAACAGTACAAATGTTGAATGGTAATTCAAATGTTTAAGATCTCAACATTCAGGTGGTAGTCCAGTGGCAGATCCACATATTTTCCCAAAAGCTTGCAATGTCTCCCTACAAGCAGTTTTTCTGCAAGTCTATCTTTACTTGGCTTTGGTGCCACCACGCAGGAGAGGGTTCATGTTAACAATAACAGTGTCCAAGTCACCAATCCAACACGCAACAGCATGCCATGTTCTTCTCATTGACCAGTTGGTGCAGTGGTGGTACTGCAGAGCCAGAGGACTATGCTCGCCACATTAATGAAACGACTGATTGTGTCAGTGGTGTGTACTGCCAGTTTTACACCACAGATTTTGAAGAAAACCGGAGGGAGGGGTTGGGGAGGGGGGGGGGGTGCATCCCCAAGGGTCAGTGCTTGGCCCAATCCTGTTTGTGATTTTCATCAATGATCTGCCCGATGGCGTCAACAGCACCTGTCACATTTTTGCCGATGACACAAAAATGTACCACAAAGTCACATCAGCTGAGGGATCCGTGCAACTGCAGGAGGATCTAGACGTGGCAGCCCCTCTTCAACTCGGGCAAGTACCACTCCATGCATATGGGAAGCAAGAACCCCAACCGTGTATACCACATGGGAGGCAATCAGCTGGGACAGATAGATTAGGAGAAGGGTTTGGGTGTCCTGATGATGATCAACAGTCAGCTCAAGTTCCATGCCCATACAACAACTGTATGCAATAAAGCAAACCAAATCCTGGCCGTCGCTAAAAATCCTTTGACTTCCTGGATGAAATTACAGTCCCCCTGCTGTATACATCAATGGTACATCCACACCTAGAGTATGGAAACAGCATCTGGGGTCCCCATTACAAGCTGGATCAGCAAGCAGTGGAAAGAGTGCAAAGGAGAGCTACAAAGTTAGTCCCAGATTTGAGAGACATGCCATATCTCGAATGTCTCAGACTGTTAAGAATCCCAACACTGTACTACAGTCGCAGATGAGGTGATATGATCCAGGCATTCAAGATCAAGTCAGGAATTGTGAGAGTGGAGCCCTCCATTTTCTTCTAGGATCCCCCCTCAAGCAAGACCCATGGCCATAAATGGACGCTGTTCAAGGCACATGCCCAGAAAGATATCAGACTGTAAAGTCGACGGCTGGCAGCTATGGTTGTGTAGGCAGGCTAAACAGGAAATCACTACAAAGAAGTATAGGGAAGGAAGGCAAGATATAGAGTGTGGTCTTGCTCCATATTAAGCGGCAATGTAATTGTTATTTATGCCACTTCCTTTCGTTCATTCATTTTAAAGCCACAAACACTGAGTGAGTGTCTTGTCCTCCAGTCGCCGCTCTGAACATCAGGATGGTGACGTCAGCACCACGTGGTGTGCAGTGGCAGGAGAGGGGTGAGGGAAGCGTGCCTCGGTCCCGGAACCGGAAAACGCCGTTCCAGCGCCAGTTTACACCCTACCGGCGAACCCCGGCCAGCCGCCGCCTGGGACGTAAGCGCTTTGTCAGTACCCTGTTGCACTGTGTAAAAGCGATGGTTAAACAAAAATAGATACAATACAAGTTAAAACACTTATCGCCGTGAATATGGCCTTTGCTGCCAACATGGTGTAAAACAATCACCGATCAATCAATCAGTTTGCCTAGAGCCAGGTTCACGTGTGTTGCCAAAAGTCTTGAATTTTAGTTTTTTTTGGTTCAAGTGTTCTTGAATTTAATTGTATGCTCTCTAATCTGCTGGCCAACGTTTTGTATGAACCCTGATTATAACATGTCACATGATATTTCAGATGGATTTGGGGGGGGGGGGAAATTCCTATCAGTTATTTTTGTTTAATTGTTTTCCCAATATTGCATACCTTTGAGTAGATTGTACAAAATCTTGGTTTCAAAATGTTGCATTGCATGTCTTCTTAAATCTTTTTGATCATTGATGAAAATTTTCTTGAATGTTTTTGGATGTATATATACGTGTATTCAAATAAGTGCATCTTTACGTTAGCTAGGGTGAGAATACATTCCATTTTGATTTTGAAAGTGGAATATATTTGTATTTTCACAGTTTCATCTCAGCGAAAGCGAATGCGCTCACATGAAAGACAAGCTGTGGATTTAAAAGGTGAGTTCATAGTATGGAGACAAGGAATGGCCAAATGATTTCTAAATTAATATAATTGTTAATATCGTTGTTTTCTTTAAATTGATATATATAACAAATATTTGTAAGCTGACATGTCAGTGTTAGAAATAAGAGCTTGTCCGGGACATGTGTAAATAGACTAGATCGTCATTCCGACTGCGCATGCGCTAAAAACGGCGTTGACAGCAAAACGAATGGGCCTGCCCATTGAGTTTGCCGATATGTGTAGGGCAAGATTTTATTCAAAATTATTAGAAATACAGAACAATTTGACGTAAACATGGATGCACATCAATATAATGATATATTTAAGACAAAACTAGCCGTAGTTAAGCATTTTGAGCTAAGAAACATACAATTCCACACCAAACAATCAGTCATTTTAAGGCTGATATCCACATCACCATTATTAATTCTTGTTCTAAATATTAAAATGCCAAATGTGTCAACAGACACTTGTTTCAGAGAAATATGTAACCAATATCTAATTAACTCTACTTGGTTTCTAGCTCTACATATGTCATTAACCATAGGATATAAATAAAAACATGAATAAAATAAATAAAACTGACTCTGGCTATGGCTCTAACACTAGTCTGAGTGACCAGATTTGTCTAGATCTAAATACAGACAGTATAAGACGTGCTATTTAGATTGATGTAAATGCATATGTTTCAAACAAAAGCTGAGATTAGCTGAAACTAGCACATTTCATAGCTGCACCCAGTGTATTAGCATGCACCATGTGCTTCGCACCGGTTTGTTTTTCTTCCACGCATCCTACAATGCACCGTGCGGCTGGAATGACGGAACTAATCTATTCAGATGGACAAGTGAAAATCACACACAACTTATCTGGTGGACAAGTGGAAAACTTTGCTTATTTCTATCACTGTACCTTTACTGCTTGTCCGCTTGTATGGGACAAGTGAAAATTGCATTATTCAACTATGGTTTGAATGAAAATGCCAATCATGTTATGTTTCCATTTGTATAGTTAATTATGAATATTAATTTAGTTGTGTACTTAACAGTAAAAGAAGACACCAACAAAATATGGGACTTCAACTTCAATATTTTTTCATACAAGAAAACGATATTGCTAATCATGGTACTATAACGTACAATCAGGGATGAAAAATCTCCGCGATTTCGCGGATTTCCTCCATTTTTACTGTACTGCTAATCCCGCAGCACTATCAGCGTATGCCAGTATGTTCAAACGCCACAACACTGTCAGCATAAGCCAATACCATCCTCCACCACACAGCACTGTCAGTATAGACTGATACTATTCTGCATATGCAGCACCATCAGCGTAGGCCAATGCTATACTACATTTCTGTCAGCATTGGCCTGGGTGACAATTTTTTCTTGAAGATTTTGAAGATTTATACTGCCTGTTATGGATAAGTCTGAATAGACTTGTTTTCACTGTTAGACAGTTTGTCGATAGAAAGTCCGAGCCTACACTTTTACCGACCCAAGGGATTTTTAACCTCCCACACCACATAGACATGATATGAGAGCAACCTGCCTTTGATGACGCTGTAAGTTATACACAGCAGTGGAAATCCAAATTGGCAGAGGTGGGGGCACAGGGAATTGAACCACTGACCTTCAGATTAGGAGTCTGACATTAGAAAAAAGTCAGACACTCTAACAACTCTGCCACAGAACACACAATACTTAAAGCAGCCACAAAAAGGACAGTGGGACGCTCTCCTAGGGTAGTCTGTACTGACTGATCAGTGGAATGGTGCTAGGAGAGCACTGTATGAAACCTGAATTCGGGTTTTTTCTGTGATTCCCTGCCAGTGCTAAGCCTTTGGGAGAATATCTGCATTTTCTTGGAAATTCGCTGTCAGTTATAGATAACCTCACCATCAGTCTTGACCGGAGTTTTCAACAGGCAGTGCCTTCATCTGGTACCAACGTATACAGTAAGACTTCTCTAAATCGACCGACCTTGGGACTGACTTTAAGTGGTCCATTTAGGGAGGTGGTCGGTTTAGGGAGTTAGAATATGGTTACAGTGGGTGTCCATTGACACAAAATTGATTGTATGCTTTTACATGTAAACGCGATGGTTTGAACAAAAACAAACATTTCTCGCCGTGAATATGGCCTATGCTGGCGACACGGCGTAAAGCAACCACCAATCAATCAATCAATGGTTACAGTGGTATTGGTGGGAGCCAAATAAAGCGATCGATATCGGGGAGTTGTCGATTTGTGGAGGTGGTCGGTGAGGGAGGTTTCACTGTATTTACATTTCGGCTTTTTTTTGCCAGAGACCATTTTCATCCAATGCTGCAGCTGTGTGTGGACCGCCTGTCTTACGCTAAGTGACTTTGTCTTGTAGAACTGGTTGGGAAGACGTGGCGGGTGTACAAGGCGACGCCTCTGTACGCCTTCAGCTACCAGCCTTCCGCTCGCCGACACTACGCCAAATTGTTGGCAGCCTTCATTGAGGCGGTAAGACGAACCACCACCACGCCACCATTGGAATTGGTTTAAAACTACATAAGCCGATGAAAGCGTAACATTTTCTAAACTTAACACTCATTTACATTTGAACATACATATCCAACTTAGATACTGGTTTACTTAATCTGCGTATATTGTTGCAGAGAAAAAGGCACTAGGTTAGTTCAATAGAATCCGTCATTGCTGAAGCTAGAAATTGTGCTAGAATTTTGACAAGCCCGCCTAAATTATCTTGGTTTCGTTTCTGTTCAAATATCTCCAAAGCTAACCATTTATAATCAAATTACTTCAAACTGAAGTAATGTCGATTATAACAATCAACCTAAAATATTTATCTTTAAAAGAGGACTAAAAACCATCGGACAAAGCAACTTTAAGCAATAAATATATTGTATTTTATTATGAGCGAATACCATTCTGTCAGTGCCAAGCACGGGATCGTCTGGGCTAATGGATGCGCAGTGTCATACAGAATGATCAGCCGCGGTGGGTGAATCGGTAGAGCACAGACTTCTTGTGTGGAATGTCGGGAATTTGAATCTCAAATGACTTACAAAATTTATACTTGTCACTACTGAGCCTGGTGCTCGGCATTATTAGGGTAGGACAAGGACTGGTTAGCTCAGTATCAGGATAATGTGACATGAGTTGGAAATTGAATCATGGTGCTGGTAGCCTAGTCTCCCAGTGGGGCAACACTAAAAAGTTGCCATGAGTGCACACTGTCACAAGTCAGTACCTGTCCTGATATGACCTTAGATGTTGCCGGGATGTAAAACTCCAACAAGCAAACATCTGAGTCCAGTGCCCTCTGGTGCTGTGGGAAGGATTGAAGCTAGGAAGTGACAAGCATCAACTTTCTTCATTGGTTTGACTCAACAAGGGCTCGAACTCGTCGGTTTTGAATCCCACGATCTACCAAAAAAGGAGATGGATGCTCAACTCATTCGGCCATCCCGTCTGTTGTGTGTGTATGAATGGGTGCGTGTGTGAGTGCGTGACTGGCGGGTTGTGGAGAACCCACTGTCATTGTGTCGTTCTAGTGTCCTCTTATGTTGGTTTCAGGAGCTGAGGAAGGGCGTGGTGGTCGATACAGGAGAGGTACCCGATTCAGCTGAGGTCAGCATTTACAAGGGTCTTGACGTCAATCCGCGTACGTTCTAATTATCATGTACCAAGGTGTACCAAAATTTCAATATGTATGACAGCAATTGGTTAGTCCAAATCCCGTTCTTATATGACCTTAGATGTTGCTAGAACACTAAGCAAAATAATAAAGAATTTTTGGCATGGGCGATAAAATAGTCACAATAAGGACAGTTGAAACCTGACTTCTGGCATTTTCCTGCGATTCTCTGACAGTGCTAGTCATATAGGTGGAAAATCCGCATTTTCACAGAAATTCACTATTGATGTAATAACCATGGCTTGGTTCTGCCGCAACCCACTAGGAGACACCAAGGTCTCGGCTTGATTTCCACATTTTTTGCCAGAGACCACTTTCATCCCTGTTCACTAATTGATACTCTATCCGAATAATTATGAGATTTTTTTTTATGAACAGAGGACAGCGAAGCAATCCAGATCACTCTGAAAAGACGCTCTAAAAAAGGTACGTTCTGTAAAGAAAGTGTACTTTCTATTATTTCTAATCCTAGCCGTAGAAATGTTTGTATATTATAGTCCTGAGGAAGAAACATTTTATCAGTGGCAGTTATTACAGGCTTTTCTTTTTGGTTAAAAGCATTCAATTTCTTGATAAAAGCCGACCCAGGAACTACAATTCAAAAATCTACACCTATCCTCCCTCCCTCCCTCCCTCCCTCCCTCCCTCCCTCCCTCCCTCCCTCCCTCCCTCCCTCCCTCCCTCCCTCCCTCCCTCCCTCCCTCCCTCCCTCCCTCCCTCCCTCCCTCCCTCCTTCCCTACCTCAAGATACGAACAGCATCTCTTCCTCCCCCTCAAACCATCCACCCCTCAGTCCTTCCTCTCAAGACTTTGTTGGGGTTTTACATCATGGCAACATCTGAGGACATGTCAGGATGAGTACCGACTTGTGACAGTGCACACTCATGGCGACTTTATATTGCTGTGCTGCCCCACTGGGAGACCAGGGTCCAACTCAGTCACATTATCCTGATCCTGAAGCTAACCAGTCCTTGCCCTATCCTATTAATGCCGAGCGCCAGGTTAGGTAGCGACAAGTATACATTTTGTAAGTCATTGGTTTAACTTGGCTGGGTTTCGAACTTCCGATAGTTCGTAAGGGAAGCCTGCGCTCTACCGATTTGGCCACCGCGTCAGTCGGCTTGGAAATAGTGTATTTGGATCACACAGAGCCGCTGCAGTGTTGGCAGTCAAGAACCAAAATAACCAATGGCGGTTACGCCAGTTGCAGACCTTTCGGTATGGGCCTAATTACGAGACTTGGGCACAGTGCAGTGCTGCAGCATGCCTCCAGAGGTTTTAGGAAATATTTGTTGCTCTAAAACAGGGTTCGTATAGGTCCTTGAAAACCTGGAAAGTCCTGGAATTTCATAATTCAGGATTCCAGACCTGGAATTACGGATCCTTGAAAATCCATGAAAATGGAAAATCATGACTATATTTTTCTTAAAGCCTATATTTCTTTAATCAGAAATAGCTGAGGTGTGATGCAAATCTGTTCTTTATGTATTAATCAGTTATATTTTGGATTTAAAGTGATTTTTGTGGGTTTATTATCCTGCCTGTGGGTTTTTGTATTAAAACTATAGATATGTTTGACGTTATTTTTTTTGCATATTTATACTTCACATCTTACAAGCCAAATTTACTATGAATACAGCTGTGTTTCAGGGTACTTTATTTTAATAATCGTCTTAAAGGCGTCCTTGAATTTTGCACTGAAAGGTCATGGAAAGTCTGGAATGTGATACGTCAAAATGGGTATGAACCCTGTAAACCTAGCAATCCTTTTTAATGAAGACAACCAGTGGTCCACAACTGGTTTATCAAAGGCTGTGGTATGTGCTATCCTCTCTGTGGGAATGTGTATATAAAAGACCCCTTGCTGCTTATTAGAAAGGGTAGACTATGTGGCGTCAGAATGACCATATGTTTGACATCCAATACCCGATGTTAAAAATCAGTGTACTCTAGAGGTGTCGTTAAATAAAATAAGCTTTCCTTTTTAATGAAGACATGCAGTAAAAAGTATGTGCTGAAGAACCTGTGTTGAAGTGTTTGTCTGTTGTGCTCACCAGATGGCAGCATGCAGCCGGTGCTCGTGGGACTGCTTGTATGCACAGACATGGATGAGGACATCGCTGGCACCATCTCCTCCGCCTTCACCGCCTTGCCGCTCGTACTCATCAAGGGTCCTATCAACCTCGCGAGACTCCTCACCGGCTGGCTAGAGGTACCACACAGTTAACCGAAATCCGCAAAAAAAAATAAGGGAAGTGTCACTTCTGTGGGCACCCTGCCTATATCTTCTTATTTAGCCTGTGGCGCCACTTTTCCCCCTAGTGGCCAGTGGTATTATTTGATGGTTTTTTGGGGGGATGGTTTATTTACCCGGTCCATAACGAGTAAGTCGCATCACGGCTTGTTTTCATCGCTGAACAGCAAGTCTCAATTTGGTAGTACTAGTAGCCTTGGGATCCTGGTCATCAATCAATCAATAGTTCCGTCCTCTAGTCGAGGGTTGGATGCAATGGTTCTCCACTTGTCCCGATGGTGTGCTGTTCTGATAGACTGTGAATAATTCAAGCCTGTCCACTGTGAAATATTTGTAAACCATGATGTTCTTGGTCTCCCTCTCCCTCTGCTGCCATTCACCTTCCCTTCCAACAATGTACGGTATATTGAACTCTGACGAATGATGTGGCCAAAATAAATAAGTTTCTTTGTCTGTATAGTGGCAAACAAGCTTTTCTTATTTTTAATTTTTCTGAGAACTTCTTTGTTGGTGATCTTCTTTGTCCATGATATTTTCAACATCCTTCGATAAGTCCACATCTCAAATGCTGCTAAACGTTTGTACATTTTCTTAGAGATTGTCCATGTCTCAGCCCCATACATTAGAGTAGACCACACATAACACTGAAGAATACGCTTCCTTGCGTATCCTGGTCATATATGTTCTTATTTCAACCAGTGGTGTCACTTTCCCACCTGATGGCAGAAAGTGTTGTTTAAGAGCAGCTTCTGCTGGGTCCTAGCCTGTATGCTCTTGTGGTGCCACTTTTCTCCCTGATGGCAGGAAGTGTCCTTTGAGAGCAGCTTCCGCTGGTTCCTAGCCTGTATGCTCTTGTGGCGCCACTATTACCCCCTAGTGGCAGGAAGTGTCCTTTGAGAGCAGCTTCCGCTGGTTCCTAGCCTGTAATCTCTTGTGGCGCCACTTTTCCCCCTAGTGGCAGGAAGTGTCCTTTGAGAGCAGCTTCCGCTGGTTCCTAGCCTGTATGCTCTGGTGGTGCCACTTTTCCCCCTAATGGCAGGAAGTGTCCTTTGAGAGCAGCTTCCGCTGGTTCCTAGCCTGTATGCTCTTGTGGTGCCACTTTTCCCCCTAATGGCATGAAGTGTCCTTTGAGAGCAGCATCTGCTGGTTCCTAGCCTGTATGCCCTTGTGGCCACCGAAGCTCCTCCCGACTGGAGCCTCTTCCCCTCACTCACTGCTCAAAAATATATAGCTGGTACTTCATGAAATCCCATGCCAGAGGACTGCCACAGGGCTGTTGTATAGTCAGTTGTGCCTTTAATGGAAGTTGTCGTTCGTGACCCAGGTGCAGTTCGACTGTAGCATCAGTCCGATGGTCATCCCTTCGCTGAACCTCCACTGGATGGTCGCCATGTGGTCTGGTGATGTTCCTGGTAAGCACTCCGCTAAGCTTCAATCATTGTACACATACGCTCGTAATATTTCAAATGGGCCAAAAAGCTGCAGGGTATAACCACCCAATGACGCCACCCATGAGGACTATTATGATCCTGTATATGTAAGATCATGTCTTTTGTTTTTTTATTGCGCATGCATTGAGTTTTTTTTTAAAATTTGCCCTGGACCCAGGAGCTATATTCTTAAAACTGCGTATGAGACTAGTGCATTCAACTAAGCAGAAGTCACCCCTGTATCAAACTCAAAGTGATCGCTCTGTATCAAAGTGATCAATCTGTATCGGAGTGGTCACCTCTCTATCAAAGTGATCGCCCCTCTATCAGAGTAGTCACCTCTGTATCAATGAGACCACCCCAGTATCAGAGTAATCACCTGTGTATCAATGTGATCACCCTGTGCAGAGAAGCGTTCCCGCTGGGTGGAGCTGTGCTACTCTCCTCCGGCGGAGGTTCAGAGTCTCAACCGCATTACCCTCAACGTGGACCCGACTGACTGCAAGGCATTGTGGGACAGGTGAGAACCTCTCATTTAGCGGAAATGTGTTAGATTCATTACCGCTGTGTATAACTTACAGCATCATCAAAGGCCAGTTGCTCTCATACCATCTTTATGTGGTATGGGAGGTTAAAAATCCGTTGGGTCGGTAAAAGTGTAGGCTCAGGCTTTATATCAACCAACTGTCTAAGGGAAAAAACAAGTCTATTCAGACTTATCCATGATAGGCAGTATAAATCTTCTTCAAGAAAAAAATTGTTTCTGTCAATCACTCACTGCCAGGTGAAATGCGTTGTATCGGGTTCTAACAGAACCTGTTGTTGTTTGTTGGGGTTTTATGTCCTATGTTCATATCAGGACGGGTACCAGCTTGTGACAGTGTATGCAGACTGATGGCGACTTGATCGTGCTGCCCCACTGCGAGACCAGGCCACCAACACCATGACCCGATATCCCACTCAGTCACATCCTGGTACTGAGCCAAACAGTCCTTGCTGTATATTATTAATTATTAATGCCGAGTGTCACGCTAGGTAGCGACAAATATCAATTTTGTATGTCATTGGTTTGACTAGGCCGGGTTTCGAACTCCCGACCTGCCGCACAAGAAGCATGCGCTCTTACCGATTTAGCCACTGCATCTGGTTACCAAAGACCATAAAAGGAATGTGTTGCAACCCAGGGACACCACACAAAAAAAAAACCACTCCAAAACACCCAAACTAACGATGTCACTGGCATAATCCTTTAACAATGTGAGAGATTGCATCATTATAGTCTTGAGACATTTAATAAATATAGTACTATGTAAAATGAATTATTTAATCAAACTAGATAGGATAGATATCTTTCTAGGCATATTTTAAGACTTAGGGCTGACCGAGTTACTTTACATCTGTGCGGAAATGCAATATATTTAATTATCCGGTTATTTGTGGGAAGGAGCATCACAGCGCCATCGCTGGTTCTTCGGTCAATTACCCGGTCTACATGCGTATCACTGTAGCCAGTCGCGAACCATGAAAAGCGATCAATGCCAGCATGGCTTCCCATTTCGCTACTGACTCCGCTATGAGCTCTCTCCAACAAAGTCTCTTCGCCCACCCATGCATTCTTTCTTCTTCGCCCGTTGAGGCGTCAGCGGCCATCCACACAAACACCTCCTTAGCCGTGTCGTAGATGAACGTGTCGCCTACCGCCCAACTTTGGGCATAGGCCACAAACAAGGGCTCTCCAGTTTTCCCGGTCCTGGGCCTTGAGTTTCTTGTTCGTGATTCTGTAACATTGTTCTTTTTCCGGGGTGGGGTTGTTGGCCCCGCGCCCAACCCCCAACCTGGAGGACCAGTTGCTGCTCTTAGTCTGTCCTCTACCATGAGTCCTGCCCGGCTTGGTTAAACCTGCCAGGGGGCTGGCCCCCGCCGGTATAGCTCTCATGGTCACGGAGGCGCACAAGCCTCCCCACCACGACAAGGTAGCAACACATTGGGGGGCCACCCATGCATGCCTTATATTATATGGACTCATTCGCCACTTCGTATGACCTACTTTACGGGCCATCCCAACTTTGACTTCCTTTGCGAATCGCAACTCAGTCGACAACATTCATTTCAGCATCCATGGGGGTGGGGACCGCTTCCTGGAGACGGAGGTGGCTACGTTTGTAAAGGCATTGGAAGCTCACTTCTATCAACACTTCAGGATACACTTGAACGTAAGTAGAAGTTTTCGGCAGCGCTTGATGTTTATGGTACAGTAAAACCTCTCTAAATCGATCGACCATGGGACAGACTTTAAATGGTTCATTTGGGGATGTGGTTAGTTTAGGGAGTTTTTTTAATTGTTACGATGGTATTGTATGGGCGATCGTTTGGGACCCAAATAAAGCGATCGATATATAGGAGTGATCGATCTCTGGAGGTGGTTGGTTAAAGAGGTTTTACTGTATTTAGTTGGATAATAATAATTTGCATCAATTGGACAAAGGAGACAAGGAGGTAAATTGAATATTTATATTTATTCAGAAAATATAATCATAACACCGTGTGAGGCTGGCTTTGAGACGGTGCATGCGGCTGGCGTGTGCGTAATCTAGGACAGCTGGCTTCCGTAAATGATAGGCAGTGTTCGTGCACTGTGCTAACCAGTCCCTGCCCTATCCTATTAATGCCGAGCGTCAGGCTAGGTAGCAATAAGTATCAATTTTATAGTCATTGGTTTGACTCGGCTGGGATTCGAACTCCCGACCTTCCACACAGGAAGCCTGCTGATTCAACCACCACGTCCGGTACATGGTTAGGTTTGTTACATCACATGGTCTAATGGTTGAGATACTTGCCCGGGAATGGGAACAATGTGTCTTTCGGGGCCTGTTCTAGGCATGTTTTATTCAACACAAAGTAACAATGCTAATGCGTCATCTCCATTTGCTTCAGGCTATGCATTTGCAGCGAGTGGGCACCGCTATTGCGTATGTGGCATCAGATGGGAAGCTGAAGGTGAGATTGCGTAATTAATTACGACAGGCATGTGATTTCTCTGGTTTTAACGGAATTCCAGGGGGTTTTCTGGCCACGGAAACACCTCTGAAATACACTATTTGCATCCCTCTCGCAACTCAAGTGGGATGCTGTGTGTCCCCACGATAACCTAAAAAAATGTTCAGGTTTTTTTTCCTGCACCTAATCACATGCCTTTTACGGGCACATCCAACCTTACGTTGAAATAATATTCTTTGTGCCAAAGCAGGGGGGCTCTCTTGTTATCTTGGTCCGGTCTTAAAGTTGCATAGTCTGATGGTTTTAAGTTTCTGGCATTTTCTGAGATAAATACATTAGATTAATTGTTATTATCTACCTCCTTTTAGTTTGAAGTAACTTTAAATTTAAATTGCTAACTTTGGAGATATTTGACGTGAAAACATGCCAAATTAATTTTGGCAAGCACATCGAAACTCTGACACCATAGGCTTCAGTTGTAACAGGTTCTATTAAATTGACTTATTACGCCCTTCTGTGCAGCAACAAATACTCAATAATCGCACCAGTGTCTAAGTTGAATATGTAGAATCAAATCTAGATAAGTGTTTCGGCTTTGAAACTTTTATTTTCACTTATGTCTACACATATGAAATTGTTTAACCCCGCCCCCAGCACAAAAAGTACACATCAGCTATTGGGGGTCATACAGCGGTTAAACATATCTGGCTTAAAAAATTACATTTCAAACAGGTAAAATAGAGCGGATCAATGTATAACTGTAGTAAACTCACAAGTGGTATATGATAGATAAAATCAACAGTAAAAGACTTAAAGTCGCCGGTTATACCGCACCCAGATACAAACGAATCCAGCATCAAAACCTCTCCAAACATACCTTTGCTTAGTTTGTTCAGTTCATGCCACTGAACATGTGGGAGGAGAGTTGAGGTCTGTGATGTATGAATGACATCATAGGTGGGATTCCCTCATCACATGACCTAGAGGGGGTTCCCCACACACAGGGGAAGCCATGGCAATCACCAAGATGGCAGCTACAGAAAGCTCTCAATTCAACTTTTAAAGTCTATTAATCTACATGATTTAATCAATTATTCACACAAAAAGTAGCTGGTTATGATAAATAAACATTTGAACTTTATATTTATCATTTTAGATTGCAATTTCTAACATTTCTTTCTCTATATGGTTGTCTAAAAGTGTCAGTGCTGCTGGACTAAATAAAACACAACAGAAGCAACCAATGTCAGCACTCTCCCCCCACCATATGTAGTTGCATAAACTGAAAACTGGCAAATGTATGCTTGGAGAGCATTTGTCGGAGTACGGGTAGTGTCTCAGCGACCTATATCTGGTCCCTTTAAGTGAAATTGTGTCTTTCGATTTGTTAGTTCTGTAAGAATGACCTCTATATTTGAGTATGCAATAAGCTTGGTAGTATTAGTATTAGTAGACTTTGTTCTTTCATTTCTCATCGAATTGGCCCATTTCCTAATTACAAGCCCCCCACTACCTGGCTCTACTTGACACATCAACTTGTGTGCATATTTGAAGGAGTTCAGGCGCAAAACCCGACAAATCCATTTGAGTTATTTTCTGTGAAATACAACTTATTATCGTGCTTTCCCGTTAAAGTCTATCAATTTCATATTGCATAGTACATTATATAACGGATGCGTTAGCATCTGCGAACAAACATCTGATTATCGGAATGATGGCAGCTTCAGGTCTAACGTGGTAGTTATGATTTCATTTCGGCCCAGATGGCGTGTCAGTTTTTGTGCCTGAACCCTTCAATTATTTTGCTCAGCGCTGATTTAGTTGTCGCTGTTGTCCACTTCCAGATGTTCCATGAGCCTCACATTCAGAATATCCTGGCCGCGCTGACCGAGTTGGCCTCTGAGCGTGTCCTTACCCTGTAGCCGTAACCATGGCAACCATGGTAACCATGGAAGTAGCTTCCATTTGCACCTAGGAGATGCCACAATGTTAGCTGGATACCGGACTGGGTCTGTTGATATTATCTTTGCAGTGGTATTTTACTATTCCTTCTGCGTATTAATTTTTTAAATCATGATTAATACATACATTGTATCAATTTCATTTCGGTTGATATGCCCATATATGGTATTCATGCGTTAGACTAATGCAGTTTAAACATTTTCTGGTGTTTGCGTATTTCTTTTAACTTTTTGGTTTATCACTAATTAGAATGGTTTAGATTGACTGGCTTAGCGATAAAGTGGGGACTCCTGGCTGGTTTAATGTAACAAAGTGGGGACATCTGACTGGTTTAATATAACAAAGTGGGGACATCTGACCTCTTTAATGTAACAAAGTGGGGACACCTGATTGTTTTAATCTAACAAAGTGGGGACATCTGACTGATTTAATGTAGCAAAGTGGGGACACCTGACTGGTTTAATGTAGCAAAGTGGGGTCACCTGACTGGTTTATTGTAACAAAGTGGGGACACCTGACTGGCTTAATGTAACAAAGTGGGGACACCTGACTGGCTTAATGTAACAAAGTGGGGACACCTGACTGCTTTAATGTAGCAAAGTGGGGACACCTGACTGGTTTTATGTAACAAAGTGGGGACACCTGACTGGTTTTATGTAACAAAGTTGACTGTACTGGACTGGTTTAATTGGAGATTGAGGAGATTTGTCTATTTTTATTTATTCTTTTATCCCACTTAAACCATGTTGAATTCTTTGAATAACAAATATATTTTAGGTAGAAATCATTTCGACTTCCACGTTCTATTTTACAAGAAAGTGCTCATATCATCGTGTGTTGTATTCAAGGCAATTGAACATGTTGAAAATCAGCCTGAACTGAATCAGTCTAAAATCAGCTGAAATTTTATTGAATTGTCACTTAGGTGGTTGTAGAGGAGGAGGAGGAGGAAGCGGCAGCTAGAAAATCTGAGACATTTGCCTGTTAATATTACTCGATATTCCACGGTTGTCATTCCAAAATTGGAAAAAGTTTGCATTGAAGGCTGCAAACAGCTGAATTCACTTTTTTTAAAGTCGTTTTTAACGACAATCGGTCTAAGGAAATATGTCAAGATAATTGGCCACTCTGTAATTTCTCGGCAACAGAAAGCTACAAAATAAACAGTTTGACGTGTGTGTATTAGACACGGGCCATGAATGTCAATTGTTTTCACAATTCTAACAATGTTACCATTAGGTTTACCCCCCTCCCCTTCCCGTAATCCTGACATAAAAATGTCAATGAAATATGAGTGATGTTATGGCTTAAAAAGCAATCTGAACATGGCGTTTACCTCTGACCCCCTACACAACGCCCCTTTCGAACATTGTTTGGATTGTGAAAAACATCTCTATTCATGGACCGCCCCTTGCTTGGCCACAACTAAGCCTGCATCAGAAGTATCAGTTCAAAATGTCACAAGGTATCAGTGAGCTGCTCAATTAGGACATCTATTCTGTCGTCTTCAACAAATTAACTTTATTACAAAGTGTACATATTATAAATGGAAATAAAAGTTTTAAACAGAACTGAGGATAGTGACTGGTCTTTATGCTTGAATAACACATATGCCACCTGAAATATCAGTCGAGTAGCCAGGATTGAGTTAGGGGTGGTTTCTGGATGAAGCTGTGAGTAAAGTGATGTTAACTAGTTATGGCTAGAAAGAACTATTTTTGTCCACACGTATGGAGCCGGAGGGATCCTAGATAAAAGATTCACCCGGTACTTCCAGTACAGGGGTGAACGACAACGTAGTCTAAATAGGGGCGAAAATAGCTTTAGTATGGAACAAGAAGTAGAATGCCTGGCACTAGTGTCAAATGGTTACTTATATCAGCACAGTTGGTGAAATGGGAGAGAATGCAAAAAGACAAGATGGCGGCCAGAGAACGCCGTCGATTTCACTTTTAAATTGCATTAAAGTATATGTTTTATTATATTTTCCAACTCAAAAGTAGCGGGTAAATATGAAGACATATACAAAGAATAAATGTTGCTTCTTAGATTGTGAAATTAGGCTCTCATAAAGACTCATTTCATTAGCCCGATTTTTCAACCGTTTTTATATAAGGCTGGTCTTCACCCGTGTACTACAAGTACCGGGAGAATCTTTTATCTAGAGGGATCCCTGAAGTCATATAATTGTGGGTGTCTTCTCCAATTTCTATCCAGCGTTCTCTCAAATGCTTCTACTATTGGTGCTTCAACCACTTGCCCTGGAAGACTTTCACGAATTTGTCACTTGAAAGAAAATGCTTCTACTCTGCTTAAACCACTTGGTCTGGAGGATTATTTCTATGGAGTCGTCACTCAAAAGAAAAATGAGTGTTTCCTGACCTCAAGTCTGGGCCTCTCCTTGAAGAATGGAATTAATAAGCGTCTGGCACATTTTCGGGATATTACGGTAATCGGGGGTAACTCAAGTAGAATGTACATTGTGCAACACATGCAAAGAAAGTAATGGCTCAGTTGGGTAATGGGTAGAACAAACAGGTTTATTTGTTCAAATATTTTTTAAAAGAAGTAAAGTGTATTTCGACAGTCATTCATATTGCGTTACATAGAATACTGAACGACTAATATTAAATATAGATTATAAATAGACACAATTTTCCATGCAAGTATCCACAGTTAACCCTTATAAATAAGCTATTTCAAACTAAAGTAGAGAAAATGATATCAACCAACATAATATATTTATTTAAAGATCTGCTAGAAGCTCAAAACCATGATTTTGCAACATTAATACTGCTCTCTGTGAGAATGCTGACAATGCACATTTAGTGTGAAGGGACATAATACTGAGACAGCGTCCATCCCTTGTTTTGGGAGATCGGGTGATCCGAACCCACGAGTTTGTGGGTTCGAACCCTGGTCGAGTCAAACCAATGACTTGAAAATTGATGCTTGTCGCTTCCTAGCCTGATGGTCGGCATTACTAGGATATGGCAAGGACTGGTTCGCTCAGTATCAGGATAATGGTGCTGGCGGCCTGCTTTCCCAGTCGGGCAGCACTGTGTGGTCGCCAAGAGTGTGCACTGTCACAAGTCAGTACCTGTCCTGATATGACCTTAAATGTTGCTAGGACGTAAAACAACAAACAAATAATACTGAGTTTGAGACTAACGTTTCTCCACTTGGTCAGATATTACCTTTTAATATTGATTGATAATAATTGTCCAACAAAATGCTTTATCAGTTCTTTTTCCCTCTAATTAAAAAAATCATTCACATGAATTATTGGAATAAATACGACGCTACCAAAGTTATGTACAGTGGAGATAGATAGTCTGGAATATTATTGCACCCGTGTTACTTTGATACAGGACTGCCTTCTACTAAGCCGAATGGCACTAGTGTCGTATGACGTCACTAGAATATAGTTCCATAGTAAATAACAAAATAACTGTACATGTCCAATATAAAAAAAGTAATCATTTAAATACTTATAGTTAGTTACAAGTGCCAAAATAGTCCTTGTTGGTGGGTGAACTCAGTTGAATCAGAAAAGTGTTTTTTGTTGTTAATTTAGTTATACATACAGGCTGTCGACATGACGCAGTATTGTTTATATTCAGATAATGTATAGAACATAATATATGTGCTATATACCTTATGTAAATGACAGAAACACCCAACAAACACGTGTTTATTATATTAGAACACTATTTTGGGGATAATGATGCACCTAGAGCGGGTTTCAAACCCACACTTCATGCCATTCTGGGGCTCGTATGCTAGACATTACACGCCCTATCCTTGCATACCTATGTGGCTTCTTGCCTGTAAGGTCAGTGCAGACTACTTCTCGATTATCCATCGGTGGCGATTATGACAGCAAGTCATCATTTGTTGCGAACTCATCGATGACTAACTAGTCTAATTTGTGCTTGGAATGTGCAGTGTCACGTTGGACATGTGTGTGTAGCTGGTCTGGTAGATGGGTCTGGTAGATGAAGGATACAATCTTTTCTCTGATGACTTGTTTGTTAATGGTGCTGTCACACTACGACGTATCTCGCCGGCGCGCCACCAACACGCAAAATCACTTTTTGACGTCGAGACACGTCAAACTTTTCCGACCGCGTGTTCAGCGACGCGCGGCGGCAAAGTTTTGTTTGTGCGGTTGGCACCCCCACGTTGTTGCATGTCGAAAGTTTTGTGCAAGCACGAAACTTCGCTGACGCGCGTTGCCATAGATCAACGTATTCCAACGCGCGCGTAACGCAGACTGACGTATCCCGACTTGGCGCCAAAAATTCACATACATCGACACACGTTGGCGAGAAGCGTCATAATGTGACAGCACCATTAGCTTGAGATATACGATCAGACTACTAAACTATTAATCACAGCATATACCAGTGGCTCCACCTATGTTTCTAGGTCCGGTCCACTGACCATCCATCCGTAGCTGCCTCTCCGACTAGTTTAAATTTGATGCTTCGCTGACGCTGACGTGATATGTGTATTACATGCATGAAATAATATTGGCACAACATGACTTATTTATATTCGCATAATGCATCATATAGTACATAAAATCCAGGTGGAAAAGAGCCACACTTTTTCCAGTAGGTGGCGGTGGCACACTTACGTTAAAACCTGAAGCCCGGATGTGAGTTTCGCCTGCCCTGACACACATGCGACTGTCAAGACCAATATTCCATCACTTCCCAAATAATTATGGGCGATAAAAGGGGACTATCACTACCCATATATGATGATCAGATCAGTTCAGCAAAGGATCTGTATCACAAGCATCCATATTTGTTACGGCTACTGTGTGCTTTGGAGCTGATGTCGGTGAGCAGGGCTTGAGTGACGGTGATGCCGAAGAGGAAGGCACCGATAATGAGATAACCCACCGCCATTGCCATCAGAAGCCGGTATGTGATGCGCTGTCTCATGCTGTCAACATGTCCCTGGAGCAGGACTTGCAGCAGGCACATGCCTATGGGAAACAAGAGTTAACGGGTTAAAGAGCTACTCTCACACATGTCTATAGGAAATAGGGTTACATGTTTAAATAGCCACTCTCACACATGCCTATGGGAAACTAGATTTAACAGTTAAAGAGCCACTCCCACACATGTATATGGGAAACAAGAGTTAACGGTTAAAGCCACTCTCACACATCTATGGGAAACAAGAATTAACGGGTTAAAGAGCTACTTTCACACATGCCTATGGGAAACAACAAGAGTTAACAGGTAAAGAGCCACTCTCACACATGTCTATGGGAAATAGAGTTACATGATTAGTTTAAAGAACCACTCTCACACATGCCTATTGGAAACGAGTTATAGGGTTACATGTTTAAAAAACCACTCACACATGCCTATGGGAAACAAAAGTTAATGGTTAAAGAGTAGCTCTCACACATGCCTATGGGAAACAAGAGTTAATGGTTAAAGAGTAGCTCTCACACATGCCTATGGGAAACAAGAGTTAACAGTATGTTAAAGAATCACTCTCACACATGCCAATAGGAAAGAGGAGTTAGGAGTTTAAAGAGCCAGGATTCCCTTCTTTACAATCACTCTCACACATGCCAATAGGAAAGAGGAGTTAGGAGTTTAAAGAGCCAGGATTCCCTTCTTTACTAGATGGCGCCAACCTGGTGGACAGCACCCTTTGGTCTATTACTTTATTAGTACCAAAACAATTCAGTAGATGACAACTTGGAGGGAGGGGAGGTAGACAGGCTATTAACACATGTTCGGTGAGGGGGGGGCTTGTTCAAAGGAGAAGTGAAAGCAAGAGCAGAAATGGAAGTGAAAGTGAAAGCGAAAGTGAGACTGAAAGCGAAAATGAGATCTAAAGCCAAATCGGTAGTAAAAATGTAAGCTGAAGCCAAAGCCAAAGCATATGCAAAAAGGGAAGTGGAAGCGGAAGGTGAAGAGGAAGTTACCAGGGAAGATGAAGATGAAGGTGGAGGCAAGCCCGCCGAGCACGGAGATGACGACGCCGATGTCGGGCACGAAGACGGCGAGTACCAGTGTCGTGCAGAACCAGATCAGTGTGAGCAGCACGCGGCGCACCAGCTCCTGGTGAACCACCACTTCCGGCGGTGTGCGCAGCAGCCGCACCAGCATCCCATCAGCAGCCGCCCTGCAATAAAATCAGCTCAGAGCTAAGGGACACCGGCAGAGGAAAGACGGTAAATGGGGAGGCTGGGGGTAATAGAAGGGGGGGGGGGGGGAGTGGGAAAGGAGAGGGGGAGATGGGGATGGGGAGAGGTAGTAAGAGAAGGATGGAGAGAAGAGGAGGAAGAGAGAGTGGAGGGATGGAGAACAGAAGGGGGAAGGGAAGGATGGAGAGGGGAGGGGAGAGCGGAGGGAGGGAAGAAGAGGTAAAAGAAGGATGGAGAGGAGAGAGCGGAGGGATGGAGAACAGAAGGATGGAGAGAGGCGGGGGAGGGGAGAGCGGAGGGAGGGAAGAGTGGAGGGAGGGACTTTGCTGCTATCAGTCACTGAGGTGGAACTTTGCTATTTATCAGTTCATAAGATGGCACTTTGCTATCCATCAGTTACTGAGGTGGTACTTTGCTATCCACCAGTTACTGAGATGGTACTTTGCTATCCACCAGTTACTGAGGTGGTACTTTGCTATCCACCAGTTACTGAGGTGGGACTTTGCTATCCACTAGTTACTGAGGTGGGACTTTGCTATCCACCAATTACTGAGATGATACTTTGCTATCCACCAGTTACTGAGGTGGTACTTTGCTATCCACCAGTTACTGAGGTGGAACTTTGCTATCCACCAGTTACTGAGGTGGAACTTTGCTATCCAGTAGTTACTGAGGTGGGACTTTGCTATCCACCAGTTACTGAGATGATACTTTGCTATCCACCAGTTACTGAGATGATACTTTGCTATCCACCAGTTACTGAGATCATACTTTGCTATCCACCAGTTACTGAGGTGGGACTTTGCTATCCACCAGTTACTGAGGTTGGACTTTGCTATCTATCAGTTACTAAGGTTGGACTTTGCTATCTATCAGTTACTGAGGTGGGACTTTGCTATTTATCAGTTACTGAGATGATACTTTGCTATCCACCAGTTACTGAGATGATACTTTGCTATCCACTAGTTACTGCGTTGGGACTTTGCTATCTATCAGTTACTAAGTTTGGACTTTGCTATCTATCAGTTACTGAGGTGGGACATTGCTATCTATCAGTTACTGAGGTGGGACATTGCTATCTATCAGTTACTAAGTTGGGGCTTTGCTATCTAACAGTTACTGAGGTAGGGCTTTGCTATCTATCAGTTACTGAGATGATACTTTGCTATCCACCAGATACTGAGGTGGGACGTTGCTATCCAACAGTTACTAAGGTGGGACTTTGCTATCCACCAGTTAATCTGGTGGGACTTTGCTATCCATCAGTTACTGAGGTGGGACTTAGCTATCCACCAGTTACTGAGGTGGGACTTTGCTATCCACCAGTTACTGAGGTGGGACTTTGCTATATATCAGTTACTAAGGTGGGGCTTTGCTATCTATCAGTTACTGAGGTGGGACTTTGCTATCCACCAGTTAATCTGGTGGGACTTTGCTATCTACCAGTTACTGAGGTGGGACTTTGCTATCTATTAGTTACTGAGGTGGGACTTTTTTGCTAGCTACTGGCTACTGGGATGATACTTTGCTAACCACCAGTTACTCTGGTGGGACTTTGCTATCTATCAGTTACTGAGGTGCGACTTTGTTATCTATCAGAGTCTACTCATCAGTTACTGAGGTGGGACTTTGCTATCCACCAGATACTGAGGCGATACATTGCTATCCGTCAGTCACAGAGATGGGGAGTTTGTCTACACACAACAGACCAGACGGGATGGCCGAATGAGTTGAGCGTCTGTCTCCTGTTTTGGGAGATTGGGGTATCCGAACCTATAGGATCATGGGTTCTAACCCTGGTCGAGTCAAACCAATGACTTAAAAATTTATACCTGCCCAGACATTCGGAATTATTAGGATAGGGCAAGGACTTGTTGGCTCAGTGTCAGGATAATGTGACTGAGTGGGGTATCAGGTCATAGTGCTGGTGGCCTAGTCTCCCAGTGGGGCAGCACTATAAAGGCACCATGAGTGTGCACTGTCACAAGTCGGTACCCGTCCTGATATGACCGTAGATGTTGCCAGGACTTGCAACAACAACAAACAAACGATGTACACACACCGGCCAACAAAGAGCAGTATGGGATACGTCGTGTACATCTTGGCTGCAATCAGTGCCACAGCGACGAGCACGTCCCACGTGGGCTGATAGGAAAGCAGGATGTCCTCATTGACACGTGACCCAAAGGTCAAGTAGCCAAACGAGGCGGTCCCGGTGTAGGCTAAGATGCAGACGGACAGGGCTACGAGAATCGTCTTGGTGAAGTTTCGAAGGTTCCTCTGCCTCATACATGAGTAGATGGGGATGATGCTCACGTGACACTGTGGGAGCCAATCAGATGCGAACATAAGGATGCGTGCACATATTATATGTAGATATGAACATTAGATTAGACCGATTAGAGCCGACTATACGATAGATGCCATAAGACATATTATATCAATCTTATAAGCTTTACACGGTTTCGTTGTTGGGGTTTTACATCCTGGCAACATCTAAGGCCATATCAGGATGGGTATTGATTTGTGACAGTGTGCATTCGTGTCGACTTTATAGTGATGCGCCACTGGGAGACCAGGCCACCTGCACTATGACTAGATTTCCCACTCAGTCACATTATCCTGATACTGAGCTAACCAGTTCTTGCCCAATCCTAGTAATGGGTTGACTTGGTCAGGTTTCAAACTGCTGACCTTCCACACAGGAAGCTTGCACTTTACAAATTCGGCCACAGCATCCAATGTAAGCCGTACACAAATATAATAATGTTTACATCAATATAGTAAAGTAATAATGTAGGAAGGTGTACACCAATGTAGTCAAGTCTACATCAATGTAATTAGGTATTTAGCAATGTAGCAAAGACTACACCAAGGTTTGGCCTTCAGCAATGCTAGAACGCCTACATAAATGTTACAAAACATGCACCAATGTTATGAAGCCTACACCAAAGTTATAAAGCCGCCTCCATCTATGATCTGGCCTAACGCAATGTAAGACATCCAACTATGGCCTACAACAATACTTATTGTGAGTCCTACACTAATGTCATAAACCCCACAGTAATAAGGCCTACACCAGTGTCAATAAGATCTAGATCAATCGCATAAGGCTTACATCAATATAGTAAGGCCTACACCAATATATAATCTACATCAATCTCCTAAGGCTTACAGCAATGTAGTAAGACCTACACCATTGTCATAAGATCTACACCAATCTCGTAATACTTACATCAATGTAGTAAAGCCTACACCAATATACAATCTACATCAATCTCCTAAGGCTTACAGCAATGTAGTAAGACCTACACCAATATCATAAGATCTACACCAATCTCGTAAGACTTACATCAATGTAGTAAAGCCTACACCAATATATAATCTACATCAATCTCCTAAGGCTTACAGCAATGTAGTAAGACCTACACCAATATCATAAGATCTACACCAATCTCGTAAGACTTACATCAATGTAGTAAAGCCTACACCAATATATAATCTACATCAATCTCCTATGGCTTACAGCAATGTAGTAAGATCTACACCATTGTCATAAGATCCACACCAATCTCGTAATACTTACATCAATGAAGTAAAGCCTACACCAATATAGAATCTACATCAATCTCATAAGGCTTACATCAATGTAGTAAGGCCAACACCATTGTCATACAATCTACACCAATTTCGTGAGGCTTACATCAACTTTGTAAGGCCTACAGCAATGTAATAATGCTTACACCAATGTAATAAGGCCTACGCCAATGTAACAAACCATATAATGGTGTAAGCTCTGAACCTAAACCACAATGTCTACACAATGTAAGCCTACACAAATATTGTAAGATGTACATCAATGTTATAAAACTACTGCAAGATCTGCGCTAGCGTTGCAAAGCCTACCTCGATGCTTTAAAGCCTACGCCAATGTTCTATGGCCTACCTGGTAACCAAAGCAGATGACTGGCACAACCAGAAAGGCATCCATCCAGTTGGTGGGCCTACAACAGCAGACACAATTACTCTTTATCATCCAGCATAAACATACTGTATATGCTACATATGTAACTTTGACATTACTTGTCTTGTGGCCATAAGTGTGTATATAGTATAGTTATACGAGTCTTACCTTGGTACAGATGATGGATAACTGTTGTTTTACCGAGGTATAAGCCTCGGATAGATGTGGGCTAGGGAGAGGTAAGCACGTCCGGTACCAGCAATCTTAACCTACTTATTGAGGATAAAAATGACTTTCAAACAATGGATACTATTACTTTACCGAAAAGGTACACCAACGGAATAGATGTGGCAGGGTGTGGCGGGAGGGCCCTAGCCCACATCTATCCGAGGCTTATACCTCGGTAAAACAACAGTTATCCATCATCTGTACCAAGGTAAGACTCGTATAACTATACTATTTTACCTCGGTAAACAGCCTCAGGCTAGCCTCAGGCTAGGGAGACCGTTACATAATTCATTTTTATCCTTAATATCATTCTTTCTTATTATTATAACATTCTAAATTTTTGTTCTCACCTATTCTTGTTAGTTGGCGAGAAGACGCTTTGCAACGCCGGTAGGCTTTTCTAGTCGTTTATTATAATGTTTTGCAAACGACTTAGCCGTCTTCCAGCCTGCATGCGCTAGTATTCTTTCACAGAAATACCAAGCACCCGCGCCTTGGAGACCATGGCTCCTCTAGTTGAGTGGGAAGAGTATTTACTCGTATCCACTCCAGCCAATTTCAACACCGTAATTGTCCATCTGGCAAGTGTGTCTCGTGAAATCGCCTTATGTGGCTTTATAAAGCTCACTAATAGTTGTTGTGATGCACGTAAATCCTTTGTCTGTATATATAAGCCCGTATGGCCGACACAACACATAATTTCCGATCATTCGGAAAACAGTCTAAGTGAACCGTTGATAAAGGGTCACCTAACGTGTTCGATTTAAGCAATTTTTCTAAATCAAACGTAGCTTGTTGCTTGTCTATTTCTAATCCAGTTAAGGATAAAGCAACAATCGTCTGTCCTCTGTGTCCGGTTACTAACAATAACAGGACCGCAACCTTAAAACCTAACTGTTTTATATCTAACCACGAGTTGTGAGGCCAAGCCTGAAACAACTTAAATACTATAGACACATCCCAAAACCGACTATACTTTGGTTTTGGAGGATTCCTTTGATAAATTGAACGAAGTAAATAACAAATAACATGATGTTTTCCAACTGTTTCGCCATCAATTCTAGGTAATATAATTGATAACGCACACCTCGCCGCATTAATCGATCCAAAGGAAAGTCCTTCATCCTCTAGAGAACGAAGAAACCGAGCTACTTGTGAAATCTTTGGATTTGTTGGCTTAACTTTCATTAACAAACAATGTACACCCCATTTCTTTAAATAGGTTGTATACATTTTGACAGTTCCTGGCCTCCAGGCATCCGATACTATCCTATCCTCAGTAATTCTGTCCAATCCAAATTGCTGTAGCTGCTTCCTTAGAAAAGGAATGCCAATAGGGGCGTCGTTGACACGTCGCCGTGAACCACTAGCGGTCCGTGGTGCGTCAGATTCCCGAGTTTTCTTGGGAATCGTATACGATCTTTTGCCAGTTGTGAAACTGCTGGCAGCCAAGGTTGCGTGTCCCAATCGGGCACCACCAGTATCGCATGTGTCCCTTCCAAGCCGATTTTTCTCACTACTCGGCTGATAATGCTAAATGGTGGGAAAATATAAAAATAATTATTTTCCCAGGTAATAGCAAACGCATCTACTTTCCAAGCATCCGGTTCAGGATGCCAAGAAACATAACAGGGTAACTTGTTATTATTTCGTGATGCAAATAGGTCAACTTCAGGTGTACCCCATTTTTCACAAACGAAGTTAAACAAATGTGTAGAGAGAGAGACCACTCTAAATGGTCATGGAAATTTCTACTTTTATAATCTGCAAGTGTATTTTGTGACCCTGGAATATGCGCTACAGTCAGCCAGACTTGTTGAGCCTGTGCCCAGTTCCAAATCAGTTTAGATAACTGATTGCAAGACTTTGATTTGGTTCCACCCATGTTACGAATATATGCCATGGCAGTAGTATTATCAGTTAGTATTCTAACCTGTGATTTATTTATCTTTACTAAACTACGTAAGCCCAGATAAATAGCACGCAATTCTAGTGCATTAATATAGTCTGATTTTTCATCATCAAGCCATCTACCTCCTGTTGTGACCCCATCTCGATGAGCTCCCCAACCTTCTAACGAAGCATCAGTAGTAATTACTGTATTAGGTTCCGCCATGCGGATTGGATTTGGTGAACTTGCT
Organism: Branchipolynoe longqiensis; assembly: GCA_030323885.1. Classification (NCBI taxonomy): domain Eukaryota; kingdom Metazoa; phylum Annelida; class Polychaeta; order Phyllodocida; family Polynoidae; genus Branchipolynoe; species Branchipolynoe longqiensis. The sequence goes on along the minus strand of CM059194.1, from coordinate 6,497,431 downwards.
ATATGTTGCATCCACCATCCAATATCCTGTAACCCTTCTTGCGAAATAAACATCTTTCGCTCAAAATTGCCTTTAGTTCGTGTTAACGCTAAATTTTTATCTATTTCTAGCGACTTAATATGGGCCTTCCCATATAACACAGCAGGTGCATATGAGGTCATTATGCCAATAAGAACAGCAACCTGTCTAATTTTTGGCTTTGATAACTTAATAAGCTGAGTCGCTGTAGTCATAAACTTAATTAGTTTTTGTTCTGTTATCGACACTGTAAGGGACTGTGTATCCAGAATAAACCCTAAACATTTAAGTTGTTTTGTTGGTTTAAACACTGACTTTTGTTGATGTACATAAAACCCCAATTTAGTGAGTAATGCACATAAATCCAAAACTGCATTCACACAACCAATTTGTGTTGATGCTATAATAAAAGAATCATCTATGTATGGAAACATTATATGACCCTTCCTCGCCATTACCGAGAAAACAGGTTTAAGCAATTTAGTAAATAAACGTGGCGCACAAGCTAAGCCATTCGGCATACAGGTAAACTCATAGAGTTGGTTATCCCAAATAAATCGAAGAAATTTTCGGTATTGTTCCATTATGGGAAGCGTATAATATGCATCCTGTAAATCAACACTAGCCATCCACGCATCTGGTGTAATCAGATCCCGTGCCGTATCTAGAGAGAACATTTTAAAATGTCGATATTCCACCCTTTTATTAAGGATTGTTAAATCCAGGATCATTCGAACATCACCATTAGGCTTCGGTCTCGAGAAAATGTTTGAAATAAACTGTCCTGAACAGTGTGTCACTTTTTGTATAATTCCTTTCTCAAAGAATTTATGTACCTGTTTAGTTAGTGCGTCTCGTTCAACTGGTTGAATGTTATATGGAAAAGGTATTATACTTTGTACAGGAATTTGTGTAAAAGGAATTTGAACACCCCTAACTATTTCTATAATTTCTTGGTCACTAGTAATTTTGTGCCACTCAGAAATATGATTACTAATATTACCAGCCACAAAGTTGCTTACAGTTTGTGTGTTTTTAGAGGCTGCAGGGACTTGTAAAGTTTGTGTTTGGACCTCTACTTGGACCCGCCCCTGGGGAAAGGTCTCGACGAGTTGAACCCTCGACCTATTGGCCGTGCGGTGTTGTCGGTCCAGCCTGGGCGAGCGCCCCGGCCCCGAAACCCTTGACCGAAGTTTGAACTCGGTCTGGTTCCTCTGGTGAACCGTCGTGGACGAAAATCCCCTCGTGACTTTTTGAAACGAGGAACTTCCTGTTTCTTCTTGCCATCCATGTTTTTGCCACTCTTGGCTGCAGTCTCTACCTCTTTATAGAGGTATTGTAGTTGACCGCCAAACATCTTGGTATTATCTAAAGGTTTCCCTTTAATCGGCTCTGGAGCAAGATAGAGCGTAAACTCCTTCCCCTCATTATCGGTAACCTTCTTAGAGCGAGCCACTTCTTTGCCAGCATCTGTGCAAACTGACTTGAAGACATTTTCATATCTTCGAAACGACAGGTAATTACCTGCCGCCGCTAGTACTGCAATGCCTTTGTCCATTGTCTTAGCCAAAGACGAGAACTTATTTTCACTCTGCATCCTATTAGCCACAGGAACAATAGCTGTTAGGGTAGCCAACACTGCCTTATGCACTGTGTGCAACACATCCTCAAACTTCTTACGGTCATCCGTCATATTGACATCCCGATCCATCTCTTTAATGATGGAGTTGGGAACACCCTTTATGCCTGTTAACTCATCTCCTAACTTGGAGATAACCTCCGCCGGTTTGAACGTGCGAAAATGACCATTCACGGTCTCGCGCATAAGCGTAGTGGTTTTAACCCGCTTAGCCTTTGGCTTCTCCACCTTCTTAGCCACTTTAGTGCCAATGTCCGCATAGACCCCTTCATATACGGTGTCTGAGTCTGATTCCGTAGAAGTAGACTCAGTGGACGACTCAGAAGAAGAATATTTCCTCTTCCTCTTCTTCTTTTTGGACTTAGTCTTCCGCTTTTTGCGCAAACCAGACTCTGCCCGCTCCTTGGTGAATTCATCACCCGAAGAAATCACCTGTTTCTTCTTCTTCCTCCGTTTAGGAGAAGGAGGAGGAGGAGCCTTAAGCTCCACCGCCGAGTCTGTGTCCAAGAAATCCTCAAATGAATCCTCTTGGACACTCGGCCTACGCCGCTTCCGAGACACAGGCGATTTGGCAGTCAAGATGTGGCTTTCCAATCTTGCAAAGCGAGCCTCCCAATCTGGAGGCGCAGGCACATCAGGCACTGCGTCCTCGTCCGGGTCGGAGAGGATATGCGCCCGGGGCTGTGTCGACGGCCCTGCCGACAACACGGGTGAGGAGTCGTACTCCTCGTCCACTCCACTCGGAACACGCCCCTCGGCTGCTACTGCACCGCGCTTACTCCGCTTCGTGGCCATCGGGAACTGAAACAAACATTTTTGATCAGTCCCGGTATATATATATGTCACAATATGGTTGTTTCAAACTCATTTGGACATCTATTGGTGTTAAAGAACGTGTTTATACCGTTATAACACAGGCGTAATAAGCTAAATTTGTGCGTGGGTTGTGGGTCAAGCCCAAACCTTACGCGGGGTCGGGACCAGTGTATCGGCCCGCCCATCCCTCTGTTCCGCACACTTCTCCCACCTGTGACTACTACGTCAACAAGTTGGAGAAAATGCTACGAAACTCGGAGAAACGCCTGAAAAAGTTTTGTCTAGGGGAGTCTATAAAAGAAACCCAGGAGCATCTCCAACATTACTCTCTATTAGAGTACGAGAGAATTTCCACATGAGATAGGGCGAAACCCACATCTCTACCCATAGTCACACGGTGACCCAGGTGTTGACATAACCGCTAATGACCGGTTTGGTTCCTTCGCGAAACCCACTCGAGTGTTCTATCCTTGGTTGTTTATAACCAAATAACTCGTCCAAATTGGACCAACGAAAGTCTAAACTTTCCATATTGATGCTCTAATGCATCATAATTAAGCTAACCACAGTTTTTATTATACTTACTGCGTATTTGCTTGTATGTAGACTAATTTTGCCGGAGCAACCCAACGACACGTTATCCAGTCGTGAGTTGTATATGCTAATTGCTGGTACCGGACGTGCTTACCTCTCCCTAGCCTGAGGCTAGCCTGAGGCTGTTTACCGAGGTAAAATATATATACATGCATGTGAAATGATTACATACGAAGAGTTTAGGCACAAAACCCTGCAAACACCAATCCGAAAATAGACATAAACATTGGAATCAAACCATCAAAAAATGTAATCTTTTACATTCCTATTTTTTTGTTCATTGCTCCATAATCATTTCATCAGAAGACAAGTGGATTTAGTGAGAATTTAAATTACCTTGTGGTAAAATTCTTTTATTTTAATTCAATTTTTGGATTGGCGGTTACGTGGTTTTGAGCCTGAACTCTTCATATATACACACAGGGACATATCTGATTCTAAGTAAAGATATCAATTGCCGATTTGCTGTAACAACGTATTTTACATAAGTATGAACTTAAGTTCAATGTAACATTGGTTGCTCGGCTGGAAGATCAAGCCTTGGGGAAGCTGTATAGGTAGTTAGTTACCTTACTACATGGTTGTAGTTAAATAAAAATCAAGTCAACATATTTGTTTATCTTTTCACATTTTAACAAATTAAATGTATCAGGTAATTTACTTACAGACATTTGTGAAATACTGCATTTTTGAAAAAATATGATAGAAAAATGTGGTTCACTTTTTGTTTGGCAAGTCATGGATTCAACCCCTGGCTGAGTTAAACCATTGACATAGAAATTGATACTTGTTGCCAGCTCAGCATTACTAGGATAGGGCAAGTGGAATGCAGAAAACTAATTTTCCGCAATTGAAATTTCCCCACGCTTAATCGATCAAAACCATTCGACTTACTTCTGCTAGATACTCACTCGGTTTTGATTGTCCCTGGGTTGATAGGTCCGATAAAGTATTTCCCTGAAACCAGCACCACGCAATACACAACACCGATCACCCCGAACACACTGCAAGAAAAGCGCACAAATATGACACGGTAAAGACAATTAACTGACAGATTAACTTACAGATCCTCCTCTGGCTGATCTAGGTCATATTGGAACTCTAATGCCAGTTCGTTAAGTTTTCTTTTAAACCACACACTATTCTTTTTGCACACCTATGGAGATCGTCTTAGGCCCTGAAGTCATATAATTGTGGGTGTCCTCTCCAATGTCTATCCAGCCGTCTCTCAAATGCTTCTATCGTTGGTGCGTTAAGCACTTGGTCTGGAAGACTGTTCCATGGATCTGTCACTCAAAAGAACAAGCAGTGTTTCCTGACCTCAGGACTGAGCCTCTCCTTGAAGATCTTTTATAGCTGACCTCAATGGAACCACTCAGAATAAACTGATCTTATTAGTTCTATTAGAACACAGGAGTGGGGAAGAAATGGTAACACACATCCTCCCTGATTCAATTCAATAACTTATGTTCCTGAATATTACATCCAGTGATCCACATACAATTCTAGAACCAAACAGCTTGAAACGATAAGTGTACAGTATATTTCTCCAGTGATTACACAATGATGATGTGCATAATGTTCTATAACTATTCATAATATGCTATATATAAAGTACTTACGTGCATATTATGGTGAAATGGAATTAACCTGTTACTGTTAGTGTTATTGCTATTGTCACCTCCAACCTCCTGTAACTATACTGTGTAGTTGTTATAAGCTGTATTCACATGGGGAAGTTAAATCGATTCATATAAATCGACTTGCCTAGTTCGACTCACATTTGCCGTGTGAATGCGCGGCTGAGGCGGTTTAGGGCTGAATCGATTTACATGAATCTTTTAATGTAAAACGCTTTGCAAGGTGGTCTACAGGAACCGATCTACGCTGAATCATTTTATTTATGACATCACACGCATGCGCAGTCGAGGGAAACGTGACAGTCGACACCTGAGTGTGTTGACTTTCCGGTAAATTTGCTCTATGAAACTGCTAGCTGTGCACAGATATTTTGTTCATGATTTATTTTAAGGTTTTCACTGCCCAGCAGAAGTTTTGACCGTTCCAAACCAATACGATTCAGTCCATACATATCTAGGTCGAACCCACACTCTCTTGTCCCGACGTCGACGAACCCAAACTGGCGCTGGTTAGTCTGGACTTGCTCATGCGCAGATATCCACTTCCGCCTTAAACCGCCTTAAACCGCCCTAAGTACTGCCCGTGTGAATGCGACACACTTTGAAACTCAGCCTAGATCGCTTCATATAAATCGCCTTCTGTAGATCGCCTTACATTTTGCCCGTGTGAATACAGCTATAGTAATGTCACATTACAACGCTTCTCGCGAGCGCACTGCTAATGTGCAAAATCACTTTTAATTGTCGAGACACGTCAAACTTTTCAGCATCAGCGCAATGTAGTGGTAGCGTGCAGCCGACGTTGTGGTAACGTATATCGATGCATGAAAAAAAAAAAAAAAAAGTTTGGCTCACCGTCCTGTTATGACCTTAGATGTTGCTAGGACATAAAAGAACAACAAACAAACAAAGCAACAGTTTGGCGCAACGAGCCTCACATGCGCGCGGCGTGTGCCTAGCGTTCGCATAACGTTATTCCAATGCGTTTAACGTATCTTGACGCGCCCCTGACGTCGCCATAATGTTAGTACCCGCGCGTTGTCGCACGTCAAATGTTTTGTGCAAGCACAACCTTGTAGATCAACGTATACCAACACACGCTTAACACTTCCTCGCGTATCCCGACGTAGCACCAAAAATATCACATACGCCGACGCGCGTTGGCAAGAAGTGTCGTAATGTGACAGCACCATTAGTAGTTGGGTGCTGGAAGTTGGGGTGCGGCCTGGAGGGCTGAAGGGTTGCTTCAAGCGGTCCGACTCCCCTCCTTCCCTCCAGGTGGCACCTCTTTCCCTCTCCATCTTCCCACTTCACCTCCAGTTTTTGATATTGCATTGCCCAATTTCGCTATGCACGTCATAAAGCTATGGACATTTTTCCTGACCAGGAATTTGCATGAAACAAATTCTAGCACAAGCCAATACAAGTGCTTGGTTCCTTTGTCTGATACGCTTGTGTTAGTGTCTTTCTGTGGTTCTTGAAAATTCAGTCAGATTTTCCAAGCTGTTCCTTACTTTTATTGTTTACATTCTTTTACTTAACTTTGCTTAGCATTAATAATAAATCATTGGACAGGTTCTTGTTCTCTTTAGTCCATAGAGGGGTGCCGTCTGCATTACATCCTCACATCACGGCACCACCTGCATTAATGCATCCCCACAGCAGGACACCACCTGCATTAATGCACCCCCACAGCAGGACACCACCTGCATTAATGCATCCCCATAGCAGTACACCACCTGCATTAATGCATCCCCATAGCAGGACACCACCTGCATTAATGCATCCCCATAGCAGTACACCACCTGTATTAATGCATCCCCATAGCAGGACACCACATGCAGTATTGCAACCCCAGCAGGACACCACCTGCATTAATGCATCCCCACAGCAGGACACCACCTGCATTAATGCACCACAGCAGGACAACACCTGCATTAATGCATCGCCACAGCAGGACACCACCTGTATTAATACATCGCACAGCAGGACACCACCTGTATTAATGCACCACACAACAGGACACCACCTGCTTTAATGCATCGCACAGCAGGACACCACCTGCATTAATGCACCACAGCAGGACAACACCTGCATTAATGCATCCCCACAGCAGGACACCACCTGCATTAATGCACCCCCACAGCAGGACACCACCTGCATTAATGCATCCCCATAGCAGTACACCACCTGCATTAATGCATCCCCATAGCAGGACACCACCTGCAGTAATGCATCCCCATAGCAGGACACCACCTGTATTAATGCATCCCCATAGCAGGACACCACATGCAGTATTGCAACCCCAGCAGGACACCACCTGCATTAATGCATCCCCACAGCAGGACACCACCTGCATTAATGCACCACAGCAGGACAACACCTGCATTAATGCATCGCCACAGCAGGACACCACCTGTATTAATACATCGCACAGCAGGACACCACCTGTATTAATGCACCACACAACAGGACACCACCTGCTTTAATGCATCGCACAGCAGGACACCACCTGTATTAATGCACCACACAACAGGACACCACCTGCATTAATGCATCCCCACAGCAGGATGCAGAACACATAAAATCAGACATCATTACATAGCGACCTTTATATCGCCGTTAAGACCTTTTCGGTGAAAAGGACCTCCCATACCTGGCGTACTTGAGGAAGTCAATTCTCTTTGGGAAGCAGAGTGGGAGGATAAGCAGGATGCATGATGACGTCATCGTGAAGGACCGGTTCATGTACCACGTGATGCAGTAGTCCGGGCCGTGCACAAAGTTCAGAACTGCAACAGTCGAAGATTGGTTGGTTGGTTGGTTGTTGGAGTTTTGTGTCCTGGTCATATCAGGTCATATCAAGATCATATCAGGATGGGTACTGACTTGTGATAGTGTGCACTCATGTCGACTTTATAGTGCTTCCCCACTGGGAAATCAGGCCACTGGCACCATGATCCAATATCCCACTCAGTCACATTATCCTGACACTGAGCTAACTAGCCCTATCCTATTAATGCCAAGCACCAAGCTAGGAAGTGACAAGTATCAATTTTATAAGTCACTGGTTTGACTCGAGCGGGAACCAAATCCCGATCTCCCACATGCGAGGCCCGTGCTCTACCGATGATTCGGCCACTGCGCCCGGTGAACAGTTGAAGAGGGAACCATTTCCTGACCTCTGAACAGCAACTGAAGGAGGAAGATGTGTGTGTTGGGGTTTTACATCCTGATAACATCTAAGGGCATATCAAGACGGGTACCGACTTGTAACAGTGCACACTCATGATGACTTTATCGTGGTGTCCCATTGGGAGACCAGGCCGCCCGGATCATGACCTGATTTCCCACTCAGTCTTTTGCCCTATCCTATTAATGCTGAGCACCAGGCTAGGTAGCGACAAGTATCAATTTTGTAAGTTATTGGTTTAACTCGACTGGGAACCGAAATCCTGATCTGCCGCACGCGAGGCCCGCGCTCTACCGATTCGCCCACCACACCATCTGAACAGTTGAAGAGGGAGCAGCATGCTTAAGTTATAAATGACCTCTCCATGAACCACTTCCTGACCTCTGAACAGCAGCTGAAGGATTAAGGTGTATGTGTTGGGGTTTTACATCCTGATAACATCTATGGTCATATCAGGATGGGCACTGACAGTGCGCACTCATGGCGACTTTATAGTGCTGCCCCACTGGGAGACCAGGCTACCCGCACCATGACGCAATTTTCCACTTCGGTCATATTTTCCTGATATTGAGGGAGCCAGTCTTTGCCCTGTCCTAGTAATGCCGATCACCAGGCTAGGAAGCGACAAGTATCAATTTTGTAAGTCATTGGTTTGACTCGATCTGGGCCCTTATGCAGGAGTCAGTGTTAGTGTGGCAAAATGGTGTTTGGCGGGAATTCCCGTTTAGCAGCGAAAAATGGTATGCACGAGTAAGTGATAGGCCTAACACCAGAAGCTTAAACTAGGTTAAGGTAAACCAGAAATTTAGCTAGTTTACAGCGGTGTAGTGTAAGGTATCAAATCTATTCAATCGGGTCATATTTAACAAAGTTACATAGTCAAATAGTGAAATTTGATTAAATTAACCCTAAAATCGAAGCGAGATTAACGCTGCCACCGCAACGGCGGCGATATTAATATTTATATTTTCGAATCGCCGAATGTAAAGTAAACAAATCGCCGCCGCCGCCGCATCGACGTCGCTTTCCATACTGGTGGCGGCGGTTGCTTGCATTCGTCGGTTCGAAAATATTAATATCGCCGCCGTTGTGGCGGCAGCATTAATATTGCTTCGAATTTAGGGTTAATTTCATGAAATTTCACTTATTGCGTATGTAATTCTGTTAAATATGATAGCATTTAATATATTTAAGCCTAATATATGGCTACAGACACAGAGGGATTTCCCAAATCTATAAATAAATTCACGTTTAGCTATAATGAAAGTGTTAGGCGCTCCTGCCTACAACTTGACACAGTTCCCGATGTCGGTGATAGCTAAACGGTAACAGGCTGTAACACCAAACCCCGCTAACACTGACTCCTGCATACGGGCCCAGGTTTCAAATCCAACCTTCCACATTGGAAGCCTGCTGTCTCATACCCCAGTCACACGAGGCCTGCGTTCGCTAACGATCGATTACCGACGTCAAAACTTCCTCCTTGCGCCCTCCTTACGCCCTGATTGAGTGCTGTCACTGCGAGGACGCCAACCTCCCGGCGTCCATTTGGGGAATTTTGGACGCAAGGAGGTTGCTGCTGCTGCACGTGCAACCTCCTTACGCCCTGTTCCATCGGCGCCATTCAAAATGGTTGGCGCCCTGGCGCCGCCCTGGGTTGGTGGTAACACATGGGATGCTGCAGTCACCATGTGGTCGGCACCAACATGGCGCCGACATGGCGCCTAAGACGTATTTGAATCAATGTATCCAATGGAACGCTGGGTGGTTGGCATCCTTTTGGGCGTAGGGAGGTTGGCGGCGAACGCTGCCTCTCGTGTGACTGGGGTATTACCGATTCAGCCACCACGCCTGGTAGAAAAAGGAAGGCGAGGAGAAGGGTTTGTGGTACAGAGTGCACAAAGAGGAACTGCACCATAAACTAGGGATGGGGGGGGGGGGGGGGGCTATTGGAAGTACTGCTACGATAGGGGGGATTATGCAGCTATGAGGTAGGACACGGAAACTAGAAACGCGTAAAGATGACGCAAATAAACAGCAGACAACTTTCACAGAAATGCAGGACATGGATATTTACTGGACAGCGAAACTAGAAAGAATTTGATGGATAAATCTTCCATACATTTATACTCGCATAACTTGTGATGCGTCACACACACACATACATATATGTGTGTATATAGCGTGCACCCCACATATGGGCTCGAAGCCAGATCCATACAAAGGCGTCCACCACTGGACTACCAGTGTTTGTGTGGATATTATCGAGTGTAATCGGCCAACTACATTTGACTTGTTAAGTGCGATCTTACATGAGAAACGCCTACAGGAAATAATGCAAATTCAACCAGAATCTTTTACAGATAACCAATGTCACACTGGAAAACGCCCACTCTCAACTGACTGACACTGGTCAATATCCGGTGAAGGCGAGGTGGGCTGGAATGGCGCCACCAGTACAGTGTTGCTGCATCTTACAGAGCACAACAATAATCATAACAATAAGTAATATTCCCTTCCGTATCTTTATACTCGCATAACACATTATACATCATGTAAAACACAAGTGGACGCACATTTGTCGATCTGGTCGGCGATAATGATGAAGAAGGTGATGCAGGAGCCGTAGGCGTAAAGCGCAATGCACAGTGCGCACACGGTCTGCGCACCCCGGCCGCACATGGAGTGCACTGTGTCCTGGTAGGTGGCGCTGTGCTGCAGATCGGAGCAGAAGGCGAGGATGATGAGGGCCCCCACGATGAACACCATCAGCACCTGCAGCATGCGTCAGGAGGAAGTCATTGGTTGGTTGATTGTTGGAGTTTTACGTTCTGGCAACATCTAAGGTCATATCAGGACGGGTACCTACAGAATTGTGACAGTGCGCACTCATGGTGACTTTTATAGTGTTGCCCCACTGGGAAATCAGGCCTACTGCCGGCACCATGACCCGATATCCTGCTCAGTCACATTATCCGGACAGTTAGCTAACCAGTCGTGGCCTTATCCTATTATTGCTTAGCGACAGGCTAGGAAGCGACAAGTATCAATTTTATGTCATTGGTTTGACTCGACCGGGAACCGACCTCCCGACACCAACCTTCCGCATGCGAGGCATGCGCTCTACTGATTAGGCCACCGCGCCCGGTACGAAGGGTAATAAACGGATATGCAGTCTTTGTGCCAAGGCAGAAATAAACAATTTATTTTTGTGAAACCATTATCTTATGTTTTCCTCCAGTACTTAAAATATGAAAAAAAATAAAACTGTCAGACAATTAACAATATATATTTTGAAAAAAGTAACTTATTTCATTAGCATTCCAAAGAATTTATGATATTCAAGTTAAGTTTTAAACAAGAAATGTTTAGAAGAGATTCACATCTCCTATCACTTATGTACAGAAGAACCAGAGATACCCAATATATAGACAACACAACAAGGAATACTAGATGGGCTGGTTCCACTCTACTCAAAGTCCCCAAGCCTTCCACAAACAAACTAATTAAAGCACCAATTTACAAAGGCAGCATGATGTGGAACAACCTACCAGCCAGAATCCGGGCAGCGTCCTCTTACCTAGAATTTAAAAACTCACTAAGAGTACATTGGATTGGGAAGGCCCTTATGCAGTTGCAGTAAAGTATGTTCCATGGCGTCACCATACCGTAAGTGGCAGACCACCGAACCCTCAGCCTCGGTTTCTCCCCACCAACCCCCACTTTTTTTATTTATTGCTGTTCCTCTGTTATCTCTAGTCAACCATATACGATGACAGAGACAGTCCAGGTCAAAATGTAAAATTTAAGACCTAAATGCACTGGGATTGGTCCCACTGCTTCACTGGTCACAGCTGGTCCAGTGTATTATTAACAACCCCACCCCAACAACATAATTCATAAACTCACATAACTGACTACACTAGAGTTACACTAGAATATTCCTAACAAACAACATTTATATACCGCTTGCCTAACTGCAACTGAACATTAAAACTTACTACAAGTTTACCAACTGAATACAGAAGATAACTTCTGCTTACATTCTAAATACTATGTAAATACTCACATTGATCTGACTAATATTGATCTAGTTATATGACACTACTGTTACCATATTGCTATGGAACTTTTGGGTTACAGAATTTCATTGTGTTACATGGTGCAAATTGTGTATTCAACAGGTATTGTACACCTTATTATATATACCTTTTGTGTAAATAACCCTGGATTGAAAAATGGCTGGAAGACCAGTGCTTCGGCACTGACAAAAGACTTATTCAGCAGAATAAACATATTTACAACAACAACAAGAAAATGTAAGCAAACTCTGACGGATTCGTCCAGAAATAATGCAAAATTAATGAAAATCTGACTTTATCCGACAAATACGTGAATATCCAATGAAAGTTGGATAAAGCCACTCTGTACAAACACTGGATATAGTCTCCCGCAGAGGTGCCAAGTAGATCTATACGAGTGAGTAGGGTTGGTTGGTTGTTGGAGTTTTACGTCCTGGCAACATCTAAGGTCATGTCAGGATGGGTACCGACTTGTGACAGTGTGCACTCATGGCAACTTTTATAGTGCTGCCCCATTGGGAGATCAGGTTGCCAGCACCATGACCTAATATCCCACTCAGTCACATTATCCTGACACTGAACCAACCAGTCTTTGCCCTATCCTAATAATACCAAGCATCTGGCTAGAAAGCGACAAGTATCAATTTTTAAGTCATTGGTTTGACTCAACCAGGGTTCGAACCCGTGGGTTTAAATTCCACGATCTACCAAAACGGGAGACAGACGGACGGACAACTCATTCGGCCATCCCTTCTGGTCGCACACACACTGATGTGGATTAAAAAAATTCACACCGTACTTGCAGTACTGCAAGTAGGGGTGAAGAACAAACCCTTTAGAAAAAGTGGCATAAGGCTGGGTAAATGAAATGTGTAATTTAAGAAGCAAAATATATGATTCACATATATCTTAATATTTACCCGCAACTTTTGATTTAAAACATAGTTTAATAGACATTAAAAGTCAAATCAACCACATGCTATGGTCACCATCTTGTCTTTTTGCATTCTCTCCCATTTCATCAACTCTGTGCCGATATAAGTAGCCATTAGATACTGGAACCAGGAATTCCACTTCCTGTTCCATACTAAAGCAACTTTCGCCTGTATTTAGACTACATTGTCATTCACCCCTATTGCAAGTAGGCGGTGAATCTTTGATCTAACACTGATGATGACATCACGTGCTACCACTACGCATGCCCCCTGTGTCTGGCACACACACACTGCATCAGTGTGTTCTGGATTGGTGCAGTGTGCTTCCACCTAGCCGCTCACCGCTTGGATGATGATGGCTACTAGGATGCCGCCCGACTTGTCGTAGGAAGCCGGGAAGTTGAGGAGGCCGGCACCGAGCGCAGCATTCACCACCAGGAAGACGGACGCGTACCACGAAGAGCCTGCGAAGGGTGAGGCGAGCGGTGGATGAGAGAGAGAGAGAGAGAGGGAGAGAGGGAAGGGGGAGAGAGAGGGAGGGAAGGGAGAGAGAGGGAGAGAGAGAGAGAGAGAGAGGGTAGAGAGAGAGAGAGAGGGTGGAGGGAGAGAGACGGGGGCAAGAGAGACGTGAGAGGGTCAGATGGAGAGAGAAATAGCCAATGAGTGACAGGAGATACACAATTTGTTTGTTTATTAGGGTTTTATGTTCTAGCAACAACTATGGTCGTGTCAGGTTCGGAAAAGAAAAGTATGGGAGTGAGAGAGTGAGAGAGAGAGAGAGAGAGAGAGAGAGAGAGGGAGAGAGAGAGGGGGGAATGGGAATAAAGCACAAAATAGACAAATGGAAGGAGAGGGTAAGATGGGGACAGAAATAGAGAGAGACGAAAAGATAGATAAACAAAGAGAGACAAAGACAGAAGAGACTGAGAGGACAAGACGAAAAAGGAGACATGGAGAAGAAAACAGCAACCAACAAGAGATTAGAGAATGGGGGGGGGGGGGGTATGATTGTAGGTGGATGTGGATGTGGGGTGCGTGTGGATATGTAGATGTGAGTGTGTGTGGGGGTGAGGGGATGAGAGTAATGAATGTGTGGATGGGGGGGGGGGGGTACGCGTGTGTGGATGTAATGTGTGAGTGTAACTGTAAGTAAATGTGTGTGTGTTGATGTGAGTGTGTGTGAGAGTATGTGTGTGTGAGCATGTGTGAGTGTGAGCGTGTGTATGAGTGTGCACGTGGGTGTGTGCATGAGTGTGCGTGTGTGGATGCGTGTGTGGATGTGCGCATATGTGTGTGGATCTATAGCTAACAGGTCCAAGACCTATTATAGCTGTATCCTATTGATTTATGCGCGTGTGTGAGTGTGTGTGGATGTGTGTGTGTGTGCACGCGCACCTCTGACGACGGACACGGGCACGTGACCTCCCGACACGAGGCTGGTGTGGCCGCTGTCCGCTAGGAGCGCCACCCGCTCGTCGTCGTCATCCTCCTCCTGCAGCCCGCCCCGCCCGGCGTCTCCCGACTCCATGGTGCCCGGCGTCCCGTCACAGGCGTCCCGTCACACGGCGTCCCGTCACCTGGGCCGGCAGTAGCTCATGGCCCGCAGTGTTTGTCTGGTCGCAGCTTGTCTGTCTGGGTGTGGCTTGTCTGGCTAGGCACACAGCTTGTCCGGTTAGACACGACTTGTCTCTCTTGGCACGGCCTGTCTAGCCAGGCACACTGTGTATCTGGCTGGGCAAAGCTGGTATGTCTGGGCAAAGCTTGTCTACTTGAATACGACTTGTCTAACTGACCCGAATATTTTACGTCCAATAGCCGATGATGAAAATCAATGTGCTCTAGAGGTGTCGTTAAATAAAACAAACTTTGTGTCTAACTAAACACGGCTTGTCTAACCGAACATGGCTTGTCTGTCTGGGCACGGCTTGTCTGTTCCTGTCTGCGGAGAGTGGAGGCTAGAGGTTGCCTGATAGAGGGCACTTCAGAAACTAGCCATCACGGTGCTTGTAAAGGTCCCTCCCGGGCAGGCTTCTTATTTTCATCCTGAAAATCAAATCAAATCAAATCCATTAATTCGGCAGTAGAAATTATTAATTCAATCTGAGTTATGAATATGTGTCTAAATTCAGTCTATCTATGAACCATCTCAACCATAGACTTGCAACAGACCTCCCCACCTGAATTTACTGTTGTATGTCAGCTGTCAGTTTATCCAGTCTTAGAGCGTAGAAAAAATGGAGGTAAAAAAGTGATATTCAGGTAATAATAATAATCATAATAGTATATCAATTTTATGTCATTGGTTTGACTCGACCTGGGTTCAAAACCAGGGTTTCGAATTGATTGACCTACCAAGATGGGAGGCGGGCGCTCAACTCATTCGATCACCCCGTCTGGTTTACTACTTACTTGCTTCCAAACTTGATCCCAAACCCAAGTTTCGGCTGAGTGCGCATGCGCCACGGAGAAGGTATTCATAGATTCTTATTATTAGAGAAATAACACAAAATGGATCATAGTTTCACTATAGTTTCACTATAGTTTCACTATCAATTGAGAAAGTAAAAAAAAATTTGAGTAAGTGCAGTAAGAATTAGTAACTATAATCAGAAGAATGCACCACCAGTGCTTACTATCAATTCACATTCGATCGGAGGTAGAAAAAAAGCCAGTCATCCACACATAGTCTAAAAATAGCAGGACGCACACAATCAATGCAAAGTGAGCAGTGTGCACACACAGTTAGCGCAATGGAGCTGGTAATGTTAGTGGCTTCAGCCTCCATATGTCTACATCAATAATATTACAGTACAACCCCGTTAAACCAAGCGTGGTTAAACCAAACGATCGTTTAATCAACAACAAAATTGGCGGCCTGACAAAATACTACCATTTATCATATAAAAAAGTTGGTTAAACCAAAGTCGGTTAATCCAAATTATTGGTCAATCCAAACAAAATTGTCGGGCCCCAGGCCATTCCAGTACGTTAAACCAACTTTCATGTGGTTATAAGATCATCTGAGACCCTACCAACTTTTTTATATGATAAATGGTAGTATTTTGCCGGGCTGCCCAAAAAAAAGTTTGGATTAACCGATCTTTTGGTTTAACCGAGCTTGCTTTAACGGGGTTATACTGTATGTACATAAAAAACAGTAATCAAAGTGTCCACATATATTTTATATTATATTCATAATGTACCTGCGTTTTTGCCAAAGCCAAGTCAAAGTCAAAGCCAAAGCTCGGTTAAACCAATGATCGGTTAATCCAAACAAATTTCTAGGGTCCCTTCAAGTTTGGTTTAACGGGGTTATACTGTATGTTGTACATAGCCCATGGTAGCTTTAGAAACAATGCGTAATGTTAATAGTTCTGTAGTAGTCTGTACTGACCTCACAAGCAAGGAGCAACATAGACACAGGGCCAGTGCTACCATTAGGCCAACTAGGCAGCCACCTAGGGCGCAAACCTCAGAGGGGTGCAGTACTGACCTTTGAGAGGTCACAGTTTAATACTCCACAAAAATGGTGGGGCGGAACTCGGAATGCAAGTAGTTGGCCTTGCCTAAGGTGAAAAATAGTCTGGCACCGGCCCTGAATAGACAGAAAGGCATGGATAGGTTGATTGCATCAGGAAGCCCAGATAGCCTAATGGTTAGGACACTGGCTGGCGCCGTAATGGCAGAAGTATGTGTTCAAGTCCTGCTGTGAGCATCATGTTTGCAACCCCCCACCCACCCACAATCCTGTACAAGCAACGTATTGTATGGTTAGTGAACCTGCCCTTTGTACATATAAGTAGACGCATTACCTGTATGTGTGTAACTGTACGCATTAAACAGACGTAAACCATGTAAAAGACTTACAATTCCGGGGCGAGGGGGATGTAGTAGTCTGCACTGACCTCTCAGGCAAGGAGCCGCATAGACAGGTAGGTGTGGATAGGGTGATTGCATCAGAGACTAATGGATGGGATACTAACCCCGGAATAGCAGAAGTGTGGGTTCGACTGCCGGTCTAGACACGGTGTTGCCTTAGTTTGCAACACCCACACTGCAGTTATTAACTCTGAATATTTTTTTTTAACAGTGGCATTGATTGTAGATGAGAGGTCTTTCGTACAGGCTTCAGGGATGAAAGTGGTCTCCGGGGGAAAAAAAGCGGAAATGCTGATGTTCTCCCATAGGCTTAGCATTGTCAGGGAATCGCTGAAAATTCCCGGAAGTCGGGTTTCATACATATTGGTATACGCTGATAGTGCTGCACCGTTTGAAGCACGTATTAGTAGTATACGCTGCTAGTGCTGCGGCGTTTGCATCGCATATCGGTATACGCTGATAGTGCTGCGGTGTTAGAAGCACGTATTAGTAGTATACGCTGATAGTGCTGTGCCGTGAAGGTATTAGTAGTATACGCTGCTAGCGCTGGGACATTTGCACCACATTTTAGTGTACGCTGATGGTGCTGCAGCGTGAAACAACGTATTGGTTGGTTGGTGGAGTTTTACATCCTGGCAACATCTAAGGTCATATCAGGACGGGCGCAACTTATACTAATAGCTATAGGAAAAGTCCCGGAAATCCGCGAAATCGCGGAGACCAATCACTGGTCAATGGCCAAAGCAAGGGAATGTTCACAATCGTCAACAATATCATACTAATGGCCCTATTACACTACGACGTAACGCGCCAGCGTAGGGACAACATGAAATTAAATTTAACACATCAAAAATCTCGGCATATTATGCAAATTCGGGACGACAATGCCGCATAGTTGACGTGAGCATAACGTCGGTATAGCATTGTGCCAACCAACAACTAACCAAACAACAACCAACCAAACAGCAACCAACCAAACAACAACCAAACAGCAACCAAACAACCAACCAAACAACAGCCAATCAAACAAACAACCAATCAAGCCAAACAAACAACAACCAACCAAACAACAACCAACCAATCCACAACCAACCAACAAGCATCCAACAACCAACCAACAACCAACCAACAACCAATCCACAACCAACCAACCATCAACCAAACAAAAATGAACCAAACAACAACCAACCAAACAACAATCAACCAACAACCAACCAAACAATGCACCGTTGATCTAACGTAGCCGACGCATCCCTCCTGCACGTCTAACATCGGCATAACGTCAGTGTGACGTCACCCAAACGTCAGAGCATCACATCGAGCTATGTCGAAAGTTTTGGACACGTTGAAAACATTGACGCATGCCGACGTAACACGACGTAATGTGACATAGCTCGACATCAGTCTAACGCCATTCTAACGTCATCATAATGTAACCCAACGTAATGACGAAAATTGACCTACGCCAGGCTTACGTTGGCTCTTACGTCGTAGTGTGACAGCCCTAAAACACTGGCTTGGTGGGGTGGGGTTTATTGGGGCTTTATATCTAAGACCATTTCAGGACGGATATTGACTTGGCGCAGGGCGCATTCATGGTCCCGTCCTGATATGACCTTAGATGTTGCCAGGATGTAAAACTCCAACAACCAACTATTTCTGGTGACTTTATAGTGCCTCCTCACTAAGATAGTGAGTGGAACCCACACCTTCTGCCATTCTGGGACTAGCGTGCTAACCGTTACACTACCTAGGCTCCCTGATACAATCAACCCATCTACACATACTTATATGGCTCCTTGCCTGAGAGTTCAGTGAAGAATACTTCATTATAAACAGTGCATGTTAGTAGTATCAGTGATTAATTGGTTGGTTGTTGGAGTTTTATGTCCTGGCAACACCTAAGGCCATATCAGGATGGGTACCAACTTGTGACAGTGCACACTCATGGCGACTTTGTAGTGCACCCCCACTGGGAGACCAGGCCACCAGCACCATGACCTGATATCACACTCACTCACATTATCCTGACACTGAGCCAACCAGTCCCTGCCCTATCATAATAATGCAGAACAACTGGCTAGGAAGTGACATATCAATTATTAAGTCATTGGTTTGACTCGACTTGCATGAGAGCCCAGTGCAGACTACTACAAGAGTAACAGTGATTAGTAACAGTACCTGTTAATAGTAACACTAACACCAGTAACTGTCAATAGTACCTGTTAATAGCAGCAGTGATTAGGAACAGTGCATGTTAACAGTTACAGTGATTAGGAACAGTACTTAGTAATATTATTAGTATCCATGATAAGTAACAGTGCCTGTTATTAGTATCAGTGATTAGTAACTAACAGTACCTGTTAACAGCAACAGCGATTAGTAACAGTGCCTGTTAACAGTAACACTGATTATGAACAGTACCCATTATTAGTATCAGTGATCAGTAACAGTACATGTTAATAGCAACAGTAATTAGTGAGAGTACCTGTTATTAGTATCAGTGATTAGTAACAGTGATTAGTAATAGTGCCTGTTATTAGTATCAGTGATTAGCAACAGTACATGTTAATAGAAACAGTAATTAGTAACAGTACCTGTTATTAGTATCAGTGATTAGTAACAGTACCTGTTATTAGTATCAGTGATTAGTAACAGTACATGTTATTAGTATCAGTGATTAGTAATAGTGCCTGTTATTAGTATCAGTGATTAGTAACAGTACCTGTTATTAGTATCAGTGATTAGTAACAGTACATGTTAATAGCAGCAGTAATTAGTAACAGTACCTGTTATTAGTATCAGTGATTAGTAAATAGCAGCAGTCATTAGTGACAGTGCCTGTTATTAGTAAGAGTAACAGTAGTGTGACACTTAACTATCCATGCAGCTGGTCACCGTCCATCCATCATGCAATACATCCAGCCTCGCTTTGATATACATCTGCGTCTATCCACCCACTACGATAACACCTAGCGGGGGAGGGGGGGGGGGGGGTTATAAGGTCCCCTACTGCCCAGTACTTAGCTAGCCTACAGACACGCGTTTATCTAGATTAGATTTACATAATCAATTCGGCGTTAATATCCTATAGTTGACCCGCGGTAATGCAAGAAGATTAGCTGATAAGGAGTTGGGAGTAAATATTAGAGGTCGTGATGCAGTCAACAACACCAATGCTGAACTGACCGGTTTCTGCTAGTCGTGGGGGGGGGGGGGGGGGGGGGGTACCGTAAAGCCAGGAAGAGAATGCGCACTGTGTGTTGGGGGTTTAAAAAAAAGAAAGGGAAAAAAAAGGATAGAAAAAGAAGCAAGGTTGTGCTGGGGATTTTTTGTTAAAGGAGTGAGAGTGGATGGTAGTGATTGGGGGGGGGGGGAGGAGGAATAGGAAAGGGGGGGAAGAAGAGGTGAAGAGAGGAGCAGAAGGAGCAAGGGGGGGGGAGAAGGTGTAGGGAGAGGAGGAGGGAACAGGAGGAAGAGGGGAGGAGGAGGAGAAGGGGAGGAGGAGGGAGGGGGAGGAGGAGGGGAGGAGGAAGGGGAGGAGCGGAAATGAAGGCGCGGAAGGATGAGGAAGGGAGAGGTGTAGGGACAGGGGACAGAGGGGGAGCAGGAGGAGGGGAGGGGGGAAGGAGGGAAGGGAGGAGGAGCAGGAGGAGGGGATGAGAAGGTGAAGAGAGGAAGGGGAGGTGGTGAAGAAAGGAGAAAGAAGTGGACGGGGAGAATAGTATGTGAACACGGGGAGGAAAAGGAGCAGCAGGGGTAGCAGGAAGAGAAAAAGAAGTCAAGATGATAAGAAGAAGGTTATGAAGAAGAAGAAAAAGAAGATAAAGAAGAAAATCCGATCTCGTGAACACAAAATATTACAAATTCTGTGTGCAGCTTTTGAGTTTCTTTTCTTTGTTTTTCAAACAACAAATACTAAGCCTTATAGTATACTAGTGTTGCTAACACTCCTGAACACAATATATTATATATAACTAAGACTGGCATAGGTTTCCCACTGCCTGGCGCCACAATCGTTCAGAACCTCTCAGAATCAGGTTGGCAAAACTGTCTGTTATTTAATACACGAATGTTACAAATCCAGCTCTTTCGGCATGGAATGTTACAAATCCAGCTCTTTCGGCAAGGTGAGGGAAGTACTTTGCAAACGATGGAAAACAACATTCCTAGAGCGGGACTCGAACTCATACTTCTTCCATTCCAAGGCTAGTTCCCTATCAATTAGGCTACCTACTAGATTTTGTTTGTTTGTTATTGTTTTACGTCCTAGCAACATCTAAGGTCACTAATTATCACGATGTTAGTCTAACACAGCCTGCTCCCCCATTTGATATAATTCGAAATAGCGAATGGTAGACAGGAAGTGTGAACACTTATTTGTCTCTCATTTTTGCTTGAGTGCAAGTAAATATGCAACACAAGGAATAATTAGTAGCATGTGGTGAATAAGGGGTCAAATTTCCCTGGATCATGAGCCCATGCATTTTCTAATCTGTTCTTGAATGAATTTAATTCGTTACATATTCTTTGATATCAATGCTTTGCTCTATATTTTCTTGTAACTGTGTATCTATCTATATTGTTTTAACCTTGCTTAGTGTGTGTGTAGCAGGGCTTGTTATAAATTAGCTAGTACTGGAAGACCAGTGCTTCGGCACTGGCAACATGTTATTCAAAAGAATAAAACCACATGAATAATAAAAATGATTAAAAAAAATATATATTAAAAAGACCCAAGGATAATAATAAAAACAGGCTGAAATCAGTAACGCGGAATAAAGGACATACTCCTACTTGGTGGTAGTTTACTATAGGGGCGCTAATATAGCCACTACAGGAGATTACAGAGTGCCAATAAAGTGTATGGGATTCAGCGGTGAACCCATCGTTTAGTTTGATTGTTTGTTTGTCGTTGTTTGACGTCCTAGCAACATCTAAGGTCATTTCAGGACGGGTACCGACTTGTGACTGCACACTCATGGCGACTTTATAGTGCTGCCCCACTGGGAGACCAGGTTGCCAGCACCATGACCTGATATCCTACACTGAGCCAACCAGTCGTTGCCCTATCCTAATAATGCCGAGCACCTGGCTAGGAAGAGACAAGCATAAGTTTTTAAGTCATTGGTTTCACTTGACCAGGGTTCGACCCCATGAACCCATGGGTTCGGATCTCCTGATCTCCCAGAACAGGAGACGGACGCTCAACTCATTCGTCTGGTAGACCCATCGGTTATATACAGACTAAACTATGTCTTACAGACCTACATTGCATTGCTGAACCATATAATCCTTTGAGTCTACATGGCATCAGACATTATCTGGACAACTCGTGTGTGTGTGGGAGGGGGGGCGGAGGGGGAGTTCAGCATTGATTGCTGCCATAATCACACGCTTACCAAACTTAATAAGTCAAGCTTGTGCAAATCGTAATATTGACTGCAATAATAGAATTTGATTAGATATAGTATCTATTCTGAAAGATAATTGTTAATCTAGCCTTAGTTCAATTATGTAAAGCGAACGTGTGACCTACAAGTGGTTATTCACCACATAATCAAATTATCCCTTGATATATGCCAAGATGCAGTATGCAAATAATGTAATGTATATATGTTAATTGCTATCTAATGTATTATGTGAAAATAAACGAGACACTATTCGTACTAGTCTCACTGCTATACCAGGTATGTAGTTACTACCTATGTATATTAAATATAATAAATCAACGAGTCCGTAGGCGAGCACACCAGGTCTGACGCAGCCCAACGCAGAATCCTAACGTCACCTAGCGGATCGAACCCACGACCTGAAGATCATGCCCCTCACCGACGGGAGGGCGCGGCACTGTGCTCCACCCTACAGCCGCATATACGGGTGTATATACCGGGTATATAGATAATAATATGTAGATGGGTAATTCTCTGAAACTGGGCACTAAAGTGTGACAACGAAACCAAAAGTGAAAATCTTCCAAATAATAGAAGAATTCATATTAATATGAAGGTTTACATCGTTTGTTTGTATGTTTGTTCTGCATATGTCAGAGCGGAACAAAAGCCATTTCACTGCCATGTGTGAACAATTTTTCAATGTATTATACTGTTTCTGTCCAAGTAAACTGTCCCTCCAATGACAGGACACCTAGAAGCAGAGTTATTTTGTAAATACAGATAGTACTACATAAAATATTCAATATCAAGCATCACATGACTGCCCTCTTTTGGTGTCAGTCCCCACTGACGTTCAAACACATTAAACTGTGTAGATTTTATGGCCATGCATGATCTTTCGACCAATGTACAACAATAAGCGATCCTAGCTTTCTTGAGGGCGGCAGGACTATACTGCCTTGTATAGTTCATTCAAACAATTTTCACCAATTTATCTAGAATTTTACCTGGCTTCAAATTTGTTATCATTGTAATTATGAGCCTTTGACTTTGAAAGTATCTCTGGACACATAGTTGATTGTGTGCTTTCACATTCTCTGTAAAAGCGACGACCTGATAATAATATGACAGAATAAGATTTGAACAATTCTCGCTGTGATTATGGCCTTTGCTGCCGACACGGCGTTAAGCAATCACCACTAACTGACTCAAACATCGAAATCGGCAAATAATGCAGTGATGATGTGAAAACGAGCCGATTGTGCGAAAAGACTCGGTTGTTGACTCGCTCTAGAAGTCCGGTTTTGAATGATCAGTAAGCAAAGATATTCCTACACTAAAGCCGTGTTCACACACGGGCGTTAAGTCGCCTCAACTAGTTCGCCTTCTCTAGTTCGGCTCACATTCGCCGTGTGGATGTGACGCTGAGGCGGATTAGGGCTGAATCGCCTCAACTAGTTCGCCTCAAGTAAACCGCGTCACAAGGTAGTTTAACTACCTTAAGTCGACTTGTCTAGCTTGTGTGGACGGTAGCGGTTTACTTGAGGCGGCTTAAGTATGTCGCAGTCGAGACCTAAGTTTGTTGACTTTCCGGTCGATCAAAAGCGCATATTATATAATTTGGTCTATGAACCGGCTAGAGGTGCACAAATATTTTTTCATAAATAGTGTAATCAGGCTCACGTGGCGCCATCCAGTGTCGAACTGTTAAACGCTCAATCAGTGGTTATTTTTACCCAGCAATTTGCACCATTTCCGGACAATAAATGGCGAATATATCGAGAAGAATATTACTAAGAATTGTATTCAATGGCAAATAAACCAGGTCCATTCTCAATGCTTCTTTTGAACCAGCATAAACATTTTTTTAGCCACGAATAATGATGTACCAAGTTTCTGTTCACACTTTTGAGACTTTCTAAGTTTTGATTCATAAAGTTCCATAGAAGCCTGGATTTAGTTAGATCTAGAGCAAAAGTCACTGTGTCTATTTTCTTATTTTATATGTTTTTATTTATTTAATCTAATTCTAAACAAGCATATGCAATGGTAAGGATTAGTCGTTATTGAATACAAGTCATCTTAATAAGTTCTTGTTGAAACATTTGCCACTGTTGGTTTAATAAGTATAGATCTAGACATTTCTAGAAGTGGTACTGTAGCTGGTAAGTGGTAGGCTACCTAGCGGTGTCTATATTGCAGATCAACAAGCAATTACACTTTGGTAATCAGTTGCTTCCTTTTGTTCTCGCTGGTTAGTTGTTGGAGTTTTACGACCTGGCAACATCTAGGGTCATATCAGGACGGTCTTTTTGTTCTCCATTATTATTTATATAGGTTCATAACGACGATGGGGAAATGAGAGATCATTGTAAGCATTGTATCTGCACACACATGTCCAACGTGCCCGCTGATCACAGAAGTTGCTGAAGACAGGTATGTACTCCTGTAGAATTTGGTAGAACCTGGGCCACATTCAGGGTCCGTCTCGGAGGTGCCTCGGCGATGCTTTTTGGCCTATTTGCGTTCAGGGTGCGTCTCGGCGACATCTCGTCGATGCCTCGAAAATGGCCACCGTATTCAGTAGTTTCAGCCAATCACAGCACAGCTTTACCATTGCAAATGGCCGTCGCCTAAGGGGGCGGCTATTTTCGAGGCGATAAACTGCTTGTGCAGTTCAGACTAGCGTGACGTCAGTGCCATCTCCGAGGCGCCTCCGAGACGGACCCTGAACGCGGCCCTGCTGTTGGGGCGTAATTGTACGTGCTCGCCGCTAGGGGGAGGAGGTGGGGTGCCACCAGCGTGCAGATTATATGGGAATGTGTGAGTTAGCGTTCATGCCGTACGTAGTACTACTACCACTGCTCGCAGCATCTTTGGGCACAGTTAAAAGGCAAAAAAAAAAATTAAACAGGGCAGTTCTGGCATATTAAGTTTATAGATTAGAAGGGGCGCTTCAATCATTCAATCAATCAATAGGATACAGCTCACTATCAGTAATAGCCTGAATAGGGAACTAATTTAAATCAACTTTCGGAATTGATTATTGATTTCGCTTAAAGAAAATCTAAACCTACTTGATTATTACGCACTCAAGCATTCATAAAGAAACTGCTTTTGGATAACATGATAATATGATTGTAGTCAACATTACAATTTTAGTAGGTATGCGAATAACACGGCGCTTTCACGGTACTCGCTTGTCCCACGGTGCTTGCGCGGAGCACTGCACGGTGCACATTTGACTGTCATTTTAAGTCTCTCTTGCAACCTTTATTTTAGGACTACCAGGAATCCAACCATATGGATGATTTAGTTCACATTTTGCTCCACTGGTACATACAAAAATATTTGCTGTCCGATTTATAGAAGTGACAAAAAATCTTTATTCAAATTTTTGTTGTGTTCTGTTTAAGTCACTGGAATTCTACCTGAAGGTAAGTTTTGATAATTTTGAAATTAGTTTATTTTGTTTCTTTATATACTTCTCTATATTAGGGTGTAATTTGGTGTCAATATGAGGACCGGAACAGTGCTTTTGAGGGCGGATAAAAAGGTATGTCTCTCAGTATACACGCGAAAAACGTGGCGCTTTCACGGTACTCGTGGCGCTTTCACGGTACTCACTATTCCAATTTATGTCTAAGTCACTGGAATACTACATGAAGGTAAGTTTTGATATATTTTTAATTAGTTTATTTTGTTTCTTTATAGACTTATCTATATTAGGTTGTAATTTGGTGTCAATTTGAGGACCGGAACAGTGATTCTGAAGGCAGATAAAAAGGTGTGTCTGGTAAAAATAGTGGACTGACATGCCATCCTTGAGATGGGTCACAAAATTCACCTGGTTTTCCATTGAAACAATGGAACAAAATTACCCATGTTAGAAAGTGTCACAACTTCCTTGATAATTGTCACAGGATAATGATTTATGTATCATTAGAAAGGACTTTACAATACCTTTGCAATGGTGCATTTTATGTTGGAATCTGTTAACTTTGAAATTTTTGGTCACATACCTAATTTTAGGACTAGGTTAGTAGGTACTTACTACTGTCACTACTGAACTGTGAGTCTGTGTATGTGCCTGTGCTGTAGGCATAGTTTGTAACATTACCATTAGCTATAACTCATAAGTAGAACTAGATACAAGATTCACCCCGTACTGCTGCAGTAGCCTGAGTAGGGGTGCAAACCAACCCTATGTAAAAGGTGGCGAAATTGCGGGTCAAAGAATTGGGAGCCTAATTTCACAATCTAAGTCTAAGAAGCAACATTTATTCTTTACATATGTATTATTGAGAGCCCGCTACCTTTGAGTTGAAAAATATAATATAATATATAGTTTAATAAGATTTAAAAGTGAAATCGACGGCGTTCTGCGGCCGCCATCTTGTCTTTTTGCATTCTCTCTCATTCACCAACTCTGTGTTGATATAAGTAACCATTTGACACTGGTGCCAGGTGTCATGGTATACAACCCCTGCCTGATCGCAGCCCCTGTCGTGGCTTCTGCGCATGCGCAGAGGTTGTAAACAAGCTCAGCTCGGCTGCAGAACGAATACACACTGCCAGTGTCTATTAAAGATTAATAGAAATGCACAACCCTAACCATATAAATTTAATATAATCTGTTCGTTGGATATGTTTTCTATATATGTTCCAGGGGGTTTGTTTCTAGGTGGTGTATAGTTTCATAGATATTTCACTTTTTCTGTATGAAGATTGCACTGACACTCAGAATATCCCAACTTTCACTATTATCTCTGTTTTTAATACTTTCAGCATAAATTGCTCTTAGGTTACATTAAATACTTCAGATCTTCCTCTTCAATCGCGCATTAAGATATTTTTAATCGATCCACTGAAAGTTTTTAAATTTATTTTACAAAAATAAATGCTTAGTCAACTGTCTTCACGGCAGGGGCTGCGATCGGGCAGGGGTTTTATACCATGACACCAGGCATTCTACTTGTTGTTCCATACTAACGCTATTTTCGACCGTATTTATATAAGGCTGATCTTCACCAGTGTACTACAAGTACCGGGTGAATCTTTTATCTAAAGTAGAACTAGCCTAGACCCTAGTATAACCGCCATTTGCACTCAATAATAAGTAGAACTAGCCTAGACCCTAGTACATTGTCATTGACATGGGATGTGTTACTTACGCCAGTAACATGTAATCTAATACATGTGAACCATATTTTCATTTTAGACTTGCCCAATTTCGCTCAAACTCTCCTGTGCATACTTAAAATGCTCTTGATTTCATGGTTGAGTACAGTCAGAGCATCATCAGCATGCCTGCATGGTGCTTGAAGAATTAAACTTGTTGCAAATTCAAATTGTTTTCTGCTGCAATCAGTGTTCAACATCAACTGGGTGCTTCAAACGTGTGTTTACATCTGGCGCGTGGGCGCAGCCATTTTGGATTCAACGAGGTCAGGTGACCAGGCTGAACTACCCGATGGTGCTGACTTGCTGCGCTGTACACTTCTAGATATATGTAGTGGTCTGCACTGACCTCTCAGGCAAGGAGCCGCATAGACAGGTAGGCGTGGGTAGTGTGTTGATATCAGGGAGCCTAGGTGGTGTAATGGTTAGCACACTGGCCCGGAATGCATAGAGATGTGGGTTCGAGTCCCGCTCTAGGAGCAATATTTCCCATTTTCATCACCCCCACGACACTGGTTGCCGTGACCATGATCCTGTACAGGCTACACACCGTATAGTTGTTGAACCTACCCTGTGTATGTAAGTGCGTTGCATTGCCTGTATGTATGTAATTGTAAGCATTAAAAGACTTACAATTCCAGGGGGACGAGTGCAGTGGTCTGCACTGACCTCTCAGGCAAGGAGCCGCATAGACAGGTAGGCGTGGGTAGTGTGTTGATATCAGGGAGCCTAGGTGGTGTAATGGTTAGCACACTAGCCCGGAATGCAAAGAGATGCGGGTTCGAGTCCTGCTCTAGGCGCAGTATTTCCCATTTTCATCACCCTCACGACATATACATATGCGAAATACTAAACACTTGCTATCCGGACCGCACTCTGTCCACACCTCTCCGCCGGCCTTGCTCCTCCTTGATATGTCTGAAAAGCATTCCAGGAAGGGGAGCCCGCCGGCATTTCACTTTCTACTCTTACTCTGTCCGTGTCTATGGCTCGCTGGTCGGTCACCATAGAGCAAATAGACACGGTCCTTTGACTCAACTCTCCTCATTTCTCTTTCCTAGACTCTGCCCTTTCGATTTCTCCCAGGCATACTTCTTCCCCTGACCAGGGTAGTTGTGTTCTTGGGTGGGGCCCTTCACCTTTACGATTTCTCTGTCTTGTTCTCGTTGCTGGAACCACCGCTGCTCCCAACTTTACCCGCCTTCCTCGAACCCCTTGCTGCTGACTGGATACAAGTGCTCAACTACATCTACAACTCAACTACCGCCGGACCGAAGAGATTCGCTGCCACCCCAATCCCTCGCCGTTACAACATTGTAAAGATGTCCCCAGCTTCTACAACACTCCCTACTGAAGTTAAGTCTTCAACCAAAGATTGGGCCGATTTATCGGAGCCTCTCTATTAATGTTGCAGTTCTGCAACCAGTAACCGCCATAAGGTTACAAGCAACCCCAGAATCGAAATACTAAATATATTCAATTTAATTATGGGCAATAATATAAATGCGGGGAACAGCTTCCTATTTAGCAGGTCGGGGGATTTGAATTTCCAATTTCGAATCCATTTATTTGATGCGACCTTGCCTGGCGTTTAGTATTACTACGATATGTCATGGTACACTGGAATGATGAAAATCAATAATCTGTGAGTGGAACATAAAGCTAAAAACCAAAACAAATAAAGAAGAATCACCCCTCCACCGCCTCACCACTATGTCCACTATCTCAATGCTCTTGATTTCATGGTTGAGTACAAAGCCTTTGATAGTGTGCCCCACAAAAGACTATCAAACAAAATCAAAGCTCTGGGAATATCCGGATCAATTTCTGAATGGATACAGGACTTCCTGTTTGAGAGAAAGCAAAGGGTAGTCGTAGGTAATAAAAAATCTTCCTTTAAGAATGTCACCTCAGGAATAACTTAGGGAAGTGTGCTGGGACCAATATTATTTATAATATTTAAAAATGACCAGCCAGGCAGTGTCTCATCAAACCTAAAAATATTTGCGGATGACACAAAGGTCTTTCGAGCAATAAAAGATGTAAGAGATAAAAATCTCTTGCCAGAGGATATTCTGAAACTCGCACAATGTTCCGAGAAATGGCAATTGCCCTTCAATGAAAAGAAGTGCAAAATTATTCATTACGGGAAAAATATGCCTATAATATGAAGAACACTGTCCTGCAACAAGATAGCTATGAAAAGCACTTGGGCTTAACCTTTGACTCCCAACTCTCCTTTCAGAAACACATGAGGATGATCATCTCAAATGCTAACCAGAGAGTAGGAATAATTAAAAGAACTTTCCATCGCCTCAACAAGAACAATTTTCTCATTCTATTTAAGTCTCTTGTTAGGCCAATTTTGGAATACTGTCCACAAATTTGGAGCCCAATTTTTCGGGAAAAATATTCTGGAGATCGAAAAGGTTCAGAGACATGCAACAAAATTAGTTGCAGTTATAAAGGACTTACCCTATGAACAAAGGCTTAGGGAATTGAAACTTCCTCCACTTTCCTACAGAAGGAAAAGAAGTGGTGTTCTCTGTGGTGGAGTGGTTAGAGTCAGTCATTTTACTAGGTCAGACTCCTAATCTGAAGGTCAGCGGTTCAATTCCCCGTGCCCCCCACCTCTGCCAATTTGGATTTCCACCGCTGTGTATAACTTACAGTGTTATCAAAGGCCAGTTGCTCTCATACCATGTCTAAGTGGTGTGGGAGGTTAAAAATCCGTTGGGTCGGTAAAAGTGTAGGCTCAGGCTTTCTATCGACAAACTGTCTAATGATGAAAACAAGTCTATTCAAACTTATTCATGATAGGCAGTATAAATCTTCAAGAAAAGTATTAAAAATTATGAAAGGTTTTGATAAAATAGATAAGTCAGAATAATATGAGAGTTGGGTATTATATCATGATGCTAATGACAAATACTTAGACAGTATTCCAGTGGTCCAACACTAAAAAGTCGACATATGAGTCAGCAATGTCACAAGTAGTGTCAGCTACCGACCTGTTCTGACCTCAATGTTGCTAGCATAGAAAACTCCAATAATTCACTGATGTGAACAACGTCTACAGTTGCCTCTGGGTTTGTTGTTAGGAAAACATCGTAAATAGCTTTCTTGTAGGATTTTAGATGAACATGTATGCCGTGTTCCCGTATGTCAGGTTAGGTCCTTGTATTCTAAGACTAATCCAGACTGAGTCGAACCCATTACTTAAAAACCAATGGCAGATGGGGTGGCCGAGTGAGTTGAGCATCCACCTCCCGCTTTGGTTGCTCGGTTCTGGGATTCAAACCCCTGTATTCGAACCCTGGCTAAGTCAAATCAATTACTTCAAAATTGATACTTGTTGCTACCCAGCCTAGTGTTCGGCATTAGGTTATTAAGATAGGACAATGAGTTGCTAGTTGAATGAGGAAGACCAACTGCTCATGATTGAAATTTCCCGTGCTTAATCAACTAATGCACAAAAAATACCCATACAAAAACACTAGACCCCACTAATTGTTGCTACCTAGCACTTGCATTATTAGGATGTGAAATTGGACAGTAGAATAAAGAAGACCAATTTTCGACAGTTGCAATTTCCTATGTTGAATCAACACCTGTAATACAACTAATAATAAAAATGAGGGTTTAAAAAAATAGAAAAGAAGGTTGATTTCTTTATCCGCCTTGCCATCTGAACATGGAGCTGCAGTGTTCGAATGCTCAGGTCTTCGCTAAAGTGTCGTGGCGTTGATTGGCCCAGACACTGAGCACGTGACGTGACGTCATCTTTGTATTGGTTGCTGAAGGACAACAAAATGAACATGGCCGATGAAGCCCCTCACATCGTGTAAAATGTTACCTCACGTTAAGCACAGATACTCGTTTCGCTGACCGGACAGTAGTTTCCACGAGAGGATTACACACTCGAGGCTTCAATAGTGTCAAAAGCACGCGAAATGGGGGCCAAACAGAGCGCTAATCCGCGAGTAAGGACCTACTCCAACGCGGGCCAGAGCAGTGCTGGCGTTCACACAGCTAGTAATGGCGCAGGGCTGGCTGTCGGCGGAGTGGGGCCGAGCAGTAGTTCTAATGGCACTGGTGGACTCAATGCTCGTGCTAGGACACGCAGTTTGGGCAGTGTACAACACGGTCCACATGGCCAGCCTTTAGTCATACCAAACGAAAATGGGGCAGGATCCCCGGACTCGGACACTAGCACTCCCGAAGAGGGGCCATTCGCCCGGGGAGTTCTGCAAGCTTCCTCGTTACCCGTGCATCTACTGTCTTTTCACGGTGAGTATTTTCGCGTCTGTTTTTCACGCCATGATTTCTAGCCGTTCACGGCCGATAAAACCTCAAATTCTGAGCCGAAATGGTGTGAGAAACTGTTTGGGATGTAATATAGTAGGTGGGTCCTCATGTGATGTCTGCATGTGTGCAAAATATGCGTTATTTATCGTCGCCTTACATAAGATTACGTCAAGGCAGCTGATTCTGCGGCGGTTTGTTGTTAATGTGACAGCTGCATATGTCAGACTTGCCTCACTGTCACTGTCAACTCTACCTGTTTTGTATGCATTCCACGATTATATTTATAGTGACGGGGCATCTACATACATATTACTTCCATCATTTAGTGTCACATTGGTGTGTTTGCATCTGAAAACATGTCGTGTATACATACTACAATCTACATTATATATTATAGTTATAGATCTTGTTTTGAATTCTAATTTCTGGACGAGATCATCACGACATAAAATAAATCAAATGTCCCACAAGCTACCAGTACCAATGAACACTGATTGAATCAGTGGATGTCTTCCCCCCCCCCCCCCCCCCATCAGGATATTTAGAATTCTGCATACCATACATTGCAACCCAAGTGACCTCGCTAGTACCGAAACACAAAGCATAAAACAACATGTCTGTTGGGGTGGTAGTGAGGAGGGAGGGGGGCGTTTCCCCGTAATATTGTGTCAACTTAAATTGTCTTAATCCCTCAAAATGGTCAAATAGTTGAAATACAGCTTACCAGTGTCCACAATGAACAGTCTACACGCCTTCCTTTTGACGGGAGTAAATTCATTACTCAGCATGCTTTGGGTTTAACTTTTTATATATATTTTTGTATTATTTATTTTTGAAAGGGTTTTATGAATGTAGGAGACGGTATAGCAGTGTTTGCAATAGCCAGCTCTAGGACTAGTAGGAGTAGGCTAGTAACAGAGAGTCGGAGGGGTCATGTTGGTGTTTACCTATTAAAGATTAAGATTGTCACAGATAGGATAGACATGCCCCGAGTATGAAATAGGTACAAAGAAGGAATTGAGTGCATGGGCCCAGAATGCTTATGGGCCCAGAAAGCTTATGGGCTACCGGTTTTGTGAGATAATTATGTTGCTATTTAATATGTATGACCCATTGTGTAGCATAGGAGTGGTTCTTTATTAACAAGTTGATGGATGTTAATTTTGTCCTCCTTTTTGTTGGCTGTTGCTATGTTGGAATGCACATATCTGCTGAATTTTACTTCCTCTCATAGCTAGTAGTAGTAGTAGTCATAAAATATAAAGATAGGTGGCATGGGCAAATGAGTTGAGCGCTCGCTTCATGTTTGGACGATCGTAGGCTTCAAATCTAGCCTAATCAAAGCAATGTCTTAAAAATGTATACTTGTGGCTACCTAGCCTGACACTCCGCATTAATAGAATAGAGCAAGAAACAGTGAGGAAGACCAATAATTTCCCCCGTTTAATTAAAGTTGCATAGTCCGATGGTTTTGAGTTTCTGAAATTTTCTGAGATAAATACATTAGGTTGATCGTTATTATATACCTTACTTTAGCTTGAAGTAACTTTTATTTTAAGTGGCTAACTTTTGAGATATTTGAAGTGGAACCATGCAAAATTAATTTTGGGAAGCACACCAAAACTCTGACCCCATAGGCTTTTGCAGTAACAGGTTCTATTCAATTGCCTCGGCATCCCCTTCCGTGTGGTTACAAATGTTTAATAAGTGCACCAGTATCTAAGTTAGATATGTAGAATCACATTTAAATAATTGTTTTGGTTTTGAAAATTTGATGTCATTGGACTATGCAGCTTTAACTAATGTAGTAAAACAATTTTTTAAAGGAAGGCAAATATGACTGAACCACAATCTTACTTACCTAATGATCAAAATACGCGTTCAAGCTAGTGAACGGTTAACATTGTCATAAAGACAAATATGTTACACCCTATTAAATGAGAAAATGAATTCGCCTAAAATTGTACAGCGGAACTAGCTAATAACTGAAATAAGACTTCACCTATTTAAGCTACAGATAGACATGAATTGATCTAGATGGTCTGAATAAAGCAATTCTATGAACAATAATCGAGCATTCGTATAAATTATTACATTATTGGCAATTTACGCAAATCTTTTATATTTTAATATGTCAGTATTATTACCAATGGAATGCTCGCTTCATGGATGGGTAGTTAGTTCCATTGATACGTGACGAGGAAGGAGAGAGAAGAGGAGTTGGAATAAAAACATTTTATTCAGAAGACAATGCATGAGTACAAAGGAGGGTCAATGATGTAGCCTCTATCTCTGAAGGTAAAATGTCAAGGTACAGTTAAGAATAGTCAGTGAGTCCAGGGGCCATGCCCGAGGGTAGTGTTCTCTGAGGTAAGATCTCAGACGGGAGGGAGGTGGCCCGATGAGCCCTCCACCTAAGAGGAAGGGAGGAAAGAAAGGAAAGGGAAGAGTAGGGTAGGTGGGTGGAGAAAATAGGGTCCGGGCCTGGAGGGTGAAGATAGGCGAGTGGCTAGGAGCAGCTAGGGCGGCCGGTTATAAGGGCCGAGAAGGGGGGGGGGGGAGTTATGTCAGCGAGCCAACGGTCGCGGCCCGGGGGGGAGAGAGGGGGGGGGGGGGGTGCTCCTTCCCCGCCACGAATCAAACGCAATGCGAACATTACGACCAATCCTCACTAGCCAGCACTGGCGCTCCGTTATTGTCGACTAATGTGGTCCGACGACATTCTAGTTGCTTTTGCTTTCCTGTATACCTGACTACTTACAACTAATATCAACAATGAAATCGAAACCAGGTCAGTTATAAAATTATTATTACATAGTTTCATGAGCATTATATTTTCGAAAACAACATTTACTTAGGTCAGATCATACATATTCAACTTAATGTTGTGTATTTATTAAACATTTGTTGTACTGAAGGAATACTTAATTCAATTTAATCTTTAGAACCTGTTACTGCTAAAGCGTATGGTATTCAGCATTTCGGTGCACATCGAATGTAATTTTGCATGATTTCCTCAACATCGAATGTTGTATCAGGACCGGTACCGACTTTTGACAGTTTGCACTCATGGCGACTTTATAGTGCTGCCAAACTAGGAGAGCAGGGCACCAGCACTATGACCTGATATCCCACTCAGTCACATTATGCGGAGTGCCTGGCTAGGAAGCAACAAGTATCAATTTTTAAGTCATTGGTTTGACTCGACCAGGGTTCAAACTTGTGGGTTCGAATTCTATGATCTACCAATACGTAGAAGGACGTTTAACTCATTCGCTAAGAGCGCATGCTTCCCATGTCGAAGGTAGGAGTTTCTAATCTCTACTGAGTCTAATTACTTACAAAATTGATACTTGACGCTACTTAGCCTGACGCTCAACATTACCAGGATAATGCATGGCCTAATTGACCTCAGTGTGAGGATAATGTAACTGGGTGATGTATCGGGTCATGGGTGCTGGTTTGATGGTATTCCTGTTTGGTCAGCGCTCGTTACAAAGTTGCCATCAGTATGCGCTGTCACAAGTCGGTGCACATCCTGAAATGACCTCATATGTTACTGAGGATTAAAACCCCAATCACTTATTCTCTCTCCCCCCTCACCCGAAGTCACCTATCATGGACACCTACCGGGCGCGGTGGCCTAATCGGTAGAGCGCGGGCCTCACATGTGGAAGGTCGGGAGTTCAGTTCCTGGTCGAGTCAAACCGATGACTTTAAAATTGATACTTGTCACTTCATAACCTGGTGCTCAACATTAATAGGATAGGGCGAGGACTGGTTAGCTCAGTGTCAGGATAATGTAACTGAGTGGGATATTGATTGGGTCATGGTGCTGGTGGCTTGATTTCCCAGTGGGGTAGCACTATAGTCGCCATGAGTGTGGATTGTCACAAGTCGGTACCTGTCCTGATAATAACCGTAGGTATTGCCGGGACGTAAAACTCCAACAACCAACCTATCATGGACTGAAGAGATCGTATACTACGCATTAAAGCTAATCACACCTCAGCCATTCTCCAATGTTCGTTACCTGTCTTAAACCCCACGATCAATATCTGATTGATGTCATTCGCACCAGACTAGGATAGATGATATTAATAGTGCAATCAATTCATCTCTTCCATGCTCTTTCGAGCTGAACCGTGTTTGCGTTTGGGTATTTATACATAGGATATCTGAAATATACCACTCGCTCTCAGATTGGAAACATGACTTCTGTGAGTTGAACTCTTTAATTTAGAAGTGTCGATTTATTTTGGTGGGCGGCATCGGTGAATTGTTGGTAAGAGGTTATACCCATGTGCATGAGACATGGTGCCTGGCTGCAGTCAGACTCACACGCACGCGCATACATACATACATACATACATACATACATACATACATACATACATACATACATACATACATACATACATACATACATACATACATACATACATACATACATACATACAAAAAAAGATTTGTTTTATTTAACGACACCTCTAGAGCACATTGATTTTTATCATCAGCTATTTGAATGACATCCAGCATAGGGTCATTTTGACATATTTGTTTAGGGGAAAATAGCTGCCGCCAGATAGACTACTCTTTCCGATAAGTAGCAATGGGTCTTATATATACACACATATATAAGACAGGAACCCCACAGGCTTTTGCAGTAAGACCCCTTGTCACAAGGACAAGGGGTCTTACTGCATGGCTAAAGTAAGACTTTAGGCATGCAGTAAAGGACACAGATAGGACAGCACATACCACATCCTTTACCAGACGGGATGTCCGAATGAGTTAGCGCGTCGATCTCCCATGCTGGTAGATCGTGGGTTCGAATCCTGGTCGAGTTAAACCAATGACTTACAAATTTATACTTGTCACTTCCTAGCCAGGCGCTCGGCATTAATAGGATAGTGCAAGGACTGGTTGGCTCAGTGTCAGGATAATGTGCCTGAGTGGGATAATAGGTCATGGTGCCAGCAGCCTGGTTTGCCAGTGGGACAGTACTATAAAGTCACCATGACTGTGCACTGTCACAAGTCCTGATATGACCTTAGATGTTGGTAGGACATAAAACAGCAACAAACAAACAAAACCACATCCTTTTATGAACCAGTTGTGGGCCACTGGTTGGAATGATAAATAGCCCAAACTGCAAATGAGTCCACTGAGCAGGATGGATTGGATGACCCACCCCGTCACAGGTGGACACTCTACCGCCTGAGCTACGTCTCGCGCGCGACCCCCACCCCCCCCCCCCCCCCCCCCCCCCCCCCCCCCCACCACACAGACATGTTCATTAATTGCAATACTATTGATTCAAATGTGGTTGGGGAGGGTATACAAAACCTCAGATCTGTAATGAAAACACTACGCAGCAATATTTTCAGTAATAGTAGAGAGGCGTAAAACAAATTTGTATCATCATAATCATGAGAGTGAGCATGGTACTCTCACTGTCACCCACCCTCACTTCCCCCTCCCTCCATTCCTCTTACTCTTAGGCTTACTCCTCTTCCCTCCCTCCCTCCCTCCCTCCCTCCCTCCCTCCCTCCCTCCCTCCCTCCCCTCCCTCCCTCCCTCCCTCCCTCCCTCCCTCCCTCCCTCCCTCCCTCCTCCCTCCCTCCTCCCTCCCTCCCTGTCACCCTCTCCCATCCGTCTGTCCTACCCCCTCTCCCACACTCTCTTTGTCTCTGTATATATGTGTGTGTGTATATATATTTTATTATTCCACACCACCACCCCCACTGGCAGCCCATACCAAATAGACCCAACTGTGTCCGTGACTGAGTCATGTGAGCTCAGTGTGTGTGTAGCGTCCTGGTTAGATAAAAGATTCACCCCATACTTTCAGTCCAGGGGTGAAAACCAACCCATTAGAAAAGCTGGCGAAGAATTTTGACATGCTGGGGAAATTAACTGAGCTGGTAAATTCTTAATTTAAGAAGGACAATATATTCTTTATGTACGTCTTCATATTTACCCGCTACTTTTGAGTTGGAAAATATAATAAAACATATACTTTAATGCAATTTAAAAGTGAATTCAATGGCGTTCTCTGGCCGCCATCTTGTCTTTTTGCATTCTCTCCCATTTCACCAACTCTGTGCTGATATAAGTAACCATTTGACACTGGTGCCAGTCATTCTACTTCCTGTTCCATACTAAAGCTATTTTCGGCCATATTTAGACTACGGTGTCGTTCACCCCTGTACTGTAAGTATGGGGTGAATCTTTTATCTACTTCCTGGTATGCTTATTTGAACCTGCATTGAGATTACTTAGTTTCATTACTAGCAATTTACCGGCATGGTAGTAGGTCCACTGAATGGTATTGTAATGAGTTGCACGTCCCTCACCTCACCTCACCTCCCGTGTGAAATGCCACATAGTCAATTGACCCCCCACCAACCCACCCACATCCCACTTTATGAGTACATTATTAAAGTTACATAGTCTGATGGTTGTGAGTTTTGTCAATTTTTTTTGGATAAATACATTAGATTGATCATTCAAATCTAATTTACTTTTAGTTTGAAGTAACTTTAATTTTTAATGGCTAACTTTGGAGATATTTGAAGTCAAAACATGCCAAATTAATTTTGACAAGCATGCCAAAATTCTGACACCATAGGTTTCAGCAGTAACAGGTTCTTTTAAATTGACTTAGTATGCCCATTTATGCACTGACAAATGCTCAATAAGCACACCAGTATCTAAGTAGGATATCTAGCATCAAATTTAGGTAAGTGTTTTGGTTTTGAAAAATTGATACTTTCATCGGACTATGCTGCTTGAAAGCAAAATCTTGAGAGGGGAAGGAGGGAGGGGATCAAAATATTGACCCTGAAGTTTGCATCTTCAAGTACCGGACGTGGTAACCGAATCGGTAGAGCGCAGGCCTCGCGTTTGGGAGATCAGGAGTTCAGTTCCCGGTCGAGTCAAACCGATGACTTATACAATTGATACTCGTCACTTCCTAGCCTGGCACTCGACATGAATAGGATAAAGCATGTACTGGTTGGTTCAGTGTCATGGTACTGGTGGCCTGATTTCCCAGTGCGGAATCACTATAAAGTCGCCATGACTGTGCACTGTCACAAGTCGGTACCCACCCTGATATGACCTTAGATGTTGCCCGGACGTAAAACTCCCAACAACCAACAATTGCATCTGAGCCTTTCTCAAAAGGTGATAACTCTTTCTTTTTTTTGTCCATTGTAACGATTGACAGAAAACAGCACAGAAACAGTTACACTGAAAACACAAGGACATTTACTTCAAATCAATATGTATTCTATTGGGATTATGAAACACCATGTAAAAAACAAATCAGTTTACCCTGAGCAAATCATAAGTAGATAGTATGTTGATCGTTACAATGGACAAAGTTTTGTCCCATATTGCTTAGCACCTTTTGAGACAGTGTCATCTTCAAACACATCCCTACAACCAAACGCATTGTGTGTACATCTAGTGACTTGAATAGATCTTGCTGTCAGTTTGTCTATTCAATAGTTCTTTTCTCTCTGCTTTTACCTCTCCAAAATGATTACTTTTCAAGTATTTTTCCTTCTGAGTTTTCTTTACCCGACGGTGGGAGGACCGGGTCCTCTGATTAAACACTTCTAGTCGAGCTTAGTCCTGTTGACCTAGTTCTGTTGACCTAGTTCTTATTTTAATCTCACCACTCCCTAAAAAAATCACCAAGCAA
Organism: Branchipolynoe longqiensis; assembly: GCA_030323885.1. Lineage (NCBI taxonomy): Eukaryota > Metazoa > Annelida > Polychaeta > Phyllodocida > Polynoidae > Branchipolynoe > Branchipolynoe longqiensis. The sequence goes on along the minus strand of CM059194.1, from coordinate 6,458,036 downwards.
CTCCACCAAAACCACTCACACCGGACGAGATGGCCGAATGAGTTGAGCGCCCGCCTTCTGTGTGGCAGGTCGTAGGATTCGAACCAGTGGAGTTGAAATGCTGGCCTAGTCAAATCAATGACACTTCATACGTGTCGCTACCTAGCCTAATGCTCAGCATTACTGGGATAGGGCAAGGAGTAGATTGAGGAAGAGCAATTATCTGTGATTGAGATTTCCCCTGCTTAATCATCAACTAATAGTAATTGATAATAAAAAAACACCCCTCTCCACCCAAAAAAAAATCACTCTCCACCCAAAAAAACACCCCAACCCAATGCATTACCTTCCCTTTTCCCCCCCACACACCCCACACACAAAAGACACACACACACACACACATATCTACATATCCACACGCACCCCACATCCACCTACAATCATACACCCCCCCCCCCATTCTCTAATCTCTTGTTGGTTGCTGTTTTCTTCTCCATGACTCTCTCTAGGTTCCAATGGCTGGCCAAGCAGGCATCTGCAAATATAATACCCCGAGTAAGATATTGTTTATTGGCAATTTACGTCCCAACAACGTTTTTCTGGGGCGTCTATTTCCAGGACGTTTTTTCGCCACATAGTTGGGCCCCCCCCCCCCCCCCCCGCCTGCCCCACTGCCCAACTCTGTATGAGAGAAGGGGAGGAGGGCGGACCCGGCAGACCTGAGTAGCCTAGATCCATCGTGCATTGGTCCCGGTCTCAGTAGAGCGCAGGCTTCCCTTGCGGAAAGTCGGAAGTTCGAATACCAGCCAAGTAAAACCGATGACTTATGAAATTGATAATTGGCGTTACCTAACCCAGTGCTCGATATTAATAGGATAGGACAATGACTGGTTAGCACAACATCAGGATAATATGACTGGGATATTGGGTCATGGTGCCAGCAGCCTGGTCTCTCAGTGGGATGGCACTATAAAGTCGCCATGAGTGTGCACTGTCACAAGTCGATACCTGTCCTGATATGACCTTAGATGTTGCTGGGATTTTTTTTAAAAACTAGCAATCGTGCGTTGGATTACTCCGATACAACCAGCACCCAACTGCGCATGCGGATCTGCGTTTTATTTTCATAACCTTAATGTTGTGACGTCACCTTGTGGTGCCTCCACATATTATGATACATACAGTCTAATGTTGGCGCACAGACCCAGTGCTATAATAATAATATTAATGTGGTGGACCGGTCTCTATTCTCATCGTGACCCCCAATGGCTGATGTTTACTTTTTGTGCTGGGGTGGGGATTGGGGGGGGGGGGTCGTTAAACAAAAAGCAAACTATCCTCCTAGAGGGTGTGGAATAAAGAGTGACTCGCCTTTGTTGCTTCAATCCTGAGGGTGGTATCCAGGTTTTCTCAACCTGGACCCTTAAAGGTGCGTAGTCCGATGAAGCATAACATTTTCCAAAGCAAAGCTTGTTTTATTTTAATGACGCCTCTAGATCACATTGATTTTTCATATCATCGGCGATTGGACGTCAAACATATGGTCATTCTGACCGATTACTTTGGAGGAAACCCGCTGCTGCCACATAGGGTACTCTTTCCTATAACGGCAGAGCACAGGCCTCGCGTGCGGAAGATCGGGAGTTTGCGAGTTCGGTTCCCGGTCGAGTCAAACCAATGACTTAAAAATTGATACTTGTCGCTTCCTAGCCTGGGGCGTGGCATTATTAGGATATGGCAAGGACTGATTAGCTCGGTGTCAGGATAATGTGACTGAGTGGGATATCGGGTCATGGTGCCGGCGGCCTGATTTCCCAGTGGGGCAGCACTATAAAACCACCATGAGTGCATACTGTCACAAGTCGGTACCCATCCTGATATGACCTTAGATGTTGCTAGGACATAAAACAGCAGACAAACTTTCCTATAAGCAGCAAGGGGTCTTTTATATACACTTTCCCACAGACAGGACAGCACATACCACAGCCTTTGATGAACCAGTTGTGGACCACTGGTTGGAACAGAAAATAGCCCAAACTGCAAATGAGTCCACTGAGCAGGATCGATAGGATGACCGACACCTTCACAGGTGGACATGCTACGGCCTGAGCTACATCCCAAACCAAAGCAATTGCCTAGATTCGATTCTACATATATTCGTTAGATACTGATACGCTTATTAAACATTTGTCCTGTTACTGCATACGCATATGGTGTCAGAGTTTTGGCACGCTTGTCAAAACTAATTTGACATGTTTGGTTGGAAGATGACCCCTTGGGGAAGCCATACAATACAGTTAGTTACCTTACTCGATATTTGTGGTTAAATTAAATATATGAGCCTGTCTCAAAAGGCGATAACTCTTCTTTTTTTTTTTGTCCACTGTAACGATTGACACAAAAGAGCACAGAAACAGGTACACTGAAAACACAAGGACATTTGCTTCAAATCAATATGTATTCTATCCGGATTACGAAACACCATGTAAAAAAACAAATGAGTTTATCCTGAGAAATGCAAAAGCAGATAGTATGTTGATTGTTACAATGGACAAAGTTTTGTTCCATATTGCTTAGCACCTTTTGAGACAGTCTCATATATATATAACACCAGACTTATAGGTTACATAAACTTAACACTTACATAAAAGGGTGAATCCATGAATCAGCCTTTGTACAATTGTTCAGTGTTACAGTATCTCAAAAGGTTAGCCATTTCAAACAAGTTACCTCAATCTAAAGTAAGGTATATTACAGTAAAACCTCTCTAAATCGACCGATCTTGGGACCGACTATAAGGGGTGCATTTAGGGAGGTGGTCCATTTAGGGAGTTAGAGTATGGTTACACTGGTATTGTTGGGACCCTAATAAAGTGATCGATATAGGGAAGTGGTTGATCTGTGGAGATGGTCAGTTACGGAGGTTTTATGGTATTGTCGTGGGGGGTGATGAAAATGGGAAATATTGCGCCTAGAGCAGGACACGAACCCACACCTCTTTGCATTCCGGGCCAGTGTGCTAACCATTACACCACCTAGGCTCCCTGATATCAACACACTACCCACGCCTACCTGTCTATGTGGCTCCTTGCCTGAGAGGTCAGTGCAGACCACTACACTCGTCCCCCTGGAATTGTAGGTCTTTTAATGCTTACAATTACATACATACAGGCAATGCAACGCACTTACATACACAGGGTAAGTTCAACAACTATACAGCATGTAGCTTTTACAGGATCCTGGTCACGGCACCAGTGTCGTGGGGGGTGATGAAAATGGGAAATATTTCGCCGAGAGCGGGACTCGAACCCACACCTCTTTGCATTCCGGGCCAGTGTGCTAACCATTACACCACCTAGGCTCCCTGATATCAACACACTACCCACACCTACCTGTCTATGTGGCTCCTTGCCTGAGAGGTCAGTGCAGACCACTACAGTATAATCAATTTAATAGTTTATCTAAGAAGAAATGACAAACACAAAGCCATCGAACTATGCAACCTTAATAGTCGGTACTCCAAAGTGCGCACAACCATGGCCTGCTTAGCTTGTTTTAGTGACTTTTTATTGACAGATATCTTGTGTGTTTGTGATCCAATTTCAGAAAAACAAACGAACAAACAAAAAACACAGAGAAAAGATTGTCTGTCTTCAAGACTAATTATTTGCTTAATTATTAATATACACTTAATTATTTTGGTTATACTCTGAAAAAAAGTGAATTAATCTTGACCCAGAAAGTACCCCCGGACACCAACTGTGACAGTGCTAATACATACATACATACATACATACATACATACATACATACATACATACATACATACATACATACATACATACATACATACATACATACATACATACATACATACATACATACATACATACATACATACATGCATGCATGCATACATACATACATACATACATACATACATACATACATACATACATACATACATACATACATGCAAACATGCATACATGCATACATGCATACATACAATGCACTTACATCATACACAGGGTAGGTTCAATAACCATACAGCGCATATCTTGTGAACAAGATCAAAGTCGCGGAAGTCAGTCATGGAGTGTGATGAAAATGAGAAATATTGCCCCTAGAGCAGGATTCGAACCAACGTCTTGCATTCTGGGCTAGTGTGCTAACCATTTCCAGGATCTGTACGGGTCTTGAAAAGTCTTGAACTTCATTTGCCCCATTTCAATGCTTTGAAATGCCTTAATTTTAACCAATTTGGGGTAATTAGGCTTGAAAAGTCTTGAATTCCATTAAACTGTCCCCACTGATCTAAATTACTCCGAAGTCACCATTCACCATTATTTTTCTCTCTAATCCAATCCAATCCAAATGAAAATCAAAAACAGCCTTGAAATAGCCTCAAACTGACAAACTCCATATCTTCACATGTGTACGGACCCTGCATTTCACCACCTAGGCTCCCTGATATCATCACCTTATCCACGCCTACCTGTATGTGTGGCTCCTTGTCTGAGAGGTTTTAGGAGACCTTCGTTGCTGTAAATTTGTACCAACCCTGCTTTGTGTGGTGATGTCACGGAGTGAGTGTGAGTTGCAGATTGGGTATTTACATGACGGGTGTGGCTTTTGGCAGCCTGAAGCACCAGGGATCTCCAGTACCTGACAGGTAGATAGCATGGTCAATACGACACCAACTGGGCACCACTGGGGGCCAGTGTACTAGCAACACTGCACAGGCATCGCTTGCAACAATTTACACAATCTAACTGGTGGTGGGTGGTGAGCGATGGATGGAAGGAACTGGTGGTGGGTGGTGAGCGATGGATGGAAGGAACGAAGGAAGGCACTCGCGCCCTTGGTTGCGACTCAAACCCACACCCCATCCAGTCTGGTCCCGCGGCTTAACGGTTGGTTGCCAGTAGCTACCTGAGGGGTGATTCGCTGTTGTGTTATGTGTGGAACTAATCATTCAGCTGTTAGTACGTGTGTATTAATAGACTGGTCAGTACTCAGCAGGTGGCACTGCAGTCTGTTGGACTGGTAAGAGTGTTGGTCAGCGTTCAAAATAAGGCTTGTCCAAGCCAATTGAGAGTCAGAACGGACATGCAGAATATGGCTTGAGCTTTTCAGTTGGACAAGTGACAATTTTGGGCTGAAAAACATGTTCCATGATTTAGTTTTCTTTCCAGTATGTAAATGTCAAATGCAGAAAAAGTGAAAATCCAGGCAGACAAGTGAAAATGACAAGAGATTTATTCTTATGGACACATGGCCTTTTTTGGTGCTTATTTGTAATCACTGGAGGTCATGGGCTCGAGCCCTAACCGAGTCGAACCAATGGATACTAAGATGTATGCTTGTCACTACCAAGCCTGGTGCTTGACATTAATGGGGAAACGGGCAAGGACTGGTTTGCTCAGTCTCCGGATAATGTTACTGAGTGGGATATCGGGTCATAGTGCCAGCAGCCCAGTCTCCCATTGGGGAAGCATTCTAAGATCGCTACGATTGTGCAATTGTCACAATATGGTACCCGTCCTTAGATGTTGCTATGCCGGAAATCACCAACAAACTGTTGGCCACTGTGCAGCAGGAGTGGAGTAGACCTGGTGTGCAGTTGTGAACGCTACACTGGTCTGTGTGGACCTGAGCTTCATAAGAAATAAAAGCACAATGAATTCAGCATCACATTTTTAGTACCGGTGTAAAATTGCCTCCTGATTCATGCCCCTGGGGTCTGAACAAACCCGCAGTAATATACTATAATATGCTGATATTAAACCACAGGAGGCAGTAATATGCCGGCATTACTTTTATATTGTCTCCTCCAGTATAAAAAGTCACTCTCCATGTACCAGAGACCGGATGTGGTGGCCGATTCGATAGAGTGCAGGCTTCCCGTGCAGAAGGTCATGAGTTCGAATCCCAGCCGAGTCAAACCAATGGCTTATAAAATTGAAACTTGTCGCTAATTAGTCTGAATCTCGGCATATGATTTTCACATGTCCGTCTGAATTTTCACATGTCCCGGATAAGCGGACAAGCTCTTAATTCGAACGCTGATATGTATATATTGACCTGGTTATCATGGCCTCCCCAATAAAATAACCGATGTCTACATTTTGTGCTGGGGGTTCGTTAAGCAAACATGGATAATTGGATGTAACTGAAATGTAGTGGCGCGGGTGGGGGGGGGGGGGGCATTTATGTTCGATTTATTGTCGCCTTTCTCCAATTAAGACAATTCACTCCAACGGGTTTCCTAGCCATGGACTACCGCTGTAGAAGTCTGTTGTCACCCGCTACAGCAGCGGACTGAGTCCAATAAACGCCGAACCAATTAGTACGTAAAGCCAATTAGTAGCAGCTCTTTGACCTGTTTATCACCGGACTCGGTGGCCGAATCGGTAGAGCGCAGGGTTCCTATGCAGAAGGTCGGGAGTTTGAATCCCAGTCGAGTCAAACCATGACTTATAAAATTGATACTTGTCGCTACCTAGCCTGGCTCTTGGCATTAACAGGATAGGACAAGGACTGGTTAGCTCAGCGTCAGGATAATGTGACTGAGTAGAAAATCGGCTCATGGTTTTGATGACCTGGTCCCCCCAGTGGGGCAGCTCTATAATATCGGCATGGGTGCGCACTGTCACAAGTCGGTATCCGTCCTGATATGGCCTTAGATGTTGCTATGCTGTTAAACAACAAATAAACAAACAAAACTTGTTTACCAAAGATTCTTTGCAATCCACATTCACACACCAGCAATTAGCTGTGTATCGTGAATCGTCCTAGTCCTGAGCGTTCTGATATGACCTTAGATGTTGCCAGGATGTAAAACTCCAACTACCAACCAAGTCTTGTCCTGATAGAAGCCACCTTATTTTTCTTAATGCAGATTAGTTGTTAGTGTAATTTCACTTCGACCTAATTCAAAAGCAAATATGGAAAAAGAACCATACTATGTTTGATCATCAGCAAAGACCCTATAATACTAAGGCGGCTCAGTCCCTATCTCTCCCCATGTAAATTTTGCAGTGCCACCTTGTGGTGGGTTTGATCAGCCCGACTGCTGGTTGGTGTTTCACATGTAAACCCATACGATTATATTATACATGAGATAGCTAAGTATGAATACACATAAATATGAAATTGATATGAACAAATACGCATCATCATCAGCATCGCCATCATCACACATCTTTCACATTCATATATACATTTATACATATAATATAGCACCTGTTTAACCAAGAGAACAGACAGTGCACCAAGTGGTGGGTTTGATCATTTTGATTACACAGTACAGGCTGAGTGAGCCGTCTTAATATTATAGGGTGTTTGTCATCAGGAACCATCTGTTTTTTTGGTTCAAAGTGAGTTTAACGATGTGGTTTTACTATGTATTCTTTGCATACATATTCGGTCTATTTGATTGAAAGACCTCACTTAGATTTAGAATGGTATATTTCAGCTCGAACCCAGTGGAGCAAGGTTGGTCTGCTCAGCGTCATTGGACCCTGTGGCTATTATTAGTGATTCTGTGATGTGACACATGGATGGGTTACCAGATGTGTTAAAAGGCATATCTAAAAACGTTCAAATTTACTTAGGTGATGGTTGGGTTTGACCTACTTTCCAAGTCTGTAATATGCCCTTTTACTAGTTTAGACTAACGTATGTCATTGAGGAAAGTCATTAGGGCCGAATGACACAAACAGCCACAGCTGGTCCACAGACACCCTCACACCATGGTTGGGCACTAAAATATCACCTAGAAAATGGCTTGTTTTTAAGCTATACAAATTATGACTCGTCATTTTTTATCATAATAACTATGAATAAGTACGGTTATTTTGTTCATGTTATAGCGCCTTAAAAGTATTGCACCTACAGTGAGGCATTGGGATGAGAAGGACAACTAATCCCCTCAAGCCCCATTCCCCCCCCCCCCCCCCCCCCCCCCACACTTCCGGTCGTGTAAACACGCCGAGTCGCAGCTTCCGGTCCAACCCGGGAACCAGCGAGCAGTGACTTGGAATACCCCTATTTATGATCTACTTCGCCATCACTCCTTATATGGGAGACATGACCTACTTTAACAGGTCATGTGATGCTCCCTCAACGGTTCATGCTCACAGCCCACACAGTGGCCGAATCGGTAGAACACTGGCTTCCCACATGGGAGGTTGGAAGTTCGAATCCCAGTCGATTCAAACCAATGACTTATAAAACTGATACTTGTCGTTACCTAGCCCAGCGTTCCGCATTAATAGGATACGGCAAGGACTGGTTAGCCTAGTATCCAGATACTGCGACTGTGTGGGATATCAGGGTATGGTGCCGACAGCCTGATCTCCCAGTGGGAAGCACTATAAAGTCGCCATGAGTGCACTGTTACAATTCAGTATCCATACTTGTATGACCGTCGATGTTGCTAGGATGTAAAACAAAAATAAGCATATTCCTCGTGTGACAGGGATGAGATTGCTTTTTGACTTACCCTCCCGTGTGGTTTGTGACCATGCGGCGTCTATTTTTAAATCAGCGGCGGAGCGTTGCTATGGTAACCTACCTGGCAATCACAGGTGTTGGCAGCTAACCTGGTTTCATTAAAGTTGCCTAATCTGATAAAACCATCAAATTTACTAAATCATTTACCCTAGATTTGGTTTGTTTGTTTGTTGTTGTTTTACATCCTAGCAACATCTAAGGTCATATCAGGACAGGTACCGACTTGTGACAGTGCGCATTCATGGCGACTCTATAGTGCTGTCCCACTGGGAAACCAGGCTGTTGGCACCATGACCTGGTATCCCACTCAGTCATATTATCCTGACACTGAGCACACCAGCCCTTGCCCTGTCCTAATAATGCCAAGCGCCTGGTTAGGAAGCGACAAGCACCAATTTTCAAGTCATTGGTTTGACTCGACCAAGGTTCGAACCCACGATCTAGGTCGTACATATATCTAACTTGGGTACTGGTAGTGGTACACTTATTAAAACATTTATTGGTGCATAGATGGAATATTAACTCAAATTAATGGTTCTTTGTTTGTTTTACGTCATAGCAACAGCTAAGGTCATATAAGTATGGGTACCGACTTGGGACAGTCCGCACTCATGGCGACTTTATAGTGCTGCCCCACTCGGGAGACCAGGCAGCTAGCACCATGACCTGATATCCGACTCAGTAACATTATCCTGACACTGAGCCAACCAGTCCTTGCCCTATCCTAATAATGCCGAACGAATGGCTAGGAAGTGACAAGTATCAATTTTAAAGTGATTGGTTTGACTCCACCAGGGTTCGAACCCACAAACCCATGGGTTTGGATCTCCCAAGATAGGAGGACGCTCAACTCATTCGGCCATCCCGTCTGGTCAGTCAAATTACTAGAACATATCACTGCTGCACATAGCTTGTGATGTACAGTATTTTGCTGTGCGTACCGACATTATTTAGCATATTTTCACTTCAAATGTCACCGGGCGTGATGGCCGAATGGTAAGAGCGCGGGCCTCGCGTACGGAATGTCGGGAGTTCGGTTCCCGGTCGAGTCAAACCAATGACTTATATAATTGATGCTTGTTGCTTCCTAGCCTGGTGCTTGACATTAATAGGATAGGGCAAATACTGGTTAGCTCATGGACAGGATAATGTGACTGAGTGGGATATCAGCTCATGGTGCCAGTGACCTGATTTCCCAGTGGGGCAGCACTATAAAGTCACCATGAGTGCACCCTGCCACAAGTTGGTACCCGTCCTGATATGACCTTGGATGTTGCCAGGATGTAAAACTGGAACAACCAACCAAATTCAAATGTCATCCATCTAATTATCACCATCGTAATCTGGAAACCAAATGTGTGGTGCCTAGTTTGAGAATGAGAGAATGACCCTAGTAGTAGTAGCGGCAGCAGAAACAGCAGAAACAGCAGCAGCAGCAGCAGCAGCAGCAGCAGCAGCAGCAGCAGCAGCAGCAGCAGAAGCAGCAGAAGCAGCAGAAGCAGCAGTAGCAGTACGGCCACCGTCTTATTTACCTGCTTAGTCCAACCTAACATCTGAGAGCACGCTGCTTGCGCTGGTACCTACAGCCTCTAGTACAGGTATTTTGAGTTTCGCTGGTCACTCAGGAAGGACTGAAGCTGGGACCCGGCATGCCATGGTTCAGCTACAGCATACATGGTGTACGTTGGGAGATGTGGTGAATACGCATTCACCAAGTGGTATTTTATCTTACGTAAAATATTTGTTCGGATAATTTCACTGCAATTTACGTTAGGAATAAATGTATGGCAAGAATCATACCAAGTTTTGTTACATGGAGGCACGGGGTTATAGAAAATGGATACTTGTCACTACCCGGTTTGTTCAGTACCAGGATAACGTGACTGAGTAGGATATCGCAGTTGCGTGGCACTATAAAATGGCCATTAGTGCCCACTGTCACAAGTGAGCACCCGTTCTGAAGTGTTACTAGGATGTAAAACCCCAATCAATCAAAGGGTCCTTTGTTCCTGCCATATCTTTTCTCGGGCCTCAGGTACTAGTTATTTTCCAATCATTGAACAGCTCAGTAATATGAAATGAATTTAAATACCTAACACTGCACTATAGCGACCCACACCATTAATAATAGACCACCCATTGAACAACTAATCCAGGTCATACAGTGTGTGTTTATTGCATGACCAGTTTGGATTGCTTTGAAACTGAATTGTTAGGTGCAATGAGAACTACCGTAAAACTTCCAATATAAGCCACAAGCAGCATTTTAGCTTTTTGTACAAGCCGCATGCAGGACATTTAAAAAAAAAAAAAAATTGTGTAAGCCAAAAACCACATCCCAACAAGCTCCAACAAAAACGACACTTAAATAAACCCACATCCCCTGTGATGTGATATGCACCCTGAGTTTACGCATCTTCGCATTGCTCACATTGGGCTACTCATGGCAGAGGTTTTACCGCTTGGTGTTTATACTGCCCGAACACGAAGCACCGCTCCTTTATGCTGACATTGTTGGAATTTCCCCAAATTGGCGCTGAGTGAACTGGCACTGTGGCTTGACTTCATTCACTGCTGGGGATTGCTTTAAACCGGCTGGCAATTTCTTTATGTGATCACTTGCTCTACTCTATCACTTCCAATATTCCCCCAGTCTCCAGGTCCCCACCCTGCAGGTCCCCACCTCCAATATTCCCCCAGTCTCCAGGTCCCCACCCTGCAGGTCCCCACCCCTCAGATCACATCCCTTATTGGCTGCCATTTACATAGCTTCAACGGACACAGGGGGTGAGGGGGGGCTATCGCGGACATAAATAGATCAGGGGCTGTATGCATGACGCGGTGTTAGCGAGCCAAAACGCGTTTAGACAGGATTTCTGGTTTAGTGCCGAAAAGTCGCTATGCATGAGTCAGTGATAGGGCTAACACCACAAGCGTAAACTAGGTTACGGTAAACCCGATCCATATGTGGTTTAAGGTTGGTGTTAGGTATCGATTAGGTCCAAATCTTTTCAATGCTATCATATTTAGCAGAATAACATACTCAAAAAGTGAAATTTTATCAAATTAACCCTAAATTCGAAACGATATTAACGCTGCCGCTAAATCGGCGGCGATATTAATATTGTCGAATCGAGGAATGTAAACTAAACAAATCGCCGCCGCCGAATCGGTGGCGATATTGTCAAATAGCGGTGCTCGCCGGGAACAGGCTCAGCAACAAGGCTCGTTGGTGCCCGGCGGTGTTATGTACCGATTAGGCCCAAATCTATTCAATGCTGTCATATTTAACAGAATTACATAGTCAAATAGTGAAATTTGATTAAATTAACCCTAAAATCAAACCGATATTAACGCCGCCGCATCGGCTGTGATATTGGGAAATAGCGGTGTTCGCTGGCAACAGGCTCAGAGGGATTTCCCAAATCTATAAATAAATTCACGTTTACCTATAATGAAAGTGTCATATGGGCCCAGGAGGCTCGCTGTGGCCAGATGAGTTGTTTATTTAACACTGACCTAAATTGTAGTGAAAGAATTATTCCAACGCCTCACTTATGGGTTCGCAGTGGGTTTAAACAACAAATTGTCTTGTTTACAGTGCTTGATTGCTTCGGACCCTCGTTTCATGTAGTCATTTGGATGTCATGTGGGGCTGGGGAAGGGGTGGAGGTTATTCAGTTGTGGTGTGTGTGTAGGGGGGGCTATCCAGGTGTGGTATGGGGGGGGGGGCTATCCAGTTGTGGTGGGTGTGGTGTAGGTAGGAGGAGGCTATCCAGTTGCAGTCTTACCTTCAGGCATGAATATGCTGACACAGCATCCTGTGTGTCGCTGCTTGGCACTCGTGAGGCTGAGAGTAAGCTGATCAACACCTGGTGTGCATGTGTGGGGGTGAGGGGCTTGTGGTGTGTGTCAAAGTTGTAGTGTGTGAGGAACGTCTTAGCGTGTGTTTGGTTAGTGAGTGGGAGTGTTGAGAGCTTGTATGCGGGTTGATGTTAGAGTACTGCAGAGATGAAAGACCTCCGCGGTTTCGCGGATTTCCGGATTTCTTATATTCACCGATTCAAACAAAATTCCAAAAGACGCCTTGAGAGTACTGTATGAAGCCGTTAGTCCCTGTGATTGAGTCATCTAAGTGACGTGTTAGTGGGTGTGGGTGAGAACTTCTATACATGTTGATGTGAGAGTCTGTATGAAGCTGTTAGCCCCTGTGATTGAGTCATCTCAGTGGTGTGTTAATGGGTGCGGGTGAGAGCTTCTATACAGGTTGATGTGTCAGTACTGTATGAAGCCGTTAGTCCCTGTGATTGAGTCATCTAAGTGGTGTGTTAGTGGGTGCGGGCGAGAGCTTCTATACAGGTTGATGTGAGAGTACTGTATGAAGCCGTTAGTCCCTGTGATTGAGTCATCTCAGTGGTGTGTTAATGGGTGCGGGTGAGAGCTTCTATACAGGTTGATGTGAGAGTACTGTATGAAACCGTTAGCCCCTGTGATTGAGTCATCATAGTGGTGTGTTAATGGGTGCGGGTGAGAGCTTCTATACAGGTTGATGTGAGAGTACTGTATGAAGCTGTTAGCCCCTGTGATTGAGTAATCTAAGTGGCGTGTTAGTGGGTGCGGGTGAGAGCTTGTCTGCAGGCTGATGTGAGAGTCTGTATGAAGCCGTTAGCCCCTGTGATTGAGTCATCTCAGTGGTGTGTTAATGGGTGCGGGTGAGAGCTTCTATACAGGTTGATGTGTCAGTACTGTATGAAGCCGTTAGTCCCTGTGATTGAGTCATCTAAGTGGTGTGTTAGTGGGTGCGGGTGAGAGCTTCTATACAGGTTGATGTGAGAGTACTGTATGAAACCGTTAGCCCCTGTGATTGAGTCATCTCAGTGGTGTGTATGGGTGCGGGTGAGAGCTTCTATACAGGTTGATGTGAGAGTACTGTATGAAACCGTTAGCCCCTGTGATTGAGTCATCATAGTGGTGTGTTAATGGGTGCGGGTGAGAGCTTCTATACAGGTTGATGTGAGAGTACTGTATGAAGCTGTTAGCCCCTGTGATTGAGTAATCTAAGTGGCGTGTTAGTGGGTGTGGGTGAGAGCTTGTCTGCGGGTTGATGTGAGAGTCTGTATGAAGCCGTTAGCCCCTGTGATTGAGTCATCTAAGTGGTGTGTTAATGGGTGTGGGTGAGAGCTTCTATACAGGTTGATGTGAGAGTACTGTATGAAGCCGTTAGCCCCTGTGATTGAGTCATCTAAGTGGCGTGTTAGTGGGTGTGGGTGAGAGCTTGTATGCGGGTTGATGTGAGAGTACTGTATGAAGCCGTTAGCCCCTGTGATTGCGTCCTTCGGGGTTTGTAATTTGAGTGACGTGTTAGTGGGATGACCACGGCCAGCGCTGCCTCCAGCACTGCCACAGTTCCACAAGTGATCCGGCTGTGCAGCACTGCCGTAAAGCCTCTGCCACCAGCCATGACCTATTTAGTGAAATAACGCGGCTTGCAGGAAATACCCAATAACAGTATTACAAACTGGAGATTGCAATACTTACAATTAACACACCACTGAGCTGTTCAATGATTGGAAAATAACGAGGTTTTTGTTGTTATAATATTTTTTAAATGTGCTTCTTTAAAAAATATTTGCATATATGGGTCACTCTCCTGAAAACTGGCAAGAAGTGTCACATGGAGAGTTAAAATCTAATATTTGAATTTTAAACCTTTTTTTGGTTGCAAATGAAAGCTGGAAATCTCCCCTTTTACATCTATGTAAAATATAAATTGATGAGATAAAAAATAAAGGTGTAGTCCATGATTAAGCTATGTCATATGGCAGCATAATATGTGTTGCTCAGACGTAACACATGTTTAGGACACCACACAGTTTGCTTAATAAAAATCTAAGCAGAATTAAATAATTTCATACTGAGAAGCATTAATCATGGGATAATATACATAAATATGTAGTGCTTATATTGATTTAAAAAAAGTAATTCCCAGCCATGCATTATTGACTGAATAATTAGTGTACAATATTTGTGTGGCATCCAGACACCACTGGTTACATCTGTGATGGAAATTTGTAATGTTATTTTTAAATTTAAGCATGCATACATGTTAATAAATACTTCCTTTTGATTTGGGAACTGTTTTGTTCGACATATCAATGCAATACAAGATGTTAGTAAGGATCCAACCATGTCCCATATGTCATGTTACAAATGACTGACTGTAAAATGGGGTTTTATTTTGGTACAAAAACACTTCATAACTAAATAGACCAAAGTTGCACGTGGTTTATTTTATTTCCCTTATTTCTTACATCAAATCTGAACATGAATATGAAAAGTATAAGGAAAAAAATAAATAGGACGTTTTTTTTATTGCTGTTTTAAAATCCGACCCCATGCTGACCAGTTTTCAGGAGAGTGACCCATATATATATATATATTTAAATCCACTGGTGGTTGAACAAAATAAGTGCACTTCGATGTGGTTTATTGTGAAAATCCCAAACTCAAGGTGCATCTTATAGCGGAGGTTTTGTGGAAATTTGATTAACGCTGCATAGTCCGATGGTTTTGAGTTTCTGAAATGTTCTGAGATAAATATCTCAGATCGAACATCATAGTGTACTTTATTTAGTTCAAAGTAACTTTTACTTTAAATGGTTAACTTTGGTCATATTAAATTGGCTTAGGATCTCTATATTTATGCAGCAAAAAATGTTTAATAAGTGCACCAATATCTAAGTAAGATGTGGAGGAGCAAATCTAGGTCTGTTTTGGTTTTTGAAAATTTGATGCTCTCATCGGACTATGCAGCTTTAAGGCAGAAGGAGGGAGATTACAATACTTACAATCAACGATGCGGTTTTAAGGCGGAAGGAGGGAGATTGTAATACTTACAATGCACTATGCAGCTTTAAGGCAGAAGGAGGGAGATTACAATACTTACAATCAACAATGTGGTTTTAAGGCGGAAGGAGGGAGATTGTAATAGTTACAATGCACTATGCAGCTTTAAGGCAGAAGGAGGGAGATTGCAATGCTTACAACGCACTATGCAGCTTTAAGGCAGAAGGAGGGAGATTACAATACTTACAATCAACAATGTGGTTTTAAGGCGGAAGGAGGGAGATTGTAATAGTTACAATGCACTATGCAGCTTTAAGGCAGAAGGAGGGAGATTGTAATGCTTACACCGCACTATGTAGCACTTGTAATAGTTCGCACTATGTAACTTTAAGGTGGAAGGAGGGAGATGGCTATACTTATGGGTTACAACGCACCATGCGGTCTAGATACTGGTTGCTCAAAATCGACATCTCAAAATGGATCATGCCACCTGTCGCTGTGCTGCAAATGTCATTCTGCATTTAAAGCAGCCTGTTTGCGTTGCCTATTGTTGGAGGTGACAGTTCAATGATGACCTGTCTGATGTGCATGCGCATGACTGCAGCCTGTGCCACCACTTTAAATAGGTTGTAACTGACATTTCTGCCAAATTTGAGGCTTTGAGGTCTCAATTAACTCACATTTGGTCTTTCCCAATATTGGTGTATGAGGGCCTAGTTCTACATAGTTGTAAATACAGCGTATTTGAATCAATTAATAGACCCCGCCAGTTAAGCTAGTGACATCTGGTGGAAGAATCTGGAACCACTCTAGTCGGGTACATTCCCCGACTGCCTATGATTTCACAAGCTGTATCTCCGTAAAGAATGCTTGGAAAAATAATAAAATGCCTGATTATATTCAGATATTCATATCGCAACAGGATTCAAGCTCTTATCCTTGTAATATATCGTTTAAAAAAAGACAACTATATTGTATTTTTCTTCTGGAATTTCACCGCCGCTCTCTTGGTGTGCACCCCTCCAGTTAAGCTAGTGACATCTGTCGAAAGAATCTGGAACCACTCTAGTCGGGTACTTTCCAGCTTAGCTGGCGTGGTCTATTATGCTCGAATAAATGTATGGAAGATTTACTGTGGCGCCCTATTCAGTGTCAAACCTGAACTAGAAATGTGTCAGTTTCAGAAGAACTACAGATCAACACGAGCACACGTGTTATAAATACAGTAAAACCTCTCTAAATTGACCAACCATAGGAACGACTTTAAATGGTCCATTTAGGGAGGGGCTCGGGTTAGGGAGTTTAAACAATATTTTTATCGTTACAATGGTATTGTATGGGCAGTCGTTTGGGACCCAAATACAGCGATCAATATAGGAGTGTTCGATCTGTGGAGGTGGTCGGTTAGAGAGGTTTTACTGTATATTCAAATTGTCTAGGATATCCCCAACATGCAGCCCTGTATATTTATAAATAACATTTAAATTCGTACTTCAGTATACTAAGTAATCACTGATTTTTGTTGTAGCTGCAGTGAGTATATATTTTTTTGTACACACATATCTTTTAACTTGTCAATCGAGACACATTTATTCCTGTCTCTATAAACTGTCCAGGCGACTCTTTAGCTGAATTGACATTATTTTCACTTTCCGCCAAGTTTTTGTACGCACATCACAATTTACGCATAAACTGTTTTGTTCATTTCTTTTTTTAATACTGTAATGTCTGCACTGTGCAGGGTGGGGGCCTGTTTTGAATACTGTAATGTCCACACTGTTCAGGGTGGGCCTGTTTTGAATACTGTAATGTCCGCACTGTTCATGGTGGGTTTGTTTTGAATACTATAATGTTTGCACTGTACAGGGTGGGTTTGTTTTGAATACTATAATGTGTGCACTGTGCACTGTGCAGAATGGACCTGTTTTGAATACAGTAATGTTTGCACTGTACAGGGTGGGTTTGTTTTGAATACTATAATGTCCGCACTGTGCAGAATGGACCTGTTTTGAATACAGTAATGCTTGCACTGTACAGAATGCACCTATTTTGAATACTGTAATGTCTTCACTGTTGAGGGTAGGTTTGTTTTGAATACTGTAATGTCCACATTGTGCAGGGTGGGCCTGTTTTGAATACTGTAATGTCTGCACTGTTGAGCATGGGTTTGTTTTGAATACTGTAATGTCCAACTGTGCAGGGTGGGCCTGTTTTGAAATCTGTAATGTCTGCACTGTTGAGGGTGGGCCTGTTTTGAAGGCTGTAATGTCCATACTGTACAGGGTGGGCCTGTTTTGAATACTGTAATGTCTGCACCGTTGAGGGTGGGTTTGTTTTGAATACTGTAATGTCCACACTGTACATGGTGGGCCTGTTTTGAATACTGTAATGTCCACACTGTACAGGGTGGGCCTGTTTTGAATACTGTAATGTCCACACTGTGCAGGGTGGGCCTGTTTTGAATACTGTAATGTGCAGAGTGTGGAAGTGCCTAGCTACTTGAAATATCGTGCTTATTTACAACATGTACTAATCACACCTCACACGTCACATCTTCACACCTCACCATCCCAATAACTCTCAGCTGCTGACATTGCCATCACCCAATTATTTACTTAAAGTTGCACAGTCTGATGGTTTTCAGTTTTTGACAATTTCTGAGATAAATACATTAATTTGATCATTACTATCTACATTACTTTAATTTGAAGTAACTAACTTAGGAAATATTTGAAGTGTTGGCGTGCTTGTCAAAACTCTGATCCCTTCGGCTTCAGCAGTAACAGGTTCTATTACATTGACATAGTGTGCCCTTTTGTGTAAGTGCACCGGTACCTAAGTTAGATATCTAGAATCAAATCTAGATCATTGTTTTGCTTTTGAAAATGGAGTTCTTTTTATCAAACTGTAATTTTAAAGCTGCATAGTCCGATGAAATTTTCAAAACCAAAACAATCATCTAGATTTGATTCTATATATATATATCTAACTTTCTGATGCACTTGTCACCAGACAGAATGAATCACTGAACCAATTTAATAGATCCTGTTACTGCAGAAGCCTATGGCGTCCAGAGTTTTGGTATCCCTGCCAAAATTAATTTTGTACGCTTGCACTTCAAATATCAGAAAAGTTAGCTATTTAAGATCAAAGTTACTTCAAACTAAAGTAAGGTAGATTATAACAATCAACCTAATATTTTTATCTCAGAAAATGACAGAAACAGAAAAGGATTATGCAATTCTAACGACATAAATATAGAATAAGCATGACCCGGTTTGTATGACACCTGCATGTTCTGTATACAGTACAACCCCGTTAACCCAAGTTCGGTTAAACCAAACCAATCGGTTAATCCAAACTTTTGTCGACAGCCCGGCAAAATACTACCATTTATCATATAAAAAAGTTGGATAAACCAAAGTTGGTTAATCCAAACTATCGGGTAATCCAAACAAAATTGTTGGGCCCCCAGACACTTCCGGTATAGATAAACCAAACTTTCATGTGGTTATAAGGTCATCTGAGACTTGTTTATATGATAAATGGTAGTATTTTGCCATGCCGTCGAAAAAGAATACATAAAAAACAATAATCAAAGTGTCCACATACATTCTATCATTCTATATTATATTCATAATGTACCCACGTTTTTGCCAAAGCCAAGTCAAAGTCGAATGATCGGTTAATCCAAACACATTTCTAGGGTCCCTTCAAGTTTGGTTTAACGGGGTTATACTGTAGTTAGGTTTCAATTGTGCACGCGCTACTAACTAGCTGTGCTGTCACTGTCACTATGAGCTCCAACACTATCCTGAAGGGCCACTTTCAAAGGGATTGGTTGTTGGAGTTTTATTATCCTAGCAACATAGCAGGACGGGTACCGACTTGTGACAGTGCGCACTCATGTCGACTTAATAGTGCTGCCCCACTGGGAGACCAAGCGGCCAGCCCCCATGACCCGATATCACACTCAGTCATATTATCCTGATACTGAGCCAACCAGTCCTTGCCCTATTGTAATATTGACGAGCGCCTGGCTAGGGAGCGACAAGTATAATTTTTTAAGTCATTGGTTTGACTTGACCGGGGTTTGAACCCGTGGTTTTGAATCCCACGATCTACTAAAAACGGAAGACAGACGCTCAACTCATTCGGTCATCCCGTTTGGTCTGGTCGAGAGTGATATGAACCATAAAGGCACCACTACAGAGTTTTTCCAATTAAGTAGGTTTTGTCCTAATTAAAAAAAAAATTTGTTTAGATGTAGAAATATCTTACAAGAAAGTTTAGTTTAGTATTCAAATACAAATGAACTATTATGATTCACAGGAATGTGGCTGCACGTACAAAAAGGATTCACTTCAGAACTAAGTGCAGTATTTATTTGGCATTTGCCGTGTAACTTCAATTAAGCTACAATTAATTGTTGCTGTCATTTGACACTAATCTGACAATTTAAGATTTGTGTATAAATTAAAATTTGCGTGATTAACAAATTTCTTTTTGTTCAAAACAAAACTGACAAGAGATACCACTAACCTTTTGCAGCGAATTTATGGCCCTTTGTCCCGACACGGCATTAAGCTATCACCAATAAATCGGTCAATCAATGAACCTCAATTATCGGACCTATGCACACACTACTGGACAATTAATTGTCTGAATAGATAACTGGTTTCCCTAGTCTTTTAATTTAACTAAATCATTGTCAAGTTAGCAGAAGTGTGATGTCAATCATTCGAACCTAGTGTGTCGTACATATGTGACACCCACCCTTCACACTTGACATCACAATGTAACTTGTAAGACTTCCGTTAATCGCACGCACCCTTCACACCTTGTTAGGCTGGAGCAGGCTCTGACCTAATTACCTGCTTGCAGCCAACAGCAACTACCCCCCCCATTACTCAACAAGCACCGGCTTTGAAGGTTCATACCAGGTGCGGTGGCCAAATCGGTTGGGCGCTTGCCACGCCTGTGGAAGGTCTGGAGTTTGGTTCCCGGTCGAGTCAAACCGATGGCTTATAAAATCGATACGTGTCGCTTCCTAGCCGGGCGCTCAGCATTAATAGGAGAGGGCACTTTAGCTCAGTGTCAGGATAATGTAACTGAGTGGGATATCAGGTCATGGTGTTGGCAGCCTGGTGTTCCAGTGGGGCAGCACTATAAAGTTGCCACAAGTGTGCACTGTCACAAGTCAGTACCTGTCTTGAGATGACCTTAGATGTTGCCAGGACTTGAAACTTCAACAATCAACCAATCTATCGAAGATTCACACCTACTACTCCACCTAGACCTGGCCTCCCAAAGCCACCTCAAAGTTCACACCTCGTCAGCATACTCACCAATGCACCATCTTGATTGAATCACGCGAATGTTATCACACTGTTGAGATGATTGTTTTTGTTACGAATTCGTCTCACATTTTCGCATAGAAATGTAATCATCCACACTTCCCTGATGTTTTCTCACTTCTAGCTGCATGCCATCATATTGTCGCTCTGCTAAAGTTCTCACGTATTCACACCTTACTGCTAACGAATCGTCGCCTGGTGGCCACTTTCACACCTCAGCGTCCCACTCTATCTAGTCACAACTGGCGTCCTACTCTAACCTTTCACACCTGGCATCCTACTCTAACCTTTCACACCTGGTGTCACACGCTAACCTTTCACACCTGGCATCCTACTCTAACCTTTCACACCTGGCGTCCTACTCTAACCTTTCACACCTGGCGTCCCGCGCTAACCTTTCACACCTGCCGTCTTGCGCTAACCATTCACACTTTGCGTCCCACTCTAACATTTCACAACTGGCGTCCTACTCTAACCTTTCACACCTGGCATCCTACTCTAACCTTTCACACCTGGTGTCACACGCTAACCTTTCACACCTGGCATCCTACTCTAACCTTTCACACCTGGCGTCCTACTCTAACCTTTCACACTTGGCATCCCGCGCTAACCTTTCACACCTGGCGTCTTGCGCTAACCTTTCACACTTTGCATCCCACTCTAACATTTCACACCTGGCGTCCTACTCTAACCTTTCACACCTGGCCTTATACTCTAACCTTTCACACCTGGCGTCCCACGCTAACCTTTCACACCTGGCGTCTTGCACTAACCCATCACACCTGGCATCCCACTCTAACCCATCACACCTGGCATCCCATTCTAACCCATCACACTTGGCTCTAACCTTTCACACTTTGCGTCCCACTCTAACCGTTCGCACCTGGTGCCCTACTCTAAACCCATCACACCTCGCGTGCCGCTCTAACCCATCACACCTCGCGTCCCACTCTAACCTTTCACACCTCGCGTCCCACTCTAACCTTTCACACCTCGCGTGCCACTCTAACCTTTCACACCTCGCGTCCCACATCTAACCAGAACCTAAGCCCTTCACAAGCTTCATGCCTAAACCCTTCACATATGGCTAGTTCCGTAACCTACAACGAAACATTTCGCGTCTGCGCTAATCTTTGCACCTAAACCCTTCCCACCCCGCTAACCTTTGCCTCCCCTCCCCCTCCCCTCCTCCATGTTGTTGTGGTAGCCGCTGATTGGTGGAGGCGGTCAGTGAGTGACCAGCTTTTGCGTCTAATCGTGTAATCACGCCCAGTCTCGCACCTCTTTGTACATTGCAGGCAGGATACTGGCCATAGGGGAGGGCCTGGCCGGCGGTCAGTACCAGGCAGGTATGTCCACCCGCCCCCCGCCCACTGCTCGCCCACCACCCGCCCACTGTCCGCACACCGCCCGCCCACTGCCCGCGCTCGACCAGCAGCGGCGTTCTGTCGGTAGTGTGCGGACGCGCGTCGGTCGGTCGGCGTCGACAGCTGGGACCGTTCGTAAACCAGCCCCGTTACACCCCAGTCACTCTATGGCTTGCGACCACTTTACAACCAAAGAACCCGCAGTCGCCAGTGACCTCCTTACGACCAAAGCAACCTATGAAAATTGTCGCCGATCTCTGAGCGGCCATTTTGGTCACACCATTTTTAGTGCAGCAGCTGCAACGCCCTTGCGATCAAAATTGTCGCAATGAGGTTGCCGACACTGTCACTGAGGACCACTTTGCGACCTCTATGTGACCAGCCCTTTTTTGTGGTCTCAAAGTGGCCGCCAGTGGTCGCAAGCAGTAGTGTGACTGGGGCATTAGAGCTGATTCTTTGGCTTTGTTTTGGGGCTTTTCTGTCCACTTGCCATCACCCTGATGACCCATTATTACGCGTGCTTGTTTATATCGTGACCTCTGACACTGACTCTCTGTCCGTTCTGTTGTCTGCCAGTCTTAACCCCGACCCTTCTACTTATCTAACAAGTCTGAAATGAATGCGCCACTTTCAGTTGGGTCTTTCCCACAGTTTGACTAGTTTGTATGTGATTTATGTATATATATATATATGCAGAGCTGCCAACCATTACGATTTCTGCGGAATCTTTACGATTTTATGCTTTTCATTACGCCATTGAGCCCATACTCTAAAACCATGGTAAATCGACCTTTAAATTTGGCCCCCGAGAACTTCAGCTGAACACACTGGTTCAAACACTTTAACATACTTAAGCCATTTTAATAGGGAAATAATATTTCGTGGGCAGATATGTTTATTTCTCCACAACATAACGCATAAACATATCAGGGATGAGAACAGGTCTCGCATATTGTTGTCGGAAAACCGCTGAACGATGGGAAATTCTCTTATCAGCAAGTGTAAAAAGCAATCCCCAAAAGTCGGGGAATCTTCTCATCTGGCAGCAAATTCTCATCCCTGCCATATATGCCGTTTTTTTCTTGCTACGGCTAAAAGCACACATTTAAACAAATTAAAAAAAAACACCAAACAGTTCAGCACTTCCTGTAAATGGTTTGGTTTTAATAAACACAAACACATGTTGTGTTTTACCCTTTTCTTTTGTGGTTATTGTATGGAAATGTGTGCAATATCTCACTATTCACCCAATATGTCATAAATTGCAAAGATTACCTTTTCTGATTATTAAATGTTGGCTGCTATGTACATATAGACTAATATGTATATACTAATATATATTGGTATACATTATATACATTATATTATTATTTTACCTCGGTATACAGCCTCAGGCTAGCCTCAGGCTAGGGAGAGGTAAGCACATCCGGTCCAGCAATTAGCATAAAAAACTCACGACCGGAGGACGCTCGTGAGTTGCTCCAGTTGGATTTATCTACAACAAGCTAATAACTGTAAGTAATCATGATTATTTTGGTTAAGCTTGTTTATGATGCACTATCGCATCTAGATTGGAAAGTTCAGAACTTTCGTACGTCCAGTTTGGACAAGATTAGCATTTTAAAAATTGAATCGGATAGAACAAAGGATTCCTTTGTCTTGGTTCCGTGGTTCGATTAAACCCGCTTTGTATGGGTAGAGATGTTGGCACCGTCACATCTCCTGTGGAGATTCCTTCGGACCCTAATAGAGGGTGTTGTTGGGGATGATCCTGGGTTTCTTTTATAGACTCCCCTTTTGATGAGGCGTTTCTCCGAGTTTCGTAACATTTTCTCTCACTTGCTGGCGCAGTAGCCGCGGGTGAGAGAAGTGTACGCGACAGAGAGATGGGAGGTTCTAGAAGCCTACCCCACGTATGGTTGGTTTGAATACCCAAAACCTACGGAAAACTTAGCTTACCACGCCTGTATTGAGAACGGTGTAAATACGTTACTCTTTACCAATAAGATCCTCAACCCAGGTTCCCTGGCGTCACTTTGGTGTTCAGTTGAGTTGATTCCGGTTACTAAGTTTCCTTTTTTGGTTACAGACTACCGATGGCTACGAAGCGAAACAAACCTCCGCCCGCCGCTGCGGAGGGACGCGTGCCTACCGGCTACGATACGTCACCGGATCGGACAGCTCCGCCGTCCCCACTACAGGGGGCACATGTGCTCTCAGATAGAGAGAGTGAGGATGACGAGGTGTTCCCAGGCGATTTGACCTTACAGGTCAATAGGCTAGTGGAGCAAAAGATGAAGGATCTCCACAGCAAGGACCAACAATTCCCGCCAGCTGACTCAGACTGGCAGGATGTCTCTGATTTCGAAGAGACGGATTCGGCACCTGAGCCCCGGCGCCCTAAGGCCAAAAAGCGGAAACGACCGGCTAGCTCCTCTGGGGATGATTACACCAAAGCCACCAAGGGCAAGAAAGTGAAGAAGCCAAAGAAGAAAAGTAAGAAGAAGAAGAAGAAAGATTCTTCTTCCGATTCATCGTCCGACTCGTCAACTACTGAGTCGGACTCAGACACGGAAAGGGCTGGCCTTTATGCCAACCTAGGAGGCCAGATTCGGAAGCGCTGCCCGATCCAAAAGGGAAAGAAAGTCAGAACAACGACTATGATGCGCGAGACTATAAAGGGACATTTTAACACCTTTAAGCCAGCTGAGGTGATCAACAAAATCACTGAGCAAATTTCCGGGATAAAGGGTATCCCGGATAGTGTAGTGAAAGAGATGGACGCTGGGATCCATCTGAATGAGGAGACGAAGCGCTTCGAGACTGCTCTGTTTACCGTTCACAAAGCGGTCTTAGGGGTCCTCGCCTCAGTCGTTCCGGTAGCTAACCGGATGCAAACTGAGAACAAGTTCTCCTCACTGGCCAGAGGCATGGATAAGGGCGTGGCCCGCCTCACAGCTGCCAGTAACTTCTTGAGCTACCGTAGATACGAAAACGTGTTCAAAGCGGTCACCACACAAGCTGGGAAGGAAGTAGCCAGATCTAAGAAGGTCATGGACAACGATGGCAAGGAGTATACTCTCTTTTTGCCGCCCAAACCCATCAAGGGCAAACCTTTAGATAAAGGTAAAATGTTTGGTGGCCAACTTCCATACCTCTTCAAGGAGGTCGAGACGGAAGCCAAGAGTGGTCGTAACCTTGAGCCGGCCAAGAAAGCCGACTCGTCAAGATTTCGTCGCCCCCGAGGGGATTTTCGTCCTCGCCGAGGAGGCAGAGCTGGCAGGTCCGGCCCGTCCTACAGCTTTCAGCCCAGAGGCAGAGGTCGGGGAGACAGGCAAGGTTGGAACGACGGGAACCGCCCGTTCAGGAAGGAGTTTGCCCCGAAACAATCCTTCCCACGCCCAGGCAACAAATAGACATTGCTACACAAACCCAACTTCCTAAGTTGGTGGCAGAATCTACACAAACAGATGTAAGCGAATTTTGTGCGGGGAACATATTTAATTGTATTTCTTCTTGGTACGAAATCACTACGGACGTTAACATTTTAGATATTGTTACCGGTGTTAAGATTCCATTTACTGAAATCCCGTTACAACAACGGGTACCTTTCCCATATAGATTTAATGATTTGGAGAAACAAGCATTATCAGAACAAGTTGCACTTTTTGAATCTAAAGGTATCATTGAAGAGGTGCATCACACCCCAGGAGAATTTATCTCTAATATATTTTCAAGGCCAAAGCCAAATGGCGATATTCGCATGATTTTAGATTTAACTAACTTGAACGTACTTGTAGAATATCAACATTTCAAAATGTTTTCCCTGGACACTGCCAGAGACTTGGTTACAGAGAATGCTTGGATGGCTAGTGTTGATTTACAAGATGCATATTATACTGTCCCGATTTTTGAAGGACACCGCAAATTCTTAAGATTTATTTGGGAAGATAGACTATTTCAATTTACATGTATGCCAAATGGCTTAGCATGCGCTCCACGCTTGTTTACTAAATTATTGAAACCGTTTTTTTCGGTCATGGCAAATAAGGGTCATACTATGTTCCCTTACATTGATGATTCTTTCATTGTTTTCACAATCATTTGATGAGTGTCAACACGCTGTTGACGATTTATGTTCCCTTCTGACAACGTTAGGTTTTTATTTGAATCATAACAAGTCAGTTTTTGTCCCCACAACTGAACTTAAATGTTTAGGCTTTATTATTAACACACGGTGTATGACTGTTTCACTTCCCGATAACAAGCTGACTAAGTTTCACGATACGGCGTCTCACTTGGTCGCCTTAAGTAGGCCAAAGATAAGACAGGTCGCGGTGCTAGTTGGCATACTTATTGCTTACGCCCCGGCTATTCTATATGGTAAAGCACACATAAAATCTTTAGAAATAGATAAGAACTTAGGGTTGGCTCGTACTAAAGGCAATTTTGAAAGAAAAATGTTTATTTCAGAGGATGGAATGAAAGACATTAACTGGTGGTTTAATAATATTCAAAATTCCCCCAATCCTATACGGATGAATGAACCCAATACAGTAGTGACTACTGATGCTTCATTAGAAGGTTGGGGGGCACATTGCGATTCCATAGCAACAGGGGGACGTTGGTTGAAAGAAGAAAATGCAGATCACATTAATGTTTTAGAGCTACGAGCTATTTATTTAGGCCTTGCTAGTTTAGTTAAGGTACCACGTAAAAAAATCCGTATTTTAACGGATAATACAACGGCAATGGCATATGTACGAAACATGGGTGGGACAAAGTCCAGGCCATGTAATGCGATGGCTAGAAAAATTTGGGAATGGGCCCAAATGAATAAAGTTTGGCTAACAGTAGCATATATTCCCGGAACGCAAAATACCTTAGCAGATCATAAAAGTCACCATTTTCATGACCATTTGGAATGGTCCCTTAATCCAGACATTTTCACCACAGTGTGCCAACAGTGGGGCCAACCTGAAGTTGACTTGTTTGCTTCACGAAACAATTGTAAAATTGACAAATATGTGTCATGGCATCCAGAACCTGATGCCTGGCATATAGATGCTTTTTCTATCACATGGGAGAATAAATTTTATTATATCTTCCCCCCATTCAGCCTGATCAGTAGGGTAAGCCGAAAGATAAAGATGGACAAAGCACACGCAATATTAATCGTTCCCAACTGGGACACGCAACCTTGGCTACCGGGCATACAGGCAGCCGCCAAAGATTGCCTCCGATTCCGAAGATCACCAGGCAATCTGACACACCATGGCCCTCTAAAACAAAGAGGGGACGTGTCCACAACACCGTTGTTGGCATTCCTTTTTTAAATAAATATTTAGAACAATTCGGTTTAGATAAAATTACACAACAAAGACTTGTCGCAGATGCTTGGCGTAAAGGTACAGTTAAAATGTATACCACATATTTGAAAAAGTGGGGTGTTTATTGTTTAATTAAGAAAGTCAAACCATGAATCCTACTATTTCCCAAGTTGGTAATTTTCTCCGAGGGTTAGAGGACGAAGGCTTAGGGTTTGGATCTATTAATGCTGCTCGCTGTGCTTTATCCGTCATCCTTCCACGGATAAATAATGAGACATTTGGTAAACACCATCTTATTCATTGGATTGTAAGATCGATTTATCAACGAAACCCACCCAAACCGAAGTACAGTCGCTTCTGGGATGTTTCAGTAGTGTTTGATTTGCTAAGACAGTGGCCTCATAATAGGCATTTAGATCTCAAACAATTAGGGTTTAAGGTAGCGTTGCTCTTATTATTAGTAACAGGACATAGGGGACAAACTATTGTTGCCCTATCACTAGATGGCCTAGAGATAGATAGAAATGAGGCCACATTTGATTTGTCAAAGCTGTTAAAATCTAACAGATTAGGTGACCCTTTGTCTACTATTAGTGTAAGTAGTTTCAAAGAAGACCCAAAACTTTGTGTTGTATCAGCCATTAGGGGCTATATATCCAAGACCAAGGACTTGAGAACTTCAAGACAGTTGTTAGTGAGCTTTATTAAGCCACACAAGGGCATTTCGCGAGATACTCTAGCGAGATGGACAATTAGTATGTTGAAATTGGCAGGCATTGACACGGACAAATATGCTTCACACTCAACAAGAGGTGCTATGGCGTCTAAGGCGCGACTGCTTGGCATCTCTGTCAAGCGGATCCTGGCCCATGCAGGATGGAAAACAGCACGATCGTTTGCTACCCACTACAACAAACGATTGGAAAAGTCGAGCACACTAGCCCGACAGCTGCTACAAGACTAGATCGGCATTAGGTGAGAATACACTTCGATTTCACCAAAAATATTATTTTGCTGATTGATGATAATGTATGTTTAACAATTATTATTGACTTGTGACATAAGAATACAGGATAAATGAGATTACGTAAACCTCTCCCTAGCCTGAGGCTAGCCTGAGGCTGTATACCGAGGTAAAATAGATTAGTTAGACAAATCTTACCTGGGTATGGATGATGGATAACTGTTGTTTTACCGAGGTATAAGCCTCGGATAGACGTGGGCTAGGGCCCTCCCGCCACACCCTTCCACGTCTATTCGTTTGCTTATACCAAGAAAACTTCGCAGTTTAGTACCATTGTCACAATTGATGTACTTTTAGATTATTTGTTTCATTTATCCTGATTAAGTAGGTAAAGATTGCTGGACCGGATGTGCTTACCTCTCCCTAGCCCACGTCTATCCGAGGCTTATACCTCGGTAAAACAACAGTTATCCATCATCTATACCCAGGTAAGATTCGTCTAACTAATCTATATATCATAGTATATAAATGATATGTATATATTATACAATGTATTATATTTGTATTATATATAATATACACATATAATATATTTATACTATGTATGTGTTATAATATAATATATATTTATAACATTGAATATATTATTACAACTGAATGTTTAATTATATTATATATTATTGTTGTCAATATTAATATTTATTCTATTAATTATCAATATATATGTTCTTGATATAGTCTATGTATACATAACTATAGTTGACATTTTTATTGTCCACATTTCCTTGCTGTATACAATGTTGTTTTTGTTTTCTGATTTACTAAGCAGTGTGGTTATTTATGAGCATATCATCCTTTACTCGCGTATTGTATTAAGTGTTTACGAATTTAGTGTCTTGGATTGGCTTGGAGATTCGTCGAGGTGAGGATGGGGGGGGGGGGGTGTAAAAAAGATTGCCTTCTCCACCCCAGTACACCTTCTCCATTCACTCATCTGTGCAAGGTGTTTTGGTGGAGACTTTACTGCAAGGTTCGCTCGGTACTACAGGAGTTAGGTGGGAGAGAGGAGGGACGGGGTCCCGTTGGAAGCGTTTAACGAGAGGATTACTCAGTTGTTGGAGTTTGTCGTCCTGGCAAACATCTAAGGTCATATCAGGACGGGTACCGACTTGTGAGAGTGTGCACTCATGGTGACTTTATAGTGCTGCCCCACTGGAAAATCAGGCCGCCGCCACCATGACCCAATATCCCACTCAGTGTATTATCCTGACACTGAGCTAATCAGTCCTTTCCCTATCCTATTAATGCCAAGTGCCAGGTTAGGAAGCGACAAGTATCAAATAACACTGAGGCCAGGCATGTGTTACTTAGTATGGCATTGGTTTAATTCGGTCGTGATTCGAACCCACGACCTCGGACGGGAAACCAGCAGGCAGTCTTCTTCCTGACTCATTCGTCCCCTCCGGGTACACCATGTGACACACCATCTGTTTATACAACATGGCCGCGTGTTCAGTCAGTCATGCATGGTTGACCTGGATTACACATGTGTAAGTAGTACATGATTTTAGGAGATTGTAGTTTGAACCAGGCATCAGATTAGTTTTGAGATTTTATTTGTTTAGTCTTTTTCAACAACAAAATGATGGCAGTGTATTTATGCTGTCCATTGTGGTTAAGTCTAATGACTTGTTTCCGCCGCTGGACAGTAATACTAATAGTCTCGTGGTTCCACCTGTTTTGTCACTTTCAGTTGTGTAGCTATCTACTGCGTGCAGTCTTTCTCTGTTTGCAAGCATTCTCCCACATCTCCCTACCCTCTGTGAGTTTGTTAGTTCTACAATTGGTTAGCTGTTTGGTTCCCTGTAGTTATTTTCCCTGACTGCCTTTATGTGGTGATCACTGTGGCAGAGTGGTTAGAGTGTCTGACTTTTTTCTAGGTCAGACTCCTAGTCTGAGGGTTGGTGGTTCGATTCTCTGCCAATTTGGATTTCCACCGCTGTGTATAACTTACAGCGTCATCAAAGGCCAGTTGCTCTCATACCATGTCTATGTGGTGTGGGAGTTTAAAAATCCCTTGGGTCAGTAAAAGTGTAGGCTCGGGCTTTCTGGCGACAAACTGTCTAATGGTGAAAACAAGTCTATTCAGACTTATCCATGACAGGCAGTATACATCTTCAAGAAAAAAACATTGTGTTAGCGGTCATTAGCTTATTGTTTTAAGTTTAAAGTTTAACGCCAGGTGTGTATCATGCCTAGCAATGTATACCCTCTAAGAGACCAGACGGGATGGTCGAATGATTTGAGCGTCCCGTTTTGGTAGATTGTGGATTCGAACTTGGGTGCAAACCCTAGTCGAGCCAAACCAATGACTTAAAAATTGATACTTGTCGCTTCCAAGCCAGGCGCTCAGCATTATTAGGATAGGACAAGGACTGGTTGCCTCAGTGTCAGGATATGTTACTGGTGGCCTGGTCTCCCAGTGGGCCAGCACTATGAGTGCACTGTCACAATTCGGTACCCGTCCTGATATGACCTTAGATGTTGCCAGGATGTAAAAATCCAACAACCAATCAACCCTCTAAGAGTTTGCTTGACATATCAGTGTAATCTTTTATTTAATTAATTAATTAATCTATATTTTTGTATTTTTATTTAAAAATAAATTAAGTATGGAAGTGCATTTAGCTCCCTTTTCCTATTTTTACAAATATATTTGGAGGTTGAGACCAGAGAGTCTAGAAGACATAGATAACCGGACTGTGTGTTATCAGCAATTAATGGGTTATCTATCAGAAGCTCTTCCACCACGCAGCAGTATGATAAGGCCGAGATTAACGGGACAAATTAAAGCTCATAAATAAAGATTAACTCACATCAAGGCCAGTTATGTCGAAGTGTAGGAGTGTCGGCCTCCCGCATGTGCGGCCGACGCTCTACCCACTAGGTCATGCTGTCAGGTTGAGTGTTTGTTTGCGTGTATCCTGCTTTAGGATAGTTTACACGACACCGCCCTGCAGTACACTGTCACCTCCCCGGTCTCAACAGTGTTTGAGTACCGGGCGTGGTGGACAAATCGCCAAAGCGCAGGCTTCCCGTACGGAAGGTCGGGAGTTAAAATCCCAGCAGAGTCAAACCAATGACTTATAAAATTGATACTTGGCTCTACCTAGCCTGGCGCTCTGTGTTCACAGGACAGGACATGGACTGGTTAGCATAGTGTCAGGATAGGGTGACTGTGTGGGATATCAGGTCATGTTGCTGGCGTCCTGGTCTCCCAGGAGGTAGAGTCGCAATGAATGCACCCTGTCACAACTTGGTACCCATCCTGATATGGCCTAAGACGTTGCTAGGATGTGAAACAACAAACAAACAAAGCATTGTTTGAGACCTCGCCTGTATATGACTTATACTGTATTATATAACTCGGCAAAGACTAATATGCTGTAGTGTAAGAGCAGACATGTATGTTTGGGGATTGGCACTTCATGTCCTAGCAACATCTAATGTCATATCAGGACGGGTATACCGTCTAGTGACTTTATAGAGCTGCTCAATTGGGATACCGTGCCACCAGCACCATGACACTCAGTCACATTATCCTGACACTGAGCCAATCAGCCCATATCATATCCTAGTAATGCCACATACCAGGCAGGGTAGCATCAAGTAGTAATTGTTGTAAGTTCCAAGTTAATCTGGCTGGGTGGTTGGTTGGGTGTTGGAGTTTTATATCCTGGCAACATTTAATGTTATATCAATATAGGTAATGACTTGTGATAGTGCGCACCCATGGTGACTTTATAGGGCTGCCTCACTGGGAGACCATGACTTGATATCCCACTCAGTCACATAAGTCCTTGCCCTATCCTAATAATGCCGAGCACCAGGCTAGGAAGAGACAAGTACCACATTTTAAAGTCATTGGTTTGACTCGACCGGGAATCATGCAGGGGAGGCCTATGTTCTAACGATTCGGTCATCGCGCCCAGTCGTTATGGCTGAATAATCCTAATCCTAATACTTTTGGGGGGTGGGGGGGGCAAAGTATTTATTCATCTGAAAATGACATTTGTCAGCGCCGAAGCACTGGTCTTAGAGCCATCTTACTATTGGAATTGACATTCTAAACAATCTAAGTTTGATCAGTGCTGTATTAGTCACAGCACCGATCCTGAAGAATTAAGGGAGTGGCTCCTGCTGTATAATGTACAGCACCAGTCACTGCGGTTCATTCAAAAATATTAGGATCATTCAGCCAAATGACACTGTGTTCAATTTGTGACTATTAGTAATAGTCACAAATTGAACACAGTGACCCCCAGCTTTGATTCGGCCCTAAATACCTCCCAGAGAATAACTCATTTCAGTATACATTAAAACCTCTCTAAATCGACCGACCATGGGAGCGATTTTAAATGGTCCATTTAGGTGGTCGGTTTAGGGAGTATTTTTATCATCGATATAGGGGAGTGGTCGATCTGTGGAGGTGGTTGGTTAGAGAGGTTTTACTGTGTATACAAACTATGACTAGTTATATTAAATCATGGTATTTGTGAATAAGCAAATTGGTGGTGGTGATGTTACTGTCACTTTAATCCATTGTAGTGTAATGCAGTTGTTCCTGTGTGGGATCATCTCCGGTTATTTAGACGTTGTAGGTGATATCAGTGCCCCTGAAGCTCATTGTGTGGCACCTTGCAGGAGCCTGGATGGTGTCCGCCATGCGGCTCTAAACCAGGCAGGCGGGACGTAGCTCAGGCGGTAGAGTGTTCACTTGTGAATGTGTCGGTCATCCTATCGATCCTGCTCAGTAGACACATTTGCAGTTTGGGCTATCTCCCGTTCCGACTAGTGGTCCACAACTGGTTCATCAAAGGCTCTGGTATGTGCTGTCCTTTCTGTGGGAAAGTGCATATAAAAGACCCATTGCTGCTTATCGGAAAGAGTAACCTATGTGATGGCAGCAAAGAAATGTGTCAGAATGACCATATGTTTGACATCCAATAGCCGGTGATAAAAATCAACGTGTTCTCGAGGTGTCGTTAAATAAAGCTTTCCTGAACCTGGCAGGCGCACACGACATGATCTTACGGACCGTCCAAAGTTGTCAACATTTTCAAGGTAGTACAAAGAGTGCTGCTTTTCCAGACAGCCTCCCCCCTCTGCCCCGCCTGCCCACCTCCTGTTTTTGGTAGGTCATGGGATTTGAACCCCCAAGTTTGAACCCTGGTCGAGTCAAAACAAGAACTTACAAAATGTTATCCTTGTCGCTACCAAGCCTGGCATTTGGAATTACTCAGATATGGCAAGGAGCATTACTAAGTGCCATGCACTTTGTACGTTCGTGAAAATGTTGTCAAGTTTGAACGGCCCCTTACAGGGGTGGCCTGAAGTGGTGAGGGCTGAGGGAGGCTGGAGCACCTGGGAGTGGTGGGCTAGGGGTGGCGCTACCTGGTGGACGCAGGTTTCATGGCATGACAACTGTAGTGAACTATTTATGAAAAGTTTTCAAAAGTTGTAAGTGTGCTAACTATTACACCAGCTAGGCTACCTGATATCACCACAGTACCCACGCCTATATGGTATGCAGGTATTGCAGGTACTGCAATACCTGCATACCGAAGGCTAAGGGAGCAAACCCTAAACAGAAAACTATCTCCCGACCAGCCACTGCAGGGACAAATAGTTTTGTGCCTGTCTGGACATGTTCTTGCCGGTGTGAAAGCTCTATTTGCTCCCCGAGAGAGTGCCGCTGGTAACTTGCAAAAGCCAGCAGCACTTCAACACTTTTGCAGGCAGCTTTCATGAAATGTACAACCACACAAGCGGCAGTCAAGTAATGAAAGCAGTCTTTGTCGCATCGTGACCGACAGCATTATGATGATGATGAAGTGTGCAGTGTTTGGTGAATGATCTTGACAAAGTGTAGTCTCCTAATTGGTGTGGAATATGGACACTAATTGTTGTGAAATGTTCACAATGTGTGGTGAGGCTTTGCGACGTGAAATTCTGTCATTTGTGTAACATCCGGAAGGTGCACCCGCCTGCCGTTGTTAATGTGCGCCAGCAACCAGGTCAGGAGCACACACGCCCGGTCATCGACCTGTACCGGTCGAGAAGGGATGTTGTGGGGGGGGGGGGCGCATTAATATGAGCATAAGAATAACTCTTAGGTGTTAGTGCGTGTAGGGGAAGAAAGAAAGAAAGAAAGAAAGAAAGAAAGAAAGAAAGAAAGAAAGAAAGAAAGAAAGAAAGAAAGAAATGAGGAGAGGCTGGGATCTGTCGGCAAAAATACAGAATGGAAAATGAGGATCTGGTGTATGTGGAGAAAGACAGACAGACAGACAGGGAGGAAGAGCGGAAGAAAGGGTGGTGGAGGAGGAGGAGGAGGAACGTCTGGAGAGAGGTGGAGAAAGTAGGACATGGGGTGTGTAGAGAGAGCGCTGTAGGGAGAGAGATACAGAAAGGGAAAGAAAAAGAAAGATATGGTGGAGGAGGAGGATCGGTGTTCTGTGTGAATAGAGGGAGACTGCAAAAGAGAGAGTGGGGGAGCGAGAGAGAATAGAGAGGGAGGGTGGAGGATTGTACGGGTATTCGCATCAATATGTGCACAAGAATAGCTCAAGTGTGTGTGGAGATGGTGGTGGAGGAGCATGGGAGGGGGGGGGGGGTCACTCGCAATAATTTGTGCTCAAGAATAAGTCACTTGTATGTCTGTTTATGTGTCTAGAGATTGTGAGGAGGGGGTCAGGAGGCAGGGGGGGGGGGGTTACTCGCAACAATTTGTGTACCAAAATAAGTTGAGTTGTGGCGGGGTGTTGTTGGCGCGTACAGGGTTACCTTGGTGTTGCTAGACAGGGAGGGATGGGGGTGATAAAACAGGCTCTGGTGGGAGGCTGCCAAGTGTAATACACCACTCAAGCAAGTGTGTCTTAATCCACACCATGCGGTGGCACAATCGGTAGAGCGCAGTCTTCCTATGTGGAAGGTGGGGCGTTCGATTCCCTGCCGAATCGATCGAGCGCAGGGTTCCCATGTGGACGGTCGGGAGTTTGAATACCAGCCGAGTCAAATCAATGACTTACAAAATTCATACTTGTCGCTATCTAGGCTATCGCTCAACATTACTAGGATAGGGCAAGGACTGGTTAGATCAGTGTTAGGATAATGTGACTGAGTGGAGCGTTAGCCATTTAAAATAAAAGTTACTTCAAGCTAAAGTAAGGTAGATTATAGCCATTAGTTTAATATATTTATTTCAGAAAATGACAGAAACTCAAAAATATCAGACTATGCATCTTTAAACAAATAAACAAAAAGTATGTATGCTCACACGCCTGCATAGGTAAGCACATTATTCATAGCTTAACTAGGGGATGCATAATATTAACCTACCTTATTCATCCAGTGAGGAAAACAAAGGCTCATGCAGTATTCGCTCATTTGTCTACAACACAATGGTACTGTGTAACGTGTATAAATGAAGCGATGAATACATCAGCACAGTGGTGGTGCTAGGGGGAGGGGTAGATGATACATGTTGCGTCCTGGAACCAAGTAAAACTCATATTAACCGTCAATGAAATAGTAGTGATTTAAAAATTCTTCATTTGGGAAATACCATATAGGAGAATGCTTGCAAATTCTCCCTGTGTATG